>LR738716.1:106321585-106332158 GCA_902687465.1 Secale cereale
TGCGATCTTGTACTCGCCTAAGTTTGAGAAATACTCCGAGTGAAGAGAAACACTCTCAATCGGAGACTTAGCTGCGAACCCCTACTCACCTAAATTTCAAAAACCACTCCGAGTGAAGAGCAACCCTCTCATTCGGGGATTAGCTGCGGTTCCATACTCGCCTTAGTTTCAAAAACACTCCGAGTGAAGAGCAACCCTCTCATTCGAAGGCTTAGCTACAGTCCCGTACTCGCCTGAGTTTAAAAAACACTAGAAGTGAAGAGCAACCCTCTCACCCGGGGGCTTAACTGCGGTCTCGTACTCGCCTAAGTTTCAAAAACATTCCGAGTCTAGGGCAAGCCTCTTACTCAGGGGCTTAGCTGCGATCCAATACTAGCCTAAGTTTCAAAAACACTCCGAGTGAAGAGCAATTCTCTCAATTGGAGACTTAGCTGCGACCCCGAACTCGCCTGAGTTTCATAAAACACTCTGAGTGTAGAGTGACCCTCTTACTTGGGGGCTTAGCTGCGGTCCCGTACTCGCCTAAGTTTCAAAAATACTCCGAGTGAAGAGCAACCCTCTCCCTCGGGGGCTGAGCTGCGATCCCATACTCGCGTAAGTTTCAAAATGTAGGATCGAAAGTAGGTCTAGAGGGGGGGTGATTAGACTACTTGACAATATAAAAAATCTGCCTTTAGATCATGCAATGTTTTTGGCAGTTTCACAATTAAGATCAATTCAAGTATCACCCTACACATGCAATTCTAGAGTATAAGCAGCGGAAAGTAAATTGCACAGGTAAAAGAGAGGTGGAGAAGATCAAACGCAGTTTGGTGACACGAAGATTTTTGTCGTGGTTCCGATAGGTGGTGCTATCGTACATCCACGTTGATGGAGACTTCAACCCACGGAGGGTAACGGCTGCGCGAGTCCACGGAGGGCTCCACCCACGAAGGTCCACGAAGAAGCAACCTTGTCTATTCCATCATGGCCTACGTCCACGGAGGACTAGCCTTACTCGGGGTAGATCTTCACGAAGTAGGCGATCTCCTTGCCCTTACAAACTTCTTGGTTCAACTCCACATCTCGAAGACGGAGGCTCCCAAGCGACACCTAACCAATCTAGGAGGAACCACCCTCCAAAAGGTAATAGACGGTGTTGATGATGATGAACTCCTTGCTCTTGTGCTTCAAATGATAATCTCCCCAACACTCAACTCTCCTCACTGATATGGCTGTGGTGGAAGAAAGGTTTGAGTGGAAAGCAACTTGGGAAGGCTAGAAATCAAGTTTCATATGGTAGGAATGGAATGGCTTGATCTCAACACATGGGTAGGTGGCTCACTTCTCAGAAAGTGTATGGTAGGAGTGGTAGACTTTCTGATGGCTCTCTCCACGAATGAAGAGGGGGTGGAGGGGTATATATAGCCTCCACACAAAATCCAACCGTTACACACACATT
This sequence comes from Secale cereale, assembly GCA_902687465.1. Taxonomy (NCBI): domain Eukaryota; kingdom Viridiplantae; phylum Streptophyta; class Magnoliopsida; order Poales; family Poaceae; genus Secale; species Secale cereale. The sequence goes on from LR738716.1 coordinate 106,323,027, forward strand.
TGACCAATCTCGGTGAGACCGAAGTTAAAACTCGGTCAGACCGAAAGTTCAAATATAGTGAACGTTGGGATTTTCGGTGGGACCGAAAATACCATCTCGGTGTGTCCGAAGTGAGTCAAAGGTTGGAGCTTGCCATCTCGGTGAGACCGAAAGTAACAACTCGGATATTCCGAAGTGATGTCAATTGGTTACAGAAGGTTGGCAGTCCATTTTCGGTGAGACCGAAACTCAAAATCGGATGGACCGAGAAATTAGGGTTTGGAGGAATAACCGAGGTGGTTCATCTCGGTGGGACTGAGTTTGCAGAATCGGTTTGTCCGAGATTACTTATGAGTGTGTTAAGTAGTGAAGAGTGCTGATAGTTGAGGGAGCTAGATCACCAAGCACTTGAGCAACTAGATCATTAACACAACCTCATCCCCTTTTAATAGTATTGGCTTTTCCTATGGACTCAATGTGATCTTTGATCACTAAACCAAAAATAGAGTCTTGAGCTTTTGCCAATGCTTGTTTTAGCATTTTGAGGGGTCCACTTCTTCAGACATTTCCATACCCATATCATCGAACTTTTCTGAAATGATTCTCAAGTAAATATTAGTTCAATGATATATATGTTGTTATTAATTACCAAAACCACCCGGGGATTAGTTGCACTTTCAATCTCCCCCTTTTTGGTAATTGATGACAACATATAGATCAAAGCTTCGACAAAAGATATAATCAATGAATAATATCGTCGCTTTGTGAAGTATGTGATAAACAAGAGCTCCCCCTAAATTTATGCATTATTTAAAATTTGCGTTTGAATGCAAATGCACAATCGATTAGGATTATGGGTCACTCTTCCATGTCACATACATCTTGGTGGAGCGCACAAACTGATAAGAATGAATAACATGCACTCAATCACCAAAACAAGAGTAAATGGCCATACAATAAGGAATAGCATATGATAAGCAATAAGCACACATTAAAGCATAGTATGACTAAGCACTCATTAAGATAGCATCAAACGTAGTAGCAAGCACACTTAAAGTTCCAGGAACCAAAAGAAATCACTGTATCTCAAAGAAAACTGGCAAAAGAACGAAAGACGAAAGAGCACTCTCTCTCTCGAAGCCCTATGATCTATAACAATTTCTCCCCCTTTGGCAACAAGTTACCAAAAAAGTTCGAAAAGGTATAGAGCTAAGCGTCACTGCGGGCTCTGCTGGCGGCTCCCGTCTGGGTAGATGTCGGTGTAGAGATAGCTGCATCGGCGAAGACTTCTGCTGATGTCTGCGGTGGAGGAGTGGATGCTGGAGCTGGAGCAACTGCTGGAGCTGTAGCTGGTGCTGAAGTGGTAGCCCTGGAGTCTTTCACTGGGATAGCTGCAGATCTGGATCCTCTGGGAACCTGAGCAGTCTGGCGATGAGAGTCCTGGACTAGATCATCCTGCATAAGCTCTGCTCTCTCCTGCCTTGTCTCCTCCATGTCTGCCTCAAGCTTGTTGACAGACACCTGAATCTCAGTCAGCTTCACGTCCAGAGCGTGGATCTTGTCCTCGACAATCCTCTCTAGGCTCTCCTGAGATTGTTCAATGCTGGCCAGGCGTTGTTCAATCCTCTGGGTAGCTTCAAGAATTTGTTCTCCAAAGCTCTTTGGCTTAGCTGCTGCTGCTGCTGCCTCTTTGTCAGCTTTAGCCTTCTTCGCAGCTTCGATTTTGGCTTGTCCTTCTACTGAGGTAGGATCCTCTTCATCCATCACAACTACGTTGTCCTCATGCTCTGGCTGCAGTGGCAAGTGCTTCCTATCCAACATGAATTTGCCCATGCCAAACTTGGCGTTGATGAGCATCTGAATCTGCGGAGCAAACCCACACGACCTCTTCTGGTCAGCTGCAGTCCTCTTAATGGTCTCTACCATCAAGTCCATCACCTTGAAAGGTGCCTTCTCATCGAGAATGTGCAGCATGTTGATAGAATAGCCTCGAATCATGCGGTGGTCTCCAGACTTAAGCATCAAGGTATGCCTCAGAATAGTGTTAGTGGTGGTCAGACCTGCCTGGAGATAGTACACTGAGCCAAGCTTCCATCCTTCCAAATCAGCAGCCGGGATCTCCTTGTACATGTTCTTCATGGAATCATGACTCTTCTTAGGAATCCCATAGACATCAATGTCGTCCTCTCTCTGCACTGGAGCGTTCAGAAGTTCTGCCCATTCTTCAACAGTCGAAGAAAACCTTTGACCTTCAGTCATCCAGGTGATCTTGCCATCAGGATAGAAGTGGGCTGTGGCATAGAACTGCATGATCATCTCGTCATTCCAAGCTGTCAGCTCTTGACCCACAAAATCAGCAACTCCACATGCAGTAAAGCTCTCATGCACATGGGGAAAGAAGTCCCGGTGCTCTTCACTGTCAATATACTTCCAGTCAACATACCTGGTGTCAGCAACAATGGGCTTCTTATCCATCAGCACGGTCTCATAGAAATCCTGCTGCTCTCTGGTGTGGAATCTGGGGTCCACAGCAGTCCTTCTCCTTACAGCATATGGATCAGACTGTCTCCACAGCCTGAGACCTTTGTCCTTCCTTGCCTTCATGTCCTCAGCTTGAGGATGAGCATCATTGTGGAGTGGCAACTTGGGACGGAGCTTAAGCAACACATGCTCTTCATCTGATTCAGACGGTGGCATCTCACCTTTGTTCTTCTCAGAAGCTGGAATGCTTCTGGTTGTTCTCTTGGGCTTAGCTGGAGCTGCCTTGGCTTGAGCAGGCTTCTTGGGTTTAGAGGAGGCTTGAGCCCGAATAGCATCACCCATGAACTTAGCTTTCTGAGGAGGAGGCTGGGGTGCTTCTTCTTCTTCTTCTTCTGCAGCATCAACTTGAGGTTCAACATATACTACCCTCTTCCTTTTGGAAGTCTTCTTCACCTTGCTTGGAGCAGGCTCTTCCAAGTTGAGCTTCTTTGCAACTGCTGACTGCTTTACTTTGCTTGTGCCTTTCCTTGACTGCTGCCCTTGGTGCTCTTTGGCAACCACATTCCTCTTTGGCTTGGAGGTAACTTCCTCAGCAACAAAGTCAGAGTCTTCATCATCAGAAGTTCTCTTCTTCCTGGTTCTGGTGGCTGCGGGAGGCAAACCACTAGGGGTGCTCCTCTCACCATCATCACTGGAGCTGCTAGCAGGACTTGTATCTGCCTCTGGAATTTCAGCAAACGGTGATTCAGACCTGTTCTGGCTGTCACTGACATCTGACATGGCTGAAAAACCTGTGAAAAGATAAGGTATAGGCAGAGTAGAAGAGTTATCACAACTGCAGAGGTTTTTGCAAAAAAAAAATGAGTTCAAAACTTAGTTTTGAGTTCTCACAGAATGTATTTCGGTCAAACCGATTTCAAGTTTCGGTGCAACCGAAGTGTTCAACAGAAACCTACACACCACTTTCGGTCAGACCGAAATGGGTTTCGGTCCTACCGATAACTTAGGGTTTCACTGAAACTACGTTTCGGTCATTCCGATTGGCACAACTCGGTTAAACAGAATGATGAAGTGCAATGGCCAGAGGCCAAATCGGTCATTCCGAGTTTCAAAATCGGCTTCACCGAGATGCATTCCGTGGAAACCTAAACCTAAGAATTTTGCTCGAAACTAGAAGATCTGAACTAATGTATAGGGAATATCTCAAACGTGGATTGAATCATGGCAAGCCTATCGTGCAAGAATCGGATGGGGAGCACGAAAAGGGATCGGGACACACCCTAACGTGGTGGTGTCCCTCTACGGCGGCAACGGTGGAGATGATTATCGTTGACGGCGGCGGAGACCTGCGGCGAGGGCGCACAGGCGACGACGGCGACGATCCGTAGACCAGGGCGACGACAGCAGGGGTCTTGGGGGCGAACGGTTTGAAGAATTGAATCGCGCGCAGCCCTCAGGTATATATAACCCCATGCTGTCGGTGGGACCGAGTTGAAAAACTCGGTGTCACCGAGATGTATAACTGCTGTGCAGTTACGCATATCGGTCAGACCGAGAGTTTGAACTCGGTTTCACCGAGATGAAACCTAGATCAGTCTAAGCGTTTCGGTTGGACCGAGATTGAGAAGCCGGTCAGACCGAAATGAACTTATAAGGTTTTGGAAGTCAGCCTTAGACGAATCGGTGGCTCCGAGTGCTCCTCACTCGGACTGTCCGAAAAAGACTTGTTCAAAGTTGTGATATGAGCATGAATAGAATTTGAGACAAGAAAGCATAGATAGCTAGGGAAAGGTGCTTAGGCATTCTTGTCCATCCATTTGGCCAGAAAAAGAAAACAAAACAATCAAAACAACAAATGGATGTCCTTGAATGGATAAAATCATGCATTCAACATGCTCACACAATAAGATAGCAACTGAAATATGTGTCAAACATGCACAACCAACACTCTAGCTACTAGCACACAATTTGTCGATGACTAAGTCATCTATATATGAGTATATTGACTTAGGAGCCAAATGAGAACATTTGATCATAGGTCATACTCATCGTTTAAGCACAAGTGGGGTTACCACTTTTACATAAAGCATTTATGTGTTCACACCATTTGGAGATGCTTTAGCTCAATTTTTAGAGCAAAGCTCCCCCTAGATGTGAGAACCCCTTTCAAAGGGTCAAACTAACCTTGGGTTGTCGTAGAAGACTTCATGTAGATGTTGAAGATGTGGATGCTCAATGTTGATGCAGATCATCAAGAGTTGGGAGCAATCCTTTGGATTAGGGCACTTTCAATACCTACATGGGTTAGTCCCACAAGGAACAAACAAGAATATCCATAGACATAGAGTGAAGTACACAAAAGATGATGTCCATGAAAGCAATGATTACCTTGTCCCTTGACTTACCAACAAGAGGGTTTGTGACTCCATGAACAAGTGCATGATGTGGAAGTTGATTGCACAAGTTCTTGCCAAAAAGAATATGAGTGAAGTTTGTTGGCGGAGTCACCCTCAAGAACCTACTAGTTCTTCTTCTTTGGGATCCACATCATCTTGATGGGAATCCTTGGTGCTGTAGTTGAGCTTGACGAAGTAGAACTTGATGTGTCCTTGGGAACCCACTTGACCATGGCTTGAGGTGCTTCAATGAATGCATCAATCTCCTCTTGAAGCTTGTCCTTGGCCTTTAGCTTGTGGTCTTGTGGTGGAAGATCATCTTGAGCTTGTTCCACATTGGAAGAAGTAGGATCATACTTCTCCTTTTGTGAAACAAACTGTGGAGTAGGGTATTGACCTTCTTCCCACTCAACACCTTCGGCGTTGAACTTTCGCTCAAAACCAATCCCTTGATTCTTCCGGTGTCTTCCTTGTTTGCGAACAATCTCCTCAAAGTTCTTGCTTCCGGCAAGACTCTTGTAGACACCTTTCTCTATGATTTCCTTCAATAAGCTATTTTCTTGCTCAAGTGTAACTTGGCTTGAAACATTGTTAGTGGAATCAAGAGAACTACTAGAAGTAACAACATTTGATTTAACATTGTTATTGTTACTACTAGAGGAAGAATTTTTCTTATGTTTGTCATGCTTAGTCTTAATAGGTGGCAAGAAATTATACAAGAGAAGCCGTTTGGCAAGATATGAAGAACTCTTCTTTCGAAGATCGTCATTGATCGCTTTTAGAAACTCATGTTCTTGCTCTAGAGTGAGCTTCTCGAAGCGTAGCTTCTCATGAGATCTTAGGAGCTCTCTATGATCTTCTTGAGTTGTTTCATGAGCTAACTTAAGAGTGTTTAGTTCTTTAGTTAGACGCTCAATCTCGTTCATAGCATTGTCATTCGACTCTTCTCGACTATAAAGACTACTAGCATTTTCATCATTACTAAGCTCACTAGATTTATCATGCAAGAGCTCATCTTCACCAAGCAAGTCATCCTCATCACTATCAAAGTCAATGAATTCAGGGTGTGTTACCTTGGGGCCTTTAGCCATGAAGCATCTTCCAATTCCCTCATTTGGTGAATCAAATAAGTCGTAGGAGTTGGAGTTGGAGGATACGAGTGCAAGTCCGGCAACACCTTCATCTTGACTATAGTCGGAGTCGGAGTGATAGCTTCCATCGGATTGATTGTCAGAGTCGGAGCCGGAGACCCATTCACCAACATGAGCTTGATGTCTTCTTCTTGTGTAGCTCCTTGATGACTTGTCTTTCCTCTCCGAATCCTTGCTTCTCCGAGAGGGTCTTCGTTCATAACGATCATCTCTGCTCCTTCTCTCTCTCCGAGGTGACTCATCTCTTGCTCTTTTTCTTGGAGATTCTTCTCTTCTCTTGTGGGGAGCCGTACACTCATTTGAGAAGTGTCCGGGTCTTCCACAATTGTAGCAGTTTCGATCACGACTAGAAGATCTCTTTTCATCATATGATCTAGACTTTGAGCTTCTTTCTTTGCCTCTATTCTTGTAGAACTTGTTGAAGTTCTTGACCATTAGGCTTATCTCTTCATTGGAAATTAGCTTGTCACTTGAGGTAGTGGGAGCATCACTTGTAGCTTTGTAAGCACCACTTGACTTGTTGTGAAGCTCTTCCTTATCCTTAAGTGTCATCTCATGAGCAACAATTCTTCTAATGACTTCAGTTGGCTTGAGAGTCTTGTAGTTTGGCATCATTTGGATCAAAGTGCACACGGTGTCATACTTTCCATCCAAAGCTCTGAGAATCTTCTTAATGATGAATCGGTCGGTCATTTCTTCGCTTCCTAAGCCGGCAATCTCATTTGTGATGAGAGCAAGCCTAGAGTACATTTCAGCGACTCCTTCACCATCCTTCATCTTGAACTTGTCAAGTTGACCTTGAAGAATATCTAGCTTTGATTCCTTCACAGATTCAGTTCCTTCGTGCATTTCAACCAAAGTATCCCAAATCTCTTTAGCATTCTCAAGACGACTGATTTTGTTGAACTCTTCGGGACACAAAGCATTGAAGAGAATGTCACAAGCTTGAGCATTGTTTTGCAACATCCGCAACTCTTCCGGTGTAGCTTCGCGATCCGGAACTTTTCCTTCCTCGAAGAATTCACCTTGCATACCAACACAAATAATGCCCCATGCGGCTGGGTTATGACCAAGAATATGCATTTTCATTTTATGCATCCAACTAGCAAAATTTGTACCATCAAAGTAAGGACCTCTACGATAATTACCCTCACTAGACGCCATACTCTCCTAGGTTGTGAAACCAAGCTTATGGAGTCCAATGCAATGGAAACCAAAACAATGGAGACCAAAGCTCTGATACCACTTGTAGGATCGAAAGTAGGTCTAGAGGGGGGGTGATTAGACTACTTGACAATATAAAAAACCTGCCTTTAGATCATGCAATGTTTTTGGCAGTTTCACAATTAAGATCAATTCAAGTATCACCCTACACATGCAATTCTAGAGTATAAGCAGCGGAAAGTAAATTGCACATGTAAAAGAGAGGTGGAGAAGATCAAACGCAGTTTGGTGACACGAAGATTTTTGTCGTGGTTCCGATAGGTGGTGCTATCGTACATCCACGTTGATGGAGACTTCAACCCACGGAGGGTAACGGCTGCGCGAGTCCACGGAGGGCTCCACCCACGAAGGGTCCACGAAGAAGCAACCTTGTCTATTCCATCATGGCCTACGCCCACGGAGGACTAGCCTTACTCGGGGTAGATCTTCACGAAGTAGGCGATCTCCTTGCCCTTACAAACTTCTTGGTTCAACTCCACATCTCGAAGACGGAGGCTCCCAAGCGACACCTAACCAATCTAGGAGGCACCACCCTCCAAAAGGTAATAGACGGTGTTGATGATGATGAACTCCTTGCTCTTGTGCTTCAAATGATAATCTCCCCAACACTCAACTCTCCTCACTGATATGGCTGTGGTGGAAGAAAGGTTTGAGTGGAAAGCAACTTGGGAAGGCTAGAAATCAAGTTTCATTTGGTAGGAATGGAATGGCTTGATCTCAACACAAGAGTAGGTGGTTCACTTCTCAGAAAGTGTATGGTAGGAGTGGTAGACTTTCTGATGGCTCTCTCCACGAATGAAGAGGGGGTGGAGGGGTATATATAGCCTCCACACAAAATCCAACCGTTACACACACATTTGACCAATCTCGGTGAGACCGAAGTTAAAACTCGGTCAGACCGAAAGTTCAAATATAGTGAACGCTGGGATTTTCGGTGGGACCGAAAATACCATCTCGGTGTGTCCGAAGTGAGTCAAAGGTTGGAGCTTGCCATCTCGGTGAGACCGAAAGTAACAACTCGGATATTCCGAAGTGATGTCAATTGGTTACAGAAGGTTGGTAGTCCATTTTCGGTGAGACCGAAACTCAAAATCGGATGGACCGAGAAATTAGGGTTTGGAGGAATAACTGAGGTGGTTCATCTCGGTGGGACTGAGTTTGCAGAATCGGTTTGTCCGAGATTACTTATGAGTGTGTTAAGTAGTGAAGAGTGCTGATAGTTGAGGGAGCTAGATCACCAAGCACTTGAGCAACTAGATCATTAACACAACCTCATCCCCTTTTAATAGTATTGGCTTTTCCTATGGACTCAATGTGATCTTTGATCACTAAACCAAAAATAGAGTCTTGAGCTTTTGCCAATGCTTGTCTTAGCATTTTGAGGGGTCCACTTCTTCAGACATTTCCATACCCATATCATCGAACTTTTCTGAAATGATTCTCAAGTAAATATTAGTTCAATGATATATATGTTGTTATTAATTACCAAAACCACCCGGGGGATTAGTTGCACTTTCACAAAAACACTCCAAGTGAAGAGCAGCCCTCTCACTTGGGGGCTTAGTTGTGGTCCCGTACTCGCCTAAGTTTACAAAACACTCCAAGTGAAGAGCAACCCCCTCACTTGGGGGCTTAGCTACGATCTTGTACTCGCCTAAGTTTCAGAAACACTCCGAGTGAAGAGCAACCCCCTCCCTCGAAGACTTAGCTGTGACCCCGTACTCGTCTAAGTTTCAAAAAACACTACGAGTGAAGAGAAACCCTCTCACTCGGGGCCTTAGTTGCGGTCCCGTACTCGCCTAAGTTTCAAAAACACTCCGAGTCAAGACCAAGCCTCTCACTCGGGGGCTTAGCTACGGTCCCCTACTCGCCCAAGTTTAAAAACACTCTGAGTGAAGAGC
>LR738716.1:106357298-106371547 GCA_902687465.1 Secale cereale
AAAACACTCCGAGTGAAGAGCAACTTACTCGGGGGCTTAGCTGTGATCCTGTACTCACCTAAGTTTCAAATACTCTCCAAGTGAAGAGCAACCCTCTCACTCGAAGACTTAGTTGGGACCCCGTACTCGCCTAAGTTTCAAAAAACACTCCGGGTGAAGAACAATCCTCTCACTCGGGGGCTTAGCTGCGGTATCGTACACGCCTAAGTTTCAAAAACACTCTGAGTGAAGAGCAACCCTCTCACTCTGGGGCTTAGCTGCGGTCCCGTACTCGCCTAAGTTTAAAAACACTCCGAGTGAAGAGCAATCGCCTCACTCGGAGGCTTAGCTGCGGTCTCGTACTCGCCTAAGTGTCAAAAACACTTCGAGAGAAGAGCAACCCTCTCACTCTAGGGCTTAGCTGCTGTAAGTGCATCTAGTACCCCTTAGTTCTTCTACTGTAGACTTTGGATTTCTGAAGACTTTGAAAGTGAAGAAATTGGTGTGACCTTGAAAACTTGGTATTCATTTGAGGAACATAAAGCGTGAAGACTTTTGTTTTCGTAGTTCCATGTTTCTTTCTTCAGTCATAGGAAACACCGTACTGTTAGAGGGGGTCGAGGAAATACTAAGGAAAATTTTCCATTGATGCTCAACTCAAAATCCTACACCTACCAATCCCTTCAAGTGAAGCCATTAGATATCTCATACTGTTCAGTCATATTCTTCAGTGACAGAGACGAAGTTCTTCTGGTCTCTGAGGAATTTGTTTTGACTGAGGAGTTAGGATTTCGCCAGTGCGGATTTCCTACAAGTGAGGAACATGATAGCCCTGAGGAATTTGATACTCAACATTCCGACCGTTGTTGTGCTACACGCCAGATGTCCGAAAATATCTACCTACCTAACGGTCATATCATTAAGGGCATTTATGTCTTATCATGTCGGGCTGCTCCCTAGGTGACCCTGAGTGGATCACCTACAACCACTAGTCCCAAAATAGCCGCCCCCTAGAACCACTAGCTGGTTGGCTGCTCCGAGAGAAACTGACACTTGTCATAAGAGAAACCCATCCTCCGAGGACTTTGAGTGCAAATCATCAAGTGAGGAAAAACCAAAAACCAAACCCAAACACCTACAAACCCAAAATTGATTGAGCATCACTGAAGAGATTGATCCTGAGTGGATCTGACGCTTGTTACCTTTGAAGATTGTGCTTCTTCCAGAGGTTAGGCGTCATGGTCTAGAGCATCCAAGAGGAATTGTGGATCGTCGAGTGACCGAGTTTTTGAAGGTTCGGAAGTCACCTGTGAAGACTTACCACGAGTGATTGGGCAAGGTCTGTGTGACCTTATCTCAAGGGGAATACGGTGAGTACTTGGTGTCTTGGACTGTGTGTCTAGGACTGGGTGTTCGGGACTGTGTGTCCTCAGGTTTAAATACCTAGGCGCCCTAACCAGATGTACAAACGAGACACCAGTTGGAACTAGTCTAACAAATCATTGTCTTCACCAAGCTTACTGGTTCTATTTCCACAACTCTATCATTTCCTCATATCTGTCTTGTGTGCTTATTCATATCCGTTTGAAGACTTTGACTGAAGACTTTCTCAATTTCCTCGGTTCAATTTCTTCAGTCTGTTTGTCTTCATCCGGTGTTATCCTGTGTTTATACTTTCTGTACTATGTGCTTATCTTCATTTCATCATGATGACCATGCTTCCGTTCTGTTATATTTACTTCTTAGTACTTATTCCACTGCAAGTAGTTCTTCGCTAAGGAATTTCCTCACCCGCAAATTACTTAGTGAAGATTTCAAAAAAAAATCGCCTATTCACCCCCCTCTAGTTGATATAATGCACTTTCAAGTGGTATCAAAGCAAGGTACTCCCTTGTTCTATGTGATTTTGGTTTAATCGCCTGGAGTTTTAGTTATGTCCACCGCAGGAATGAAGACTGGTGCATGCCCAATCTTTGCCGGTCATGACTATCCCAAGTGGAAGACCATGATGAAAAAGCTTCTCATGGTGATGAACAGTGAGCTGTGGACCGTCACTGAGATTGGTCTTACCTATCTATGCAAGATGGCTAAGGCTGATGATATTCGAAAGTACACTCTACTCAACCTCACCGCAAAGGACGTCATCTGTTCTTGTCTGTCCCAAAATCAGTTCAGGAACGTTATGCATCTCATCCATGCGAAGCTTATCTGGGACCATCTCTCTGAGGCTTATGAAGGTCATCGAACTCGTGACGATCCCTGGTTTGAGGATTTCAAAGAATCTCTCAATACGATGACTTTCGATCCAGAATCATCATCCTCAGCACCATGTGTAGGGTAACTGAATGCTACCTATCTGAGTCTAGTGATGATGAATCTGCTGATGAATTTGGACCCAGCTATGTCAAACTTGCTTCCCTTGCCACTAAACAACAAAAAGTTTTGGAAAAAGCTCATAATATGCTTAATGAGAGCGATGATATGTTGGGTGAAGAAATGGATCGATCTAAAATCTTGACTGAAAATCTTCAGAGACTTTAGTTCAAGTATGATAACCTTCAAGATAATCAGAACACTCTCTTATCTAATCATGGGAAGCTTTCTTATGAATTTCTTCAAAGAAAGCAAGATCTTGAAAAGCTAAGAGTGAATTATGAAGATCTTTAGAAGGAGCGCGATTCATTACTTGCTCAACAAATCAGCGCTTCTCAGGAAGAATTTGTTCCTACACGCTTGAAAGGCATTGAACATGAATCTAGTAATACTTCACCTGAATGCTCAAATGCTTCTAATGCTACAAATTCTTCAACTATCGCTTCTATCACTAATTCCACATCTGAGGACATTGCTAGTATCACTGATGATGCAGGGTTGAAGGAATTGTACATGACAGGCATGTACAAAAGCCTCAAAGGGCATCCGACTCTTTGTGATGTGCTTAAAAAGCAGATTATCAACAAGAACCCTAGGAAAGAGGGTATTGCCTTTGAGAGGAAACTCAATGCTGATGGTACATATTGGAAGCCTGAGCAGTACCCCAAAACCTCATGGGTTGCTGCAAAAGGACCTCCAGTTGATCCATCCAATTTATCTGGTTTTACATGTGAATCTCCTCATTCTTCTGATGAGTCATTTGACTCCAACTATAAACTATTCAAAAATTAGAATGGTGAATTATTTGCTAGATATGTTGGAACTAACTGCAGGAATGGTGCCCCTATGAAGAAAATCTGGGTCCCTAAGAGGCACCTTGAAAATCTTGAAGTGAATGTCCTCATGACACCTCGTGTGAGGAATAGGAACCCCAGATCTAATTCTTCATATGGATCAAAATCTTCAGATGGATTCAAATCCTCATACGGACAAAATTCCTCACGTGGATCAAATTCCTCAAAAGGATCAAAGTCCTCATATGAATATCATCGTGCTAACAAGTCTGTTTCGCCGGGAAGACCTAACGGCTATGAATATGAGCATTATTCTTCTAACCATTATGTTCATAAGTCCTCGAAGAATTTTTTTGCTTATTCTTATGCTTATCCTAACTCCTCTTATGCGAAACGAAATGGGCTGGCTTCTATGCCACCTTTCTCGTATGGAGTTCGCAGAGTGATGAACTCTTTGCCACCCCTTCAGATGTGGGTGGTGAAGAAAAATAACTAATCTCTTCTACAGGGTCAGGTCTCCAGACGTGCTCAAACGTCTGAAGAATTTGCTGGAGACCTGAAAAGTGCCTGAAAGGATGCAAGCTAATCATGAAGAAATGAACTCTCATTTCTCACGTCCTCATACTGCTTTATCTGTTGCATTAATTGATGAAATTGATCTGTTGAATTTTTGTCATATTCTTCACTGATGAAGTATATGAGTTTGTAAGCTGCACTAATTCATCTGCAGGATGATCAACCCAAAGCCTCTGAGTGGGTCCGCGATAATGGATGTATAGATCACATGACTGTTGAGAAGAATCTATTGATGGATGCTCCCTTATCTCCATCTCACCTGAAGCATATCATCTTCGCTAACAAATGCAAAAGTCAGGTATTGGGTCTAGGTAAGCTTGCGATCTCAAAGGATCGACAGATGGACAAAGTCATGCTTGTCGAGTCCTTAGGATACAACCTCATGTCTGTCTCGATGCTTTGCGATCTTGATATGGTTGTTGTCTTCGGCAAGCATCATTGTGTTGTGGTCATGGAATCTGACAATTCCAAAGTCTTCGAAGGCTTTAGGAGAGGAGATTTGTATATTGTTGATTTCTATACAGGACCTCAACCAGCTGTGTGTCTACTTGCAAAAGCTTCAGAAGGCTGGCTATGGCATCAACGACTTGGTCATGCAGGCATGAGGAATTTGCACACACTTGCAAAGAAGAAGCATGTCAATTGCATTGAGAATGTCAAATTCCTCAAGGATCACTTATGCGGTGCCTGTGAAGCTGGAGAGATGATCAAGGCCAAGCATCCAGCGAGGACTATCATGACTACTACTCGACCATTTGAATTGCTTCACATGGATCTCTTTGGTCCTAACCATTATTCTGCAGTTTCAAATGATGCATCTGAATAGGGCTTTGTTATTGTTGATGATTACTCTCGACACACATGGGTACACATTGTTACTTACAAACAGGAAGTGCAGGAAGTCTTCAAACGATTTTCCTCGAGGGCTTCAACCAACTTTGGTGTGAAGATTAAGCACAACAAAAGTGACAATGGAACTGAGTTCAAGAACTCTTGTCTTGATGACTATCTGGATGAACTTGGTATTACTCATGAGTTATCTGCTCCTTATACTTCTCAGCAGAATGGCGTCGTAGAGCGCAAGAACAGGACTCTTGCTGAGGTGGCTCGCACTATGCTTGATGAATACAAAACACCTCGTCGTTTCTGGATTAATGCAATTGATACTGCGTGCCACATCATCAACAAAGTATATCTTCACAAATTCTTCAAGAAGACTACCTATGAACTCCTCACTGACAAGAAACCCAATGTGAGTTATTTCAAAGTCTTCGGTGCTAAATGCTGGATTAGAGATCCTCATCACAACTCAAAATTTGCACCAAAAGCACATGAAGGGTTTATGCTTGGTTACTGAAAGGACTCGCACACCTACATAGTCTTCAACAACGTTCTTCACAAGGTTGTTGAAACTGTAGATGTGTGGTTCGATGAAACTCACGGCTCGCAAAGAGAACACCTACCTTCTGTGATAGATGAACCAGCACCTGAGGAAACTATAAAGTTCAAGGCTACTCAGGATGTCATTCCATCCGAAGAATCTGCTGAAGAATTCATTCCAGAACATGAAGAACGTCGAGCTAATGCACCTGAAGAAAATGCTGAAGAAAATGGTGCTGAAGGAAATGCTGATCAAATTCCTCGACGACAACCAGCTCATCCTCGCGTTGCAAAAGAAGTGCAGATTGAGAAAATCATCGATGACATTGAAGCACCAGATCCTCTCACATGCTCAAGAGCTTCACATTTATCTAACTTTTGTGGGCACTTTGCTTTTGTCTCTATCACAGAGCCCTCTAAGGTAGATGAAGCATTTTTGGAGTCTGAGTGGATTCAAGCTATGCAAGAAGAATTACATCAATTTGAGCTCAACAAAGTCTGGGAACTGGTCAAACGTCCAGGTCCTTGCAAGCACAATTTCATTGACACAAAAAGGATCTACCGCAACAAGCAAGATGAAAATGGCCTTGTGGTAAGGAATAAGGCACGGCTTGTAGCTCAAGGCTACACACAGGTTGAAGGAATTGATTTTGATGAAACTTTTGCACTTGTTGCTAGACTTGAGGCTATTCGCATATTACTTGCTTATGCTAACCATGATGATATCATTCTATATCAAATGGATGTGAAAAGTGCATTCCTCAATGGTAAGCTTGAGGAAGATGTATATGTTGCTCGACCCCCAGGTTTTGAAGATCCAAAGAATCCTGACAAAGTCTTCAGACACAATAAGGCCCTATATGGCCTCAAGCAAGCCCCTCGGGCGTGGTATGATACTTGAACGAATTCCTCGTGAAGAAAGGCTTCAAACCCGATTCACTTCATCTTAATCGTTTCACTAAATCTTATGATGGTGAATTATTTGTGTGCCAAATATATGTTGATGATATTATCTTTGGCTGTACTGACCAACGTTCTAGTGATGAATTTTCATATATGATGAGTGAAGAATATCAAATGTCTATGATGGGAGAATTGAAATTCTTTGTAGGTCTTCAAATTCGTCAACAACGCAATGGCATATTCATATCTCAGGAGGTATACCGCTCCATGATTGGTTCTTTATTGTACTTATGTGCATCTAGGCCAGATATAATGCTTAGTGTTTGCATGTGTGCCCGATTTCAAGCTACACTAAAGGAGTCACACCATAAGGCTATGAAACATATTCTTCGATATCTAGCTCACACACCAACACTTGGATTATGGTACCCGAAGGGTTCGGCTTTTCATCTCATTTGATATTCCGACTCTGACTATGCTTGTGATCGTGTGGACCGCAAGTCAACATCTGGTACATGTCACTTCCTCGGAAGATCTTTGGTCTGTTGGTCTTTGAAGAAACAGAACTGCGTATCACCGTCTACTGCTGAAGCTGAGTATATTGATGATGGCTCTTGCTGTGCTCAATTGCTATGGATGAAGCAAACTCTCAAGTACTATGGAGTCAACTTGAAGAATGTGCCTCTCTTCTGGGACAATGAGAGTGCCATCAAAATTGTTCACAACCCAGTTCAGCACTCGAAGACAAAGCACATTCAGATTCATCATCATTTTCTTCGTGATCATGTGTTTTAAGGGCGACATTTCTATTGAGCATGTGAAGACTGAAGAACAGCTAGCCGATATCTTCACAAAGCCCTTGGATGAGAAGAGATTTAGCAAGTTGCGGTGTGAGCTAAATATCTTAGAATCTTCGAATGTTCTTTGAATAGGACACTCATCCTAACACTTATGCAAAATTGATGACTTAGATGTGCAACACATGAAGAAATGTTTTTCTTCAATCAATGAAGAATAACGCTCTAAGTGTGAAGAAATTAACGAAGAAGTTCATTCTCACAACCCTACGACAATTGTACGCGGTGTCTGTAATCATCATTCTTATACGGTGGGTCACACCACCACCAAAGTTGAAAATCTTTAATTTGAGTTTTTCTGGAATTCCTCAGTTGTTCATATTCTTCAACTTTGCATTTTCTTCACCTTTTCCGTCATTGGCTATATATATGAGTTTATGTCCTCTACAGCATTCACTTATTGCTAATTCTTCAAGCTGTTTTTCCTGCTAAGTGAATGTGATCGGACCCTTCCCCCTCGATGCTAAACTCAACCCATTCTATTCACAAATTCTTCATGTGCGTTCTATTTGAAACTCGTTTAAAATCTTCACTGTGTCCTTGTCAGCTGAAGAATTTGCGAACGCAACGTTAAAACTTATCTTATCCAAAATTATCGGTTTTGTCGCTCAAATCGTTCCGCATCCCACGACAATACTTATCTATTCACCCACAATCTCACACGATCTCCACTTCTCAGTACGTGGGTGACACATGTCGAGCGAATGAGAAGGGTCAGGGGCACGTTCGTCCAAATTCTTCGGGCGAACGGTTATACATCTCCGCTATAAATACCCCTCCCCTTCCTCACTTCAGTTTTTACTCCGCTCGATCTCTCTCCCGCTCGAGCTTCTCAAACCCTAGCGTCGCCGCTACTTCATCGTCACCGGTGAGGAAGAGCTTCACTGCCTCGACCTCGTCGTCGGCATACTCACGTCGGCCGTGGATTTCTTCACTCCACCGTCGCTGTAGCTGTCTTCCTTAGCCAAGTTAGGGCATGGAAGATCTGCACTGACGAACTTCTCTTCCACAACTCACAGTTCGTCGTGTTCTTCGTTCAGGGTAATTAAAAGTTACTTTTACTGCCCTCTTTGATTCAAATGTTTTCTAAAAAATCCCCAAAAGTGTTTTTCTTCAAATCTTCACACACTAAACACCTCACATGTCATCTGTTCTTGACACAATTTCTCTAAGCTATGTTTTGCTTCAAGATTCCTCAAATGTGTGGATTTTCAGTCTATACAACTCTGGAACCTAAGACAAAGAACGCTTAGTGAAATTCTTCATGACTCATCTGGTCAAATTCCTCAAACTTGTTCTTGTTTTTTCAAAACCTTCTGAGAACGCATATGACCTCTCCATATTCCTCGCAACTATACTCTGTTCATAGGTACTAATGTCTGCTGCTGAATCACTAGGTTCTCATCAACTTAACTCATTTGCAGCGTTCCTCGAAGAAAAGTTGCATACTTCTTTAGAGAATTCAATTGTTCAAATTCCTCGTCTGAAGAAAATGGCTGATGGAAAGAAGCCATAGAAAGGACGAAAGAGGCTTGAGGTCAACACTGCTTTCGAAATCCCTGAAGACATATATGCTGACTATTGCACTCCTGATGAGGCAATGTCCGGAAAAGAGGACAAGAATCAGCGCAAGGTGTGCATACAGAGAATAGAGAGGAGATGGGCAAGGGAGTGGAGGGAGTACAGGTATGTATCTCCCAAGTACATGATGAAATTCGCACTCAATCCTCCATGCCCAAGACCTCCATTGGCACATGGCCAAGTTGTTGATCCCACTAGCCTCAAGCGCCGTGAGGATTATCATGATGAATGGGCCAAGAGCCAGGACAAGTTGGCCAAACAAGCAAAAGAAGCAGTGAGGAAATTCAATGAAGACTCAGCTGCTGGTGCTGCCACTACTGAGGCCTCTGCTAGCAAGCCAAAGAAGGCCATGACAAAGAAGCCTGCTCATAAGCCAAGTGCTTCATCTTCAATGTCCTCACGGCCAAGTTCCTCAGCAATGCCCTCACGTCCAGATTCTTCAAAGCCCTCACGACCAACTCCTCAAACTGCTCCTGCTCCTCCAAAGTCATCAGCTCCTCCGCCAAAGTCTTCAGATGCTCCGACAAAATCCTCTGCACCAGTGCATCTCGCCACATGTCAAAGGACAGCGGGCATATCTATTGCCTTAGGAGCCTCTGCAAGTTCCTTAGCTGCTCCAAGTTCCTCAGCTGGCCCCTCTCTGCTGAAGAAAAAGACCACTACTGGAAGAGGTTCTCGCCTAAGTCCTCACAAGAAGCAAGTCGCTTTCCATGTACCGTCTGAAGATGACGAAGCTGATGATGAAGAACTAGTTGGAATCATTAGAGACAGGAAACAAAGGGCCGCTAGAGCCAAAGGAAGGACTGTGCGACTGCTTTTGGATCCAAAAGTGATCCTCGACTTCATTGATATCTCGCATCAGGATCCCAACACTCCTATGCCTGACTTCAATTTGACTCCTGGCCAAAGTCGCGTGCTGACTGCCTTCATGGGCGAAGAAAAATGGAAATTTGAAAAGGCCAGGCAGACGAAGAAAGCGCAGTACAAGAAGGAGCGCTACCTGAAGACAATGAGAATACCAGGGCTGATGACTGCATTCTAGCCGCTGAAGATATTGCCAGGGCAACCTCTAGTGTTGCGCCTGAAGAAACTGTTAGGATAGCTATAGCTCCAATGTATGTGCCTGAAGAACATGAAGAAGTCAGGGCAACTGCAACAGTTGTGCCTGAATAAATTCAACCAACTTCCTCTGCTCCTCCTGCGCCTACTCCAACTCCGATCCTTCCATCTGCATCAGATGTGAAGAAGACCAAGGCTGCAGAGCGTGTAGCTGTGAAGAAAAGGAAGGCATCAACTTCATCAGATTCTCCAGTTCTGAAGAAGATGAAGCCTTTGACAAGCTCAGTTGACAACCCAATTGATGCCATTCCTATTTCAACCATGCCATCAAAAGAACTTGTTCCGTTTGATGAAGAATATGTGATCCCCAGTGAATCAGAAGAAGACATTCCCTCTGTTGCTTCCTTAGAGCAGACAGATTAAGAAATTGAAGTGGATGAGATCCGTTCAACACTAGTTATCTCCTCGCCTATGCCTCAGTTCACTGCTGAAGAGGCTGGCGTTGAGGAATTGGATGAACAAGACTCTGACGTGGGCATTGGGAGTGCTACTCCATTAATGAATGATGAATTTTTGGATTGTCAGCATCCCAACTCCCCTCTGTTCACACAGTTGCAACAAATTCCTCAGTCCCCAGCACGCAATGTTCCATTGGGCTCTGAAGAAACTCATCCCACGCAGTCTGTACATGAAGACATTCCAGCCACTAGTGCTGACGAAACTGCTGTTGCTGAATCCATGAAGACTCAGACTGCCACTAAAGAGGAACCAGAAATTCCTCAGCCTAAAGAAACTGAGATTGCGAATCGTGAGGTTGTGATGCAACTGATTGACACTCCTCAACCCAAGCCAAAGGATCCTTTCTCATGAAAGCAAACTTTCAAAAAGGCTGATTTCTTCAACGAACACATATTCTTCACTTACTACAACCCTTATGACTCTGCTCGCATTATGATGAGGCGTTTCTGGACTGCCAGCCAGGCAAATTTCTATTCCTCAGTGCTATTCAACAAAGACAAAGTCTTCGATCATGAGCAAATTCCTCACGTGGATATGGAATCTCTGCCGTGCTTCGTGCCATTCCTCAGTGTTCTTCACGACGCTCGACTGTTGGGTTTCTGCACTAACATATGTGATTGGAATGAAGAACTCATTCTTCAATGCTATGCAGCGCTGCACATCACCGGAAACTCTAAAGATGTGAATTCATGGGTGCTGGACTGGATGACCGAAAACACTCGCTACAAGGCACCAGCTTCTGAATTACTTCAAGCTTTGCCTCTCAGTCCTCCCACTGAAGCTGCTCGTTGCATCTACAAAGAAACTGAACTTACAGATCACTACATGCAAGTGATGATGAAGCCATTGAAGCCAGGTCAAGCCCCCAAGGACCAAATTCCTCGAGAAGGAATTGTTGTTTTTGCCTTGGACTGTCTATCGCATTCTGACGAAGACATTGAGTCCTATCAAGGGCCATGACTCAAATTATGAAGAAGTCGTTGGTATAATGAAGAATCAGCTGTTCAACATCATCCATGGCGTCCCCGTCACCTTCCATGATTTCTTCATGAGGACTATGGCAATGTTGCTCTGTCCCCTTTCAACCTGAAGCCTTTTGCTCCATGCATTATGAGATTCATCAGGAAAAGATCTTCAGTGAACTACAAAGCTGACACACTGAATCATTGCAGCTACTTGCCCCCGATTGAATTCCTCAAACAGACATATTCCTCAGATGATGACAAGGGCAAGGCTTCTGTTGTTATTGATGAAGGCATTCATCCATTGGATGGTCAATTTTGCAAAGCTGCATCCTACTCCACCAATGATGACTCAGCCGCAACGCTCCCAAGCAAAATCCTCAAGGCACAGCTCCTAGGGTGATGACTGATCGTGAGCTTCTCCTCAGTCTTCACCAGAAGGTTGATCGCAATCACAAATGGGTCAAGCGTCAGTTTGATTCAATTCTTCACAACATGACTTCTACACACAATGAAGTGAAGAAAACCCATTACTACCTCCATGAAACCCTCAACCGTACCTGGGTTGTTATGTCTCACCTTTACTGCGACGAAGATCTGAAGAAAATGGGTCTCAAGGATTACTTTGACTGGTCTGCTCCTCCACCGAAGAAATACAAGAAGGTCAAGGTTCCTCCCTTGGTGGCCAGCTCCTATTCTTCATCGCGCGAAACCGACGAGTATGAAGACTTGGACAACACTGCGGCAGGCCCTACCATCGACCGCAACAACGCTGGTGCTCCTTCATCATCCTGAGATTCTTCAGGGGCGTTAGTCCTCAGTTTCGATACTTTTGGTCATTCGATGACAAAGGGGGAGAAATTTCAGTTAGTCTTCGAGCGGGTCTATATATATGGGCGTTTTTTGCTAAGTTATGACTCTTGTTCTTCTGATGACATTGCTGGATCAATTTGTAATCTTAAACTCTATGATGACCTGATACTTTTGCTGTGCTGTTTCTGCATGCTTATTCCTCATTACTGCCTATTCATCATGCATTTCAAATTCTTCATATTATATGTCAAATGCGTGTATGAATTACAAGATATAGGGGGAGATCTCCATGATTCTACTCTTCAAGTGTGCATTACTTTAAAAGCAAATTCCTCACTATGCACATCTTCAGGGGGAGTTCTTCTATATCTTGCAATCAAATTCCTCAATATCAGTATTTACACTTCATATGTTTATCCCCATTGAAAACTTAACCTATATTGTCATCAATCACCAAAAAGGGGGAAATTGTAAGTGCATCTAGTGCCCCTTAGTGATTTTGGTGTACTGAAGACTTATAGGTTAAGGGACTAATGTGTTTATGTGTGTACATAGGTCTATAAGTCTATGAGGAGTTTGATATTTACAGAGAAAGTCAACCCCTAAAAATGAAGTTCTTCAACTGAAGACTTTGGATTTCTGAAGACTTTCTGAAGACTTTGAAAGTGAAGAAATTGGTGTGAGCTTGAAGACTTGGTATTCATTTGAGGAACATGAAGCGTGAAGACTTTTGTTTTCGTAGCTTCATTTTCTCTTTACTGAGTCATAGGACACACCGTACTGTTAAAGGGGGTTGAGGAAATACTAAGGACAAATTTCCATTTGATGCTTAACTCAAAATCCTACACCTACCAATCCCTTCGAGTGAAGCCATTGGAAATCTCAAAAAGTTCAGTCATATTCTTCAATGACAGGGACGAAGTTCTTTTGGTCTCTGAGGAATTTGTTCTGACCGAGGAGTTAGGAATTCGCTAGTGCGGATTTCCTACAAGTTAGGAACATGATAGCCGTGAGGAATTTGGTACTCAACATTTCGACCGTTGCTATGCTACGCGCCAGCTGTCACAAAATATCTTCCTACCTAACGGTCATATCATTAAGGGCATTTATGTATTATCTTGTCGGGCTGCTCCCTAGGCTATAAATAGCCGCCCCCTACAACCACTAGCTGGTTGGCTGCTCCTAGAGAAACTAACAATTGTCATAAGAGCAACCCATCCTCCGAGGACTTTGAGTGAAAATCATCAAGTGAGGAAAAACCCAAAACCAAACCCAAACACCTACAAACCCAAAAGTGATTGAGCATCACTGAAAAGATTGATCATGAGTGGATCCGACGCTTGTTACCTTTGAAGACTATGCTTCTTCCAGACGGTTAGGAGGCATGGTCTAGATCATCCAAGAGGAATTGTGGATCGCCAAGTGACCGAGTTTGTGAAGGTTCGGAAATAACCTGTGAAGACTTACCACAAGTGATTGGGCGAGGTCTGTGTGACATTAGCTCAAGGGGAAGACGGTGAGGTCTTGGTGTCTTGGACTGTGTGTCCAAGACTGGGTGTCCGGGACTGTGTGTCCTCAGGTTTAAATACCTAGCCGCCCTAACCAGATGTACAAAAGAGACAGCAGTTGGAACTGGTCTAACAAATCATTGTCTTCACCAAGCTTACTGGTTCTATTTCCTCAACTCTTTCATTTCCTCATATCTGTGTTGTGTGCTTGTTCATATCAGTTGGAAGACTTTGACTGAAGACTTTCTCAATTTCCTCAGTTCAATTTCTTAAGTCTGTTTGTCTTCATCCTGTGTTATCCCGTGTTTACGCTTTCTGTACTCAGTGCTTGTCTTCATTTCATCATGATGGCCATGCTCGTGTTCTGTTATGTTTACTTCAGAGTACTTATTCCGCTCCAAGTAGTTCTTCGCAAAGTAATTTCCACACCCGCAAATTCCTTGCTGAAGATTTCATAAAAATCGCGTATTCACTCCCCCTCTAGTCGATATAACGCACTTTCAGCTGCGGTCCCGTACTCGCCTAAGTTTCAAAACCACTCCGAGTGAAGAGCAACCCTCTCACACGGGAGATTAGCTATGATACTATACTCGCCTAAGTTTCAAAAACACTCCGAGTGAAGAGCAACCCTCTCACTCGGAGTGGCTTAGCTGCGACCCTGTACTAGCCTAACTTTCAAAAACACTCCGAGTAAAGAGCAACCCTCTCACTCAGAGGCTTAGCTACGGTCCCGTACTTGCCTAAATTTCAAAACCACTCCGAGTGAAGAGCAACCCTCTCACTCGGCGGATTAGATGCGATCCTATAGTTGCATAAGTTTCGAAAACACTCCGAGTGAAGAGAAACCCTCTCACTCGGGGGCTTAGCTGCGATCCTGTACTCGCCTAAGTTTCAAAAACACTCCTAGTGAATAGCAACCCTCTCTCTCGGGGGCTTAGCTGCGGT
>LR738716.1:106381484-106392913 GCA_902687465.1 Secale cereale
GTATTAAGTTGCGAATCCCACCCAAAGTGTAAACTCAAAGCAACAGACAACTGCATTAAAAGAACTTTGCGTAAAGTAAACAATCCTTGCACCCGCAAGTACAAGCACCGTTGTTTTCTCCCTTGTGGCAACAGCACATCCCCTAGACTCATGTTTCTGTCACTCAAGCTAGTCATCAGGGGGCATGAACCCACAATCAAGCATAACACTCCCTCTTGGAGTTACTACCTACTACTTGGCCAAAGCAATAAACAGCAACGGAGAACATGCAAGAATTACTCAAGAACAAAGATATAAAAGAGGTGAATCAAATATATTACTCAAACACAATCTGAACATAGTCTCATAATCCATCAGATCCCAGCAAACTCAGCAAAGCAACAGCAGAAAGATTACATATGTGCCTCGATCATGTAGGGCAGCTCACGAGGTCTAAACCATTTAGAGCAAAGAGGGGAGGAGAACATCACATAGCTACTGATCATGGACCCATGGTCCAAGGTGGACTACTCACGACTCATCCGGGAAGCGTCCATGGTGGTGGAGAAGCTCCCGGTGGTGGTTCTCCCCTCTGGCAGGGTACCGGGAAGAGTTCTTCTGATGCTCCCGATCTTGGAAGCGATGCGACGGCGGAACAGAGGCGAGATCGCGAAAAAGGGTTCTGTCCTTGAGGGTTTCGGGACGAGAGGGATATATATGCGAAGGGGGGCAGCCAGAGGCGGAGCAGGGGCCCCAGGCGCCCCCCTGGCGCGGCCAGGGGTGGGGCCGCGCCAGGTGGCCGCCTGGGCCTCCCCTGGCTCCCCTCTGGCCCATCTTTGGTTCTTCGCGAAGCTTCATGTACGCTGATTTTTCCTATATTTTTCCTGGAATTTTTGGAGCACTTTTAATATGGGGGAAACCTGAAATAGAAAAACAGCAGAAAATAGGAACTGGCACTATGGTGCACTGAGTTAATAGGTTAGTCCAAATATGATCAAAAGTGTATGGAAGTGCATCAATATCATAGCAATATCACACAAAAGAAGCATGGAGCAAGCAGAAATTATAGATACGTTTTGGACGTATCAATGAGGTGCTTGTTTGAGGCCATACAAAGCCTTATGAAGTTTATACACATAGTCTTTGTGATAGGGATCAACAAACCCAGGTGGTTCCGATACATATACTTCTTCTTGTAGAGGACCGTTAAGGAAAGCACTCTTCACATACATTTGATGTAATGTAAAACCATTGAAAGAAGCATAAGCAAGTAAGATACGAATAGATTCAAGATGGGCAACAGGTGCAAAGGTCTTACCAAAGTCCAGACCTTCAACTTGTGAGTACCCGTGTGCCACTAACCTTGCCTTGTTACGGATGATTACACCATTCTCATCTTGTTTGTTCTTGAAAATCCATTTTGTTCCAATGACATTGTGCTCAGTAGTTGGCCTCTCGACTAATGACCACACTTGGTTGCGTTCAAAACTATTCAAATTTTCTTCCATAGAAACGAGCCAATCGTTGTCCATCAATTCATCTTGTACCTTGAGAGGCTCAACACTAGACACAAACGAGAAGTGAGCACAAAAGTTTGTCAAATGTTTATGAGTGACTCTACCTTCCGATATGCCGGTGAGAATTTTGTCAACATCAACACGACCGGCCACACGAGGCATGATGGAGGTTAGGGTTTCGCGAGGTTCAACTTCATGTCCATCATCTACGTCCTCAACATATGGATCATTAATGTGTGGTGGAAGATCTTCTTCTTCATATTGCATTTGTTGAGGTTCGTCATCAATGATTGCACTTTCTTGTTATTTCCCTTGATGATGATCTTGTTCTTGGATAAGAACTTGATCATCTTCTTGTACTTTAAGTTAAGGCATTGGTTGAGCAATAGGAGCTTGTGGAGGTGTAGGTGTTGGAGTAGTTTGATGATGTGTGAAGCTTCCATCTTCTTCTTCATCATCATGAGGTTCTTTTTCCATTGGAAGAAGTGCACCAACAGCCATGATCAGAATATCTTGATAAGAATCTTCTTCACCTACATCACTTAGATCAACTTGCACCCCATGGGAGCCATTAAATTCATCAAACACCACGTCACAGGTTTCTACAACACATCCATTGGATTTGTTGTAGACTCTATATGCGTGAGAGTTTGATCCATAGCCAACAAATATGCCCTCAATTGCTTTGGATTGAAATTTTCCTAACCGTTCCCTTTTGTTGAGGATGAAACACTTGCACCCGAATACACAAATGTACTTGACATTTGGCTTGTTACCAGTTAGGAGCTCATATGGGGTCTTATCCAATATAGTGCGAAGGAAGAGCCGGTTTGATGCATGGCATGCAGTGTTGATAGCCTCGGCCCAAAAACTATGTGGCGACTTGTATTCATCTAACATAGACCTTGCCATTTCCACAAGTGTACGGTTCTTCCTTTCGGCTACACCATTTTGCTGAGGAGTGTATGGAGCTGAATATTGATGCTCAATCCCTTCATCACTGAGAAATTCTTCCAAGGTGTAGTTCTTGAATTCAGAGCCATTATCACTTCTTATTTCCAAGATTTCTTTGTCAAACTTGTGTTGTGCTTGCTTGGCAAAATCAATGAAGGTGATCTTCGTCTCGTCCTTGGACTTTAGAAAGAACACCCATGTATATCTTGAGTAATCATCAACAATGACAACCCCATAATTTTTCCTACCAAGACTATGCCATGAAGGAGGCCCAAGAAGATCCACATGAATGAGCTCCAAAGGCCTTCAAATAGACACGATATTCTTGGGTGGGTGCTTTGATTGATGTTGCTTCCCGGCTACACATGCACTACACACACGATCTTTCTCAAAAGAGACATTTGTTAGTCCAAGGATGTGATTACCCTTTAAGAGATCGTGAAGATTTCTCAAGCCGACATGGGCTAGCTGGCGATGCCATAGCCACCCCTTGTCAGCCTTGGCCATTAGACAAGTTGCATGGGATGTGCTCTCTTTCTATAAATCAACCGTGTAAAGGTTGCCATCCAACTCTCCAACAAAGGCCACTTCAAGAGTATCTCTCTTAAAGACTTTCACATTCGTTAGTCCAAAGAGTGTATCGTAACCAACCGAAGTCAATTGGCAAACAGAAAGCAAATGATATTTAAGGGATTGAACAAGCATGACATTTTCAAGAGACATGTCATTTGTGATAGCCACCTTGCCCAATCCGAGTACCTGTCCTTTTGATCCTCCACCAAACATAATGCTCATAAATGGTTGAATAGCTTCCATGAAATCGTAGAACAATTTGTTATCTCCGGTCATATGATTTGTGCATCCACTATCAATCACCCATTTTACTCCACCAGAGAAAGCAACCTACACACAATTATGACTTGGTTAGAGGCACCCATTTTGCAATGGGACCTCTCAAGTTAGTCACAAGGGTCTTAGGGACCCAAATAGCATAGAACCGGAATGCATTTCGAGGACCAATTTTTTTGCATAAACTTCTCCATCCTTAGTCTTACGAAGTACATAGGATGGAGGCATGAAATCTTTTGGCTCGTTGAGAGTGGACATTCCCCTTGTGGCCTTCCCACTAACAACTTACCTTTATCCTTGTGCCCTTCTCGTACAAATGTTTCTTTTAAAGGGGTGGTGCACTTTTGAGAAGACATCTTCTTCTTGCTTGTGCTTGGGTCAAACCCGAGCCCCTCTTTGGCAAACACTTCATTGTGTTGGCTCAATACCTCATTAAGGTTCTTTTGTCCTCTAGCACATGTCATGAGACCTTTCTCGATTTGAGCATTGAGAAAACGATTCTCCTCAAGAATAGATGCTAGATCACTACTAGAGTTAGTAGTACAAGCATCAACATTGATAATAGGAGAAGAGTAAGCCTTGGATAGAGTTTCAAGATAAGTATGCTTGAGCGTCTCAAAAGTCCTTTTAAGAAAGGTGAGCTCTTCTTCCTTAGTCTTGAGGGACATAGATAGGAGGTCACAATCCTTAGATAGAGGAGCATGAGACTTCACAAGCTTACTTTTATCATTCATTAACTCTTCGCAATAGTCCTTAGCCTTTTTCAAGGGGGAAAGAACTTTATCATGAACATCAATGTTTCCAATTTTCAAGCATGCTTCATCATTTCGTGCTTCTTCATATTGGACTTTCCGCTCAAGGATTTTGCATTTTTCCTTTTCCTCGGTTATGAGGATTTTGAGTTCCTTAATGGTGACTGTGTGCTTACCCACCATCTCCATAAGCATATGAAACATAGTGAGCTTCTTTCCTTTGAGGGAGCACATGACCTTATTTAATTTAGCAAACATGGGGTCATCTATATCATTATCATCATGATTATCATCCGCGTCAAGGTACTCATCACTAGGAATAAGGGGAGTGAAGAGAGGAGTATTTGATCGTGGGGTTACCTTGACCTTGTCAGGAGAGTTTTGGTCCTCTCCATCTTCTACCACGGCCTTTGACATTAGGCACTTGTGAGCGTTGCCCTTTTAGTCTTTCATATAGTTGTAGGTGACAACATCACCACTTTTGTTTACTAGTCTCAAAGTGTTTTTAGAATCTTGAGCAACTCCGGCAACATGCACCACTAACATCATCCGGATCGGATTCTTCATGAGAAACCATTCCTTTCCCATCTCTCTTCTTGAGCTTTGAGTTCAAAGTGTTTGACAACTTTTTCTTGGGAAAGGTCTTGGGAAACCTTGGTTTATCTTCTCTCTTCTCATATGGGCAATCGTTGGAGAAGTGGTTTGTTTCTGCACAGTTGTAACATGTTCTCACTTTCTTCTTCTGGAATCTTCCTTTGAATTTTCCCACGCTAAACTTCTTGACAAAGAGGGCAATGTCTTCATATGAAGGGCTCTCATCGAAGTCAATCTCACCACCATGTTCATCCTCATCATCTTCTTCTTCTTCACTTTGCTCTTCTTCATATACATGCTTGGCCTTCAATGCAAGATTGATTTTTGATGTTGAGGTACCATGCATGGCCACTGTTCAAGAAATCTTCCGATTTATCGCTACTCTTTGGGTGATCGATAAGATTATGCCTTATCTTCATCATTTATCGTTTGGGCCGATTTATCGCTATGATGAGCGATTTATCGGGAATCTACCAATAAATCGGGCCGATTCGTAGCACTATGTTTGCAAGAACTATGTTTATTTGTGTTCTGTGGACCTTCTTATGCAATATGTAATGTTTTTTTCTATTTTGTTTGTCATTATATCAGGATTCAAAGGCTAGGATTCATGGTAACACTTCTGTCCAATATTGTGTGGGTGTTGAATATAGCATATTTTAGTGTTGGGAACCTGGGATTTGAAAAAAAATGGCCGATTAATAGTCGACCGATAAAATCGATTAATCGGCCGATTTCCGATTAATCTATAATCCCCAGCTGACCGAGACGATAACGATAAGCGATATCCTCAACATTGTGCATGGCAAGGTGTTTTGTAGCGTTTGCCTTTGACTCTTCAAGGAGTTAGAAAGTGGATATGATGTCATATGGAGTCATTTCCTTGAATCCATGGTGTTGTCTTATGTCCCACACCATTTGGCGATGATACGGAGCAAGAGCATGAAGCAACCAGTCCACGAGAAATCGCTTAGTCAAGTTGAATCCATCTTGTGTCTTGTCACACTCACATGACTCGATGTCGGCGGTGAGAGTCATGAGACGCTCAAGGAGTTGCTTGGGAGATTCACCTTTCTCCATACAAAAGTTTTGCAATTGTCCCTTGACAATTTCATATTGAGCAAGCTGGAGAGTGGAGGTACCGGTCTTGGTCCTCATAATGCTATCACATAATTCCTTGGCATTTGTGATATGTATGTATGGTCTCCTTTGCTTGTGAGTCATACCTCTCCTTATGCACATGATTGCCGTGTCGTTGAGATTCTTGTCATATACCTCTCTTGGAGTAAGATTCTTCGGATCAACAGTTTCGTAGCCATACTCCAAGATCTCCAACATCTCATCATTTCCATATCGAAGATGATCCTGCGTAGCAACTCTCCACAAAGCAAAATCGGTAGTGTCATAAAGTAAAGGAGGTTTGCCTTATGGGTTATACTTTGGTTTCTCTATTTGAGGTCTTGCATATGGCCAAGGAACACTGGAGTGATCATTACTAGGAGGTTGTTGACCAAGTGAAGGAGTAGGCACAGATGGCCTCGATGCCGCACCACCAGAAAGTGGTGCAAGCATCATGGTTAGTGTGGCTAGTCTCATTTGGACCAAGGCTTCAAGAGAAGCATCATGCTCCTCCTTTTGCTTAGCGAGCGCCCGTTCAAGATCCTCAGAAGTGAAGGACTTGACTTCCATGGAAGTCGCGCCCGTACTCTTCGGATCCACAACAAGGAGGGTCCCATCGGGGTTCATCTCGCTCTAGGGCGGTTAAGCCACAAAAATAGTGCACGAGGCTCTGATACCAATTGAAAGGATCGAGATGGACCTAGAGGGGGTGAATAGGTACAATTACAAATTTTAATTGTTACTTAGCAATTTTAGGCAATAATGCGAAATATGAAAGTGAGCCTAACAATTGCAAGTAAGATGTTAAGCAAGGTAAGCTAGTAACACAAGTATGTAAGTAAGCAAGAGCAATAAGATATAAGTAAGGACTAAGAGACAAGTAATCAAAAGTAGAAAGTTAGGGTTAGGAATAACCACAACTTCGAGAGACGAGGATGTATGCCGATGTTCACTTCCTTGGAGGGAAGCTACGTCACCGTTTAGTGAGGTGGGTGTTACCACGAAGGCACACCAATGACATGAAGGCTCACCCTATTCTCTCGTTGAGATATCGCCATGAAGGCGATTCCCGACCACTAGTGGTAGACCTTTAGGTGGCCTCCAAACCCTCACAAACTTTCCGAGGATGATCACAACGTTCGATTGCTCTCCGAATGACTCCTACCGCCTATGAGTCTCCAACCTCCAAGAGTAACAAGAACGATGGGGGAAAGCTCAAGACTTGCTCAAATCACGAATTCCTTTGGTGCAAAGAAGGAGAAAGAGTGGATCTGTCACTTGGGTGGACAACTTCTCTCAAATGCTTTCAAATCCTTTGGGGATCTAACATTTGGTGTGTGAGAGTGAGAAAGAGAGTGAAATGTGTTCTTGGGTGAGCTCAAAGTGAATGGTCAACACTCTCCAATGGTGGAAGAGAGCTATATATAGCGTGAGAGCAAATGTGGCCGTTGTAGTGCAAGTGACCGGGTAGGCTCGACATCCGGCCTGTCAGGGTGTATGAAGAACAGGGCAGGACAGAGATTTTAAAACAGAGGAGCTGGACATCTAGGGCCAAGCCCGGACATCCAGAATGCCAGGAAAGCACGGATGTCAGTGTCAAAACCGGCGGATCTAGGGTAGGGGGTCCCGAACTATGCGTCTGAGGATCGATGGTAACATGAGGCTGGGGACACGATGTTTATCCAGGTTCAGGCCCATCTCGATCGAGGCAATACCCTACTTCCTGCTATATTAATCTGAACGAATATGATTACAAGAGTTGATCTACCTCGATATCATAATGGCTAATCCCTAAAGTCTAGTCTTTGAGGATGTTATGATTCTCTAGCCTATACGGACTAAAACCCTCCAGTTTATTTATGCACTGGAGGGGCCGAGGGTTTGTACATAACCATCTTGCAGAGGAAGGAAATATTACACCCGAACCTAAAACCTGCCATTATACAAATACGAGAGTCCTATCCGGATACGAGAGACGATCTTCAACAATGATCGTCATGGTCCACCAGTCCGGCCCACCACGAGTTATCTGGCCACCCGAGGACCCCTCAATCCAAGACTCCCTTAGTAGCCCCTGAACCTGTCTTCGATGACGTTGAGTTCGGCTTCCATATTGTCTTCGGCATTGCAAGTCGGTTTCCTTCTTCCGAATATATCTTCTCCAAAATGTGTATTATGTTCGGCTCTGCATGGTTAGTACAACCCTTAGCCTCGAAGGCAAGGTATTGAAAGAAAACGAATATTGTGTCTTTAGTGACAACTTTTTGGTGAAGCGTCCCGTCCATCCCAATAACATACCAAACCGTTTTACTTGGTCCTAGTTTCGTGTTTTGAGGTACAACCCCATTGACACGTCTTATCAGAGTAGAGATCTTGCCCGCTTATTGTGGGATCCTTATGAACGTGACGTGAGCATCCAAACCGTGCATTACGCACGACCACTTTGGGAACCAGCGAGTTTTATGGCTAAAGTGGGGGGACGTACTGTATTCACGGTGTTATAAAAGGATACCAATCCCTTTCATCAGCCCCATGCTTTCCTCAAGCTCGATCTCTCCAATCTTCCTAGCCCCAGCATCCTCATCTCTTGCGCCCGCCGTTCTTCGTTCCTCAACCACTACTTCCTTCCTCAGCAATGGCTGGATCCGGCGCCAGGGGCAAGTGGGAGGCCTCCACGATTACTGAGAAAACTGTGGGGGATCTTTGGAGCGCGGGCTATCTCGCTACTGATATTGCGCACCGAGTCCCCGCCAAGGGCTAGGTGGTTCCCGTCCCAGAGGTGGGTGAGAGAGTCGTGTTTCTCTCGCACATTGTTAGGGGGCTAGGGTTCTCGCTCCACCCCATTGCTCAGGGTTTGTTGTTTTTCTATGGGCTAGATTTCCACGATCTAGCCCCGAACTCAATTATCCACATCTCTGCTTTTATAGTGGTGTGTGAAGCTTTCCTCAGCGTCCCTCCAAACTTCGGCCTATGGCTCAAAACCTTCGATGTGAAGCCAAAGGTGGTGGAGGGACAACATGCAGAGTGCGGGGGGTGCTATGATAAGCAAGCTCCCGAATGCGATTTGGCCAAAAGGGTTGTTTGTGGAGACGAACAAAGTTTGGCAGCAGGAGTGGTTCTATATCACTGAACCCCGCGACGCTAAATGGGCGGCGGAACCTGCTTTCAGATTTGGACTACCGGAGAGGTTGACCTCCTGGACTGATAAGAGACCGAACTGGGGGCCTCAGGTTGACGTGAAGGCACTCCAGGGACGTGTGTCCGGCGTGATTTCCAATGGCTATCAGCTCTTGACCGTGGTGCAGGTTATGCTGGCCCGGCTTGTCCTTCCTTGCCAAAGTCGGGACTCCTCCCTATGGGAGTTCGATCCGGCAGGAGATCGGCCTCTGAAGCATCTCTTTGGCTTCACGCACAAAGAGATTTGGAAGCATCTCTTCAAGATCCAGAAGGAGTGCCGAAGGAAACCGATGACGCTGGCTATAGTACCGCGTTCACCGCCCCAGAGGTAATAGAAAATGCTGCCGAACATATATCCCCTTTCTTACTTAATGATAATAGGAATTGGAGTTTTTGCGTGATATACAGGGCTGGACGAAGAAGGCGAACCGGATTAAGTGTCCGATGCCTTTGCCCGAAGACCCAAAAACGCATCGACTAACGGTGATGCTGGTCCCGGCGCCATAGAAGCCGCCTGTCAAGAAGCCCAAGAAGAAGAGCGAGGCGGCAGAAGGTGGCCCCTGCCCTGTGGACGGGAAGTCCGAGGAGATCAACATCCTCTCCTCCGAAGAGGAGGAGGATGACGAAGAAGAAGAAGAAGAGCCCCCTGCGCAAGGCAGGGGACGAAGAGGGCGGCTGCCGCTAATGCGGGTACGGCCACACCCCGGAGGAGGCCGAAGCTCTCTGCTCGTTCGAACTCATCGTCTGAACATAGCTTTGTGGTGAAGCCCAGTGAGAAACCCCTGACCGAAACGTAAGTTTGTCCGGATATATTAATTGTTGCACCTTGTTTGCTTAGAATTTTGATGCTTACTTAGTATTTCTCACCTGCTGACCTACAACCCTCCCGGAGCACACCCCGACGCCTCCTTATCGGAGGGGAACTCTCTAGCGCCTGGAGAGATGGAGAGTGACCCGCTGGTCCAAGTTCCATCGCCTGTGATTGGCGGGGAGACCGAAGTGTCCTCCCAGTGGGTGTCTTCTGCTCAAGGAGATGGGGGCGGGGCAAGTGATAGGGTGGCCGAGGGTAACACCTCGGCTGCCGCTGACCATGGGGAAACAATCCCCATGGAGACCGAAGATGGGGGGCCCAAACAATTCACGGCCCCGCCGAATACTGACCCAGAGCCTAGCGCGGCTCCGGGGTCCGAAGACCAGACCCCCAAGGCGGGGGAGGATACGACGGCACGCGGGGTCAATCCGGAGGTGCCGTACCCTCTGGAGGGAGCACTTCAGAGTGCTTCCGTCGTGGAGGAGCACCGCACCATGATGGGTGCGTTGATGAAGAAGATTCAGTCCGTGAAAGCGGACTGAATGAAGCCTTCAACAGCCTATTAACAAGCTTTGAGGTAAGCAATGTAATGTTCTTTATGGAACTTTTATTTGTTTTATATGCACATATATAGCCAGTAGCCCTTGGTTCTGTGTGTGATTCTGAACAGAATCGGACGAAGTATCCATAGTGTAGCACGTTTATAGAGCTGAACTGTTATGCTTCTGTTATTTGAACAGGTTTCACTAGTTACGACAACTGCACGAGATGCAGAGGTTGCCGAACTAAATCGGAACCTCTTGTTGGCCAACGCGGACCTCGACCGCGTCAACCAGCATTCAGATGAAACGCAAGTTATGTGGATTTGAAACATTAAGATGTCAAGAAGACTAATAATGTTAATTGAGTATGGGTATAAAATCTTTTATGATATTCTGTATTGAACAGTTGGCGCCACTGAGCTCGAGGCGCTCAAGGGCGAACTTGCGAAGGCCAAGAAGGAGGCTGAAGCGAACAGGGCAGCCGCTGACAAAGCGGTTGCCGATTTAGAGGTCGAAAATGCCGCCTGCGAGAAGCACCAAGCTTGGGTGTCCGAAGTCGAGGTTGATCTCAAAGATGATATTCGCAAATGCAAGGCGTTGGAAGAGAAGACTTCAGAACAAGCATCCGAGCTTGCTGCGGCAGTTAAGGCTACCCAGGATGCGCGAAGCGAGTCGCGCAGCACCTGTGAAGAAATCAAGCAGGCGCGTCAGATAGCATCTGGTAAGACCTTTCTCTTATAGAGCATCTTTGGAGGGCGGAAGTATCTTGGGCTAACACGGTTATGTAATTCTCCAGGTGTGTTTGCTGATCTTCCGAGGAGCAGTGCTGACGCCGCCCAATACTTCCGAGCTCAGGAGGAGAACAACATGGAGAAGTTGTTTTGGTCGCAGTTCTATGCGCCAAAAAATCTGGTGCCCCTCAACGATCAGATGAAGCAGCTGATCGAGTTACACAATATGGCGGGTTCGGCTATGAAGGACTTGATAGTCCGGCTATGGCCCGCTAATCCAGTCCCAAGTAGCTACTTCGGATTAGCGAAGCGGCTCGTCGAAGCGAGTCCGCGGGTTGACGCGTTGAAGCATTCGGCCTGCATAGAAGGTGCTCGGATGGCCTTCGCTCGTGTAAAGGGACACT
>LR738716.1:106418402-106434304 GCA_902687465.1 Secale cereale
GGCCGTCCCGCCCTCGCCAAGTTCATGGCAGCTTCCCACTACGCCTACAACGTACTCAAGATGCCGGGGCCGATAAGCGTCATCACTGTCCATGGCGACAAGAAAGATGCGCTTGTCTGCGCCGACAAGATCTATCGGGACGCAGCAGCCGCAGCAGAGAAGGACACACTTGCCGCTGAAGCTCCCGGGGGGAAGAAGACCAAGACCAAGTCCGGCAAGTGCTCTGGAGCCCACTCCGGCAACCGCACCTCTTCGGAGTGCTGCGCTGCCGTCGAGGACGTTCCATCGAGCTCCACCGGCAAGTGTAAGAAGGGGATGGCCGCTCCTCCGGCAACCAAGAAGGTGTCCGCCAAGGAGGACGGCACTGGTGGTACCTTCACCATCAGTGCCACACTTGACAGCAAATAGGAAAGCGCGCTCGTTGCCTTCCTGCGGGCGAATGTCGATGTGTTTGCCTGGCAACCATCTGACATCCCCGGTGTTCCTAGGAAGGTAATTGAGCACAAGCTTGCTGTTTGTCCTCATGCGCGGCCCGTCAAGCAGAAGGTCAGAAAGCAAGCCGTGGAGCGCCAAGAATTCATTGCCGAAGAGATCAAGAAACTAGAAGCAGCGGGCCTAGTTAGAGGCATGATCCATCCGACGTGGTTGGCAAACCCAGTCGTCGTGCGCAAGGCCAATGGGAAGTGGAGACTGTGTATAGACTTCACTGATGTGAATAAAGCATGTCCCAAGGATCCATTTCCCTTGCCGCGCATTGACCAGATTGTTGACTCCACTGCCGGATGTGAGCTACTCTCTTTTCTTGATGCATATTCAGGCTACCACCAGATTTTCATGGCCAAGGAAGATGAAGAGAAGACTGCATTTATCACTCCATGTGGCACATATTGCTTCATTCGCATGCCCTTTGGATTGAAGAATGTAGGCTCAACATTTGCAAGGGTAGTGCACACTGCTTTTGAGCCACAGATCCACAGAAATGTAGAGGCTTACATGGATGATATCGTGGTGAAGAGTAAGAGTAAGGATACCCTGATCCAAGATTTGGAAGAGACATTTCAGAATCTGCGCAAGATCCAGCTTAAGTTGAACCCCGAGAAGTGCGTTTTCGGAGTCCCCTCCGGCAAGCTTCTCGGGTTCTTTGTGTCACAGAGGGGGATTGAAGCTAACCCCGACAAGATTAAAGCCATCGAGCAGATCGAAGCCCCGAGCGCGTCAAGGATGTCAGGAGGCTTGCAGGTTGTGTGGCTGCCCTCAGTAGGTTCATTTCGAAGTCTGCAGAGCGCGCCCTTCCTTTCTTCAAAATCTTGAAAAAGGCAGGTCCTATGAGATGGACTCCGGAAGCGGAGGCAGCGCTGCAGGACTTGAAACGGTACCTATCCTCTACTCCAATACTTGTCGCACCTAGACCACAGGAGAAGTTGCTGATGTACCTAGCGGCAACCAACCAGGTGGTTAGTGCTGTGATAGTAGCGGAGAGAGAGGCCGACGAGGAATCAGCACCACCGGCAAGCGAATCCAGCGACAAGCAGGGGGCTCCCCCGACAAGCTCTGGCCCCGACAAGAACAACTCTGCGCAGGAGCAAGAAGAAGTGCGAAGAAAGATGGTGCAGCGCCCGGTGTATTTTGTAAGTTCTCTCTTGCAGAGGGCTAGATCAAGATATTCCGGGGTGCAGAAGTTGCTTTTCGGCCTCCTCATGGCCTCGAGAAAGCTGCGCCATTATTTCCAAGCACATGAGATAACAGTGGTCACTCGCTTTCTGCTGAAGAGGATATTGCACAATCCGGAAGCAACAGGCAGGATCGTTGAGTGGGCACTGGAACTGTCGAGCTTTGGACTCAAGTTTGAAAGTACTTCAACCATACAGAGCCGAGCTTTGGCAGAATTCATAGCTGAATGGACCCCGACGCCCGATGAAGAAATTCCAGAGACAAGTGTACCCGTACAAGAAGCGACAAGTGAATGGGTGATGTACTTTGATGGTGCCTTCTCGCTGCAAGGCGCCGGTGCCGGCGTGGTACTCATCGCGCCCACCGGAGAGCACCTCAAGTATGTTATCCAGATGCACTTTCCTAGGGAGCAAGCAACAAACAACACTGCTGAGTATGAAGGCTTGCTTGCCGGCCTCAGGATTGCAGCCGAACTTGGGATCAGGAAGCTGATTGTCCGGGGAGATTCTCAGTTGGTGGTCCGACAAGTTAACAAGAGTTACCAGAGCCCTTTGATGGAAGCTTATGTAGATGAAGTGAGGAAGCTTGAAGAACACTTTGAGGGTCTGCAAATGGAGCACGTCCCGAGAGCTCAGAATGACATTGCAGACGGCCTCTCAAAGTGTGCTGCAATGAAGTTACCTGTGGAACCAGGGACCTTCTTGCTCAAGCTGACTCAACCATCCGTTACACCATCAATTGGGCAGTCCAAGAAGAGAAAGTTGGTCTCCGGCGACTACTGGCCGGCGGATCTTTCTGAAACCGCCGCCAAGGTCCCCAAGATCAACGATCAGAACGCTGAGGAATAGTTTGCTCCTGCAGATCCCCGGATCTGTACAGTTGAAGCAAACGTTCCCGACAAGCCTCGCCCCGGCGAGCTTGCCGGGGGGCCATCTGTTCCGGCAGAACCAGAGGTTCTTGCCGTAGAAGCAGAGGTTCCCGCAGCGGCCCTCATGCCTTTAGTCCTTGCCGTTGAGCCTCGGGCTCCGGCATGGGCACAGCAGATCGTCCGTTTTCTGCAAACTGGAGAACTTCCCGACGACCCTCAAGAGATAGAGAAGATAACCAGGCAGTCAAGTATGTACCAGTTCGTGGATAACGAGCTGTACAGAAGAAGACTCAATGGTGTCAGGTTGAAGTGCATTTCCAGAGAAGATGGACAGAAGCTGTTGGCAGAAATACACGGAGGCATATGTGGCCACCACATTGGCGCAAGGGCGCTTGCCGGGAAGGCGTTCCGGCAAGGGTTCTTTTGGCAAGAAGCCCTCCAAGATGCAACTGCACTAGTAACCAAGTGTGAAGCGTGCCAGTTCCATGCAAAGCAAATTCATCAGCCAGCTCAAGCTCTCCAGACGATCCCTTTGTCCTGGCCCTTCTCGGTCTAGGGGCTCGATATCCTCGGCCCCTTCCCCCGTGCTGTCGGGGGCTTTGAGTACTTGTACGTTGCGATCGACAAGTTCACAAAGTGGCCAGAAGTGGAACCAGTGAGAAAGGTGACAGCACAGTCAGCGGTCAGGTTCTTCAGGTCGATTGTTAGCCGTTTCGGGATCCCTAACAGGATCATCACCGACAACGGCACACAATTTACTAGTCGCACCTTCATGCAGTACGTCCAAGACCTTGGCGCCAAGATCTGTTTCGCTTCTGTTGCTCACCCGAGGAGCAATGGTCAAGCGGAGAGGGCCAATGCTGAAGTGCTGCGACTCAAGACAAGGACCTTTGACAGGCTACGCAAGTGCAGAAAAAACTGGATAGAGGAGCTACCGGCGGCTCTTTGGTCAATCAGAACGACACCAAGTCGAGCCACCGGACAGACACCCTTTGCTGTAGTCTACGGAGCAGAGGCAGTTCTCCCCACGGAACTCATATACGGATCTCCTCGAGTGCTCGCTTATGATGAGCTCGAGCAAGAGCAACTGCGACAAGATGATGCATTGCTCCTCGAGGAGGAACGTCTCCAGGCTGCTGTACGAGCTGCTCGATACCAGCAAGCCTTGCGCCGCTATCATAGCCGCAAGGTTAAGGCCAGGAGTCTCGAGGAAGGCGACCTTGTTCTTCGGCGTGTTCAGTCCGCCAAGAATTCCAACAAGTTGACGCCGAAGTGGGAAGGCCCTTATCGGGTGAGACAAGTCACAAGGCCCGGCGCTGTCCGCCTTGAGACCGAAGAAGGCTTACCGGTGAGCAACTCCTGGAACATAGAGCATCTTCGCAAGTTTCACCCATAAGGCGCGGTTGCCGTGATCCGCTCCGGCAACCACCTTTTGTACAAGCTTTGCCGCTGTTGCATGCAACCCTTTGTACAAAGCCGGGCGCAGACCCCGTGCATCAGTAAAGCTTTTGTGTTATGCGCTATTTGCCTTTTCCATGCTTTTCTTCGCTATTTGCATGCGTTATTTGGCATCTTGTGCAACATACGTATCCGGTAAGCATTAGCACGTCGAAAGGCCATATACTTGTTTCCCTCTTCTTTTTCCTTGCCTCTTAAGCAGAAGGAATGTTCCTCGCGCACAAGTTTGCCGGGGGGGAGGAGAAGGAAGATGAATCAAGTGCTGTTCAAGAAAAAGAAGCTTGCCGGAGAACGCACAGATCATGAAAGCTAAGTTACCAGAATTTGAGCAGTTCAAATTTTTAAATTTTAAGTTGTCTTCCTTGAACAACCACACTTTGTATGGAAAACCTGTGCGCGGAGGAACCTACCCGTGGCTAGCCGCACCCTTATCTTGTTTTCGAGTACGCTCAACGACTTAAGTGAGCTGCGACAAGTGTTGCGCCCTTGTTTCATTTTCGAGTTCGCTCAACAAGCTAAGTGCGTTGCGACTAGCTGCGGCAAGGTTGCTTGCCGGTAAGACCTTGGCCAGCAGGCTTCTCAGAGTCCAGCACTCAGCGCTCGCGGCAAAGGGCCCTTGCCGGCAAGCTCCCTGGAAGCGTAGGGTGAAAAGCATACAAAGTAAAGGACCAAGACAAGGGAGATAACATTGCACTAATCGATCAAAAATAAGATAAATATCTTACAAGGGATAACTTGTCGCAATGACTAATAAGTTCATGGAACACTATGCAGCAACAAAAGAGATGAAGAAGAGGAGGCCTAATCTACGCGGTAGCCCTCAATCCTAGAGATCTTGTTCACTTTGGCCATAATGTGGGCGACCTGCGCCTTCAGCGCCTCCATATCCGCATCGGCCGGCAAGCTTCGGAGGACGTTGACGAGATTTATACCAGGATTGCGGTACACAATCTTCGTCAGAACGCGCTCCAAGGTTCCCGCGCAGAGCTGGCGTGACTCCTCGGCCAGTTGCGCGGGAAGCTTCTTCTGAAGATTTGCAAGAGCCGACGCGATCCCTCTGAAGAAGAGGCTGAGCTTGGCGCTGTGGGGGAGGTTTGGATCCGGAGAGTATATAAGATGCTCAACCTTCAGCGCCAGCAGCTCCTTGTCGATGTTGGATGCAGAGGCCACCAAGTCATCGGTCCATACCTCAACGGTCCGGCGGAACTTCTCAGCCGCAGTGGTGGCGCTCTCCACCAAGCCTCGCTCCCTGCGGAGCTCGTCCTTCAGCTTAGTTTCCCGATCCCGGATGGCGTCGAGCGAGTCCTTCAACGTGGAAACCTTCAGCTCCAGATCCTCAATCGAATCCTTGGCGGCCTTCAGCTCGTCGCCCTGCTTGGAGAGGCGCACCTGGAGTTCAGAGTTGGTGTGGGCGTCCTTCTCGCGCTCTGAGTTGAGCGCGGTGACCCTCTCCGTGCTCGCCTTAAGGGACTCCTCCAGCTGCGCAACCTTGTCCTTGAGCTCCTTCTTGGCGGTCTCCGCGGCATCCGCGGCGGCCTTCGCCTCCTTCAGCTCTCTGCCAAGGGCCTGCTCCCGGGCGGTAAGGTCTTCCTCGTGAGCGTCGAGGTTGACTTTTCGTTGGGTGAGCTCTCCTTCTCGCCGGGACAGCTCTTCTCCGGCGAGTCGCTGCTGCTCCTCGGCTTCGGCCTTCTCCAAAAGCCACTCCTGGTACTCCCCGGCGAGCCTCTCGCGCTCCTCCGCCTCGTCGCGGAGGGCAGCCTGGTTGGCGGCGCGGAGCTCCGCCGCGCGCTTCTCCATGTCAGCGGCGGCCTTGGCGGTGAGGGCCTCCCGAGACGCGAGCTTCGCCTGCCTGGCCCGGTAAAGGGCCAGGAGCCGGTGGAGCAGCTTCTCCTCCTCGGGCTCGTCGCTCCCGCCGGGCGCCTCGACAACCTTCAGACCCGCGGAGGCGAGGACCTCCCCATCAAAGGCCTCTCCCTCCGCGGGAGCTCGCGACGAAGATCCCCACGGCACCTGGATGTAGACGCCGTTGGGGGCCTCAAGATAGTAAGCAGACGGCTCCTTCTCGGTGGAGGGGTCGGCGGCTGGCGCAGCGCTCGACGCTCCTGCCGCCTCCGGGCCGGCAGTATGGCCGCCGTCCCCCTCCCCGTCCGCTGCGTCTGCGGTCGGAGCAGTCTCCTCCGCAGCCGGCTCGGCGGCTCCCGCCGTGTCCTCAACGACAGGGGCGTTGCCGCCGTCGCCCTGCGCGCCCTCCTCCACGACGATGGTTTCCGTCTCCATCTGTTCGGGGGGAGGAGGATCTAGAAGAAGAAGAAAAAGAAGAAGAAGTTCAAGCAAATATCCAAAAAAGATGAATCCAAGAAGACAAGATTACAAAGCTTACCTTGGCGGACTTCGTCGACGGCGGGCTCCCTCGCCGGGGAGCTCTGCCTTGGCGGGGTGGCCGCCCTCGCCGGGCTGCTCGCCCTCGGCGGGGTACTCGCCCTTGGCGGAGTACCCGCCCTTGGCGGAGCGCTCTCCCTTGCCGGAGAGTTCGTCCTTGGCGGGGACGGCGGGGCCTGCGGCTCCTCGGGAGTGGTCTCCGGATGCTCTTGTGGCTGCGGCTCCCCTTCTGCACGAAACAATCAAAGCAAAACAAGAACAATAAGATGTTAGTGAAAACAAGTTCCTCAAGCGCACCCGACAAGTGGAAATATTGAACCCAGACTTACGCTGGGGGCTGCGCTGGGGGCTGCTCCTCGGAGCAGCGCTCGGGTCCGGCAAGCTCGTCTCCGGCACGTCCCCTGTCGCCGCGACGGGCGAGTCGTCCGCGACCTCGACCACGGGAACCTTGGCCTTCTTCGCCAGTCGCTGAGCCAGGGTCCTGAAATCAAAGCAAGAAGCAAGATCAGAATCAACAAGAATCAAGACAAAGTTAAAGAAGATGCGAAACCTCGAGTTCTTACTCCTGTTCCTCGTCGTCGTCGTCGTCGCTCAGGGTGGAGAAGTCGAACGCCACCTGAGGCGCGTCCGCGCGAGGAGCAGGAGGCGAAGACTCCCTCGGGCGCTTGGCGGTCCCCGGGGCTGGGGGCGGCGAAGACCCGGCCCCTGTGGACGCCGAGGCCCGGGGAGCGGGCGGAGCAGCCGCTCCACTCTGAGAAGACCCTCCTCCGCTTGGCGCAGACGTGCGCGGCACCTCCGCCGTGGCCTGTGTGCGGGTCGCCCCCACCGTGGCCTGTGTGCGGGTCGCCCCCGCCGTGGTTGGTGCGCCGGGCGCCCCCGTCGCAGCTTGGCTCCCCCGGGTAGCTCGCGCCGCCCAGCTAGTTGGTTGTTGTCGGGGCGCCTGCGCCCTCGTCCCCGTCGTCGCCTTGCGGAGACGTTTCAGCGGAGATCGCCTGGGACTTGCCCGAGGCGGGGAGGTCTCCGATGACGAGGAGAGGTCGTCGGCATAGAGCCCTAGAGACCCGTCGGAGTCCTCGTCGGCCCCGATGTCCTCCTCCTCCTCCTCCTCCTCCTCGGCTGGCTTGCTGGGCCCCGCGCCCTGCCCTGCGGCCGTTCTCCCATCGGCGCCTCCGCCCCCTCCGGCGCCTCCGCTCCCTGCGGCGCCTCTGTTTCCTCCGGCAACGCCGCCTCTCGCCGCGGCCTCGGTCACGATTCCGGGGATCCCGGAGTGCCTCAAAGAAGGGACCCCGGCGAGCTCGTCGGGAGGAAGCTGCAGCAGCCTGCGGATCTCCGCCTCCTCTGCTTGGCAGGACGCATCCGCAGCCTCTGCCTCCTCAACTGTGAAGCCAAACTCTCCTGCCGCTGCGGCTGCAGCGGCCTCTTCTACCCGAGAAGCTATATAAGCAATCTCCTGGTCGGTGGTGTCCCGGGTGAGCCCCTTGAACTCATCCTTGTTCTTCGGCACCTCCACCAGGTTGTCAAAGAAGCTCATGATGTCTGCTGCCTTGGGCGGAATCCATGTGCGGTCCACGCCATGCGAGTCACACGCGGGCATCATGGCGCGAAGAGGATCCCGGGCCATGCTGTTGCAGAGGGGCACCACTCCCCGGGGAGCTCTGAACCACTCCGGATGGGCCGGGTCGTGCTTAAAGAGTTCCCGGACCATCCCCTTCAGCTCCAGCGCCGTGAAGTTGTAATTTAGCCCTGGGCGCAGCCTCATTATGTCCGCCGCGTTGCCGTACTCCCATGCTGGCCTCTTCCTATCCTGTAGAGGGGCAATGCGGCGGCGGAGGAACTCTGCTCCTACCTCTCCGACAGACAACTTAGCTACCCGGAGACGAAGAATTCTGATGAGGGCGACGTTGAGCTTGATGTCGTCCGAGTCCAACTCACTCCAGTCCCTGCCGCGCACGATGGCTGTTGTGCGCGGCGCAGTGAAAGGTTGCGGCTCGTCCTCAACTACCCAGCACCAGTCCGCGCGCCACTCCTCCCACTTGCCGCGGAGCTCCCCGGGCAGGTAGGACTCTTTCTTGTTCAGGCGAAAGACCCAAGAGATTCCTCCGGAGAGGGGAGCGCCGGCCTCTACTCTAGGGGTGAAGAAGTGCCTAAACAGCGCTACATTCAGATAGATCCCAATATAGTTTTCGCACAGATGTGCGAAAACCGCCATCGTGAGGATGGCGTTGGGGGTGAAGTCTAGAAGGTGGAGGCCGTAGGTGTGCATGATATCGCAGAAAAAGTCGGAAAAAGGAGGACAAAGGCCGCAATGGAAGAAAGCTGCGAAGAAGAAATACCCGCCGGGGAATTGTCCTTGGCGGCGGCGGGATAGGCTCTGGTCCGAGGATGCGCCTTGGTCTCCTTGGCCCAGAACAAGTAATACTTGTTCCAGAGTTCCCGCGCGCTGAGCCGCGGCGCGAAGACGACATTCCTCTTCCGCAGAAGAGTAAGCCTCACCGCCTGCTCGGATTTCTCCTTCTTGGTCTTCTCCGCCTTCGACTTCTCGGTCTTCGGGGCCATGGCGGAGGCGGCGAGGGAAGGGGGGACGAAGAGTCCGGCGGCGCCGCGGGTGCGGAAGACGGCGGAGGAGGTGTGGAGGCGGAGCGCAAAGGGGAATCTCTGGAGATGGAAGAAGAAGCAATGAAGGCGTAGGAGGGGAACCGCTCCTGCTTCCTCTGCTTTTATGGGGAAGTGGGGGACGTTTCGCTCTTTCCATTAAAAGAACGTGGCCACGTCCCATCCCACGACGCCGCAATCGACGCGTGCCGTTACGGAGGGATGCGGCGGATGCGGAAGTGGATTCGGCGCGCCGTGGGCCGCGCGTGCCCGTGCACTGTTTTGGGCCTGGCCCAACAGCGCTCGACACCGTGTGTGGCCCAGGCCCGGGGGCTCCTGTCGGTGTACTAAGGTAGGGGTACCTCAGTACCCCAACTCGTGCACGGGCAGTAGCAGCTTCCCGCGGCAGGGCCTACCACGTGCTTGCCGGAGACCTTCCTGCTCCATATAAAACCATTCAAAAACAAAGTATACAAGACAGAAGATCAAGACCCCGGCAAGTGGAGCTTGCCGGGAAGGCCGTCCCAGGCTCAAGATTACCTCACTAGCACAAGACCCTGGCAAGAGGAGCTTGCCAGGAAGGCCAG
Source organism: Secale cereale (assembly GCA_902687465.1). Classification (NCBI taxonomy): domain Eukaryota; kingdom Viridiplantae; phylum Streptophyta; class Magnoliopsida; order Poales; family Poaceae; genus Secale; species Secale cereale. The sequence continues at coordinate 106,427,958 of LR738716.1, forward strand.
AAGATTACACTTCAGAAGACATGCCTCGGTGCGACGTGCGCCCCGGCAGGGCCCGGAGAGCGACAAGCTCTGGCGACAAGCTTCAGAGCCCGACAAGCTCCCGGGCCCAGCAAGATCAAGACCCCGGCAAGGTGCTTGCCGGGGAGAGTTACGCTGTGTGCCCGCGCTCCAGCTCATCGAACCACGCGTCGCCCTGGGGCCACTCCAGGGACGCGTGGCAGATGGCTGTGCAGCCTGGGGGACACGGTGGCACTCCATGGTGATAAAGCCATCGCCGTGGCAAACGGAGACGCAAGGGCGGGCGCTTTTGGGGTCGACGGCGACGGGCATTAAATGCTCTTGTCCCCCACTGTCAAAGTAGGTAGCAACCACTGTTCATCCACTGTTGCTCCACTATTCCCGCACTGTTACAACTACCACCACTATTACATTTTTACCCTTTCTCCTACGTTGACACCTGTCGGTGACCCCTTGAGCTATAAAAGGAGGCCCATGCACAACGTAGAAAGGGTTCGGAACCTAGATCGCTCACTCGCTCGGTGTAGCTAGTTCTTCAAGCTCCCGAGCTCTCCAACTCAATACAATCTAAGCAGGAGTAGGGTTTTACGCGTCCATCGCGGCCCGAACCTGGGTAAACTGCCCGCGTGCTCACCACGATCTGCTCTTTGTGCTCCCTCCGCTCCCTCACCGCACGAACAAGGGGCTCCGGTCCCACAGGTGCTCGTGGTGGACAGTTTCCCCTGACACAATGATAAGAACATCGTCGATTCTCCCCAAAGGTTTCTTTATGGAAGAATCAACGAGACGAACACCAAAAGAACAAGAATCAAAAGGTTTCAATTTAAGCATATCATATATTATTCTGGGCATAACAGAGGTACTAGCTCCAACATCACATAATGCATAGCAAGAGAAGTTATTCAACTTAATTTTAATCATAGGACCCCAACCATCTTCTAGCTTTCTAGGTATGGAGGCTTCTACTCTAAGTTTCTCCTCCCTAGCTTTGATGAGAGCATTAGTGATATGGTCTGTGAAGGCAAGATTAAGCGTGCTAGTGTGGGGATCTCTAGACATCTTGTGAAGGAAATCAATAACTTCGGTAAGAGTGCAATTGTCAAAATCAAGGTCACTACTATCAAGTAAGGTGGTAGTGGTGTCCTTTAGGTTCACTTGTTTGGTAGTTTCTATAGTCATAGCGTCACCATTAATAGGTCCAATGGGACCAGGAGTGCATTGGGTGCTAAGAGTTTGGATATCCTCAACAACTTGGATAGTAGCAACAGTGTGGTGGGTAGGAAGGCTCTTAATTCTATCTTCTTCCTCCCTTTCTCTAGCCCATCTCTCTTTAAGTTTAGCCATCATCCTAATGTTTTCATTAATTTGCACTTGAATAGCATTCATAGGAGTGACCTTCCTCTCCTCAAGAGGAGAAGTTCTAATTTTAAGCAATTCTACCTCATTGGCTAAATTGTCTACCTTCAAAGAGAGATCATCTAGTTTGTTTAGTTTTTCTCCTACACTCTTATTAAAGGCTTTTTGAGTAGTGATGAAATCTTTAAGCATAATCTCTAGTTCAGTAGTGGAGTTCTTGGTGTTAGGATAAGCATTGTTGTTCCCATAAGAATTAGAGGGGAACGGTCTAGGATTACTACCAAAGTTACTCCTATAAGCATTGTTGTTAAAATTGTTTCTAGAGATAAAGTTCACATCTACTTGTTCTTGAGCAATCAAAGAATTTAAAGGAACATCACGAGGATCAACAGAAGATAGCTTCAAAAGTAGAGACATGATCAAGTGAACTTTTTCATTTAGGGAGGAAATCTCCTCGACAGAGTTTACCTTCCTACCTGTTGGAGCGCGTTCGGTGTGCCATTGGGAATAGTTGGTCATCATCTCATCGAGAAGCTTTGTGGCAGCACCAAGTGTAGTTGACATAAAAGTTCCTCCCGCGGCCGAATCTAACAAGTTCCGCGAGGTAAAGTTCAAGCCTGCATAAAAAGTTTGGATAACCATCCAAGTAGTCAAACCGTGAGTAGGGCAGTTCTTGATAAGAGATTTCGTACGTTCCCAAGCTTGGGCAACGTGTTCATTATCCAATTGTTTAAAATTCATTATGTTACTTCTTAGTTGGATAATTTTAGCAGGTGGATAGTATTTTCCAATAAAAGCATCTTTGCACTTGTCCCATGAATCTATGCTATTTCTAGGCAAAGACTGAAACCAAATTTTAGCTCCTCCTCTCAAGGAGAAAGGAAAAAGCTTAAGCTTAACAATATTACCATCTATTTCTTGGTACTTTTGCATATCACAGAGTTCAACAAAATTGTTTAAGTGTAAAGCAGCATCATCTCCACCACCGGAGAATTGATCTTTCATAACTAGGTTCAGTAAAGCAGGTTTAATTTCATACGAAGGTGCTGAAGTGGCAGGTGTAGTGATAGCTGTGCAGATAAAGTCATCGTTGTTGTGACTAGTGAAGTCACACAACTTGGTGTTCTCGGTGGAACCCATAGTAGCAAGCAAGCAAGATAACTATTTTTGCGATTTTCGATAAAAGATACTAAAGCAAAAAAAACTGAAAGGTAAACTAACAAGACTAAAAGCAAAGGTAAAAGATAGCGTGCAACTCCCCTATCTTGAAGAGTGGAGTTCCCGTCAACGGCGCCAGAAAACTTTGCTTGATGGCATCTCGCCCCTCATTGGTTACCCCAAGTGGAAGGTTTGAGATGCAGTGTAGCGGAAGTTTTCCCTTGGCAAAGATACCAAGGATCGATTTCCCTGAGACTCCCAGTTTCAACAAGAAGGTGTCAACTACTAACGGCGCCAGAAATTAGCAATCAACGTGGACCTGCACACAGATACAAATAACTTTGTTCCCAACGAGTACAGAGAGGTTGTCAATCCCTCCGGCCTTGTAGTTTACAAAGGATCAAACGTAAGTGATAATAGTGATAGGTATTGCTGCAATAGTAAGTAAAAGTTGAAAGTAAATAGCGGATGTGATCAATGATGGTAATATGGACCGGGGTCCCATGATGTTCACTAGTGATGTCTCTCTCCCAAAAGACGATAAAACAGCTATGTGAGGTGAACGAATTACAGCTGGGCAATTGACAGAATTATGTGCGCAAACCAATGCTAACTATGTTGCAGGAAAGGTAGAGGTTCAAAGCATGGGCGGTACGCCAAGGCAAGTAGACCGAAATCCATCTGCATCTACTACTAATCATCCACCTTGAGATATCTATCCAGAACATCTCGCTGGTATTAAGTTGCGAGTCCCACCCATAGTGTAAACTCAAAGCAACAGGCAACTGCATTAAAAGAACTTTGCGTAAAGTAAACAATCCTTGCACCCGCGGGCACAAGGACCATTGTTTTCCCCCTTGTGGCAACAGCACATCCCCTAGACTCATGTTTCTGTCACTCAAGCTAGTCATCGAGGGGCATGAACCCACAATCAAGCATAACGTTCCCTCTTGGAGTCACTACCTACTACTTGGCCAAAGCAATAAATAACAATGGAGAACATGCAAGAATTACTTACGAACATAAATATAAAAGAGGTAGATCAAATATATTACTCAAACACAATCTGAACATAATCTCACAATCCATCGGATCCCAGCAAACTCATCATAGCAACAGCATAAGGATTACATATGTGCCTCGATCATGTAGGGCAGCTCACGAGGACTAATTAGTGAAGCACAAGAAGGGGAGGAGAACATCACATAGCTACTGGTCATGGACCCATGGTCCAAGGGAGACTACTCACAACTCATCCGGGAGGCGTCCATGGTGGTGGAGAAGCTCCCGGTGGTGATCCTCCCCTCCGGCAGGGTGCCGGGAAGAGTTCTCCTGGTGCTCCCGATCTTGGAAGTGCGGCGGCGGCGGAACAGAGATGAGATCGCGAAAAAGGGTTCCCGTCTCGAGGGTTTCAGGACACGATATAAATATATGCCAAAGGGGGGGCATCAGCGGAGGCCCGGGGGGCCCAGGCGCCCCCCCGGCGCGGCCAGGGGGGACCGCGCCACCAGGGCGCCTGGAGCCCTGGTGGCCCCCCTCCGGCTGTACTTTGGCTGCTGGGAAGCTTCTGGAACGCTGATTTTTTATATAATTTTTCCGGGATTTTTCTGGCAGTTCTCGTAATGGGAAAACCTGAAATACAAAAACAGCAGAAAACAGAAACTGGCACTGGGGTGCACTAAGTTAATAGGTTAGTCCAAATATGATCAAAAGTGTATGGAAGTGTATAAATATCATAGCAAGGAGCAAGCAGATATTATAGATATGTTTTGGACGTATCAGACGGCGGCTCGGCTTGAGTAGGTGTTCGGCGGCGAGAGCGGCGAGGAGGAGGCCGAGATCATGGTGACCAAGCGCCAGCGGGAGGTGTAGCTCGAGCTCGGGTAGGGCAGCGGCGGAGCAGGCTGAGGTCGCCGGAGGTGGAGATCGCCGGAGGAAGGAGATCAAAGACAGGGCCTCCGGAGCTGGCTACCTGGTGGAGATGTGGGAGGCCAGGAGCGGCGCCAAGGCGAGACACCAGCGCGGAGGAGGCTCGTGCGGAGGGGCGGCGACTTGCTTCGAGGAGGTCAGGCGCGGAGGCAGCGGCGGCAATGCGGACTTGGCGCGGCGGCGGGGTGTGGGAATGGGCGCGGGCGTGAGGGAGAGAGCGAGGCAGAGATGGGATCTGGAGCGGGGTGGTAGCTGACGGCGCTGGGGGAATCGAGAGGGAGAGGGTGAGGGATAAGGGAACGAGAGCGGACTAGGTTTGAGGGTTGTGGGATGGGCTTAGGAGGCCTCGACGGCAGGGCCTTGGTGGGCTGAAAGGAGCGGTGCGGCCTGGTTGCAGCTAGGCTATTTCTCTCTCCCTCTATTTCTGCATTTTCTTGAGACAGAAAAATACAAAAGGAAAAGGCCATGGACATAGAAGAGGAATTTAGAAAATATGAAAATATATCCATGATCCTGGAATATTGTAGTATTTGATATAATTGCCTTGGACATTTTTTAAAAGGTAGAAAAATAAAACAAGTTTGAATTATATTCAAACTTGAGGCATTTTTGAACCTAACCAAAACAACTCCAAATAGAATGAGACTAGGCAGAGTGGTTAAGGATGAGGTCTGAGATTAATGGAGAAGGGAAAAGTGGCACTTGCCAGAATGAAAGAAAGAAGAAGGAAGGAGGAGGTGATGATGCATGATCATACATGGATCATTCTACAAACATAATGTAGGGGCAATGCACATGATGGACTTGCAAACAACATGGATGACACAATGCTATAGTATGATGCATCAGGCAAATGATGGCATAATGCAAAATGACAAGAGGCTCAATGCAACAAAATGAAATGGCACAATGCAATATAATAAAAGATGAACATGATGCGAGAAGCATAAGATGACAATGGCACTCACCGCGATCATGGCGACAACATTTCAAACACACAATGACAAAAAAATAACTAGAAGACACTAGAGCATCGGTCTCGGGGCGTCACAGGGGTTGAGCATCCCGTCCTCGGGTGATGCGATCTGTTCCGGATCTAAGGCCGGAATGGTTACACGTGCTATTTACTGGTCCGTTGACAGAGTTAGGTCATGTTCATCGTGGTGGCAGGGAGAGGTCGATGTGGGCTTGAATCCGTCGAAGATCAAGTGTCCACGGATATCAGCGACGTAGTTCAAGCTTCCAAACCTGACTTGATGGCCATGGGCGTACCTCTCAACCTGCTCGAGGTGCCCTTCTGTGTTGGCATGGAGCATGAAGCTGCCGAACACGAAAAGCTGGTCGGGAGGGAAAGTTCCCTCGGTGGCACCATCGTGGTTGATGAAGCGATGCATCAGTTTCGGTCGACGACATAGTGGAACTCTCAATGAAAGCACCAATGTCGGTGTCAAAACCGGCGAATCTCGGGTAGGGGGTCCCAAACTATGCGTCTGTGGATCGATGGTAATAGGAGGCTGGGGACACGATGTTTACCTAGGTTCAGGCCCTCTCGATCGAGGTAATACCCTACTTCCTGCTATATTAATCTGAATGAATATGATTACAAGAGTTGATCTACCTCGAGATCATAATGGATAAACCCTAAAGTCTAGCCTTTGAGGAGGTTATGATTCTCTAGCCTCTACAGACTAAAATCCTCCAGTTTATATATGCACCAGAGGGGCCTAAGGTTTGTACATAACCATCTTGTAGAGGAAGGAAATATTACACCCGAACCTAAAACCTACCATTATACAAATACGGGAGTCCTATCCGGATACGAGAGACAATCTTCAACAATGATCTTCACGGCCCACCAGTCCGGCCCACCATGAGTTATCCGGCCA
>LR738716.1:106462480-106473001 GCA_902687465.1 Secale cereale
TTTACCTGAAAATTTACAGTGATTATTTATGGACCAAAAGAATCCCACGGAGTGCCGGAGATGGACCAGAAGATCCACGAGGCCATCACAAGGGTGGGGGCGCGCCCACCCCCCAGGATGCGCCCCCTACCTTGTCGTCGCCTCATGGGTCCCCCGGACTTGTCCCCGACGCCAAAAATTCTCATAAATAGGGAAACTCTGAAAATAAACCTAGATCGGGAGTTCCGCCGCCACAAGCCTCTGTAGTCACAAAAAACCAATTGGGAGCCCGTTCCGGCACCCTGCCGGAGGGGGGAACCATCACCGATGGCCAACTTCATCATCCTGGCGGTCTCCCTGACGAGGAGGGAGCAGTTCACCCTCGGAGTTGAGGGTATGTTCCAGTAGCTATGTGTTTGATCTCTCTCTCTCTCATGTTCTTGATTTGGCATGATCTTGATGTGCCGTGAGCTTTGCTATTATAGTTGGATCATATGATGTTTCTCCCCCTCTACCTTCTTGTCGGATTTCTGGTTCCGCAAACCCTTGAGAGGTTCAAACTCTGGGGTGAGCACGAAGAACACTATCTCCCCAGTGCGCTCACTCTACGATTCCATGGCCTAGCTCGGCGAACTCAAAGAACGAAGGACATAGAGAATTATATTTGTTCGGGCCACCCTTAGGCGTAGTACCCTACTCAAGTGTGTGTGGTGGATTGCCTTGTATGGATGAGGAAGAACTAGTACAAGGGACGACCGGCCTCCGGAGGAGAGGTGTTCTTGGGCTCGAATGAGCTTGAGGTATGTGTAGGGTGGAATGGATCCGATCCCCTCTATGGTGGTGGCTAGGTCCTATTTATAGTGGCCTTGGTTCTCTTACCAAATATCGGCGGGAAGGGATTCCACAACGGCCAAGTTTGAAGGGGAACAACTAGTACAAGTTATCCTGACAAAAGTAGTCTTCACGTGCCAAAGGCTCTGGTGGTGACGCCGCGCCGGACTCCATGATGACCTCCGTTCTGCAGCCCTGACAGTCCTTGGTCTTGTTGCACCGATATGGAAAAATTTGCCTGATCCCTCGGGACTCCGCGTCTGCGCTTGCCCCCTTAACACCAAAGAGGAAACTGGTACACTGCGACCGCTGAGGCCCGCCTAGCCTTGGTCGTCATGGCTCACGTCACATGAACCTCGCGAGGTGCTCCTTGCATAGATATCACCGCTCCTCGAGAGCCAGCCTAGAGAGACTGCCCCCAGGGAGGTCTTGCTGTCGCCCGCCTCGCGAGGCTTGGCCCCTTGCGAAGGTCTTGAGTTGCAGTTGCTAAAGTTGGGCCGTACCAGGCCGTTGATGGAGCCAAGTCACGGGCCGCAGGCAGGCAAGTCTGGGTACCCCCATTCCCAAGACGCCGACAGTAGCCCCCGGGCCCAAGGCGCGCACAGACTTGGCTTCGAGGCGAAGCCAAAAGTACAAGGGCGAAGCGCCGAGGGCCCCAAATGCCCGCGGCCTTGGTCGATGCGTGGCGACTTGATTGGACGTGGGCGTCTATGATAACCCACAAGTATAGGGGATCAATTGTAGCCTCTTTTGATAAGTAAGAATGTTGAACCCAACGAGGAGCTAAAGGTAGAAGAAATATTCCCCTAAGTTCTATCGACCACCGATACAACTCTACGCACGCTTGACGTTCGCTTTACCTAGAACAAGTATAAAACTAGAAGTACTTTGTAGGTGTAACGGGATAGGTTTGTAAGAATATAAAGAGCACGTAAATAAAAACTAGGGGCTGCTTAGGTAAAGAAGCACTAAAGTTAGTATAGCGAGTTTGGAAAAGTGGTGGTAGGAGTTGTGAAATTGTCCCTAAACAATTGACTACGTTACTAGACCGATAGCAGGTTTTATGTGGGAGAGTCCACTGCTAGCATGTCATCCCTGACTTGGAATTCTATGCACTTATGATTGGAACTATTAGCAAGCATCCACAATTACTAATGTTCATTAAGGTAAAACCCAGCCATGGCATTAAGATATATTGGTCCCCTTCAATCCCATATGCATCAATTTCTATGCTAGGTTGAAGCTTTCGTCACTCTTGCCCTCCAATAGATAGTCCTATCAACATACAACTAACCCTATGGTGTGATTCACGCACGCGCTCATATGATGGGCACCAAAGGACAATAATATAACCACAAGCAAATTAAACCAATCATAGCAATTCACCAATTACCGATAGGACAACGAAATCTACTCAGATGTCATAGGATGGCAACACATCATTGGATAATAATATGAAGCATAAAGCACCATGTTCAAGTAGAGGGTACAGCGGGTTGCGGGAGATTGGACAATTGTAGGTAGATGGGGGAAGGTGATGAAGATGTTGGTGAAGATGACGGAGGTGTTGGTGTAGATCGCCGTCGCACGATGATGGCCCCCGTGGCACTCCGGCGCCACCGGAAGCGAGGGGGAGAGATCCCCCCTCCTTCTCCCTCTTCCTTGGCCTTCTCCCTAGGTGGGAAAAGGGTTCTCCCTTGGGTCCTTGGTCTCCATGGCATGGGAGGGGCGAGAGACCCTCCGAGATTGGATCTGTCTCTCTGTCTCTCTCTGTTTCTGCGTTCCCAGATTCTGGCCTTTCACCATTTCTTATATTCCTGGAGATCCATAACTCCGATTGGGCTGAAATTTGGACACGATCTCTATCCGGATATTAGTTTTCTTGCTGCGAAAGAAGGGCACCAACCATCTTACAGGGTGGCCACGAGGGCCCAGGGTGCGCCTGACCCCCTGGGGCGCGCCCCCTGCCTCGTGGCCCCCTCGGGCATCATCTCGCGTTGATTCTTCTTCCAAAATTCATAAATATTCCAAAAAAATCTCTGTCGGTTTTTATCCCGTTTGGACTCTGTTTTATATGGATTTCCTGCGAAACAAAAAACATGCAACAAACAGGTACTGGCACTGGGCACTAGATCAATAGGTTAGTCCCAAAAATAGTATAAAAGGTTGCCAAAACTATATGAAAGTTGTATAATACTGGCATGGAACAATAAAAAATTATAGATACGATGGAGACGTATCAGCATCCTCAAGCTTAATTCCTGCTCGTCCTCGAGTGGGTAAATGATAAAAAAGATAATTTTTTATGTGGAGTGCTACCTAGCAAAATCTTGATCATGTAATCCAATCATAGCATGAATATTAAGACACGAGTGATTCAAAGCAATAGTCTATCATTTGACATAAAAGAATTTAATACTCGGGCATCCCAACAAACAATCCAGTCTTTCAAAATATCAATGCTAAAGAACGTTATCCCTACAAAATCAAATAGTCTTTTATGCTCCCTTTTTTAACACAAGGTACCCCTCATGCCCATCCTGGTGTCAGCCAAGCAGTTGTTTTCATACTTTACTTTTTTGAACCTTTTCAACTCTTCATGCAATACATGAGCGTGAGCCATGGACATAGCACGATGGGTGGAATAGAAGGTCGTAGTAGACAAAAGTAGGGAGTAAGTTTCACATCGACTAGGCAAATCAACGGACTATGGAGATGTGCATCAATTGATATTAATGTGCGTGAGTAGGGATTGCCATGTAACAGATGCACTAGAGCTATAAGTGTATGAAAGCTCAAAAGAAAACTAGTGGGTGTGCATCAACTTGCTTGCTCATGAAGACCTAGGGCATTTGAGGAAGCCTATCATTGGAATATACAAGCCAAGTTCTATAATGAAAATTCCCACTAGTATATGGAAGTGACAACATAGGAGACTCTCTATCATGAAGAACATGGTGCTATGATGGAGCACAAGTGAGGAAAAAGATAGTAACATTGTCCCTTCTCTCTTTTTCTCTCATTTTTATTTATTTATTTGTTTATCTTTTATTTTGGGCTCTTTGGCCTCTTTTTTTGGTGGGCTTCTTTGGCCTCTTTTTTTTATTTGGGCTTCATTAGCCTCTTTCATTTTTTATAACCTCACATGGGACAATGTTCTTCTAATGATGATCATCACACTTTTATTTACTTACAACTCGATACCAGAACAAAAATCTGACTCTGTATGAATGCCTCCGGCGGTTTACCAGGATGTGCAATTATCTAGCATAGCGATGACATCAAAAAACGGACAAGCCATGAAAACATCATGCTAGCTCTCTTACGATCATGCAAGGCAATATGACAATGATGGTGAGTGTCATAACAAACGGAATGATGGACTTATATGGAAATATATCTTGGAATGGCTATGGAAATGCCATAATAGGTAGGTATGCTGGCTGTTTTGAGGAAGGGTATAAGGTGGTTTGATGCACCGGCGAAAATTGTGCGGTACTAGAGTGGCTAGCAAGGTGGAAGGGTGAGAGCGCGTATAATCCATGGACTCAACATTAGTCATAAAGAACTCACATGCTTATTGCGAAAAATCTATTAGCCCTCGAAGCAAAATACTATGACGCATGCTCCTAGGGGGGAGGTTGGTAGGAGTTAACCATCGTGCGGCCCCGACCTTCATGCAAAGATAAACAATCAAAATACAATGCGCGCCAAATTGGTTGCATAGTTAGGAGACCATACGTGCATGCTTCAGTAATCACAAACCTTAACACCAATATTTTTACTAAACCACAATCATTCACTAGTACCTCCCACATATTAGCATCTCTATATCGCAAAACTACTGCAAGGAATCAAACATATCATATTCAGCGATCTACAAGCTTATGTAGGATTTTATGACTAACCATGTGAATAACCAATTCCTGTCAACTCTCTAAATAGATATAAGTGAAGCAAGAGAATTTTAATTCTTTCTACAAAAGATATGCTCTGCTCTAACAAATATAAGTGAAGCAAAAGAGCATTCTACAAATGGCGGTTTTCTTTGTGAAGAGAAACAGGCAATCCAAACTTCAAATGATATAAGTGAAGCACATGAAGCATTCTATAAAGCCATACTCAAAAGATATAAGTGAAGTGCAAAGAGCATTCTATAAATCAACCAAGGACTATCTCATACCAGCATGGTGCATTTATTTAAAGGAAAAATAAAAAGCACACGACGCTCCAAGAGTTTACACATAACATGTGAATGAAACGAATCCGAAAACATACCGATACTTGTTGAAGAAAGATGGGATGCCTTCCGGGGCATCCCCAAGCTTAGATGCTTGAGTCTCCTTGAATATTTACTTGGGGTGCATTGGGCATCCCCAAGCTTGAGCTCTTGCTTCTCCTCCTTCTTCTCACATCGAGACATCTCCTTTTGTTCTTCGCTCTCCTCCTCCTCTTGTTCTTCGCTCCTTTTGTTCTTCGCTCTCCTCCTCATCTTTTTCAACTAATGATCTCAAAGTGTCGTCAATTCCTTCTTTCATAGTTTCCTGCAAAATATTAGTCTCTTCTTGGATAGCGGAGACCTTCTCAATAAACGCATCAATATTGGCATTGTATTCATAATTAAAATAGCAATATTTCAATATTTCAAGATATTCATGTCTATAAACATCATCATCAAAAGCATCATACTTTTAAACAGAGATTCAATTTCATAAGCACCCTTAAAAGCAATGGATTCTTATATTTGTTCAACATCATAGTAATCATATATACCATTAGAATAAGATGCTAAGGTTTCATTATCATTAAATTTTCATGAAAAGGGAAGGTGTGGAGCCTTCATCCTAGAGCAACAAGTATAATCATATCTCAAGCATAGTTGCCGAGCATACCAATGCAACATATGAATTTGATCCCATAACAATTTCCCTTTAGGAGTCAAGCGAGAACCCCTAGAGTATTCACGTTGATATAACGTTACTCCCATTATATAATTGAATGGGGTTTTCTCAGGATTATCAAAGTAGTACATAATATCTTTCACATAATGAGCATCGAGGGTTTTAGGAGGTTCCCCATCTCCATGAGTAACAAGTACACCTAGTTTTTTGGTATTTCGTGCTCCATATCCACAACTAAAGATAGAGAACAACTTAGAACATCAAATAAAATCTACTTAGTGCTAAAGCAAACAAGCACACACGATAATATTCACCCCACGCTATTGCTCCCCGGCAACAGCGCCAGAAGAAGGTCTTGATAACCCAGAAGTATAGGGGATCAATTGTAGCCTCTTTCGATAAGTAAGAGTGTCGAACCCAATGAGGAGCTAAAGGTAGAAAAAATATTCCCTCAAGTTCTATCGACCACCGATACAACTCTACGCACGCTTGATGTTCGCTTTACCTAGAACAAGTATAAAACTAGAAGTACTTTGTAGGTGTAACGGGATAGGTTTGCAAGAATATAAAGAGCACGTAAATAAAAACTAGGGGCTGCTTAGGTAAAGAAGTAATAAAGTTAGTATAGAGAGTGTGGAAAAGTGGTGATAGGAGTTGCGAAATTGTCCCTAAACAATTGACTACGTTATTAGACCGATAGCAAGTTTTATGTGGGAGAGGCAACTGCTACCATGTCATCCCTGACTTGGAATTCTATGCACTTATGATTGGAACTATTAGAAAGCATCTGCAACTACTAACATTCACTAAGGTAAACCCAACCATAGCATTAAGATATATTGGCCCCCCTTCAATCCCGTATGCATCAATTTCTATGCTAGATTGAAGCTTCTGTCAGTCTTGCCCTCCAAAACATAGTCCTATCAACATACAACTAACCCTATGGTGTGATCCACGCGGAGCCCTCATATGACGGGCACCAAAGGACAGCAACATAACCATAAGCAAATTAAACCAATCATAGCAATTCACCAATTACCGATAGGATAACGAAAATCTACTCAGACATCATAGGATGGCAACACATCATTGGATAATAATATGAAGCATAAAGAACCATGTTGTAGTAGAGGGCATAGCGGGTTGCGGGAGAGTGGACTGCTGTAGATAGATGGGGGAAGGTGATGAAGATGTTGGTGAAGATGACGGAGGTGTTGGTGTATATCGCCGTCGCACGATGATGGCCCTAGTGGCACTCCGGCGCCACCGGAAGCGAGGGGGAGAGAGCCCCCTCCTTCTCCTTCTTCCTTGGCCTTCTCCCTAGGTGGGAGAAGGGTTCTCCCTCTGGTACTTTGTCTCCATGGCATGGGAGGGGCGAGAGCCCCTCCGAGATTGGCTCTGTCTCTCTATTTATGCCTTCCCAGATTCTGCCTTTCACCGTTTCTTATATTTCCGGAGATCCATAACTTCGATTGGGCTGAATTTTGGACATGATCTCTATCCAGATATTAGCCTTCTTGCGGCGAAAGAAGGGCACCAACCACCTTACGGGGTGGCCACGAGGGCTCAAGGCGCGCCTGACCCCCTGGGGCGCGCCCCCTTGCCTCGTGGCCCCCTCGGGCCTCGTTTCGCGTTGATTCTTCTTCCCAAATTTCATAAATATTCCCCAAAAAAATCTCCGTCAGTTTTTATCCCATTTGGACTCCGTTTGATATGGATTTTCTGTGAAACAAAAAACATGCAACAAATAGGAACTGGCACTGGGAACTGGATCAATATGTTAGTCCCAAAAATAGTATAAAAAGTTGCCAAAAGTATATGAAAGTTGTATAATATTGGCATGGAACAATCAAAAATTATTGATACGACGGAGATCTATCAGTCTCCACTTCCCCACGCTGCCTCGGCAACTGCCCAATCTGACAAAAGGCTGGTGAGCGCTGTGGGGTTTTCCTTACCTTCCTTCGCCTTGCTCCAGATCCCCTTCTCCTTCCTGCCCCAAGATTCCACAGATCCACCTGATTTCTCCCCTAAGCCCATAGTTGATGGCGCCGGACAAGGTGAAAGCTGCTCGCTCACCTTCCTGGTTTGAGCCCGCCTTGAGCGCCCCCATAGTCTCAGAGAAGAAGCTCGCCACCGTGCGCTTGATGGCGGCGGGTGGAAGCGACGAGGGAAGGAGCCCGAGCTTCGAGCGGGCTCCACCGTGTCGGAACCTCCAGGCGGCACTTTTTATCCTTTCTTCATGTACAGCGTCCTCGCGGGGCTAGTTCCCCCTTTCTCTGACTTCTTGTTCGCCGTCCTCCACCATTATGATCTTCATGCTCTTCATCTTCACCCCAACTCCCGCCTTCTTCTATCCATCTTTGCCTTCTACTGTGGGCCATTCGTAGGGGTGATGCCGTCCGTGGCGATGCTTCGCCACTTCTTCTACCTCCGGATCAAGGAGGGCCAGTGCTTGGGGTGCGCCAACTTCGTTGCGACCAATGGGGCCAACACAATCTCCAAAGCCGGAAAGAAAGTGGGGGGCTTCAGGAACATGTGAGTCCTCATGGACGTGAAGACCTCCCACCCATTGCTGGCACTGCCGACGAACATGCCAGCTCCCATGACGGGTGGAACAACGCGAAGCTCAACGATCCCTGGGCTGATCACCTATTGGCAAAGATGATGGATGATCTGAAGCCCGATGACCCGAAGGCGGAGAAGCTGACGGGGGCCATGATTATCAAGGAGCTCCTGATGCAGCGCCTGGCTCCGCTCCAAGCGCGATCGCGCCCCTTGTGGAAGCTCATGGAAGAAGGCGACGACCTCCGCTTCCGCCCAGATGCCTTGCCCAATGAGGAGCTGGGCCGGGTCCTTCTTCTGGTGTCAGAGGACCAAGGGTACCCTCCTGACTCACATCTTCCACTCTACCACCGCCCGGATGGGGCCCAAATTGTTGTTGCTATGTCCGCCTTCAGCGAGCGTGGGCTCGTGCCGCCAGCGTCCACCGGAGCCTCGGTGGTGCTATCCTCCAATAAGTTCGGCATGGGGGAGGGGAAGACAGACTCGGAGGCGACCCGAGAAGGCGCGGGGGAGACCTCTCCCCCATGCCAGCCTAAGCTCCTCTGTGTCCTTCCCGATGATGATGACGATGGCGAGCGACCAGCTGAGGAGCCACCGCGCTCCGCCGGGGTGTAATGCCCCAAATGTAAAACTTTCCAATAACGGCAATAAAGCTTCCTCTTTGATCCTTGTCATTATCCTTGGGGCTCCTTGTCATTTATTTTATTTGCATTGCCATACCTTTTATTATTTTGCATCCTTGCATTGCTCATCATCATATCATCATGGCATCATAATTTATTTATTTTGTGCACTGTGAGACCTTGTGATGTTGTTGTGTGTGGGTTCAAGCTAAGCCTAGCTAAAACCCTACCCCTCTCCCTCTTCTTCTTCTTCTTCTTCTTCTTCTTCTTCTTCTTCTTCTTCTTCTTATTCTTCTCCTTCTCTTCTTTCTGGCCTCTTCTTTGATCTATTTTGCAAGCCACCTAGCCAAGTGCCATTGTGGTTCTTTCTTCTCCTTTAAATCTTGCACCATGTGAGCATCCTCTCCACCAAATATCACCTCATTTTAAAATGATTTGGTTGGGTTTTAAAATATCAAGAGTTTGATCCATATTCAAACTCCTTTTATTTTTCTGCCTCTAAAAATGTCCAAGTCAATTTATTTAAATAGAGCATAACTCACTGAGCATGGGAATATTTTTCTTTTCCCCTAGTTCTTCTTCTTTATTTCTGTGCATTCTTTTCTTTTCTGCCATAAGAAATAAAGAAAAAGAAGCAGAGCAGCAGCCTGCAACACAACCTGGGCCTCCTCCCTCTCTCTCTCTCTCCGCAGGCCCATCTCTCTTTCCCTCTCTGCCGCAGCCCAACTCCACTGCAGGCCGAGCTACAGGCCGAGCTGTCGTGCCGTAGCCACTCCGAGCGCGTGGCCCCACCTGTCTGTGAGACAGAGCAGCGTCTCTGTCATCCTCCGTCAGAAAAGCAGAGCACGCCGCGCTCACAGTCGCGCCGTCAGCTCACGGACGTCGAGGCCGTGCGCCAAGCCCCTCTTTTAAACCCAAATCATGTCCTCCACTCCTCTCTAGGTCTCCCCTTTCCCCTCTCGCCGTCTCGAGAGCAGGGATCCTCTAGATCCGCCGCCCCCATCGACGCCCGAGCGCATCTGAGAGCAGCAACTCGTCGCCAGAGAGCCCCGCGTCATCTTTAGCCTCGCCAAAGCTGTCCACCTGCTTCCTCGACGTCGTCTTCTTCCTCTACGTCAACTACGCGGACCCGAGCGCCTCTCCATGGAGCTCTTCTTCCTCTTCTTCCTCTACGGTGGCCGAAGGTGTTCGAGGTGCGTCGTCGTCGACTCCGTCCATGCTAGGGCCAGCCGAGCACACCGCCATGCTCGTGGTGAGCTCCTCTCTCTCCCCACGCCCTTTTCCCCTTTCTGCGCATGCTCTAGGCCCTAGTTCGACGAGCGCCCGAGCGCATCGCCGACGGACCTCGTCGCCGGCGTGTGTTCCGACCTCTTTAGCTCATGCCGTGCTGCTCGTTCGCTTCGTCTAGTTGCGTAGGACCTCTCTGTGTTATCGTCGTGCCGCCTAGGGCCTTGCTTCGCCTCGCCGTCGTCCCGTCGGCGCCGTGCTGTAGTTGCTCGCTGCCGGCGCTGCAGTGTTCCGTAGGCGCTGTTAGTAGGTTGGTTGGATGCGGGACTCTTCAAGGATTCTCTCGCACCCCTCCGCCGTGCCAATTGGTCGCCGGAGCGGCCCCGACGAGAGCC
>LR738716.1:106496910-106510510 GCA_902687465.1 Secale cereale
CACTCTTGACGGGGGCCTCGGTTGTCCCAGTGCCGCCCGGTCCGGCTTCCTCCACGGCCGTAGCCCCGATCTCTATGCTCGGGGCATCGGCTGATGCGCCCGTCACGGATGGCCCTGCGCTCTTGGCAGTTGTTGGTGTTGTGGATGTGCACGTTGTGGAAGGTGCAGAATGGGCGGCTGCTCTTGGATGACTCTGGGTGGTCGCGACCATGCTTCATCTCCGGTTCGGCCGCGAGCATAGCCACCCCCTTGTGCTTCACATCCTTGGCCTTGGCCTTCTTGTCTTCAGGGTCAGCAGTGGGGAGCTCAACGAGGAGAAGGCGCCCCTCCTCAGCTCTGGCGCACTTGGTCACAAGGTTGAACAGCTCCGGGGCCGTGCATAAAACTTCATGCATGGCGAGCTCCTCCTTCATCTTGACATCGCGGACGCCATTGGAGAATGCTGAGATGATGGCCTCGTCGGTGACCTTGGGGATCTTGACGCGGACGACGTTGAAGCGCTGGATGAACTTCTGCAGGGTTTCTCCTGGTTGTTGCTTGCCCTGGAAATTGGCGATGAAACGCTCGCGCATCTCACCCCAGGAGGAGAACGATCCCGCGGGCAGGTTCAGGAGCCACGAGCGTGCGCCGTCCTTGAGAGCCATGGGGAATCAGTTCTCCATGATCTTCTCGTCGCTGTTGGATGCCTCGATGCTCAGCTCATAGAGTTGCAGGAACTTAGCAGGGTCGGGGTGCCATCATAGCGTGGAGGCGGGTCGGTCTTGAATTTCCCCGGCCAGTTGACATTGACACTGGAGCTTGTCGTGGAGGCAGGGCTTGGTCTTGGTTTCCACGCGCCACCACTGCGGGGGCGCACAGGCACGACGCGGCGGTGGAGGACGCACTGGCGCTCCTCCTTGAGGCCGCTGGATCTCCTGGCAGCTTCTTTCCTCATGCACGGGCGCCCCACATGGTGGGTCGCGCCCCAGGGTCGCGTGCCTTGGATCGTGGATGACGCCTTGATGCGGAGGTAGTAGAGGCGCTTCATGGGCCACGTCGCCCGCAAGGGGCGGTGGGCGAGGCAGCGAGAGAGACGGGGCAGGAGAGCCCCCAGCAACGCTGACAAGTTTGGCGATGCAGTCGAGCCAGTCCTCGTAGAGGTCGTCGACGGGGCGGTAGCGCAGGAGCTTGCGTGCCATGAGCAGCACAGCCTACACGTACGCGGGTCCGCGGTGGCCGTGGGATGACGAGCCAGCGGGGGTCAGCGACAGGGTTGCGGTGCGTCCATCCCGCCGCACGGAGGGATGCAACGACGAGGCCTGCTGCTCGGGTCACGCTGGGCCGATGGCGGCATTGACGACGGGCGATGGAGAACGGCGAGGAGATACGCCGGCAGGAGCTGTCTGAGCGATGCGGGTGGCGAGGGCGGCCCGTCACTCAGTATGAGCGCGGCGAGCATCAGCCATGGAACTGATGGAGCGGTGACGCGCCGACCGACGGAGGAGAGGCTTCGGCACAACCGTACCTGGTGCGCCAAATGTCGGATTTCGGATTCCGCAAACCCTTGAGAGGTTCAAACTCTGGGGTGCGCACGAAGATCACTCTCTTCGTAGCGCGCTCACCCTACGATTCCACGGCCTAGCTCGACAAACTCAAAGAACAAGGGACACAGAGAATTATACTGGTTCGGGCCACCCTGTGGTGTAATACCCTACTCCAGGGTGTGTGGTGGATTGCCTTGTATGGCTGACGAAGAACTAGTATAAGGGATGAACAACCTCCAGAGGAGAGGTGTTCTTGGGCTTGAATGAGCTTGAGGTATGTGTAGAGTGGAATGGATCCGATCCCCTCTATGGTGGTGGCTAGGTCCTATTTATAGTGCCCTTAGTCCTCTTCCCAAATTTCAGCGGGAAGGGATTCCACAACGGTCAAATTTGAAGGGGAACAGCTAGTACAAGTTATCCTGACAAAAGTAGTCTTCGCCTGCCAAAGGGTCTAGTGCTGACGCCGCGCCGGGCTCCACGATGACCTCTGTTCTGCAGCCCTGACGGTCCTTGGTCTTGTTGCACCAATATGGAAACCTTGGCCTTATCCCTCAGGACTCCGCGCATGTGCTTGCCCCCTTAACACCACAGAGGAAACTGGTACACTGCACCCGCTAGCGCCCGCCTGGCCTTGGTCGTCATGGCTCATGTCACGTGAACCTTGCGAGGTGCTCCTTGCATAGATATCTCCGCTCCTCGGGAGCCAGCCTAGATAGATTGCCCCCCAGGGAGGTCTTGTTGTCGCCCGCTCACGAGGCTTCGCCCCTCGCGAGGGTCTTGAGTTGCAGTTCCTGAAGTTGGGCCGTACCAGGCCGCTGATGGAGCCACGTCACGGGTCGCACGCAGGCAAGTTTGGGTACCCCCATTCCCAGGATGCCGGCACTTCTTGTAATAGATTGAGTTTTTGTTGGGAATGTAGCATGCAATTTCAAAATTTTCCTATGCTCACGCAAGATCTATCTAGGAGATGCATAGCAACAAGATGGGGAGAGTGTGTCCACGTACCCTCGTAGACCGAAAGCGGAAGCATTGTAATAACGCGGATGATGTAGTCGAACGTATTCACGATCCTACCAATCGAAGTACCGAACGTACGGCACCTCCGTGTTCAGCACACGTTCAGCTCAACGATGTCCCTCGAGCTCTTGATCCAGTAGAGGGTCGAGGGAGAGTTCCGTCAGCACGACCGCGTGGCAACGGTGTTGGTGAAGTGATCCGCGCAGGGCTTCGCCTAAGCACTACGACGCTATGACCTGAGGTGTAAATTGTGGAGGGGGGCACCGTACACGGCTAAGAGATTGTGTGTTGTGCCTTTGGGGTGCACCTGCTCACGTATATAAAGGAGGGAGGAGGAGGAGGCTGGCCTAGGAGGGGCGCGCCATGGGGGGAGTCCAACTAGGATTCCACTCCTAGTGGGATTCGCCCCTCCCCCCCTTTTCCTTTTCATGGAGGGGGAAAAGAGGAAGGAGTGGAGGAGAAGAAGGAAAGGGGGTGGCGCCCCTTCCATACTCAAATTCAGCCTCCTTCCATGGAGGGGGCGTGCCACCCCTATGTGGGCTCATGTGTATCCCTCTTATGGCCCATAAGGCCCATAACTTTCCCCAGGGGGTTCCGGTAGCCCCCCGGAACTCCGATATGTATCTGGTACCCCTCGGAACTCATCTGGTGTCCGAATACCATCATCCAATATATCGATCTTTACCTCTCAACCATTTTGAGACTGCTCATCATGTCTGCGATCTCATCTGGGACTCCAAACAAACTTCGGCCACCAAAACACATAACTCATAATACAAATCGTCATTGAACGTTAAGCGTGCGGACCCTACGGGTTCGAGAACTATGTAAAGTGACTGAGACACATCTCTAGTCAATAACCAATAGCGGAACCTGGATGCTCATATTGGCTACTACATACCCTACGAAGATCTTTATCGGTTAAACTGCATAACAACATAGGTTGTTCCCTTTGTCATCGGTATGTTACTTGCCCGAGATTCGACCGTCGGTATCATCATACCTAGTTCAATCTCGTTACCAGCAAGTCTATTTAGTCATTCTGTAATGCATCATTTCATAACTAACTCATTAGTCACATTGCTTGCAAGGCTTATAGTGATGTGCATTACCGAGAAGGCCCAGAGATACCTCTCCGACACATAGAGTGACAAATCCTAATCTCGATCTATGCCAACTCAACAAATACCTTCGGAGACACATGTAGAGCATCTTTACAATCACCTAGTAACGTTGCGATGTTTGATAGCACACAAGGTGTTCCTTCGGTATTCAGGAGTTGCATAATCTCATAGTCAGGGGAACGTGTATAAGTCATTAAGAAAGCAATAGAAATTAAACTAAACGATCATTATGCTAAGCTAACGGATGGGTCATGCCTATCACATCATTCTCCTAATGATGTGATCCCATTCATCAAATGACAACACATGACTATGGTTAGGAAACTCAACCATATTTGATTAACGAGCTAGTCTAGTAGAGGCTTACTAGGGACACCGTGTTTCGTCTATGTATTAACACATGTATCAAGTTTCCGAATAATAAAAATCTAGCATGAATAAAAGACATTTATCATGATATATCATGAAATATAAATAACAACTTTATTATTGCCTCAAGGGCATATGTCCTTTAGTTTTCCCTTTGAAGTTATCCTATCAGATTGAGTCTTTAAGGATTTGAGAACACTTGATGTATGTCTTGCAAGTGCTTATCTGTGGTCACAATGGGATATTCATGTGATCCACTTGATGTACGTTTTGGTGATCAACTTGCGGGTTCAGTGACCTTGTGAACTTATGCATAGGGGTTGGCACGTGTTTTCGTCTTGACTCTTCGGTAGAAACTTTGGGCACCTTTTGAAGTTCTTTGTGTTGGTTTGAATAGATGAATATGAGTTGTGTGATGCATATCCTATAATCAAACCCACGGATACTTGTGGTGACATTAGAATATCTAGGTGACATTAGGGTTTTGGTTGATGTGTGTCTTAAGGTGTTATTTTAGTACGAACTATAGGGCTGTTTGTGACACTTATAGGAATAGCCCAATAGATCGATCAGAAAGAATAACTTTGAGGTGGTTTCGTACCCTACAATAATCTCTTCGTTTGTTCTCCGTTATTAGTGACTTTGGAGTGACTCTTTGTTGCATGTTGAGGAATTGTTATATGACCTAATTATGTTATCATTGTTGAGAGAACTTGCACTAGTGAAAGTATGAACCCTAGGCCTTGTTTTCAAGCATTGAGATACCATTTGTGCTCCGGTTTACTACTTGCTACCTTGCTGTTTTTATATTTTTGGATTACAAAAACCTATATCTACCATCCATATGACACTTGTATCACCATATCTTCGCCGAAGTAGTGCGCCTATACAATTTACCATTGTATTGGGTGTGTTGGGGAGACAAGAGACTCTTTGTTATTTGGTTCAAGGGTTGTTTGAGAGAGACCATCTTCATCCTACGCCTCCCACAACTGATAAACCTTAGGTCATCCAGTTGAGGGAAAATTGCTACTGTCCTACAAAACTCTGCGCTTGGAGGCCCAACACGAGTCTGCAAGAAGAAGGTTGTGTAGTAGAAATCATTAGCTCATGAGGTTGTGATTACCAAGGTAACATCTAGTGAGCCTCATGTGGATATTAGTGCTACTTCAAGTCAAAATGCTATATTGCCATGTGCTAGTCCTTGTAATTCATCTACTGACAATGTTTTTACATCTTGTGATGAATTACTTTCCTTGCATTGTTGCTCTAATGATGAAGCTTATACTTCCTCTAGTACTTGTGTTGACACTAACCATGTAGAGGAAATCAAAGAGCTCAAGGCCCAAGTCACTTCCTTGAAGATCGACTTGCAAAAGTGTCATGAAGGGAAGTGCACACTCAACAATATCTTGAGTGTGCAAAAATCCCCCAATGACAAAGGTGGACTTGGATTCAACTCCAATAAGAAGAAGAAGTCCAAGAACAACTAAAGAATTTGGCAAAGATTATTTGCTTCAAGTGCAAAATTGAAGCGCATCAGGTTAGATCTTTCCCGTTGAAGACGAAGCTCATTAGTGACAAACAACAAGGGAAGCGGCCACAAGTTCATTCTCATGTTAAACCACAAGTTGAAGAAAGGCCTCTTCCCAAGAAGACTCAATCTAATGCTTCTCAATTTGAGAAATCAAATGCGAAGGAAGTGAAGAGTAGACGTTGCTACTTATGTCATGAGAAAGGTCACGTCGCTTCTTAATGCACGAATGGTACCTTATCCAACCCAATTATTATTGATTATATCTATTCTCTTGGGAAGGATAAGGTTGGCAATGTGTTTGCCAAGTTTGTTGCTACTCAAAGTGGTGTCAAGAAAAGAACCATTTGGGTAGCCAAGCCTATTGTGATGAACCTATTAGGACCCAACTCAGTTGGGGATCAACAAGCTCAAACTTGATCAATATGTGTTGTTGGAGTGCATTGGATTCTTGGCTACGTTATGAAAAGTTAAGGGGTCTTCATCATTCATATTGTCTCAACCAAGTCATCCGGATTATAAATTTTCTATCTTATATCCAATGTTCCTCTTCGATAACTTGTGCTTAAATTGTTTACATTGAATGTTACTTGCCCCTTTTGCATGTTTTGGTTTTGTACCATGCATGTGTTTGTATGTGTTCTGCCTCCAATTTGCGTATCTTGAGAAATCAAGTATGTGTATGTTGGTGTGCACATCATCTACGTGTGTGTCATGCATTGAGCCTTTGTTCATCTTGTTAGTATCTTTGTTGGCACTTGTGAGAGACTAATGGAACATCCCATTTGGGGGGTGATGTGCTTTTTGCACCTCACAATCCTATAAATGTGTGTACATGAGGAATACCATCTAGTATTGACATTACAATATTATCTAGTCGCTATGTGATATGTCTTCTCGTGAGAAACTCAAATCCTAAAATCCATTAATTATCTCTTGGTGGGTTTCTTTTGCCTCTGGTTAAGTTATCTTTGGTATCACATTATGGGAAGTAATATGCTATGTGTACATTACAAGCCTAGAAAATGTGTACATTTGAGGTATTGCCACTTATAATTGATATTGTAAATTATCTTGTTCCTAGGTGGCATGTTATCTCTACAAGTTGAAAATTTTCTTAGGTGTTTGGTGTGAAGATGAAGTTGGATATCTTTGCAATCTACCACCGGGAATTATTTCCAAATAATATTTGTCTCTTGAAAATTGGTAATCATTTATGTGGTTAAAATTGTTGATCATCTTTACATTGTCTTTCATTTTTATTTGTCTTATCTCTTGGCAAGATTGTGTCATCTCCCATTGCCTTTGGTGCCACTTGTGGATCTTGTTGTTTTTTCGATCTTGTCTAGTGTTTTCTAGATATAGTGAAAGTGGTGATCTCACCTTGTGCATTGTGTATTCAAACGCAAATTGTATATAATTCACAACTTTTGGGGGGGCTATCCTATTTTCTACAAAACACTCATCTTGTGATCATTATCAAGTGTGTGTTGGTGGAAGGCAAGCAGTTTCTTTTTGGTACTTTGTGCCACCATGAAACTGTGTAGATGGGTTGGTTTGTTTGGAACCATCCTCTCTATTGGGAGCTCGATATCTTTCATTTTTAGTGTACTGATGGATATCACATTCCTTGATGTATCTTTTAATGATATCTTCCTAGTGATGATTTCTCCATTTGGTATCATGTTTTCACTTGGTATTTCTTTTTCATTTGGTATTGGTCCTTGAAAGTCTTGAGCATGCATATTTACTTCATGTATTTCTTTGGCATGTTTTCTTTCTTTGACCCAATATATAGGGGAAACTCCACCAAGTCTCAATTTGGATAAGATGTGCATGAAATCTATTTTCATATATATATGAACATATGTATGTGGAGTTTGTCCTATGTATTGTTGTTTCTAACTCTTTGGTCCCAATGAGTTTGTGTACCATTTTGTTTCTGTTGTTGTTCTAGGAACAATTGGTGATGCATTGGATGCTCGGCTCACTCATAAGGAAGGTGTTGTCACCATGTTCTTATTGAAGTCAAGATAGGATGACCGATGAACTTATATCTACCTTCAATTGGTATCTCTACATCCTTCCAATACTATCTCGGTAACAAGTATCATCATCTACTTCATGCACACATTTCTTGCATGAACCTTGTGTAGGTTGTACCATGACATCTAATTCTTTCCTTCTTGTGATACTTGTTTCCTTTCTCAAAGCATCCCAATAATGATCTCTTGTTGCTCGGTGTGATGTCTTTGATGTTCGTGTGGTTCGGATTCATTTATATATGATAAGTCCATATCTAGCCATGTCCTATGCTTTCAAGCGAATATCTTATTGGTATGTTTACGACTTCCTTGTGGATATCTTATTCTTTCCTTTTTGTAGCTATTTCGTGTGTTAGTCCTTCTTTTTGGATTGATATCATTATTTGTGTCTACCTAGAATCTTTTACACTTGAGAGAAGTCACATCTCTAGTTGATATCCTTATTCTTTCACGTCCACCTTTTTTTTGGTGGTTCCGTGAAAGGATTTATCTTGAGTGTGGATCTTATATCATTGCATCTTGATGCAATCTTGTGTGGTGAAGATATTTTGTATCTTGCTTGTCTTGATGAGGCTTTGCCTTTTGGTATCCCTCCTCATGACATTGCTATCATTTTCTTTCTTCACCATGGGTTGTCACAAGCGTTGGTTATTCATTTTGCATATTGAGTGTGCTTGTGAACCCCTTTGCTTGATGTGTGTGGGAAGGACATGTCTTGCACCTTGCGTCTTATTTATTCGAGACTATGTTTATGCTTAATGATCATCCTTATATTAGACTTCCCAAGTGCTTTGGCATGACTCACACACATCATTTTGGTTGAGCCTATTTCTAAGTTGCCTCTTTTATATGTTGATCAACCATTTGTTTATTGCATGTGCTAGGCTTTGTTTCCTACATGCTCACTTGCACTTGTTGTGAGGTTTTATTGATTTTGGGGGAGTAATGATCCTATTTTGTTCCCGTTGTATTCAAATACTAATATTCTTATTTGTGCACAAATCATGGGGGAGCTACTCTATGTTCTTTAGAACACTCTTTTGCTCATATTATAATATCTCTTATTCATGTGGCACGTAGGATCATTGGTCTAGTTTGTTCAACTGGTCTACTTTGTTAGATTGTTTCAATTGGTATCTTTTGATTGCTTGATTGCTTATCTCTCTCTTTGTTATGTCTTTGTGACATATCATTCTGTAATGCCCAGGATGGGACTATATCTCCTACGTGTCGAGGCACGACTTAAGGATATAAGCCCATTCTGGAATGATCGCAAGTTTGGTATCTTTGCACAACTCATGTAAAAATGGGGATGGAAAACTGAAAAGATAGTTGGCTTACACTCGCCACGTCACACAAATTCATTACATGTTTCAAGCATCATTCAAAAGAACATCACAGCCCTTCTAAGGGTAAAATCCAAATGTCAAGATACCAAACATAACATTAAACCACAGGTCTAGATCGAATCCTAGTAGAAGAACCACTACTGATCAGACGGATAGTTCACGTAGTAACGGCTACGCTCCTCGTCGTACTCCCAGTCTAGCTCAGTGCCATCACCAGTGTAACTCACCATTGTACCTGCATCTGGTGTGTTGAAGTAACGGTGAGCCACAGAGGACTCAGCAATCCCGTTCCCGGGTAACATGACTATTTAAGCCTTGGGTGTGGAACAAGGCTGAAGAAAGAATATGAATAAGTGGTTGCAGCAGCACTAGCCTAGCTTACGTAAAAGAGAGCGAGAAGAGAAGGTGCCTCGGTCGAGAGATGATCACTAAGTGATCCTAAACTAATCAAGTCAAACATAACCCCACCGTGTTCATCTCCCGAAACCCTTTCGGAAAATGAGAGTCACGGTACACACGCTGGTAGTGTATTGGAACAAGGTGTCAAGTTTTCTACAACCGGATATTAACAAGCTCCCATCTGCCACAGAACCGCGGGCACGGCTTTCGAAAGTTCAAACCCTGCAAGGGTGTTCCAACTTGGCCCATGACAAGCCCACGACCCGCGGAGTCGCAACTGCAAGGTGGGAAGGCCCGAGTATTCTCGGAATCCCGTGCTCAAGATACTCCGAACTAAGGTAAGGCTAATCCAGCAAATCCTCCCGGCGTGCCGACACCCTGACAGTAGCCGCGCATATCTAGTCTCAGGCCACGACCGGATGGGTGAACCTACAGGGAAAACCAATCCTCGAGTTTCCTCGCGGTGGCCCCGCATAACCCCCAGTTTGGACCAACACTCATGAGGAGCACTGGCCCAGGTTTGTTGATTAAGAACTCGGGTTTGCAAGACCCTATGCAAGTTTTATTAGTTATTAGGCGAATAGTACCAATGTTGGGACTTGCTGGAAAAGACTTAGCACTTAGCGGTTTATCGAGGGGGTCCCATAACCCCAACCGTGTGAGGAACGCATAATCAAGGAACATAACACAGGTTTATACGGTTTCTAGCGGCATGAGTGGAACAAATCACCAAGCAAAAGGCTTAGCCTTCCACCCATTGCCAATATATAGATGAGTTCATTTAAGCATTTATATAGTGTGATATAACCCAACAAACTTCATCATGAAGCAAGCATCTTCAACTTCACCTGCAACTAGCAACGCTATAAGAGGGGCTGAGCGAAGCCTACGTATAGGCAATCAATGGTTTGCATAGGTAGGGTGGTTAAACGGGTTCATGGTTACAATAGGAGGCTGACAGAAAAAACATGGGCATCGAGGCAAAACTATAGATCGAGACTTCTAGCAATAGGCAAAAATAGTAATGGTATCCGGGTTCGGTCATCTTGCCTGAAGAGTTGTTGATGGGATCGTAAGAAAGCTCCTCGTTCTCAAGCTCGGTGGTAACCTCGTTCTCGTACTCGTACTCAGCTTCCGGCTCTACTCAACACAAACACACAAGGCACGAAATCAACAAGATGAAATGCGCACTCAAAATATGCCGGATGCATGACTGATGCACTATGGGAGCACAAGGAGCATGACAATATGCGATCAAGCAAAATGCTTTAGAACACTATAACAATAGGATATTATGAATCTACATGAAAAATCACACAAGTTTCATATAGGACTTGCTCCAATCGGAGCAACGGGCGAAAAGTTACACCCAAAACAATAAACATGCGAAAGCTAAAAATTACAGCAACATAGCAACTTCGGAGCACTAGATAAATAAGCTACAGCACTCAAACATCATGGCAAAGAGCATGAACATAAACTAGATATATCCTACAGCAAATAAGTCCATTGGTGCACCCCCAAAGGAGCCACGGATCAATAGCAACAAGCTATGACATATTGAACTTGACAACAAAATCCTGATAGCGGTATTTTATTGCAACTTTGGAGCAAAAGTTAAATATTCTACAGCCACTCAAATAAGCATGTGAGAGCATGAATGGATACCAACAATATATACAACAAGGAATCATCAAAATTCACCGCAAAACTATCATGGATTGGCCTAGAGAAGCAAGCAAACATGGCATCTGAAAATTAAGTGTTAAAACAGCAGTTTCATCATGGCATCTTTGAGAGCAAGTTTAAGTCACCTCAAAACTAAACATGGCAAGTGGTAAACACCACAACAAAGTACACATGATGGTGAGTCCGAAACACCTAAGCATGCATCATGGGGACAATCACAATGATAGCAATGAGCTCCTCAAAATGACATCTCATAACAAGTTTAACAACATAACAGCCACATAGCACTTTGCAACGGAGATAAACATGGCAAGATTAATTCTAACATGCAAGTCTAAGCATTCAACATGTAGAGCATGACAAGACGAACACGTGTACATCTCATTTGCTTCATTTGGATAAACATGCAAAAAGTTATCACCTTGCAAAGATGGCATGAAAACAACACTAACAGCAGTTCGTAACAATATGCATGCTTGCAACAGATTTTTAAGCACCTAGATGAACTCAAATAGGCATGACACAATGGAATGACATGTAGTACATGTCTCCACGAACAATTTGACATGTCATTCACTCAAATCGGAGCTATGCACACAAAGTTATCACTATTTGAAAATAGCATCAGACAAGTAAAATATCTTCAGACTTGGTGGTTTGGGGGCAACCTCAGAGTCAACAGAGTCAACGCGGGCTGGAAGAAGCGGATCGGGCTGGGCAGAGGCGGATCGGGCCGGGCAGAGGCGGATCGGGCCGGAGGTGGAGCGGATCTGGCCAACGCTAACGGGCGCGGAACGGGCTTCGGGTGGAGTGGATCCGGTGAGGCCGATCCAGATCGGATCGGGACCTCCCGATCTAGCGGGCGCGGCGGCCCCTGGCGATGGAGCGGCGCTGGCTGGGCCACGCGGCCTGGCGAGGCGGGGACCTGGGCCTCGGCTCGGGGCCCGCGACGGTGGAGCGAAGCGGCCGGCCCAGCGGTCGGCGGCTGGCTTCTGGCCCGGAGGCTGGCGAGGTGGCTGGAGGCCCGACCCGTCCTGGCGGCTGCGCACGAGGCGGTGAGACGGGCCCGGCGGAGGGACTCGGCCCAGGCGGAGGGTGGCCGCGGTCGAAGGGCCCAGCCTGCCCGACAGATCTGGATCGGGGAATCGGTCCCTCGATCCCGATTCCCGGCGGCGGCTGGCTGGCTCCTCGAGCCTGGGGCGGCGGGGCGCCGGAGGAAGAAGGTCCGGCCGGCGGCGGAGGCCGGGCGGGGCGGCGGCGCGGTCGAAGGTGGTCGAGAAGGTGCGGTGGCGGCGGGGTGAGGTGCTCCGGCGAGGCGGCGGGGGTATTCCGGCGAGCTACTCCGGCGGTGCTCCGGCGAGCTCCGGCCGGAGTGGGAGGAGGAGGCTGGAGGAAGAAGATGGGGGCTAGGGTTTCCTATTTTTGGGGCAAAATTTGAGGAAGGTGGACAAATATATAGGCACAAGGAGCTAGGGTTGTCCAAATGAGGTGTGGGTTTCGGCCACGCGATTAGAATTGGATGGCCTAGATGAAGGGAGGGGTTTGGGCTGGTTTGGTGGGCTGTTGGAGGGTTTTCTTGGGCCTCAAAGTGGAGGCACTTTGAGCCCACGAGAATAACTGTTGGAGCACCAAACGAACTCCAACCGCGACGAGATTTGACAGGCGGGTTACACACACCAAAACAACAACACACGACAAGTCTCGCGCCAAACCGGTAACGTTACACGGCCAAACACCAAAGTAGGCCTCGGGGACGCCACGGACACGTGAGGGAGCTCCGGAACGCGAATCGGATAACAGAGAGGAACGAGTGGGACCGGATGCAAACAACTACACAAATGCAATGCGATGCACATGACTACATGATATGAATAAATGCCACACACGCAACACGACAAAACGGCGAAAACCCGAAAGACAAAGAACCTGGAATGGAAGTGATGAAGCGAGAGATATTATATATTGCCCAAAAGGGAAAGTATTACATCCGGGGCATTACACATTCTTCAGCAATCTTTGTGCCTCAATATAGTTTGTCTTATTCCATATATTTATTTTTGGATATGTGTATTGTATCCCACTCTTTTTGAGAAAGACACAATTTATGGAGGATTGCATATTATATTGTCCCTCTAATAGTTTCGCCCATTTTGGCAATCGATGCCAATGGGGAGATGTTTCAAAGAGTTTTGTGGAGAAGTTTAGACAATTATTTCTTCTTGCTTTGGTTTTGTTCCTAAGCTTTTGCATCTCATACGCATGCATTATTGGTTGTTGCATTGCATGGTGATGTATAATTTCTTATATAAACTCTATTGAAAGTGATTGTCAGCAGTTACCAAAATGGGGGAGATTGAAAGAACATGTGGTGCCCCCATGTTTGGTTTTGGTAATTGATGACAATCTCTATGGACTAATGATTGCCTTGAGTTATATTTGAAGGGTTTGTCCATGGGATTTTCTTAGAGTCCATTTGTTGGTTTCAAGGAGAGTTTGTGATGACCAAGGTGCTATTCAAGGAATTATCGAAAGATTGGTCATGTGGGAGGTT
>LR738716.1:106512620-106574154 GCA_902687465.1 Secale cereale
TATGTTTCCTTGGGTGCATGCTTAGGTCCCATGAAAGAAATGTGAATGAATTTCGAACACTAGGGCACCGTTGATTGCTAGCAAAACATTGAGATGCCTGGTTTTTAAATTCTAGTAAATCCAAAACTCATTTGAAATTAGTGAAACTTGGCATGCTATCATGGAGCGGCATCAACATGTCGTGGTACAAATTTTATCCCATTTGGGGCAGGTTTGGGTATATGCTTATCACAAACCAGAGCTTCTCACAACAAGCATGATGGTTTTCGGTAGCGAATGTCCCATATTTGGGAACGAAACGATATTTGTTGCCTCTTATTGCTTTCAATTTTTTTTTCTCGTGTTAACATAGAACAGTAGGAGTGTTGTGTGAATTTTTGTGATTTTTCGGGGTTCGTTTGGACATTTTTATGCATTAACTGAGTTTTTAATGCATTTATGTGCATAATTCAAATTTGAACTACATGCACATGCTCCGGTGCATATAAATTGGTTGAAAAAATCAAATATGTGTCCCTAGGTGCATGCTTAGGTCCCATGTAAGAGATCGGCATGAATTTCGAACACCAGGGCACCATTGATTGCCGGGAAACATTGAGATGCCTGGTTTTTAAATTCTAGTAAATCCAAAATTCTATTAATCATTCACGTGATGCCACATGTCTTGGTATTAATGGCCATAGGAGGTTCCGTGCGGACAGCTGCTTGACCTTGACTGGACGGGAGGCGTGCGAGCGCCGTCCGTGCGAAGGCTGGCCGAGGGACGTGCAAGCTGTCCTCGAGTGCATAGGCTCACCGGGAAGCGTGCAAGCTATACGCTACGCAGGCTCACTAGGAAGCGAGCCCTTTGATTTCCATGGCCACCTTCCTTGTTCGCGTCCTCTCCATCAATGGCGCCCAAGCCACAATTTAATTCACTTTTTAAATATAAAACACTCGTCGCCAATGTTTTAGTTCGAACACCCGTATGCAAACCGACAGCTTCCCCAGGAAGCCAAGAGAAAATGTGCCGAGCAGGATTTCTGCAGCTCTTGATTGCAAACGATGTAGATAGAACACCCATATGCAAAGTGAGAGCAGCGCAGGATTTGTGCATCCCTTCAACGCAAACTGTTGTTCTGGATGACCCGTTGCTACCTCTTGAGCTTGTGTTGTATTCCCTCGAAGAGGAAAGGGAGATGCAGCAGAGTAGCGTAAGTATTTCCCTTAGTTTTTGAGAACCAAGGTATCAATCCAGTAGGAGACCACGCGTAAGTCCCTCACACCTGCACAAACAAATAAGAACTTCGCAGCCAACGCGATAAGGGGTTGTCAATCCCTTTACGGTCACTTACGATAGTGAGATCTGATAGAGATGATAGATAATATTTTTGGTATTTTTTAGTTTAATAAAACAGCAAATAAACAACGGTAATAGAAATTGGCTAGTTGACGGGAAAGTAATATGATAAAGGTAGACTCGGGGGCCATATGTTTTCTCTAGTGGCTTCTCTCATGATAGCGATATTCTACGGCGGGTAAACAAATTACTGTCGAGCAATTGATAGAAAAGCGAATAATTATGAGACTATCTAGGCATGATCATTGTATATAGGCATCACATCCGAGACAAGTAGACCGACTCCTGCCCGCATCTACTACTATTACTCCACACATCGACCGCTATCCAGCATGCATCTAGTGTATTGAGTTCATACGAACAGAGTAACGCCTTAAGAAAGATGACATGTTGTAGAGGGATAAACTCAACCAATATGATGAAAACCCCATCTTTTTATCCTCGATGGCAACAATACAATACGTGCCTTGCTGCCCCTACTGTCACTGGGAAAGGACATCGCAAGATTGAACCCAAAGCCAAGCACTTCTCCCATTGCAAGAACTATAGATCTAGTAGGCCAAACCAAACCAATAATTCGAAGAGACTTGCAAGGATATTATGAGCACACATAAAAAGTTCATAGAAGAAACAAATATCTTTCATAGATAACCTTGATCATAAACTCACAATTCATCGGATCTCGACAAACACACCACAAAAAGACATTACATCGAATAGATCTCCTCGAAGACCGAGGAGAACTTTGTATTGAAATCCAAAGAGAGAGAAGAAGCCATCTAGATACTAGCTATGGACCCGAAGGTCTGTGGTAAACTACTCACAACTCATGGTGAGGGCGATGATGATGATTATGAAGGCCTCCATGATGGATCCCCCTCCCGAAACAGGCTCCAAGATGGGATCTCCACGGGAACAGCAGCTACGGCGATGGAATTAGGGTTTTCTCTCTGCGTATGGAGTTTCTGGGATACGTAGGTATATATAGGAAGAAGAGGGGCACCGGGGGCACAGGGGCTGCCCTCGAGGCAGGGGGCGCGCCATGGGAAGGGGGACGCGCCCCCCACCCTCGAGGGTGGGCCCCCTGTCCTCTGGCTTGGCCCCGAAGTCTTTCCTGCGTGATTTCCTCCAAAAATATCTCCTGCGAAGGTTTCATTCCATTTGGACTCCGTTTGATATTCCTTTTCTGCAAAATCCTGAAATAGGCAAAAAAAACAGCAATCTGTACTGGGCCTTTGGGTTAGTAGGTTAGTCCCAAAAATGATATAAAAGTGAATGATAAAGCCCATTAAACATCCAAGACTTCATAAATAATAGCATGGAACAATAAAAAATACGTTGGAGACGTATCGAGCATCCCCAAGCTTAATTGTTGCTCGTCCTCGAGTAGGTAAATGATAAAGAAAGAATTTTTGATGTGGAATGCTAACCAATATAGTTTTTCAATGTAATTCTCTTAATTGTGGCATGAATGTTCAGATCTGAAAGATTCAAGATAAAAGTCTATATTGACATAAGAAATGACAATACTTCAAGCAATACTAACAAAGTAATCACGTCTTCTCAAAATACTATGGCTAAATAAAGTTATCCCTGCAAAATCATATAGTGTTGGCTATGCTCCCTTGTTATCACACAAAATATTCATATCATGCACAACCCCGATTTCAGCCAAGCATTTGTTTTCATGCTCTATCTTTTCAAACCTTTCAACTTTCACGCAATACATGATCGTGAGCCATGGACATAGCACTATGGGTGGAATAGAGGTGGTTGTGGAGAAGACAAAAAGAGGGAGATAGTCTCACATCGACTAGGCGTATCAACGGGCTATGGAGATGCCCATCAATAGATATCAATGTGAGTAAGTAGGGATTGCCATGCAACGGATGCACTAGAGCTAAATATGAATGAAAGCTCAAGAAAAGAAACTAGTGGGTGTGCATCCAACTTGCTTGCTCACGAAGACCTAGGGCATTTGAGGAAGCCCATCGTTGGAATATACAAGCCAAGTTCTATAACGAAAATTCCCACTAGTATATGAAACTGACTAAGCATGAGACTCTCTACAATGAAGAACATGGTGCTACTTCGAAGCACAAGTGTGGAAAAAGATAGTAGCAATTGTCCCTTTTTTCTTTTTCTTTGTTTCTTTTTTTTGGGCCTTTCTTTTTTTTTCTTTGGCCTTTCTCTTTTTTTCCTTTTTTTTGTGGAGGTGCTTTATAGATTCAGCCTTTCCTCCCATGGGACAATGCTCTAAAAATGATGATCATCACACTTTCATTACAACACAAGATTACAACTCAATACTACTACAACAAAGTATGACTCTATATGAATGCCTCCGGCGGTGTACCGGTATGTGCAATGAAACAAGAGTGACATGTATCAAATTATGCATGGTGGCCTTGCCACAAATACGATGTCAACTACATGATCATGCATGGCAATATGACAATATGATGCGTGTCATATAAACGGAACGGTGGAAAGTTGCATGGCAATATATCTCGGAATGGCTATGGAAATGCCATGATAGGTAGGTATGGTGGCTGTTTTGAGGAACAATATGGTGCCTGTTTTGAGGAAGGATATATAGTGGGTTTATGGCATCGGCGAAAGTTGCGCGATATAAGAGAGGCTAGCAATGGTGGGAGGGTGAGAGTGCGTATAATCCATGGACTCAACATTAGTCATAAGAACTCATATACTTATTGCAAAAATCTACGAGTCATCAAAACAAAGCAATCAACGCATGCCCCTAGGGGGAGGTTGGTAGGAGTTAACCATCGCGCACCCCCAACCTCCACACAAAGGTTGACACTCTACAAATACCTCATGCTTTAACTTAGTCACATAACGGTTCACCATACGTGCATGCTACGGGAATCACCAACCTTAACACAAATATTTCTCAATTTAATAATTACTCCACTAGCATGACTCTAATATCACTATCCTCATGTCTCAAAACAATTATCAAGCATCCAACATCTCTTTCTATTCAATGCACTTGATGTGAATTTTTTTACTACATTGACATTGGATGTTTATCATGTGAAGACTAGTTTCTTTAGCCTAAAAACTTTACCATGCTGTTTTAATGGACTCTCAAATAGATATAAGTGAAGCATGAGAGTTCAAAAATTTCTAAAAAATATTACCACCACCGT
Source organism: Secale cereale (assembly GCA_902687465.1). Classification (NCBI taxonomy): domain Eukaryota; kingdom Viridiplantae; phylum Streptophyta; class Magnoliopsida; order Poales; family Poaceae; genus Secale; species Secale cereale. The sequence continues at coordinate 106,517,133 of LR738716.1, forward strand.
GCTCTAAAAGATAATAGTGAAGCACTAGAGCAAAAACTATTCAACTCAAAAGATATAAGTGAAGCACATAGAGTGTTATAATAATTTCTAGGCCATATTTGACTCTCTCAAATAGGTGTGTCCAGCAAGGATGATTGTGGCAAACTAACAAGCAAAGACTCAAATTATACAAGACGCTCCAAGCAAAACACATATCATGTTGCGAATAAAAATATAGCTCCAAGTATAGTTACCGATGGATGAAGACGAAAGAGGGGATGCCTTCCCGGGGCATCCCCAAGCTTAGGCTTTTGATTATATTGAATTTACTTGGGGTGCCATGGGAATCCCCAAGCTTAGGCCTTTGCTACTCCTTGTTCCATAGTCCATCAAAGCAATACTCAAAACTTGAAAACTTCACAACACAAAACTTAGACAAAAATTCTCGTGAGCTCCGTTAGTAAGAGAAAGCAAACCACCACTCAAATGTACAGCAAGGAATTCATACTTTGTTTATATTGGTGTTAAACCTACTGCACTCTAAGTTTTCTATGATTCATATCCTCCAATATTACTCATAGATGCATCGGAATAAGCAAACAACACACGAAAAACAGAATCTGTCAAAAACAAAACAGTTTGTAGTAATCTGCTGGGTTCGCCTACTTTTGGAACTCCAAAAAATTCAAACTAAATTGGTAAATTTGCGCAATTTGTCTAACAATCAGCATCAAAAATAATCAACTAAAATTCACACTCCTGTAAAATCTGAAGACTACTTTAGCTAGCGCTAACGATTCTGTTTTTCACAGCAAGATCAAATAAACTTCACACAAGTCTTACCAAAGGTTCTACTTGGCACAAACACTAAACAAAACATGAAAACACATCTAAACAGAGGCTAGATGCAATATTTATTCCCTAACATCAACAAAAACAAAAAACAAAAAATTGGGTTGCCTCCCAACAAGCGTTATCGTTTTACAACCCTAGCTAGGCATGATACAAGATAGGTCTAGGTATTGCCATCTTTGGTCTTTACCCTTATTATGGTGTCGAGCTCGAATCTGGGAGGTTCTTTGCATTTCCCTTCATATTCAGAAATCTTAATATCTAAAGCATCCAACTGCTTATTGCAAAGAGTAATCAACATATTCATGCGATGGAGATTCCCACAAACACTCTTAAGAGGTTCAAGAGATTTTTGTAATATTTTCGTTACTTCGCAAATTTTCTCAAAAACTTGCGTCCCTTCCGAGGTTGAGTTTGACTCTTTTTTGGGAGGTAGTGTTCCCACTATTCCCTCTATAATTTCATGCGCGAAACTCGGATCAACTTCGACAAAATTTCCTTTGGCAACGCAATCCAAGAGTTGTCTATGAGACATATTCAATCCAACATAAAAATTGCAAAGCAAGATTCTAAAATTTACTTCTAAGGTGCACTTACGATAAGATTCCATCATTCTAAACCAAGCATCTTTTAAGTTTTCTCCTTGCCTTTGCTTGAAGTGAAGTACTTCAAACTCGGGAGACGAAGGAGCGGATAAGGGGCTAGCCATAATGACAGGCAAACAAGCAACACACACAAGCAAACAAGAAGCAAGCGAACGAGAAACACGCGGCGGAAGAAGGGCGAATAAAATGGCAAAGGTGAAGTGGGGGAGAGGAAAATGAGAGTCAAATAAATTTAATGCGAAGGATAAGGGTTTGTGATAGGTGATGGCTTCTCGCCCCTCGTTGGTTACCCCAAGTGGAAGGTTGGAGATGTAGCGTAGCAGCAAGTTTCCCTTGGCAAAGGTACCAAGGATCGAATCCTGTGAGACTCTGAGGGTCGACAAGAAGGTGTCAACGACGCCAGAAACTTAGCGGTTGACAGGACCTGCACACAGATACAAATAACTTTGCTCCCAACGAGTACAGAGAGGTTGTCAATCCCTCCGGCCTTGTCGTTTACAAAGGATCAAACACAAGAGATAATAATGATAGGTATGACTGCAACTAGGGAATAAGAACAGGAAGTAAATAGCGGGTGTGATCAGTGATGGTAATATGGACCGGGGTCCCATGATGTTCACTAGTGATGTCTCTCTCCCAAAAGACGATAAAACAGCAAAGTGAGGTAAACAAATTACAGCTGGGCAATTGACAGGATTATGTGCGCAAACCAATGCTAACTATGCTGCAAAGAAAGGTAGAGGCTCAAAATCATGGGCGGTACGCCAAGGCAAGTAGACCGAAATCCATCTGCATCTACTACTAATCATCCACCTTGAGATATCTATCCAGAACATCTCGCTGGTATTAAGTTGCGAATCCCACCCGAAGTGTAAACTCAAAGCAACAGACAACTTCATTAAAAGAACTTTGCGTAAAGTAAACAATCCTTGCACCCGCAAGTACAAGCACCGTTGTTTTCCCCCTTGTGGCAACAGCACATCCCCTAGACTCATGTTTCTGTCACTCAAGCTAGTCATCAGGGGGCATGAACCCACAATCAAGCATAACGCTCCCTCTTGGAGTTACTACCTACTACTCGGCCAAAGCAATAAACAGCAATGGAGAACATGCTAGAATTACTTAGGAACATAAATATAAATGAGGTGAATCAAATATATTACTCACACACAATCTGAACATAATCTCATAATCCATCGGATCCCAGCAAACTCAGCATAGCAACAGCAGAAAGATTACATATGTGCCTCGATCATGTAGGGCAGCTCACGAGGTCTAAACCATGAAGAACAAAGAGGGGAGGAGAACATCACATAGCTACTGGTCATGGACCCATGGTCCAAGGGGGACTACTCACGACTCATCCGGGAAGCGTCCATGGTGGTGGAGAAGCTCCCGGTGGTGGTTCTCCCCTCCGGCAGGGTGCCGGGAAGAGTTCTCCTGGTGCTCCCGATCTTGGAAGCGCGGCGGCGGCGGAACAAAGGCTAGATCGTAAAAAAGGGTTCCGTCCTCGAGGGTTTCGAGACGCGAGGAATATTTATGCAAAGAGGGGTCACCAGAGGCGGAGAGGGGCCCCAGGCGCCCCCCTGGCGCGGCCAGGGGTAGGGCCGTGCCGGGTGGCCGCCTGGGCCACCCCTGGCTCCCCTCTCGCCCTGCTTTGGTGATTCTCGAAGGTTCCTGTACGCTGATTTTTCCTGTATTTTTCCCGGAATTTTTTGGGCACTTTTAATATGGGGGAAACCTGAAATAGAAAAACAGCAGAAAACAGGAACTGGCACTGTGGTGCACTGAGTTAATAGGTTAGTCCAAATATGATCAAAAGTGTATGGAAGTGCATAAATATCATAGCAATATCACACAAAAGAGGCATGGAGCAAGCAGAAATTATAGATACGTTTTGGACGTATCAATAGGTACTTGGTATATGACTTTTGCGTAAGCCTCCCCGGCAACGGCGCCAGAAATTCTTCTTGCTACCTCTTGAGCTTGCGTTGTATTCCCTCGAAGAGGAAAGGGAGATGCAGCACAGTAGTGTAAGTATTTCCCTCAGTTTTTGAGAACCAAGGTATCAATCCAGTAGGAGACCACGCGCCAGTCCCTCGCACCTGCACAAACAAATAAGAACTTCGCAGCCAACGCGATAAGGGGTTGTCAATCCCTTTACGGTCACTTACGATAGTGAGATCTGATAGAGATGATAGATAATATTTTTGGTATTTCTTAGTTTAATAAAATAGCAAATAAACAACGGTAATATATATTGGCTAGTTGACGGGAAAGTAATATGATAAAGATAGACCGGGGGGCCATAGTTTTCTCTAGTGGCTTCTCTCATGATAGCGATATTCTACGGCTGGTAAACAAATTACTGTCGAGCAATTGTTAGAAAAGCGCATAATTATGAGACTATCTAGGCATGATCATTGTATATAGGCATCACGTCCGAGACAAGTAGACCGACTCCTGCTTGCATCTACTACTATTACTCCACACATCGACCGCTATCCAGCATGCATCTTGTGTATTGAGTTCATACAAACAGAGTAACGCCTTAAGAAAGATGACATGATGTAGAGCGATAAACTCAAGCAATATGATGAAAACCCCATCTTTTTATCCTCGATGGCAACAATACAATACGTGCCTTGCTGCCCCTACTGTCACTGGGAAAGGACGCCGCAAGATTGAACCCAAAGCCAAGCACTTCTCCCATTGCAAGAACTATAGATCTAGTAGGCCAAACCAAACCAATAATTCGAAGAGACTTGCAAGGATACTATGAGCACACATAAAAAGTTCAGAGAAGAAACAAATATCTTTCATAGATAACCTTGATCATAAACTCACAATTCATCGGATCTCGACAAACACACCGCAAAAAGAGATTACATCGAATAGATCTCCTCGAAGACTGAGGAGAACTTTGTATTGAGATCCAGAGAGAGAGAAGAAGCCATCTAGATACTACCTATGGACCCGAAGGTCTGTGGTAAACTACTCACAACTCATGGTGAGGGCGATGATGATGATGAAGGCCTCCGTGATGGATCCCCCTCCCGGAACAGGCTCCAAGATGGGATCTCCACGGGCTCAGCAGCTACGGCGGTGGAATTAGGGTTTTCTCTCTGTGTATGGAGTTTCTGGGGTACGTAGGTATATATAGGAAGAAGAGGGGCACCGAGGGCCACAGGGGCTGCCCTCGAGGCAGGGGTGCGCGCCCTGGGAAGGGGGCGCGCCCCCCACCCTCGAGGGTGGGCCCCCTGTCCTCTGGCTTGGCCCCGAAGTCTTTCGTGCGTGATTTCCTCCAAAAATATCACCTGCGAAGGTTTCATTCCGTTTGGACTCCGTTTGCTTTTCGTTTTCTGCAAAACCCTGAAATAGGCAAAAAAAATAGCAATCTGCACTGGGCCTTTGTATTAGTAGGTTAGTCCCAAAAATGATATAAAAGTGAATGATAAAGCCCATTAAACATCCAAGACTTCATAAATAATAGCATGGAATAATCAAAAATTATAGATACGTTGGAGACGTATCACCCGTGTGCAACCACGTACAAACAATTTGGTAAGATTTGCATCTGTCATATTGGGTATGTTGCCATTTGTCAAACTGGAAAGATTTACATTTGTTGATCTGGTAACATTGCCATTTGTCAATCCTAGTAACACTGCGATTTGTCAAAATATGCAGCTAGAAATCATTAGCACTATGTAATTTTTACACCTAAAATTCAGTAATTAAGCATATATTTCATTCATAGATTAAGCAGTCGTTCTTAATTTATACAAACAGTTCAACTCAATAGCTAAACCGACCAAACTTCTCCCCAATTGTTGTCAACCATGTACTAAAATAGCTAGTTCAACTATATATACTAGCTAATTTTAAGTACGTTGTACAGTTCCACCACACATCTATAGTCAGATGAACTGAACAAAATAGCCCTAAATACTACTATTACCATGGAGGGGCTTTGTGCTACTTCCGGCAGCCTCTCCTCTGTCGAGCGCGCTTAGTAAGAGGTAGAGGAGGAGGAGGAGCCTACCGACGAGGTGGACAAATGCAATATGGTGCCTGCCGCTGGTGCACGTTCAGCGACGCTCGCCGGCTCGAACGCCCACTGCCGCTCTAGATGATCCCTCTCGAAGCGGCCAGATTGCTCGTAGATCTCCTGATTCCTCGCCTCTGTGTTGGCGTGTGTTGCGGCTATGGCTGCGGTAAGGCTCTTTGCATGCTCGACGAGGCGCTCCTCCTCCTCCTGCAGGAACTCGATGTAGCGTGCAAGGTCGCTGATGCACGTGCGGGCCTCCACCTCCGCCTCCCTCCTTTGGGCGGCGGTGGCGGAGCGGGTGATGATACCGGCAGTCGACGGTGGGCTGGCGGCCATGGCGTCCGATGATGGGGTGGTGGCCACGACCACCGCCTCCCGCCTTCGGGCCGCGGTGGCGGAGCGGGTGATGGCCATGGTGGCCGGCAGTTGGGTCGCGGCCACGACGGACACCTCCCGCCTTTGGGCCGTGGCGGCAGAGCTTGAGATAGCCCTTGCTTTCGACGGTGGTATGGCAGTAACGGTGGCCGGCAATAGCTGCCAATGGGCAGCGGCGGCGGAGCGTGTGATGGGTGTTCCGCGCACACCCAACAGGGACGCCACGCGCACTACACTACACCGAGGACTGTGACGCCGGCGCGGTGTAGCATCCCAGCTAGAGCTGTCCTCTGATTATGGTAGAGTGGCTGAGCGACGATGACGGACCGGTGCCATTGGCGATTGTGGGAGAAGCAGACGAGATAAGCTACAGGGAGGGAGGGGAAAATGCAACGCAGGACTCACCGGCCGTGAGGGTTTTTATAGCAGGCCAGTAAGCATTGGTATTTTGGGGGATTTCACCAAGTCAGGCGGGAAGCTTGCGCGGCAACCTGCGAGGTTGCGTGGGAACGGGCTCACCGACGATTCATTGTCGCCACTGTTTGGCCAAAAGAACGCCCACGCGCGCGGTGCAACCTTGCGATGTAAGCCGTCTGTGGCAGCGGGGTGACAAGAGGTGCGAGAGGACGAAGGGAGGACTCGTACACATATAGTTAATAAAAAAACGTTTGCGATTTAATTACCTACTATACCCCCGTCCTGGTTTATAAGTAGGATTTAACTAATAAATACGAATGCATGTCGCCATAGATTATATCGTTGGAGTCGTATTTGAACATAGTTTCCAGCTATACAATTTTTGTAGCATGCATTAACACTTTTTTGGTTAAATTTAAAGTTATACAACAGCAAGCGTTTTCCCGCAAAACACATGGCTTATTCCATCACAAACAGCTCTGATGGATCAACTGTCTGCCACGTATCGCACACGCAACTCTAATCTAATTCGTGCTTGATGTTTCTAGCATCACTCACACAGTTCGTCTTATTTGCCACGTATCACTATGCCTTCCTCTGCTCACGTCCCTCGGCAAGATCTGCTCGTCGTTAGGCGCCGCAGCATGATGTGCTCGCCGTTAGGCACCGCGGCGCGCTCTGTCGCATCCGTTAACGCGCTCTGCTCGCGTTCGTCGGCGCGCTCGGCTTGTGGATAGCTTTTCCTTGAGGCGACCGCGGAACGCTCTGCTTGCGTCCCTCCGTGTGAGCTCTGCCAGCGGTTGGGCATGCGCACGATCACGCCGGGGGGCCCATAAGCATGCGGTTGTGCCGCACGCATTGCCACGCGATGCAGTTACGTGCGGCACGATGGAGTTACAAAATCGGCCAACACCTGGGATTTAATAGTCCGGCTTGGTTTATAGGATATTTCTAACGGTAGGAGCTCAATGGCCCTTTTGGCTATGCGTCCCGTGGCGTATTTATTGTTGATAATATTGTTGAGTGGTACCTCAGATGCCACTGTGATCGAGCACTCTTGAAAGTAGTGTTAGAGTTTCCAAGATGACATGAAGACTGCATAGGCAATTTTCTCATGGTGGGGGGATCCTGATTTGCACGGTGTTAGAACCTCAGATACGTAGTATACGGGTTTTTAAAAGCAGGAATTTATGTCCCTCTTCGACTCGTTCGACAACGAGCACGGAACTCACTCCCTGGTGAGTGGCTGATATATACAGCAGCATGGGTTCGCCAACACCAGGGCGGCTAGGATTGGGTTGCTCGCTAGTAGAGCTTTTATTTCTTCCAATCCGGCTGTGGCCGCATTCGTCCATTCGAAATTGTCAGTGCGTCGTAGCAATCTGTAAAGTGCCAATGCTTTTTCTCCTAATCTGGAGATGAAACGGCTTAAGGCCGCTACACAGCCTGCTAGTTTTTGCACTTGCTTGAGATCGGTTGGTATTTTGAGCACTGACAAGGCCTGGATTTTGGCTGGGTTAGCTTCGATTCCTCTATGGGATATGATGAACCCTAATAGCTTTCCGGCTGGAACGCCGAAAACACATTTTTCCGGATTGAGCCTTATGTCATATTCTCGAAGGTTGGCAAACGTAAGGTGGAGATCTTCCACCAAAGTCTCGATATGTTTGGTCTTTACGACTACGTCGCCAATGTATGCCTCCACTGTTTTGCCAATTTGTTTCTCTAAGCATGTTTGAATCATGCGTTGATATGTGGTGCCAGCGTTTGTAAGTCCAAAGGGCATAGTGTTGAAAAAAAAGGGACGTACGGGGTAATAAATGCCGTTGCGGCCTGATTGGTTTCCTTCATCTTTATCTGATGGTATCCGGAATAAGCATCAAGGAAGCACAACGAGTCGTGTCTGGCAATTGCATCGATGATTTGATCAATGTGGGGCATAGAAAAGGGATCCTTTGGACAGGCCTTATTTATGTCTGTGAAGTCGACGCAGAGGCTCCAGGATTTATCCTTCTTCGGTACCATGATGTAATGCCCCGGATGTAATACTTTCCCTTTTGGGTATATAATATATCTCCGGCTTCATCTATTTCCATTCCGGGTTCTTTGTCTTTCGGGTTTTCGTCGTTTTGTTGTGTGAGTGTGTGGCATTCATTCATATCATGTAGACATGTGCATCGCATTGCTTTTGTGTTGTCGGTTGCATCCGGTTCCGCGTGTTTCGTCCCGTTGTCCGTTTCGCGTTCCGGAGCTCCCTCACGCGTCTGTGACGTCCCGTAGGCCTACTTTGTTGTTCGGGCGTTTAACGTTACCGGTGTGCCGCGAGGTTGTTGTCTGTGTTGTTGTTTTGTTGTGTGCAACCCGCCTCTCAAATCTCGTCTCGTTTGGACTCCGTTGGCTTTTCCATCCGTTGCTCGTGTGGGTCCGAAGTGCCTTCACTTCGTGTCCCGGAAACACCCCTACTGCAGTCTTTTATCTCCTCCTAGGCCTTTTAAATCTACCCCCGCGATCGGATCCGTCGGATCGCGATCGGAGAGCTCCTAAACACCTCCAAGTCTCCAAACCCTAGCTAAACTGCTATATAATAGACCTAGGTCTATTTTGGCATGTCCCCTAGTTTTCCTCCTCCTTCCCCTCAAATTCTGTGCCTGGCCAGATCTGAAACCGCCGCCAGCCGCAGCTAGCAGCATCGACCGACCCGATCCGCCTGGGATCGATCGCCGCCAGGGTCAACGCCCAGCGCATCCGGCCGTTCCCTTCGATCCATCGTCACCGACCGGTCCAGGCGATCTCCCTCGACCGAATTCTCGTCGGGGCCCAGATCGACCGAAGGCCCAGGAGACCACATCGCCCGACGCCAGCCGCGTCGCCACTCCGGCTCGCCTCCCGCATCGGGCCCGAAGGTCCCCACTTCATCGCCTCCTTCCGCGCCGCCGAACGGGCCCAGCCATCCCGGCCCAGCACCGCACGCCCCGCCATCCGCTCCGCTCCGCCAGGCCAGCCGCCCCGACCGACCCTTCCTCCGGCCCGCTCCCTCCTCCCGCGAGCCACCGCCGCCTGGGCCTCCAGCCCCGCAGGCCGGCCCGGCCAGCTCCGCGCCGCCTGCTCCCGTTCGCCTCCACGGGCCACGCCAGGTGGGCCGACCGCACCGCCTCTCCGCTCTCCGCCGCAGCCACCGAGCCGCGAGGCCCAGCCGCCCTGGGCCAGGCCGGCCTCGCCTCTCCACTCCACGGGCCCTATTTCCTCTGCAGTTTCAGATCCGGCCCGAGAATTTCAGATCTGACTGAGGTTGACCTCCCCCTTTTTCACTAAGTACCAGTTTTTCATTTGTCTGATGCTATGTTTGAACTGCCCTAACTTTTTGCCTGATGCTCCGTTTTGCGCGTGTAGCATGTCCAGACGTTCGTGGAGACTTGCTCTACGTTTTACCTGTTGTTGTCATGCATGTTAGAGATCATCTAGGTGCTTGTTTTGCTGTTGCAAGAGTGCATCATGATATAAACTACTGCTATGTGTTATTTTTATGCCACCTTTGCCATGTGTTATCTTTTAGCTCGTTTGTCCGAATGATGCAAATGACATGTCCACGTGTTCGTCTTGCCACGAACTACGTGTTGCTTGTGATAGGTTGCATGGTAGATTTATTATTGCCTTGTTGTCATTGTTGCAAAGTGCCATGTTCATGTGATGTTATTTCACTTGTTATGAAATGCCATCTTGTTGAGCTCGTTGCAATCGTTGTGTTTACCTATATGATGCATGCTTGTGTGTTTCGGGATCACAGTCATGTGTATTTTGATGAGGTGCTTACCCCTTGCCATGTTTAGTTTCGAGGTGACTTAAACATGCTCTTTTATATGCCATGATGATATTGCTGTTTTAGGACTTAGTGATTTTTCACTGTCTGAAATCTGTAACGTTCCGATGCCATGTTCGTGTGATGTTCTAGGACAAAGCATGATAGTTTTGGAGTGGATTTTGATTGTTCCTTGTAGTATATATTGTTGTCTTTCCATTCATGTCCTCACATGTCCATTTAAGTGGCTGTAGCATGTTTATCTTTTGCTCCAAAGTTTCAATAAAATTCTGCTGCCAGAATTTTATTGCCAAGTTCAAGATGTCCAAGATCATTGCTATTGATCCGTGGCTCCGTTGGGGGTGCACCTTTGGACTTAGTTGCTGTACTATATGTCTAGTTTGTGTTCATGTCCTTTGCCATGTTATTTGAGTGCTGTAGCCCAATTATTTTGAGCTCCGAAGTTGCTATGTTGCTGTAATTTTCAGCTTTCGCTCAAATCTTGTTTCGGGCATAACTTTTAGACCGTAACTCCGATTTGAGCGAATCTTATATCAAACTTGATTGATTTTCTGTGTAGATTAATAATATCAGATTGTTATCTTATTTTGAGGTGTTTTGCTTGAGTGATATTTTTCCGTGCTCCATGTGCATTCTTAGTGCATCCATCATGCATTCATGTTTTTCGAGTGCGCATTGCATCTTGTTGATTTGTGCTTGGTGTGTTTGTTGTGTTTAGAGCCGGAAGCTGAGACCGAGTACGAGGTTGAGCACGAGGTTACCAACGAGGTTGAGCACGAGGACCCTTCTTACGATCCGAACGACTTCTCTTCAGGCAAGATGACCGAACCCCGATAACATTACTATCTTTGCCTATTGCTAGTAGTCTCGATCTATAGTTTTGCCTCGATGCCCATGATCTTCTTGTCAGCCTCCTACTTGTAAACCATTGCCATGTTAACCAACCTACCTATGCAAACCGTTGCTTGGCTAAGTACGCTTCGCTCAGCCCTTCTTATAGCGTTGCTAGTTGCAGGTGAAGTGAAGATGCTTGCTCCATGTTGAAGTTTGGTTGGGTTATATCACACTATATAAATGCTTAAAATGAAATCATCTATATATTGGCAAGGGTGGAAGGCTAAGCCTTTTGCTTGGTGATTTGTTCCACTCATGCCGTTAGGATCCGTATAAGCCGGTATTATGTTCCTTGATTATGCGTTCCTAACACGGTTGGGGTGTATGGGACCCCCTCGATAAACCGCTAAGTGCTAAGTCTTTTCCAGCAAGTCCCAACATTGGTACTATTTGCCTAATAACAAACTAAACTTGCATAGGGAGTAATTAACCCTCTTTCTTAATCAACAACCCCGGGCCAGTGCTCCACATGATTGTTGGTCCGAAACGGGGGTCCTGCAGGGCCGCCTTGGGGCAACCCGAGGTATCTGGCATACACCTGTAGCATCACACATCCGGTCGTGTCCTGAGACTTAGATACGCGCGGCTACTATCAGGGTGTCGACACGCCGGGAGGATTTGCTGGATTAGCCTTACCTTAGTTCGGTATATCTTGAGCACGGGATTCCGAGGATACTCGGGTCTTCCCACTTTGGAGTTGCGACTCCGCGGATCGTGGGCTTGTAATGGGTCAAGTTGGAACACCCTTGCAGGGTTTGAACTTTCGAAAGCCGTGCCCGCGGTTATGTGGCAGATGGGAGCTTGTTAATTCCGGTTGTAGATAACTTGACACAATGTTACTAATACACTACCAGCGTGTGTTCTGTGATCGTCAATTTCCGAATAGGGATCCGGGAGTTGAACACGGAGGGGTTATGATTGTGGAGCTTGTAGCTAGGATCACTTCGTGATCACTTCTCGCCGAGGCTTTCTCTTCTCGCTCTCACTTACGTAAGCTAGATGCTAGTTGCTGCTACGGACACTTATTCTTTTCTTCAGCCTTTTCCTCACCCAAAGGCTTTGATAGTCTTGTTACCCGGAGACGGGATTGCTGAGTCCTCTGTGGCTCACAGTTACTTCACACACCAGATGCAGGTCCAGCTGTGAGCTATCCAGGTGATGGCACTGAGCTGGATTGGGAGTACGACGAGGAGCGTAGTCGGTACTACGTGCGCTACCCGGACGATCAGTAGTGGAGACTCTTACTAGGATTCGATCCGCCTGTGGTTTATTTATCTAAGTTTGGTACTTTGTCTTTTGGCTTTTGCCCTTAGAGGGTTGTGATGTTCTTAATGAATGATGTTTGAGACTTGTACTGTAATTCTGTGACGTGGCGAGTGTAAGCCAACTATTTTCAGTTTACTATCCCCTCTTTTACATGAGTTGTGCAAAGATTACCGGACTTGAGATCATTCTAGGATGGATTTATGCCTTTAAGTCGTGCCTCGACACGTAGGAGGTATAACTCCATCCTGGGCATTACAAGTTGGTATTCAGAGCCTTCTCCGACCTAGGAGCCCCCACTGTTTGATCGAATCGTTGACGGTCGAGTCTAGGCACACACTGAAAACTTTTTGAGTCCTATATTATATCGGAGAGTAGGATTTCTTTGCTTCTCATCCCCTTTCCCTCTAGTGAGGACTCCTGACGTCTACGCTTGTCTCTCCTATCTTCAAAATTGCACAAATTTTTTTTTAGGAATCCCGCGAGTATTCTGGGATTGTTTCGATGTTCTTGTGACAAGGATATTGTTCTCGATACCTCCTGTTACCGAGGAGTTGAGCTTCGGGGTATCATTGTAACAAGCATATCGCCGCAGTACTAAATACTTAAGACGACCGACATCGAAAATCTCTCCTATACGGCCAGTGGCAAGATAACCCCGACATCACCCAGTACTGGGGAGGTAGTTCGGGAGTATTGCCATAGCTTGTTATAGTGGATGCTTTTCGAAGGTCCGAGGTACACAGTTTCCGAGAAAGACTGGTTATGTGTTGAAGGATGGATACACCTGGATGTAGGTTAGAGTTGATTGCGCGGTGCTTCCCGTGTATCCCCAACACCTGATTGCATAACTGGAATCTTTCGGAAATCTATAGGTGGGTTTTATCCAGTAGATCGTAGGCATTCTTCCAACGAATGCAGGTTAGTGAGTTCGGGGTTCGACATTGAGTGAAGGGGTTATATGACCGATGTTACTATCAGGAGTTGCATCTTAAAGGGTCCTTGGCTATGCTGATCCGGGGATTGCAAAACCTTTTCGTAACGCGTTCATACGCCTTCAGCACAAAGATGTTAGAACGAAACTCCTCTCTTGTGTTTGTTTCCGTCTGTACCTTGTTGTTTTTCTTATTTTCATTTTGTCCCCTATGTGGCTTCTCGTGAAGATTGATGTTATCATTTAACTGAGAATTTCATCCGTTCCTCTTGTTCGGATGTTTTCATTCGTTCTATTGTTCGAATGATTATTGTGAAGACTTGTTGCAATTCATTCCATTGATTCAGCTTATACCTTTTGCCAATCAATTGCTGATTCGTGGTCATCTCTTACAGGATGGCTCCAAAAAAGGTTCCCAACGCTAACCCAGAGGTGGAAGAGGTCCCAGATCATCCTCCTTCACCTCCTCCTCCACCTGAGGCTTGGAGAGCAATTATGCAGACTACAGCTCAGAACACTCAGTTGATGATGCAGATGATGCAGCAGATGCAAGCCATGCAAGCTAATCAGGGTGTTCCAGGGAACCAAGGCAACTTCTTCCAGCAGCACCATGCTACTCTCAACCAGTTCCTGGCTAACAATCCTAAAGCTTTCAGTTACTGTGTCGACCCTCTTGATGCTGAGGATTGGTTGACCGACATAAAGAAGCATTTTGAGTGCAGTAACGTGAAGGAAGATGATTATGTGAAGTTTGCAGCCTTCCTACTGAAAGATCAAGCAGCTGACTGGTGGCAGCAGTACAAAGACTCCAGGCCGGGTCAAGTGATCTCTTGGGAGAATTTCTGCAAGGATTTCCGCTCGCACCACATTCCTACAAGTTTCATCGAGGGTATGCGTGAGCAATTCCGCAACCTCAAGCAGGGCTCCATGTCAGTCTATCAGTATAATGTCAAGTTCCAAAACCTCGCTCGCTATGCTAAGCAAGACATTCCTGATGCCAAGAGTAAAATCTATCAGTTCCGTGGAGGTCTCAAAGATGAACTTTAGCTTGCTCTCACTTTGTTCGAGCCCGATGAATTCGACAAGTTCTATAACATGGCTTTGAAACAAGAAGCAGCTCAGCTTAAGATGGAGGCTTCTAAGAAGAGAATTCGAGATGCTGTTCACTCTTCCTCATCGTCTCAGTTGGCTGCAAAACAACAGAAATTCTGGCTTCCTCCTCCTCCAGTGATTCGAGCTCCATACAACAACTCCAACAACTCCAACAACAAGAACTCTAGTGGTCGTGGTTTCCCCCACCCACCCAACCCGAGCAACTAGTCGAAGAAGCAGTTTCATTCTCAAGGCTCCAAGTCAAGTGGCTCTCATTTCCGTCCTCTCTCTGAAGTGGTGTGCAACAAGTGTGGCCAGAAGGGTCATTATGCCAATAGATGTCCGAATCCGAAGCGTCTTCCTCCTCCTCCACCTGTGAGTTCAGCTATTGTCAGGCATGATCCAAAGGCAGCAAGGGTCAATCTGATGAATGCAGCACAAGCGGAGGCTTCTTCTGATGTCATTTTGGGTAACCTTCCAGTTAACTCTTTTCCAGCTAAAGTGTTATTTGATTCGGGTGCATCATGCTCTTTCATGTCTCAACCTTTTGCATCCAAGTATAATGTTGACATCAAAAGCTTGCCAAGGGAGTTATCAGTTGTTTCTCCGGGAAGATGAATGCATTCCAGTATATATGCTCCGAATGTTTCTATTCGCATGGGTGATTATCGATTTTTGGCTTCTCCGGTGATTCTTGGTAATTCTGACATCGACCTCATCCTCGGAATGGATTGGCTTTCTCAGCACGATGCTCATATTGATTGTGCACAGAAGGAAGTCAAGATGACTCATTCTGATGAAGATGTGATTATCTTTGCTTCAAGGGATAACACTATCCGTCTTTTCTCTCTTAATGATAAGGGCGAAATTAATGCCATAAATCAAATTCCGGTGGTGAACGAATATCAAGACGTCTTTCCTGAAGAACTTCCAGGCATGCCTCCACACCGTCAGGTGGAGTTTGTCATTGAACTCGAGCCGGGCACTGAGCCTGCATGCCGGCGTCCATACAAGCTCTCTCCGGATGAATTGAAGGAATTGAAGAAGCAGCTTGATAAGCAGGAGAGTATGGGTCTCATCAGACCTAGTACATCTCCGTGGGGCTGTGGCGTCTTATTTGTCAAGAAGAAAGATGGCACGGAGCGTCTCTGTGTTGACTACCGGCCATTGAACAAGAAGACAATTAAGAACAAGTATCCGCTCCCCAACATCAACGAACTCTTCGAGTAGCTCAAAGGAGCTAAAGTGTTCTCTAAGCTTGACCTCCGAATGGGCTATCATCAAATTCGCATTCGCGAGGAAGACATTCCCAAGACGGCCTTCAGAACGAGCTACGGTTCATACGAGTATACCGTCATGTCCTTCGGTCTCGCCAATGCTCCTCCTACCTTTTCAAGGATGATGCATTACATCTTCAACCCCTATACTGGCGAGTTTGTGCTTGTGTATCTGGATGATATTCTGGTGTTTTCCAAGAATGAAGAAGATCATGAAAAGCACTTACGACTGGTTCTTGATCGACTCCGAGAGCATAAATTCTATGCCAAGTTCTCCAAGTGCGAGTTTTGGCTCGATAAGGTTTTGTACCTGGGCCACATCATCTCAGCTGACGGCATTGCGGTTAATCCCGAGAAAGTTGAAGCAATTGTCAACTGGGAAGCTCCTCCAAACGTCAAGCAGCTCCGCAGTTTTCTGGGTCTTGCCAGCTATTGCAGAAGGTTTGTTGAGAACTTCTCCAAGATTGCCAAGCCTCTTTCCAACTTGCTTCAGAAGAATGTCAAATACTTTTGGTCTCCAGAGTGTGAAGTGGCATTCAAAACCCTCAAAGATAAGCTTGTCTCTGCTCCAGTTCTGACTCCTCCGGATGAATCCAAGCCCTATGAAGTATTCTGTGATGCTTCTCTTCAAGGTCTTGGTGGTGTGCTTATGCAAGATAAGAGAATTGTGGCATACACTTCTCGTCAGCTAAAGCCAAGTGAGAAGAACTATCCCACACATGATCTCGAGCTAGCAGCTGTGGTACATGCTCTGATTACGTGGAGACATCTGTTGTTGGGCAGAAAGGTCGACATCTTCACCGATCACAAGAGCTTGAAGTACATCTTCACACAGCCGCATCTGAACCTCCGTCAGACTCGTTGGGTTGAAATGATCCAAGAGTACAATCCCAGCATTGAATACACTACTGGCAAGGCGAATGTGATTGCAGATGCTTTGAGCAGAAAGGCATATTGCAACAGCCTTCTTATCAAGCCGTATCAGCCTGAGCTTTGTGAAGCATTCAGGAAGCTCAACCTCCAAGTTGTTCCGCAGGGTTTTCTTGCAAATCTCCAAATTGCTCCTACCTTGGAAGATCAAGTCCGTGAGGCCCAACTCAGTGATACCATGGTGAAGAAAGTGAAACATGGGATCGCAAAGGGCACTCCAAAATACAAGTGCTTCCGTGTTGATGAGAGAGATACCTTGTTCTTCGAGGACAGACTCGTTGTTCCCATAGGTGATCTCAGGAAGCTCATAATGGAAGAAGCTCATGATTCTCTCCTTTCCATTCATCCTGGCAGTTCCAAGATGTATCAAGACCTCAAGCAGTCTTACTGGTGGACACGCATGAAAAGGGAAATTGCCCAATTCGTGAACGAATGTGATGTATGCAGAAGAGTGAAAGCAGAACATCAACGTCCAGCCGGTCTTCTCCAACCTCTTCCTATTCCCGAGTGGAAGTTCGACCACATTGAAATGGACTTCGTCACTGGTTTTCCTAAATCCAAGCGAGGAAATGATGCTATCTTTGTGGTGATTGACAAGCTTACCAAAGTCGCTCACTTTCTTCCAGTCAAAGAATCAATCAATGCAGCTCAACTTGCAGAGTTGTACACTTCCAGAATTGTGTCCCTACATGGCATTCCTCAAGTGATATCCTCAGACCGTGGAAGCTTGTTCACATCAAGGTTCTGGGACTCCTTTCAGTCCGCCATGGGCACGAAGATCAGGTTCAGCACTGCCTTTCACCCTCAGACTAGTGGTCAAGTCGAGCGCGTGAATCAGATTCTAGAAGACATGCTCAGAGCCTGTGTCATCTCCTTCGGCATGAAATGGGAAGACTGCCTTCCATTTGCCGAGTTCTCTTACAACAACAGCTTTCAAGCAAGTGCAGGCAAAGCACCCTTTGAAATTCTCTATGGCAGAAAGTGTCGTACCCCTCTCAACTGGTCTGAAACAGGCGAACGCGAACTCCTTGGCAATGACTTGATCTCAGAAGCCGAAAAAATGTGCAAAGTCATACGTGAGAATCTCAAGGCCGCTCAGTCGCGTCAGAAGAGCTACTATGACGGAAAGCATCGTGATTTGGCTTTCGACATCGATGATCATGTCTATCTCCGAGTTTCTCCGATGAAAGGAACCCAAAGATTCGGTATCAAAGGAAAACTTGCTCCTAGATACGTCGGGCCTTTCAAGATTCTTGGCAAAAGAGGCGACCTAGCCTATCAGCTTGAACTCCCCCCAAACTTTGCAAATGTTCATGATGTCTTCCATGTGTCTCAACTTCGCAAATGCTTCAAGGCACCTGAGCGCATGATTCCGTTTGAAGAGATTGATCTTCAACAAGACCTGTCCTACCGAGAGCATCCTGTTGCTATTCTCGAAGAAACCGAACACAAGACCCGCAACAAATCCATCAAGTTTCTGAAAGTCAAGTGGTCACATCACACAGACCGAGAAGCTACCTGGGAACGAGAAGATCATCTTCGTTCCGAGTACCCTTCCTTTTTCCAGTCCTAGATCTCGGGACGAGATCTTTTTGTAGTAGAGGAGAGTTTGTAATGCCCCGGATGTAATACTTTCCCTTTTGGGTATATAATATATCTCCGTGCTTCATCTATTTCCATTCCGGGTTCTTTGTCTTTCGGGTTTTCGTCGTTTTGTTGTGTGAGTGTGTGGCATTCATTCATATCATGTAGACATGTGCATCGCATTGCTTTTGTGTTGTCGGTTGCATCCCGTTCCGCGTGTTTCGTCCCGTTGTCCGTTTCGCGTTCCGGAGCTCCCTCACGCGTCCGTGACGTCCGTAGGCCTACTTTGTTGTTCGGGCGTTTAACGTTACCGGTGTGCCGCGAGGTTGTTGTCTGTGTTGTTGTTTTGTTGTGTGCAACCCGCCTCTCAAATCTCGTCTCGTTTGGACTCCGTTGGCTTTTCCATCCGTTGCTCGTGTGGGTCCGAAGTGCCTTCACTTCGTGTCCCGGAAACACCCCTACTGCAGTCTTTTATCTCCTCCTAGGCCTTTTAAATCTACCCCCGCGATCGGATCCGTCGGATCGCGATCGGAGAGCTCCTAAACACCTCCAAGTCTCCAAACCCTAGCTAAACTGCTATATAATAGACCTAGGTCTATTTTGGCATGTCCCCTAGTTTTCCTCCTCCTTCCCCTCAAATTCTGTGCCTGGCCAGATCTGAAACCGCCGCCAGCCGCAGCTAGCAGCATCGACCGACCCGATCCGCCTGGGATCGATCGCCGCCAGGGTCAACGCCCAGCGCATCCGGCCGTTCCCTTCGATCCATAGTCACCGACCGGTCCAGGCGATCTCCCTCGACCGAATTCTCGTCGGGGCCCAGATCGACCGAAGGCCCAGGGGACCACATCGCCCGACGCCCGCCGCGTCGCCACTCCGGCTCGCCTCCCGCATCGGGCCCGAAGGTCCCCACTTCGTCGCCTCCTTCCGCGCCGCCGAACGGGCCCAGCCACCCCGGCCCAGCACCGCACGCCTCGCCATCCGCTCCGCTCGGCCAGGCCAGCCGCCCCGACCGGCCCTTCCTCCGGCTCGCTCCCTCCTCCCGCGAGCCACCGCCGCCTGGGCCTCCAGCCCCGCAGGCCGGCCAGGCCAGCTCCGCGCCGCCTCCTCCCGGTCGCCTCCATGGGCCGCGCCAGGTGGGCCGACCACACCGCCTCTCCGCTCTCCGCCGCAGCCACCGAGCCGCGAGGCCCAGCCGCCCTAGGCCAGGCCGGCCTCGCCTCTCCACTCCGCGGGCCCTATTTCCTCTGTAGTTTCAGATCCGGCCCGAGAATTTCAGATCTGACTGAGGTTGACCTCCCCCTTTTTCACTAAGTACCAGTTTTTCATCTGTCTGATGCTATCTTTGAACTGCCCTAACTTTTTGCCTGATGCTCCGTTTTGCGTGTGTAGCATGTCCAGACGTTCGTGGAGACTTGCTCTACATTTTACCTGTTGTTGTCATGCATGTTAGAGATCATCTAGGTGCTTGTTTTGCTGTTGCAAGAGTGCATCATGATATAAACTGCTGCTATGTGTTATTTTTATGCCACCTTTGCCATGTGTTATCTTTTAGCTCGTTTGTCCGAATGATGCAAATGACATGTCCACGTGTTCGTCTTGCCACGAACTACGTGTTGCTTGTGATAGGTTGCATGGTAGATTTATTATTGCCTTGTTATCATCGTTGCAAAGTGCCATGTTCATGTGATGTTATTTCACTTGTTATGAAATGCCATCTTGTTGAGCTCGTTGCAATCGTTGTGTTTACCTATATGATGCATGCTTGTGTGTTTCGGGATCACCGTCATGTGTACTTTGATGAGGTGCTTACCCCTTGCCATGTTTAGTTTCGAGGTGACTTAAACATGCTCTTTTATATGCCATGATGATATTGCTGTTTTAGGACTTAGTGATTTTTCACTAAGTCTGAAATATGTAACGTTCCGATGCCATGTTTGTGTGATGTTCTAGGACAAAGCATGATAGTTTTGGAGTGGATTTTGATTGTTTCTTGTAGTATATATTGTTTTCTTTCCATTCATGTCCTCACATGTCCATTTAAGTGGCTGTAGCATGTTTATCTTTTGCTCCAAAGTTTCAATAAAATTCTGCTGCCAGAATTTTATTGCCAAGTTCAAGATGTCCAAGATCATTGCTATTGATCCGTGGCTCCGTTGGGGGTGCACCTTTTGACTTAGTTGCTGTACTATATGTCTAGTTTGTGTTCATGTCCTTTGCCATGTTATTTGAGTGCTGTAGCCCAATTATTTTGAGCTCCGAAGTTGCTATGTTGCTGTAATTTTCAGCTTTCGCTCAAATCTTGTTTCGGGCATAACTTTTAGCCCGTAACTCCGATTTCAGCGAATCTTATATGAAACTTGATTGATTTTCTGTGTAGATTAATAATATCAGATTGTTATCTTGTTTTGAGGTGTTTTTCTTGAGTGATATTTTTCCGTGCTCCATGTGCATTCTTAGTGCATCCATCATGCATTCATGTTTTTCGAGTGCGCATTGCATCTTGTTGATTTGTGCTTGGTGTGTTTGTTGTGTTTAGAGCCGGAAGCTGAGACCGAGTACGAGGTTGAGCATGAGGTTACCAATGAGGTTGAGCACGAGGACCCTTCTTACGATCCGAACGACTTCTCTTTAGGCAAGATGACCGAACCCCGATAACATTACTATCTTTGCCTATTGCTAGTAGTCTCGATCTATAGTTTTGCCTCGATGCCCATGATCTTCTTGTCAGCCTCCTACTTGTAAACCATTGCCATGTTAACCAACCTACCTATGCAAACCGTTGCTTGGCTAAGTACGCTTCGCTCAGCCCTTCTTATAGCGTTGCTAGTTGCAGGTGAAGTGAAGATGCTTGCTCCATGTTGAAGTTTGGTTGGGTTATATCACACTATATAAATGCTTAAAATGAAATCATCTATATATTGGCAAGGGTGGAAGGCTAAGCCTTTTGCTTGGTGATTTGTTCCACTCATGCCGTTAGGATCCGTATAAGCCGGTATTATGTTCCTTGATTATGCGTTCCTAACACGGTTGGGGTGTATGGGACCCCCTCGATAAACCGCTAAGTGCTAAGTCTTTTCCAGCAAGTCCCAACATTGGTACTATTTGCCTAATAACAAACTAAACTTGCATAGGGAGTAATTAACCCTCTTTCTTAATCAACAACCCCGGGCCAGTGCTCCACATGAGTGTTGGTCCGAAACGGGGGTCCTGCAGGGCCGCCTCTGGGCAACCCGAGGTATCTGGCATACACCTGTAGCATCACCCATCCGGTCGTGTCCTGAGACTTAGATACGCGCGGCTACTATCAGGGTGTCGACACGCCGGGAGGATTTGCTGGATTAGCCTTACCTTAGTTCGGTATATCTTGAGCACGGGATTCCGAGGATACTCGGGTCTTCCCACTTTGGAGTTGCGACTCCGCGGATCGTGGGCTTGTAATGGGTCAAGTTGGAACACCCCTGCAGGGTTTGAACTTTCGAAAGCCGTGCCCGTGGTTATGTGGCAGATGGGAGCTTGTTAATTCCGGTTGTAGATAACTTGACACAATGCTACTAATACACTACCAGCGTGTGTTCCGTGATCGTCAATTTCCGAATAGGGATCCGGGAGTTGAACACGGAGGGGTTATGATTGTGGAGCTTGTAGCTAGGATCACTTCGTGATCACTTCTCGCCGAGGATTTCTCTTCTCGCTCTCACTTACGTAAGCTAGATGCTAGTTGCTGCTGCGGACACTTATTCTTTTCTTCAGCCTTTTCCTCACCCAAAGGCTTTGATAGTCTTGTTACCCGGAGACGGGATTGCTGAGTCCTCTGTGGCTCACAGTTACTTCACACACCAGATGCAGGTCCAGCTGTGAGCTATCCAGGTGATGGCACCGAGCTGAATTGGGAGTACGACGAGGAGCGTAGTCGGTACTACGTGCGCTACCCGGACGATCAGTAGTGGAGACTCTTACTAGGATTCGATCCGCCTGTGGTTTATTTATCTAAGTTTGGTACTTTGTCTTTTGGCTTTTGCCCTTAGAGGGTTGTGATGTTCTTAATGTATGATGTTTGAGACTTGTACTGTAATTCTGTGACGTGGAGAGTGTAAGCCAACTATTTTCAGTTTACTATCCCCTCTTTTACATGAGTTGTGCAAAGATTACCGGACTTGAGATCATTCTAGGATGGATTTATGCCTTTAAGTCGTGCCTCGACACGTAGGAGGTATAACTCCATCCTGGGCATTACACATGACTAGGTTGGCTAGCCAATCCAGGTGTTTAATTTCTCTGATGAATCCGGCTTCCAATAGCTTGGCTAGCTCTTCTCCCATTGCTTGTCTTTTGGGTTCAGAAAACCGTCGAAGTGACTGCTTGACCGGTTTGAACCCTTTGATAATATTGAGACTATGTTTGGCCAGCTTGAGTGGGATTTCCAGCATATCTGAAGGGTGCCAGGCGAATATATCCCAATTTTCCCGAAGGAAGGCGCGTAACGCGCTGTCCACCGCCAAATCTAGCTGTGTTCCGATAGATGCTGTCTTGTTAGGGTCCGTTGGGTGCACTTGGAATTTGATGATTTCATCTGCTGGTTTGAAGGAGGTAGACTTCGATCTTTGGGCGACGATTACATCATCCTTATCCACCTTTGATCGTAAGGTGATTAATTCTTCGGCCGCGAGGGCTTCGGATAATGCCTCTAAGACTAAGGATGTCGTCTTGTTGTCGGCGCAGAGTGCTCTATCCGGGTCACTTGTTAATGTGATCACTCCATTGGGCCCTGGCATTTTAAGCTTCATGTACCCGTAATAGGGTATGGCTTGAAAGCGTGAGAAAGCGTCCCGTCCTAGAAGGGCGTGGTATCCGCTATGAAAGGGCACAATGTGGAAGAGTAATTCCTCCGATCTGTAGTTGTCGGATGTGCCGAATACTACATTGAGCTTAATGCTTCCCGAACACCGAGCTTCGCGGCTTGGTATAATTACTCTAAAGGTTGTGTTGGTGTGCTCAATGCGGGATTTCTCGACCTGCATTTTTGCAAGCGTTTCCTCATATACGAGGTTTAGTCCGCTTCCTCCATTCAAAAGTACTTCAGTGAGGTGGAAGCCGTCCACTATTGTATCTAGTACAAGAGTTGTTGATGCTCGGATCGGCCGGACTCGAGGTGCGTCTTCGGCAGAAAACTAATTGTTGTGTCACTCCATGGGCTTGCAGAGCTAATTTGGTAAACCTCGGCAAGTTCGTGATTCGCTCTCTTGTGGCGGTTATTTGAGGAGAACATCTCGAAGACAGTGAAGACGTCGACGTCCGTATCCCTTGATACGGTGGTGGCGAGAATTGTCGTACCGCTCTTTGCTACCTGCCGGAGTACCCAACATGCTCTAAGGCAATTGTTTGGGACATTGTCCGGGGTTGCGTGTATTTGGCAAGGTGTATCGAGTAGTTCGTCCAGTACAGACATGTGTCTTAAAAAGGTTTGTTTTTCTTGCCAATAGGCATGCTATCGGATGACCTAATAGGGTATGTCTGTTTAGCCTTGGTAGTTTACTGTCCGGATATGGACTGTTCAAGAGGTGTATTCTGGGCTTTCCAAGTATTTTCCATAGCGTAGTACTTCCGTACTAACTGTGATAGGTCTGTGAAACTCATAACACGACGTCGGTTGAGGGCGTTTGAGATGCCCTCATCCCTGCAATTGCGGTAACATAGGGAGACCGCTTTGTCGTCGCAGAAGTCCCTGGTCTTGTTTTAACAAGTAGGAATCTCACCCAGAAGTGGTTGACCGTTTCCTCGGGCTGTTGTTGTATGTTTGCGAGATCGTCTATGTCTGGGAGTCCGGAGTTACTTGGAGGGTTTTTCCCAGGGTGGGTGGGTGTTGGTAATTTTGAATCCCGACCCAAATAGGTATTCAGAGTTTTGACAACCTCTGATGTGGATGATCCGGGCTTGACAGGGTCTAATCGTTCCCTGGGCCCGGCGCTAATCCTAGAGCTCACAAAACATAAGGTGCCTCCCGAAAGGGGCGTATTTGGCTCGATGGGTTCGGAGATCCGAACTGCGTCGGTCATCGTCTCGAGAGGAGGAGTCTCTTTGGCTCCGTCCTCAACTGCTGCCACTAGGTGAGTGATTCGGAAGGGATCGATCTCATCGTGGCCGGATTTAGATCTGATCTGATCTCCTAGCGATGAAAGCCCTAGGGCAACGATGCGATCCAGCAGCTCATTTAAGGGCAAGAGTTCTGCCGAGGACGCGTCATCGGAGTGGCCGAAATCGGTATAAAGGTGGTGATCGATGGCCGCAGGGAGTGCGGTCGGCCCAGAGCCCATGCGGGCGCATACAGCGGACCCGCCGAGCTGGAGAACCTGGCTGATAGCCAAGTTGTTTCCGAGGGTGATCCCGCCGTTGATGATGAGACGATCCATCGATCGCTCATCGCAAGCGCACAGCGGAGCTCTCAGTGAAAGCACCATTGTCGGTGTCAAAACCGGCAGATCTCGGGTAGGGGCCCAAGTTGTGCGTTAAGAGGATCGATGGTAAAAGGAGGCTGGGTACATGATGTTTACCCAGGTTCAGGCCCTCTTGATTGAGGTAAAACCCTACTTCTTGTTATATTAATATGGATGAATATGAATACAAGAGTTGATCTACCTCGAGATCATAATGGCTAAACCCTAAAGTCTCGCCTATGAGGATATTGTGATGACGATGATCCCCTCTACAGACTAAACCCCCCGACTTATATACACGCCGGAGGGAACCTTGGGTTACAAGGGAGACTTGGGGAGGAAGTAACTAGATACATTCGGACTCTACACTTGCCTTTCTACATACATAGGAGTCCTGGCCGAACACGGGGGCGGGTCTTCTGCTTCTTCGTTACGCAGCCTACCAATCCGGCCCAGCTTCAACGACCTGGATGCCTGAGGACCCCTGAATAGAGGACTCCCTCAATCGACCCATCAAGAATCAAGCCAAGCAACACGACCTTTAAAGGAGTGATACCGGGCGTAGAAGCCCGTTGCACGGGCTCTTTTTGACATTGGAGGTCGTATTCGGCTCCCCTGACAACTTTCGAAGCGAAGAGTTAATATTTGACATAGCTCCTTTCCGAAGTGGCTATCGTGCACTACTCGGAAGAACGGCCTTCGCCCGCTTTAATGAAGTCCCGCATAATGTTTATCTAAAGCTTAAAATGCCTGGACCACGGGGCATCATCATGGTCAATGGAAATATGGAGCGCTCTCTCTGCACGGAGGAAGACACTCCAGCCTTAGCAGCCGAAGTCCAAAACGGCCTATTCAAGCCGGACATCCTATCAGTCATTAAAACCACATACACATCTAAACGTGTCCGACATATGCCTCAGTGCGACAGCTCAGATGAACCTGAGCTAGATTAGCAGTTACGCCCCCATCGACTGCCCCATAAGGTTCACTAAATGTCCTCATAAGGGATTTTCGAGTCTGAATAGGGTCAAGCTGAACTATGGACTATGTGTATGCAGCATACGTGCCTCACATACATAATTATGCCCTCAAAATCCCTTGGGCGACGCTGGGGGTACACTGCATACACATAGTCCATAGTTCGGCTCGACCCTATTCAGACTCTAAAATTATCTTTCAAGGTTCACTAAATGAACCAGTTCTGTTTATAGCCACACTGGATCTCTTCTCTTTTCCAGGCTTCTTCTTTTTTTTTTTACAGATGGCCATCACACTCCCCCCTTCAAGGACACAGGAGGAAACGGCGCAGACGTGTAGCAGGGACCCGCGCTAAGGTTTCTTTTTAGATTAAGACCATGTGTAAACATTTTTTTTCTTTTTCTTTTATACTTTTCTGGCATGTAAAATGTCCAAGAAATTCATCGGCATTATCTGTAAGCTTACAGCTATCCGTACTATAACGGGGTATTATAAGAACAACTTGGTTCATATTACGTTTGGAGTTTTATTCACTCACCATCTATGTTCTCTCCCATGTCAGATTGGCACATGTGCCTTGCCAACAGGGTCCATTAACGGGGGTTGTATTCAGCCCGGTATATGTCGAAAAGTACGAACACCTATAAGGAGTGTTCGGAGTCCTGGATGTTTGCCCTATATGCATGAGTTCCGAATCATGTCTTGGGTCAATAGTTGGGTTGACGGGCTCCTGTGCTTACTGATAACCCACAAGTGTAGGGGATCAGTTGTAGGCTCTTTCGATAAGTAAGAGTGTCGAACCCAACGAGGAGCTAAAGGCATAACAAATATTCCCTCAAGTTCTATCGACCACCGATACAACTCTACGCATGCTTGACGTTTACTTTACCTAGAACAAGTATGAAACAAGAAGTACTTTGTAGTTTTTATGGGATAGGTTTGCAAGAATATAAAGAGCACGTAAATAAAACTAGGGGCTGTTAAGATAAAGAAACAATAAAGTTAACGATAGTGAGTGTGGAAAAGTGGTGGTAGGATTTGCGAAATTTCCCCTAAGCAATTGACTACGTTACTAGACCGATAGCAAGTTTTATGTGGGAGAGGCCACTACTAGCATGCCATCCCTTACTTGGAATACTATGCACTTATGATTGGAAATATTAGCAAGCATCCGCAACTACTAACGTTCATTAAGGTAAAAACCCAACCATAGCATTAAGATATGTTGGTCCCCCTTCAATCCCGTATGCATCAATTTCTACGCTAGGTTGAAGCTTCTGTCACTCTTGCCCTCCAATACGTAGTCCTATCAACATACAACTAACCCTATGGTGTGATCCACGCGCGCGCTCATATGATGGGCACCAAAGGACAGCAACATAACCACAAGAAAGTTAAATCAATCATAGCAATTCCCCAATCACCGATAGGACAACGAAAATCTACTCACACATCATAGGATGGCAACACATCATTGGATAATAATATGACGCGTAAAGCACCATGTTCAAGTAGAGGGTACAGCGGGTTGCGGGAGAGTGGACCGCTATAGATAGATGGGGGAAGGTGATGGAGATGTTGGTGAAGATGACGGAGGTGTTGGTGTAGATCGCTGTCACCCGATGATGGCCCCGGTGGCACTCCGGTGTCACCGGAAGCGAGGGGGAGAGAGCCCCCCTCCTTCTTCTTATTCCTTGACCTTATCCCAAGGTGGGAGAAGGGTTTCCCCTCTGGTCCATGGTATCCATGCCGGCGGAGGGGCGAGAGCCCCTTCGAGATTGGATCTGTCTCTCTATCTCTCTCTGTTTCTGCGTTTCCAGATTCTGGCCCTTCACCGTTTCTTATATTCCCGGAGATCCGTAACTCCGATTGAGCTGATTTTTTGACACGATTTTTATCCGGATATCAGCTTTCTTGCGGCGAAAGAAGGGCATCAACAGCCTTACGGAGTGGCCATGAGGGCCCAGGGCGTGCCTGCCCCTGGTGGGCGTGCCCCCCTGCCTCGTGGCCCACTCAGGCATCGTCTCATGTTGGTTCCGCTTCCCAAAATTCACATATATTCCAAAAAAAATCTCCGTCCGTTTTTATTCTATTTGGACTCCGTTTGATATGGATATTCCGCGAAACAAAAAACATGCAACAAACAGGAACTGGCACTAGGCACTGGATCAATATGTTACTCCCAAAAAAAAGTACAAAAAGTTGCCAAAAGTATATGAAAGTTGTAGAATATTGGCATGGAACAATCAAAAATTATAGATATGACGGAGACGTATCACTTACCCCTACGTTCCCGATTGTTCGGCTAGGGTGTAAAGGGAGAACTACTGCAATTGTACTTCTGGCTCGTCCAGTCAAGTACCTCAGTAGAGAAAGCCGAAAACTACTGTCATGATATGTGAGAACCCGTTCCGCAATCCGGTGACTTAGTTTTATACTACGATCGGTAGAGATCTACCCCGTGTTATAGAAGGGTTGGTTTTTCACCTAGCCAGGTGCAAATGGATACCTTAATTCGGAAATATCATATCCGCACCAGGGGCTAGTACCTAGCCCCACTTGTGAAATTCCTATGGCTAAGTGAAAGCAATAACGCCGCATAGTCTGATTTCCTGGTTTGCTCCGCATACACCTCCTACACGGACCAAGACGTTGGATAAAGAGTGTATACGTATATGACCGAACACCCTAGTACTATGTACATGGGGCTGAAGCCGACGACTGAAAACTTTCATATTTACATCAACAGCCACACAGGAGGTAAAAGTCGCTCACATTATAATAGCGCAAAAGTTATATACATCGGTTCATAAGCTTAAGCCTTTACAAACAGATACAACTACTCAAAGATAACATCCTTTGAGCACTGGCCTTCTACAAGGCGGGCGCCTTCTATGACGTCCTCGAAGTATTTCTCCGGCTTGCGGTGCTCCTTGCCTGCGGGCAGGCTAGCAGTAGCTATATCATGTGCCTTCATATTCGCCCAGTGCACCTTTACACGAGTGAAGGCCATCCGAGCACCTTCTATGCAGGACAAATGCTTCAATGCGTCAATCCGCGGACTCGCTTCGACGAGCCACTTCACCAATCCGAAGTAGCTACTTGGGACTGGATTAGCGGGCCATAGCCGGACTATCAAGTCTTTCATAGCCGAACCCGCCATATTGTGCGGCTCGACTAGCTGCTTCATCTGGTCGTTGAGGGGCACCGGATATTTTGGCACATAGAACTGCGACCAAAACAACTTCTCCGTTCCGTTCCCCTCCTGGGCTCGGAAGTATTGGGCGGCGTCAGCATTGTTCCTCGGAAGATCAGCAAACACGCCTAGAGAACTCCATAACCGTGTCAGCCTAGGATACTTCCACTCTCCGAAGATGCTCTGCAAGAGAAAGGTCTTACCAGATGCTATTTGCCGCGCCTGCTTGATTTCTTCACAGGCACTACGCGGCACGCTTCGCGCATCCTAGGCAGCCTTAACTGCCGCAGCAAGCTCGGATGCTTGTTCCGAAGTCTTCTCTTCCAACGCCTCGCATTTTCGAATAGCATCTTTGAGCTCAACCTCGACTTCGGACACCGAGCTTGGTGCTTCTCGCACGCGGCCTTTTCGGCTTCTAAATCGGCAACCGCTTTGTCAGCGGCTGCCCGGTTCGCTTCGGCCTCCTTCTTGGCCTTTGCGAGTTCACCCTTGAGGACCTCGAGCTCAGTGGCGCCAACTGTTTAATACATAATATCATAAAAGAATTTATACCCATACACAATTAACATTATTAGTCTTCTTGACATCTTAATTTTTTAAATCTGCATACCTTGCGTTTCATCTAAACACTAGTTGACGCGGTCGAGGTGTGCGTTGGCCAACAAGAGCTTCCGATTTAGTTCGGCAACCTCTGCATCTCGTGCAGTTGCCGTAACTAGTGAAGCATGTTCAAATAACAGAAGCATAACAGTTCAGCTCTACAAACATGCTACACTATACTTTGTCCGATTCTGTTCAGAATCACACAAAGCACCAGGGGCTACTGGCTATATATGTGCATATAAAACAAATAAAAAGTTCCATAAAGAACATTACACTGCTTACATCAAAGCTTGTTAACAGGCTGTTGAAGGCTTCATTCAGTCCGCCTTTCATAGACTGAATCTTCTTCATCACCGCACCCATCATGGTGTTGTGCTCCTCCACACCGGAAGCACTCTGAAGTGCTCCCTCCAGAGGGTCCGGCGCCTCCGGATTGACCCCGGGCGCCGTTGTATCCTCCCCCGCCTTGGGAGTCTGGTCTTCGGACCCCGGAGCCGCGCTAGGCTCCGGGTCAGTATTCGGCGAGGCCACGGATTGTTTGGGCCCCCCGTCTTCGGTCTCCATGGGGATTGTTTCCACATGGTCAGCGGCAGCGGAGGTGTTACCCTTGGTCGCCCTGTCACTTGCCGCGCCCCCATCTCCTTGAGCGGAAGACACCCGTTGGGAGGACACTTCGATGTCCCCGCCGATCACGGGCAATGGAGCTCGGAGCAGCGGGTTACTCTCCATCCCTCCAGGCGCTAGAGAGTTCCCCTCCGATAAGGAGGCATCGGGGTGTGCTCAGGGAGGCATGTAGGTCAACAGGTGAGAAATACTAAGTAAGCATCAAAATGCTAAACAAACAAGGTGCAAAGATACCATACTTGAGATCATTCTAGTATGCGCTTATGTCCTTAAGTCGTGCCTCGACACGTGGGGGACATAGCCGCATACTGGCCATTACAAGTTGGTATCCGGAGCCTTCTCCGACAAAGGAGCCCCCTGATTGATCGAATCACTGGCGGTTGAGTCTAGGCACACACAAAAAATGTTTTGAGTCCTATATATATCAGAGAGTAGGATTTCTTTTGCTCCTCATCCCCTTCATCGCTCTGGTGAGGACTCCTAGCGTAGTTCTTTCTCCTCTACTCTCAAAATTTTCACTAATTTTTTTTAGGATCTCGCGGGTATTGTTTGGATTGTTTCGATATCTTTGTGACAAGAACATTGTTCTTGATGCCTCCTGTCATTTAGGGGTTGTGGCAGTGTCCCGGGGAGTTGAGCTCCGAGGTGTTGTCGTCACAAATGTATCGTAGCGGTTCTAGAATACCAGAGTCAGCCGACATTGAAAACTCTTCTATGCATGTCTGGTAGTGAGATAACCCCAACGTCACCCAGTATTGGGGAGATAGTTCGGGAGTATTGCCACAACTAGTATAGCGGATGCGTTTCGAAGGTCTGAGGTAAACAGTTTCCGAGGATAACTGGTTATGTGTTGATGGATGGATACAGCTGGATGTAGGTTTAGAGTTGAGTGCGCGGTGCTTACCATGTATCCCCAACACCAGATTGCATAACCGGGAAGCTTCGGGAATTAATAGGTGGGTTTCAAGTAGCTCGTAGGCATTCTTCCAA
Organism: Secale cereale; assembly: GCA_902687465.1. Classification (NCBI taxonomy): domain Eukaryota; kingdom Viridiplantae; phylum Streptophyta; class Magnoliopsida; order Poales; family Poaceae; genus Secale; species Secale cereale. Next base: position 106,548,025 of record LR738716.1, read on the forward strand.
CGAGTGCATGGTATGAGGTTTGGGGTTCAACATCTATTGAAGAGGTTTCATGGGCGTTGTTCCAATTGGGAGTTGCATGTTAAAGGGTCCTTGGCTATGCTGATCTGGGGATTGCAACACCCTTTGTAACACGTACCATGGGGCATTCAGCACGAACATGTGGGACGAAACTTCTATCATGTATTTGTTCCATCTGTACCTTGTTGTTTTATTTTATCTTTTGTTCTCCCAAGTGGCTTCTCGACAAGATTGTTGTACCATTAAGTTGTGTAATTCATTCGTTCATTTTGTTCGAATGTTCATTATGAAGACTTATGTTGCAAATTTCTAGTCGTTGATTCAGCTTACCTGTTTTGCATCAATGGCTAACGGTTGTCATCATATTCAGGACGGCTCCTAAGAAGGTTCCCAACCCAAACCAAGAGGGTGAAGAAGAGCATCCTCCTGAACGTCCTCCTTCCCCTCCTCCTCCGTCTGAGGCATGGAGAGCGATCATGCAGGCAACCAACTAGAACACTCAGATGCTCGTGCAAATGATGCAGAATTTCCAAGCAAATCAAGCAAATCAAGGCAATCATGGGAACCAAGGCCAAGGCAATCTGTTCAATCAACCTCACTTTGCGACACTGAACCAATTCCTGGCAAACCAATCAAAGTCTTTCAGTTACTGTGTGGACCCACTAGATGCTGAAGATTGGATCACAAACATCAAGAAGCACTTTGAATGCAGTAACGTGAGGCCTGAGGATTATGTCAAGTTTGCCACTTTCCAACTCAAAGATCAAGCTGCTGATTGGTGGCAGCAGTACAAAGACTCCAGAGGTGCTCGTGAGATCTCGTGGACTGACTTATGCAAAGATTTCCGCTCTCATCACATTTGAACCAGTGTCATTGAAGGCATGCGTGAGCAATTCCGCAACCTGTAGCAAGGCACCATGTCCGTCTATCAATACAATGTCAAGTTCCAAAATCTTGCCCGTTATGCGAAGCAAGACATCCCTGATGCCAAGAGCAAGATATACTAGTTCCGAGGTGGTCTAAAAGATGAACTCCAACTTGCTCTCACCTTGTTCGAGCCGGATGAATTTGACCAATTCTACAATATGGCTCTCAAGCAAGAGGCAGCTGAGCTCAAGTGTGAAGCTTCCAAAAAGAGGATAAGAGATGTTGTTCACTCTTCCTCTTCCTCTCAAGTGGTTGCCAAGCAGCAGAAGTTATGGCTATCGCCTCCTCCAATGCTCTGTCCTCCAAGCAACAACAAGCACTCAGGTGGTCGTGGATTCTCCCACCCACCCAACCCAAGAAACCAGTCCAAGCCTCAGTTCCAAGCTCCAAGATCAAGTGGTCCTTATCATCGGCCTCTTTCAGAAGTTAATTGCAACAAGTGTGGCCAGAAGGGTCACTATGCCAACAAGTGTCCCAACCCAAAGCGCCTTCCGCCTCCTCCACTTGTCAGCAATTCAATTGTCAAGCACAATCCCAAGGTTGCAAGAGTGAACCTGATGAGTCTAACTCAAGCAGAGAATTCTTCAGATGTGATAATTGGTAATCTTCCAGTTAACCTTAAACCTGCTAAAGTCTTGTTTGATTCTGGTGCATCACATTCCTTCATGTCATATCCATTTGCATCCAAGCACAATGTGGGAACAGTGGCTTTAACAAGGGAGTTATCAATTATTTCTCCGGGAAAACAAATGAATTCTAGCTTGTATGCTCCGGATATATCCATTCATATGGGTGATTACAGTTTTCTAGTTTCTCTGTTTATTCTCGGTAACTCGGACATTGATCTTATTCTTGGGATGGATTAGCTCTCGAAGCTTGACGCTCTTGTTGATTGTGCAAATAAGGAGGTCAATCTAACTCATCCTTCCGAAGACGTGTTTATCTTCGCTTCTCGAGATAACACAATCAGGCTATTCGCTCTCAATGACAAGGGCGAGATTAATGTCATTTCTCATATTCCGATGGTTTGTGAATATGAGGATGTTTTCCCTGAAGAGCTTCCAGGCATGCCTCCCAACCGTCCAGTTGAATTCATCATTAAACTTGAACCCGGTATCGAGCCAGCATGTCGGCGTCCGTACAAGCTTTCTCCTAAAGAGTTGAAGGAGCTGAAGAAACAACTTGATGGGCAAGAACGTACGGGTCTAATCAGACCAAGTACTTCTCCTTGGGGCTGTGGTGTTCTATTTGTCAAGAAGAAGGATGGCACGAAACGCCTTTGTGTTGATTACCGGCCATTGAACAAGAAGACAATAAAGAATAAGTACCCGCTCCCCAATATCAATGAGTTGTTCGAGCAGCTCAAAGGAGCCAAGGTGTTCTTGAAGCTCGATCTCCAGATGGGTTACCATCAGATTCGTTTCCATGAAGAGGATATTCCCAAGACCGCATTCAGAACGAGTTATGGCTCCTATGAATACACGGTCATGTCTTTCGGCCTTGCAAATGCTCCACCCACTTTCTCTCAGATGATGCACTTCATATTCAACCCCTACACCAATGAATTTGTGCTCGTATACCTCGATGATATCTTGGTATTCTCCAAGAATAAAGAAGACCATGCCAAGCACCTCCGTTTGGTCCTTGACAGGCTCCGTGAGCACCGGTTCTATGCGAAGTTCTCCAAATGTGAATTCTGGCTGGATAAAGTCCTTTATATTGGCCATATCATCTCTGCCGAGGGCATTTCTGTTAACCCCGAGAAGGTTGAAGCTATTGTCAACTGGGAACCTCCGAAGAATGTCAAGCAACTCCGAAGTTTCCTTGGTCTTGCTAGCTATTGCAGAAGGTTCATTGAGAACTTCTCCAAGATTGCCAAGCCTCTTTCCAATCTATTGCAGAAGAATGTCAAGTACTCGTGGACTCCTGATTGTGATGTGGCATTCAGGACACTCAAAGAGAAGCTCATTTCTGCTCCGGTTCTTACTCCTCCGGATGAGTCCAAGCCTTATGAAGTCTTTTGTGATGCTTCATTGGAAGGTGTTGGTGTTCTCATGCAAGACAAGAAGATTGTGGCATACACTTCTCGTCAGCTGAAACCAAATGAGAAGAATTACCCCACACATGATCTTGAGCTAGCAGCAGTTGTTCACGCCTTGATTACGTGGAGACACCTTCTGTTGGGCAGAAAAGTGGACATCTTCACCGATTACAAGAGCTTGAAGTACATCTTCACTCAGCCAAACCTTAACCTTCGCCACACTCATTGGGTTGAGATGATTCAAGAGTACGATCCAAGCATTGAGTATACTCCTGGCAAGGCGAATGTCATTGCAGATGCCTTGAGAAGAAAGGTGTATTGCAACAGTCTCCTTATCAAACCGTTCCATCCCGAACTTTGTAAATCATTCAGGAAGCTCAACCTCCAAGTTTTTCTGCAAGGCATTCTTGCAAACCTTCAAGTTTCTCCTACCTTGGAAGATCAAATCTGTGAGGCCCAACTCAGTGATGCTATGGTGCAGAAAGTGAAACATGGTATTGCTAAGGGTACTCTCAAGTACAAGTGCTATCGCATTGATGAGAAAGACACCTTGTTCTTTGAGGACAGGATCGTGGTTACCAAAGGTGATCTGAGGAAGCTCATAATGAACGAAGCACATGATTCACTCCTCTCGATACATCCAAAAAGCTCCAAGATGTACCATGACCTCAAGCAATCATATTGGTGGACTCGCATGAAAAGGGAGATTGCCCAATTCGTGAATGAATGTGATGTCTGCAGAAGAGTAAAGGCAGAGCATCAATGTCCAGCTGGACTCCTTCAACCTCTACCTATTCCCGAGTGGAAATTCGATCACATTGAGATGGATTTCTTCACCGGTTTTCCCAAGTCCAAGAAAGGAAATGATGCTATCTTTGTGGTGATTGACAAGCTAACTAAAGTGGCTCATTTTCTTCCCGTCAAAGAATCCATCAGCACAGCTCAGCTGGTAGAGTTGTACACCTCCAGAATTGTTTCTTTGCATGCATTCCTCAAGTGATTTCCTTAGACCGTGGAAGCTTGTTCACTTCCAAGTTCTAGGATTCTTTTCAGTCACCCATGGGCACCAAGATTCTCTTCAGCACTGCGCTTCACCCTCAGACTAGTGGTCAAGTCGAAAGAGTGAACCAAATTCTTGAAGATATGCTAAGAGCTTGTGTCATCTCCTTCGGTATGAAATGCGAAGATTGCCTTCCATTTGCCAAATTCTCCTACAACAACAGCTTCCAAGCAAGTGACGGCAAAGCTCCTTTTGAAATCCTTATGGCAGAAAGTGTCGTACCCCTCTCAACTGGTCCGAGACTGGTGAATGCCAACTCCTTGGAAATGATTTGATCTCAGAAGCCGAAGAAATGTGCAAAGTCATATGTGAGAATCTCAAAGCCGCGTAATCGCGTCAAAAGAGCTACTATGACGGCAAGCATCGTGACTTGGCTTTCGACATTGGTGACCATGTCTATCACCGTGTTTCTCCCATGAAGGGCACTCAGAGGTTCGGTATCAAGGGCAAGCTTGCTCCAAGATACGTGGGCCCTTTCAAGATTCTTGGCAAGAGAGGCGATCTAGCCTACCAACTCGAGCTTCCCTCCAACTTTGCAAATGTGCATGATGTGTTTCATGTGTCTCAACTCCGCAAGTGCTTCAAGACACCCGAACGCACTATTCCTTTCGAAGAGATTGATCTTCAACAATACTTGTCTTATCGTGAGCACCCCATTGCTATTCTTGAAGAAACTGAGCGCAAGACCCGCAACAAGTCCATCAAATTCTTGAAAGTGAAGTGGTCACACCATATCGACCGAGAAGCTACATGGGAACGAGAAGATCATCTCCGTTCCGAGTATCCCTCCTTCTTTCAGTCCTAGATCTCGGGACGAGATCTTTTTGTAGTGGAGGAGAGTTTGTAACACCCCATATGTGATACCTTCCATATATGGCAATAAAGCATCCATCATTTGATCCCAGTCCTTTCCTTGGGGGTTCTTTGTCAATTATGCATTATTATTGTTATTGCATTGTCATGTTAATTTTCTTTTGCATTCATGCATTACTCCATCATCATCATTGCATCATGACCATCATAGCATTCTTTTACTTGTCTTTGTGTTGATCCTTGTCCTAGCTTGTCATGTGAGCTCATCTTGTCCTTGTGTTGGTGGTCATAGCAAGACCATGTCCACGCTAACCCTAACCCCCCCCCTCTTCTTCTTGCACCTCTCTTCTCCTTCCTCCTTTTCTTTTTCTATTCTTTAAGCTTTTTGCAAGTGACTTAGCCTCTTCCTAAAAATGTTCATCTCCTCCCCACATCTTTGTCACTTTGACATGAGTCACCTTGCAAAGCCTTGCCCCAATTTAAAATGATTTGGTTAGGTTCAAATGACAGAAGTTTGAACCATATTCAAACTTATTTTATTTTTCTACCTCTAAAAATACCCAAGCCATTTTTTATTAAATAGGGCATAATTCCAGGAGCTTGGGGACATTTTATTTTCCCACAAATTCCCTTTCTTTTAGCATGTGCTTTTTCTTTTGTTTTCTGCCTGAAGAAAAAGGAAAAGGAAAAGGCATCAGCAGCAGCAGCTAGCCGCAGCGCAGCCCAGCAGCCACCTGGGTCAGTTCTCCCCCTCGGACCAGTAGCCAGCCCGCGCGAGCAGCCCGAGCGCGTCCCTGCTTACCTTTCTCACCCGCGCCCCCGCTTACCCTCGCTGAGTCGCGCCCACGTGGACGCCTAGGGGCCACACATGGGCGACTGAGGCCAGGTGCGCACCCACCTTTTCGTCCTCCTCGCGCCGTCGCCATGGGGACCGCAAGCGCGACGCTGTCGCCGCTCCGTCGTCACTCTGGCCCTCCTTTTAAGCCCCCTCCGTGTCCAACCTCACCCCTAGGGTTCCCTCCTCCTTCCTCGCCCGCCGCCGGGCCACCTAGTCCCCCAGATCCGCCGTTCCTCCGCCGTCCCGAACGCAACAGAGATCTCGTCCTCGTCGCCGACATGCTCTCCAGCCACCGTCGCCCTGGAGTCCGTGTCCATAAAGTTCGCCGACATCGTCTATGACTCCTGCTACATCTACGGCCCAAGGGACGCCAAGTACGACTGCCTCCTCGTCGAGTTCCCCCGCGTCGGCCTCCATTCTTCTCCAGCAAGATTCCGTCGCCTCCGACCTCCTCGCGGCTAACCAAGCACACCTCCGTGCTTGTGGTACGATCACGCACCTCCCCGACCCCTTCTTCTCCTCGTTTGCTTGTTCTAGCCGTGCTAGCCGCGCGCACCCGAACGCGTCGCCGTCGGGCCTCGTCTCCGGTGAGTGCCCCGACCACCGTAGCTCTTCTGCTGGTGTCCATCGTCTTCGTCGCGTCTTGTAGGTGCTACATGTGCTCTCGATGTAGCTTGTCGCAGCGTGTTTTGCCGCGTTGTTGCGCGTCGCTGCCGCCTCTGTTGCTTGTCGCCGGCGTTGTTGTAATCTTTGTTAGGTGCTGCAAGCTTGCGTCACGGGTGCGGGACTCCTCCAGGAGCACTCCGCTTGCCTCCGCCGTCTGTTTTGGTCGCCGGAGCAGCTCCGACGAGCTACTCCGACGGGCTCTGTTTCCCCCTGCTTTCTGCTTCTTCAGTTATCTCTTAAGGCAATGCACCTATACTCTGTCAGATACACGCTCGTAGCCTAATGGTGTGTCTCTTCGTCAGTGAACTAGCGACGCGGGTTCGATTCCGCGCCGGGGCAGTGGCTCAGCCCCTTTTTTGCATTTATATGTGCCACTGACAGGCCGGTCCCACCGGTCAGCCTCTCTGCGCCACTTCTACCCACTCACACACCCGCAGCGCCACCTCAGCGCCTCTGGACCCACAGGTCAGCGCCTGAGGCTAGATCTAGGCTGGGCCAGCTTGACCTTTTCCTTTGTTTTCCTTTTCTGTTTTTGTTTTTGTTTTTCTTTTCTGCATTTTATTTTGCATATTGATATCTTTTAATATATGCATCTGATGAAAATGTTTCATATATGAAAACTGCCTAGATTTTCATGTAGAATATTAATATGCAGTTTGTTGCCATGTTTAAACAACATTTAAATTGTTGTTTGAATTAATTTGTGTTTAAATATGTTTTAACTTGTAAAAATCATAACTAAATAACTACAACTCCAAATTTGACAAACTTTATATGTATTTGGGGTGGGAAAATGTGTAGATTAATGTGGTACTGTTACTTTGCATGTTTAACTACTTTGAAATATTACTTTCTCAGATCTGTCCTAATTGTATTTATATGTATATGGGAGTTTCCGGAAAATGTTGTTTGTTCTTTCCGGCCCATTTAATAAACTAGCATGTTGTTGTTATTCCTAGTTGTACCCCTTGCCATGTTAAACAACTTTTAAAACTTGTTGGGTGATTGTTTAAATAATTTACATAACCACCTGAGGCCATGTTAGCTTTGTTTCCTTTTGCTTGTGTTCCACATTTGTGTGATCTTGTTATTGCCATGATGCTTGTGCACTCAACTTGTCCCTAGGAGTTGCATCATATCCTACCCATGTTCATATGCATCATATTCATGCATCATGTGTTTGAGCATTGCATGATGATTGATTGTTGTTCCGGTGTTTGCATTGTTGTGTTGGTTAGAGCCCGGTGATGATTCGGAGTTCGAGGTTCCTTTCGAGGCTGAGTTTGAGGAGCAAGGTTACGATCCCTCTGTGGACTCAACAGGCAACATGACCATTCCCCGATATCACTTCTATCTTTGCCTATGCTAGATGTCTCATTCTTTTAGATATGCCTCGATGCCGATTCCTGTTTGTCAGCCCTCCTATTGTTGCCATGAAACTATCTAACCGCCTTCCTAGCAAACCGTTGTTTGCCTAAGTACGCGTCGCTCAGCCCCTCTTATAGCGTTGTTAGTTGCAGATGAAGTTTTGAAGATTGCTCCGTGATGAAGTTGTTGTTGGGATAACACAATATATAAATACATGTTAAACTAATTCACCTATATATTGGTAATGGGTGGAAGGCTAAGCCTTTCTGCTTGGTGTTTTGTTCCACACATGCCACCTAAGGAACCGATAAACCGGTGTTATGTTCCTTGATTTTGCGTTCCTAACACGGTTAGGGTTTATGGCCCCCCCTTGATAATTCGCTCTGTTTAAAGCTTTTCCAGCAAGGCCCAACATTGGTTTTACATTTGCCTAATACCTAAAACTTGCATAGGGCGTTGCAAACCCGAGTTCGTAATTAACAACCCGGGTCAGTGCTCCTCATGAGTGTTGGTCCAAACTGGGCATGCTGCGGGGCCGCCTTGGGGAAACCTGAGGTATCTGGTATACACTCGTAGCTTGTCCCATCCGGTCGTGGCCTGAGACGTGATACGCGCGTCTACTATCAGGGTGTCGACACATCGGGAGGTCTTGCTGTATCCGTTTTACCTCTGTCGAAATATCTTGAGCACGAGATTCCAAGAATACTCTGGTCTTCCCACTTTGGAGTTGCGACTCCGCAGATCGTTAGCTTGTGATGGGCTAAGTTGGGACACCCCTGCAGGGTTTGATCTTTCAAAAGCCGTGCCCGCGGTTATGTGGCAGATGGGAATTTGTTAATATCCGGTTGTAGATAACTTGACACCTTATTCATAAAAATACACTACCTATGTGAGTAAACGTGATGGTCTCTTTCCGAAGGGCTTCGGGAAGTGAACATGGTGGGGTTATGTTTGATCGTGAGTAGCTAGGATCACTTCTTGATCAACTTGGCGATCGTTGGCACTTGTTCTCTTCTCACTCTAAACTCGTAAGCTGGTGCTTAGTGCTTGCTGCAACTCTTGTTTATAGCCTTTCCACACCTAAGGATTTGGTAGTTTTGATACCCGGGAATGGGATTGCTGAGTCCTCTGTGGCTCACAGATTCAACACACACCAGATGCAGGTACCGCTGAGAACAATGCAGGAGATGGTCCAGAACTTCAGTGGGAGTTCAATGAAGAGCTTGGACGTTACTATGTTTCTTATCCCGACGATCAGTAGTGGTTCTTACTAGGAGGATCCAGGCTTGTGTTTTGGTATCTTTCTCTTTTGGATCTACGTCCGTAGTCGGACCATGTGTTCTAAGATGATGTATGCTATTGTATTCATTGTGTGACATGGCGAGTGTAAGCCAACTATCTTTTACAATTTCATCCCTCAATTTTACATGAGATGTGCAAAGATACCATACTTGAGATCATTCTAGTATGCGCTTATGTCCTTAAGTCGTGCCTCAAGACGTGGGGGACATAGTCGCATACTGGGCATTACAAAAGTGAAGAGTAGACGTCGCTACTTACGTCGTGAGAAAGGTCACGTTGCTTCTTCATGCACGAATGGTACCTTATCCAACCCAATTATTATTGATGATATCTATTCTCTTGGTAAGGATAAGGTTGGCAATGTGTTTGACATGTTTTTTGGTACTCAAAGTGGTGTCAAGAAAAGAACCATTTGGGTAGCCAAGCCTATTGTGACTAACCTCTTAGGACCCAACTCGGTTGGGGACCAACAAGCTCAAACTTGATCAGTAGGTGTTGTCGGAGGGTATTGGAGACTTGGCTACATTATGAAGAGTTAAGGGGTCTTCATCATTCGTATTGTCTCAAGCCAATTCATTTGGATTATCAAGTTTCTATCGTATATCCAATGTTCCTCCTTGCGGTAACTTGTGCTTAAATTGTTTACATTAAAAGTTACTTGCCCCTTTTACATGTTTTTGTTTTGTACCGTGCATGTGTTTGTATGTGTTGTGCCTCCAATTTGCTTATCTTGAGAAATCAAGTATGTGTATGTTGGTATGCATATCATGTACGTGTGTGTCATGCATTGAGCCTTTGTTCATCTTGTTTGTATCTTAGTTGGCTCTTGTCAGAGATTAATGGTACATCCCATTTTTTGGGGAGTGATGTGCTTTGTGCACCTCACATTCCAATAAATGTGTGTACATGAGGAATACCATCTAGTACTGATATTACAATATTATCTAGTCGCTATGTGATATATCTTCTCATGAGAAATTCAAATTCTAAAAATCCATTAATTATCTCTTGGTGCGTTTCTTTTGCCTCTTGTTAAGTTATCTTTGGTATCACATTATGGGGGAGTAATATGCTATGTGTATTTTACAAGCCAAGAAAATGTGTACATTTGAGGTATTGCCACTTAGAATTGATATTGTAATTTATCTTGTTCCTAGGTGGCATGTTAGCTCTACAAGTTGCAAATTTGCTTAGGTGTTTGGTGTGAAGATGATGTTGGATATCTTTGCAATCTAGCATCGGGAATTACTTCCAATTATTTATTGTCTCTTGACAATTGGTAATCATTTATGTGGTAGAAATTGTTGATCATCTTTACATTGTCTTTCGTTTTTATTTGTCTTATCTCTTGCCAAGATTATGTCAACTGTGCCTTCCGTGCCACTTGTGGATCTTGTTGTTTTCTTGATCTTGTCTAGTGTTTTCTAGATATAGTGAAAGTGGTGATCTCACCTTGTGCATTGTGTATTCAAAGTTGTCCATGATGCACAACTCTTGGGAGAGTTATCCTATTTTCTATAGAACACTCATCTTGTGATCCTTATCAAGTGTGTGTTGGTGGAAGGCAAGCCATTTATTTTTGGTACTTTGTGCCATCCTGAAACTTTGTAGATGGGGTGATTTGTTTGGAACCATCCTCTCTATTGGGAGTTCGATATCTTTCATTTTGAGTGTACTAATGGATATCTCATTCCTTGAAGTATCTTTTAATGATATCTTCCAACTGATGATTTCTCCTTTTGGTATCCTATTTTCACTTGGTATTTCTTTTTCGATTGGTACCGGTCCTTGAAAGTGTTGAGCGTGCATATTCACTTCATGTATTTTCTTTGGCATGGTTTCTTTCTTTGACCCAATATATAGTGGAAACTCCACCAAGTCTCAATTTGGATGAGATGAGCATGAAATATGTTTTCATGTGTATATGCACATATGTATGTGGAGTTTGTCCTATGTATTGGTGTTTCTAACTCTTTGGTCCCAATGAGTTTGGGTACCATTATGTTTGTGTTGTTGTTCTAGGAAAAATTGGAGATGCATTAGATGCTCGGCTCACTCACAAGGAAGGTGTTGTCACCGTGTGCTTGTTAGAGTCAAGCTAGGATGATCAATGACCTTCTATCTACCTTCAACTGGTATCTATACATCGTTTCAATAATATCACGGTAACAGGTATCATCATCTATTTCATGCACACATTTCTTGCATCAACCTTGTGTAGGTTGTATCATGCCATGTAATTTATTCCTTCTTGTGATACTTGTTTCTACTTATCGAGCTTGCGTTGTATTCCCTCGACGAGGAAAGGGTGATGCAGCACAGTAGCGTAAGTATTTCCCTCGGTTTTTGAGAACCAAGGTATCAATCCAGTAGGAGACCACGCGTGAGTCCCTCGCACCTGCACAAACAAATAAGAACTTCACAGCCAACGCGATAAGGGGTTGTCAATCCCTTTACGGTTACTTACGGAAATGAGATCTGATAGATAGGATAGTGTCATATTTTTGATATTTTTGGATATAAGAACAGAAAGTAAATTAAGCAAAGTAAAGTAGATAAAGGTTTAATATGTTGAGAATAGACACGGGGGCCATAGGTTTCACTAGTGGCTTCTCTCATGATAGCAGAATTCTATGGTGGGTAAACAAATTACTGTCGAGCAATTGATAGAAAAGCGCATAGTTATGGGAATATCTAGGCATGATCATTATATATAGGCATCACGTCCGTGATAAGTAGACCGAAACGATTCTGCATCTACTACTGTTACTCCACACCTCGACCGCTATCCAGCATGCATCTAGAGTATTAAGTTCATAAGAACAGAGTAATGCTTAAAGCAAGATGACATGATGTAGAGGGATAAACTCAAGCAATATCATATAAATCCCATCTTTTTATCCTCGATGGCAACAATACAATATGTGCCTTGATGCCCCTGCTGTCACTGGGAAAGGACACCGCAAGATTGAACCCAAAGCCAAGCTCTTATCCCATTGCAAGAACTATAGATCTAGTAGGACAAACCAAACCGGTAATTCAAAGAGACTTGCAAGGATATTATAATCATACATAAAAGATTTCAGAAAAGAATCAAATATTTCTCGTAGATAATCTTGATCATAAACCCGTAATTCATCGGATCTCGACAAACACACTTCAAAAAAAATTCCATCGAATAGATCTCCTCAAAGATCGAGGAGAACTTGGTATTGAGATCCAAAAAGAGAGAAGAAGCCATCTAGCTAATAACTATGGACCCGAAGGTCTGTGATCAACTACTCACAACTCATGGGTGAGGCTAGGGTGTTAATGTAGAAGCACTCCGTGGTAGATCCCCCTCCGTTGGAGCACTGGAACAGGCCCCAAGATGGGATCTCACAGGAAAAGAAGGTTGCGGCAGTGGAATTAGGGTTTTCTCAGTTGCCTCGATGTGTTCAGGGTACATGGATATATATAGCAGGAAGGAGGGCATCGGGGGAGCCAGAGGGGGCCCTCGAGGGTGGGGGCACGCCCTGGACCCTCGTGGCGACCTCCTTCGTTCCCTCGCGTGTACTCCAAGTCTTCTGGGTAGATACGGTTCCTAAAATAACTCTCCTGAAGGTTTCATTCCATTTGGACTCTGTTTGATATTCCTTTTCTGCGAAACCCTGAAATAGGCAAAAAAACAGCAATCTGCACTCGGCCTTGGGTTAGTAGGTTAGTACCAAAAATAATATAGAAGTGTATAATAAAGCCCATTAAACATCCAAAACATAATATATAATAGCATGGAACAATCAAAAATTATAGATATGTTGGAGACGTATCAAGCATCCCCAAGCTTAATTCCTGCTCGTCCTCGAGTAGGTAAATGATAAAAACAGAATTTTTGATGTGGAATGCTAACCAACATAATTTTCAATGTAATTTCTTTATTGTGGCATGAATGTTCAGATCCGAAAGATTCAAGACAAAAATCTATATTGACATAAGAATAATAATACTTCAAGCATACTAACAAGGCAATCATGTCTTCTCAAAATAACATGGCCAAAGAAAGTTATCCCTACAAAATCATATAGTCTAGCTATGTCACACAAAATATTCATATCATGCACAACGCCGGTTTCAGCCAAGCAATTGTTTTCATACTCAAATTTTTTCAAACCTTTCAATTTTCACGCAATACATGAGCGTGAGCCATGTATATAGCACTATAGGTGGAATAGAGTGGTGGTTGTGGAGAAGACAAAAAAAGAGGAAGATAGTCTCACATCAAAGGCGTATCAATGGGCTATGGAGATGCCCATCAATAGATATCAATGTGAGTGGGTAGGGATTGCCATTCAACGGATGCACTAGAGCTATAAGTGTATGAAAGCTCATCAAAGGAAACTAAGTGGGTGTTCATCCAAGTTGCTTGCTCATGAAGACCTAGGGCATTTGAGGAAGCCCGTCGTTGGAATATACAAGCCAAGTTCTATAACGAAAATTCCCACTAGTATATGAAAGTGACAAAACAAGAGACTCTCTATCATGAAGATCATGGTGCTACTTTGAAGCACAAGTGTGGAAAAGGATAGTAGCCTTGTCCCTTCTCTCTTTTCTCTCATTGTTTGTAGGGGCTTTCTCTTTTTTTAGCCCCTCTCTAATTTTTTTGGGCCATCTCTTTTTTTTGGCCTTTCCTCACATGCGACAATGCTCTAATAATGAAGATCATCACACTTTTATTGACTTACAACTCAAAGATTACAACTCGAAGCTAGAACAAAATATGACTCTATATGAATGCCTCCGGCGGTGTACCGGGATGTGCAATGAATCAAGAGTGACATGTATGAGAAATTATGCATGGTGGCCTAGCCACCAATACGATGTCAACTACATGATCATGCATGGCAATATGACAATATGAAGCGTGTCATATGAACGGAGCGGTGGAAAGTTGCATGGCAATATATCTCGGAATGGCTATGGGAATGCCATGATAGGTAGGTATAGTGGCTGTTTTGAGGAAGGTATATGGTGGGTGTATGGTACTGGCGAGAGTTGTGCGGTACAAGAGAGGCTAGCAATGGTGGAAGGGTGAGAGTGCGTATAATCCATGGACTCAACATTAGTCATAAACAACTCATATACTTATTGCAAAAATTTACGAGTCATCAAAACAAAGTAATCAATGCATGCTCCTAGGGGAAGGGTTGGTAAGAGTTAACCATCGCGTGATCCCGACCTCCACACAAAGGATGACACTCAATAAATACCTCATGCTCTAACTTCTTTACATAGCGGTTCACCATACGTGCATGCTACGGGAATCACAAACTTTAACACAATTATTTCTCAAATTCATAATTACTCCACAAGCATGACTCTAATATCACCATCCTCATATCTCAAAACAATCATCAAGTATCAAACTTCTCATCATATTCAATGCACTTTATATGAAAGTTTTTACTATATTCATCTTGGATACCTATCATATTAGGACAAGTTTTATAACCAAAGCACATTACCATGCTGTTCTAAAAGACTCTCAAAAGGATATAAGTGAAGCATGAGAGATCAACAATTTCTACAAAATAAAACCACCACCGTGCTCTAAAAGATATAAGTGAAGCACTAGAGCAAAACTATCTAGCTCAAAAGATATAAGTGAAGCACATATAGTATTCTAACAAATTTTAAATCCTATTTTTCTCTCTCAAAAGGTGTGTCCATCAAGGATGATTGTGGCAAACTAAAAGCAAAGACTTAAATCGTACATGACACTCCAAGCAAAACACATATCATGTGGTGAATAAAAATATAGTCCCGAGTATAGTTACCGATAGATGAAGACGAAAGAGGGGACGCCTTCCCGGGGCATCCCCAAGCTTAGGATTTTGGTTGTCCTTGAATTTTACCTTGGAGTGCCTTGGGCATCCCCAAGCTTAGTCTCTTTCCACTCTTTGTTCCATAGTCCATCAAATCCATACTCAAAACTTGAAAACTTCACAACACAAAACTTAGCCAAAAATCTCGTGAGCTCCATTAGTATAAGAAAACAAACCACCACTCAAAGGTACAATAATGAACTCATTCTTTGTTTATATTGGTGTTAAACCAATTGTATTCCAACTTATATATCATTCATATCCTCCAATACTACTCATAGATTCATCAATATAAGCAAACAACACACAAAAAACAGAATTTGTCAAAAACATAACAGTCTGTAGTAATCTGTAACTTTCGAATACTTCTGTAACTCCAAAAAAATTGAAATAAATTGTTAAACGTTAGGAATTTGTCTATAAATAAACTTCAAAAAGAATCAACTAAATAGCACTCTCCAGTAAAATCTGGTAGCTAATATCGTGAGCGCTAAAATTTCTATTTTTCACAGCATGATCATATAAATTTCACACAAGTCTTCCCAAAGGTTCTACTTGGCACAAACACTAACTAAAACACAAAACCACATCTAAACAGAAGGTAGATGCAATATTTATTCCTAAATAGAAGCAAAAATAAAGAAAAGAAAATTGGGTTGCCTCCCAACAAGCGCTATCGTTTAACGCCCTAGCTAGGCACGATATAAGAATAGATCTAGGTATTGCCATATTTGGTAGGCAATCCATAAGTGGCTCTCATAATAGATTCATAAGGTAATTTGATTTTATTTCTAGGAAAGTGTTACATCCCTTTCCTTAACGGAAATTGGAATCTAATATTTCCTTCCTTCATGTCAATAATTGCACCAATCGTTCTAAGGAAGGGTCTACCAAGAATAATAGGACATGAAGGATTGCAATCTATATCAAGAACAATGAAATCTACGGTCACATAATTCCTATTGGCAACAATAAGAACATCATTAATCCTTTCCATAGGTTTCTTAATGGTAGAATCCGCAAGATGCAAATTCAAAGAACAATCATCAAGCTCATGGAAACCTAACAAATCACACAAAGTTTTTGGGATAGTAGAAACACTTGCACCCAAATCACACAAGGCAAAGCATTCATGATCTTTAATTTTAATTTTAATAATAGGTTCCCACTCATCATAAATCTTTCTAGGGATAGAAACTTCTAATTCAAGTTTTTCTTCATAAGATTGCATCAAAGCATCAACTATGTGTTTGGTAAAAGCCTTATTTTGACTATAAGCATGCGGAGAATTTAGTACGGATTGCAACAAGGAAATACAATCTATCAAAGAGAAATTATCATAATTGAATCCCTTGAAATCTAAAATAGTGGGTTCATCACTATGCAAAGTTTTAATCTCTTCAATCCCACTTTTAACAATTTTAGCATCAAGATCTAAAAACTCTGAATCATTGGGACACCTTCTAACTAAAGTAGACTCATCTCCAGTCCCATCTTTATCAAGATTCATACTAGAAAACAAGGATCTAATAGGAGACACATCAAAAACTTTCAGATCTTCATCTTTATTTTCATGATAACTAGAAGAACACTCTTTCATATAGCACTCTTTTTTAGCACGCATCCTAGGGGTTCTTTCTTTGCATTCATCAATAGAAATTCTCAACGCTTTGAGAGACTCATTTATATCATGCTTAGGTGGAATAGACCTAAGTTTCAAAGAATCAACATCAAGAGTAATTCTATCCATGTTTCTAGCCAACTCATCAATCTTAAGCAATTTTTCTTCAAGCAAAGCATTGAAATTCTTTTCCGAAATCATAAACTCCTTAACACTAGTTTCAAATTCAGAGGGGACCTTACCAAAATTTCCACAAGAGTTATTGTAGGAATTACCATAATTATTAGAGGAATTACTAGGAAAAGGCCTAGGATTAAAGTTTCCTCTATAAGCATTGTTACCAAAATTATTCCTACCAACAAAATTCACATCCAAAGATTCATTATTATTTTCAATCAACGCAGATAAATGCATATCATTAGGATAAGAAGAAGCACTCTTAGTAGCAAATAATTTCATAAGTTCATCCATATTTCCACTCAAAACACTAATCTCTTCAATAGCATGCACTTTTTTACTAGTAGATCTTTCGGTGTGCCATTGAGAGTAGTTAACCATAATATTATCTAGGAGTTTGGTAGCTTCTCCTAAGGTAGTTTCCATGAAACTGCCTCCTGCGGCCGAATCTAAAAGATTTCTAGAAGCAAAATTCAAGCCAGCATAAAAGGTTTGTATAATCATCCATAAGTTCAAACCATGTGTAGGACAATTATGTATCATTAATTTCATTATCCCCCAAACTTGTGCAAAATGCTCATGATCTAGTTGCTTAAAATTCATAATATTATTTCTAAGAGAGATAATCTTAGCGGGAGGAAAATACTTAGAGATAAAAGCATCTTTGCACTTATTCCATGAATCAATACTATTTCTAGGCAAAGAGTAAAACCAAGTTTTAGCATGATCTCTAAGTGAAAACAAAAATAGCTTCAATTTAACAATATCATTATCCGTATCCCTCTTGTTTAGATGGGTAGCGGCATCTTCACTAGGAAGGCCGGAAAATTGATCTTTCAAGACAAGATTCAACAGAGCTGCATTGATCTCACAAGATTCAGCATCGGTAATAGGAGCAATTGGAGTTCTAATTAATAAAATCATTATTGTTGGCATTGGAGAAGTCACACAATTTGGTATTGTTCTGAGCCATGGTGGCAAGCAAGCAATCCAACACACAAGCAAACAAGAAGCAAGAGAACGGTAAACACACGGCAAAAAGAAGGGCAAATAAAATGGCAAGGGTGAAGTGGGGGAGAGGAAAACAAGAAGCAAATAAATGTAATGTGAAGGATAAGGGTTTGTGATAGGTACTTGGTATATGACTTTTGCGTAAGCCTCCTCGGCAACGGTGCCAGAAATTCTTCTTGCTACTTCTCGAGCTTGCATTGTATTCCCTCGAAGAGGAAAGGGTGATGCAGCACAGTAGCATAAGTATTTCCCTCAGTTTTTGAGAACCAAGGTATCAATCCAGTAGGAGACCACACGCGAGTCCCTCGCACCTGCACAAACAAATAAGAACTTTGCAACCAACGCGATAAGGAGTTGTCAATCCCTTTACGGTTACTTACGAAAGTGAGATCTGATAGATAGGATAGTGTAATATTTTTGGTATTTTTGGATATAAGAACAGAAAGCAAATAAAGCAAAGTAAAGTAGATAAAGGTTTGATATGTTGAGAATAGACCCGGGGGCCATAGGTTTCACTAGTGGCTTCTCTCATGATAGCAGAATTCTACGGTGGGTAAACAAATTACTGTCGAGCAATTGATAGAAAAGCGCATAGTTATGAGAATATCTAGGCATGATCATTATATAGGCATCACGTCCGTGATAAGTAGACCGAAACGCTTCTGCATCTACTACTATTACTCCATACATCGACCGCTATCCAGCATGCATCTAGAGTATTAAGTTCGTAACAGAGTAATGCTTAAAGCAAGATGACATGATGTACAGGCATAAACTCAAGCAATATGATATAACCCCCATCTTTTTATCCTCGATGGCAACAATACAATACGTGCCTTGCTGCCCCTGCTGTCACTGGGAAAGGAGACCACAAGATTGAACCCAAAGCCAAGCACTTCTCCCATTGCAAGAACTATAGATCTAGTAGGCCAAACCAAACCGATAATTCGAAGAGACTTGCTAGGTTATTATAATCATACATAAAAGATTACAGAAAAGAATCAAATATTTCTCGTAGATAATCTTGATCATAAACCCACAATTCATCGGATCTCGACAAACACACCGCAAAAACATTACATCGAATAGATCTCCTCGAAGATCGAGGAGAACTTGGTATCGGAATCCAAAAAGAGAGAAGAAGCCATCTAGCTAATAAGTATGGACCCGAAGGTTTGTGGTAAACTACTCACAACTCATGGGTGACGCTATGGTGTTGATGTAGAAGCACTCCGTGGTAGATCCCCCCTTCGGCGGAGCTCCGGAACAGGCCCCAAGATGGGATTTCACAGGAACAGAAGGTTGTGGCGGCGGAATTAGGGTTTTCTCTGTTGCCTCGATGTTTTCAGGGTACATGGATATATATAGAAGGAAGGAGAGCATCGGGGGAGCCAGAGGGGGGCCACGAGGGTGGGGGCGTGCCCTGGACCCTCGTGGCCACCTCCTTCGTTCCCTCGCGTGTACTCCAAGTTTTCTGGGTAGATATGGTTCCAAAAATAACTGTCCTGAAGGTTTCATTCCGTTTGGACTCCGTTTGATATTCCTTTTCTGCGAAACCCTAAAATAGACAAAAACAGCAATCTGCATTGGGCCTTGGGTTAGTAGGTTAGTCCCAAAAATAATATAAAAGTGTATAACAAAGCCCATTAAACATCCAAAACAGAATTTATATAACAGCATGGACCAATAAAAAATTATAGATATGTTGGAGACGTATCACTTGTTTCCTTTCTCAAAGCATCCCAGCAATGATCTCTTGTTGCTAGTTGTGATGTCTTTGATGTTCGTGTGGTTGGAATTCATTTATATATGATAACACCATATCTAGCCATGTGATATGCTTTCAAGCAAATATCTTGTTGGTATATTTATGACTTCCTTGTGGATATCTAATTCTTTCCTTGTTGTAACTATTTTGTGTGTTCATCCTTCTTTGTGGCTTGATATCATGATTTACGTCTACCTAGAATAGTTTACACTTGAGTTAAGTTACATCTCTAGTTGATATCCTTATTCTTTCATGTCAACCTTTTCTTTGGCTGGTCTGTGAAAGGATTTATCTTGAGTGTGGATCTTATATCATTGCATCTTGATGCACTCTTGTGTGGTGAAGATATTTTGTCTCTTGCTTGTCTTGATGAGGCTTTCCCTTTTGGTATCCCTCATGCTGACAAAGCTATCATTTTCTTTCTTCACCATGGGTTGTCACAAGCGTTGGTTATTAATTTTTCATATTGAGTGTGCTTGTGAACTCCTTTGCTTGATGTGTGTGGGAAGGACATGTCTTGCACCTTGCATTTTATTTATTCAAAACTATGTTGATGATTAATGCTCATCCTTATATTAGTCTTCTCAAGTGCTTTGGCATCACTCACACACATCATTTTGGTTGAGCCTATTTCTAAGTTGCCTCTTTTATATGTTGCTCAACCATTTGTTTGTTTCATGTGCTAGGCTTTTTTTCCTACATGCTCGCTTGCACTTGTTGTGAGGTTATATTGATTTTGGGGGAGTGATGATCCTATTTTGTGCCTATTGTATTCAAATACAAATATTCTTATTTATGCAAAAATCATGGGGAGCTACTCTATGTTCTTTAGAACACTCCTTTGCTCATATCAAAATGTATCTCATTCCTATGGCACGTAGGATCATTGGTCTAGTTGGTTCAATTGATATCTTTTGATAGCTTGTTTCAATTAGTATCTTTTGATTGCTTGTCTCTCTCTTTGTTATGTCTTTGTGGCTTATCATTCTTTAGCAGTATTTGTGCCTCGTTATAGTTTGTCTTCTTCTAAGTATTTATTTTTGGATATGTGTATTGCATTCCACTCTTTTTGACAAATACACAATTTATGGAGGAATGCATATTATATTATCCCTGTAAGCTTTTCTTCCATTTTGGGAATCGATGCCAATGGGGGATAAGTTTCAGAGAGTTTTGAGGAGAAGTTTAGAGAGTTATTTCTTCTTGCTTTGGTTTTTTTCCTAAGCTTTTTCATCTCATACGCATGCATTATTGGTTGTTGCATTGCATGGTGATGCATAAATCCTTATACAAACTCTCTTGAAAGTGATTCTCAGCAATTACCAAAATGGGGAAGATTGAAAGAACATGCGGTGCCCCCATGTTTGGTTTTGGTAATTGATGACAATGTCTATGGACTCATGGTTTCCTTGAGTTATATTTGAAGGGTTTGTCCATGGGCTTTTCTTGGAGTCCATTTCTTGGTTTGAAGGAGAGTTTGTGATGACCAAGGTTCTATTCAAGGAATTATTGAAAGATTAGTCATGTGAGAGGTTGTTTAAGACGAAGTCAAAGAGTGAATCAAGTTGATCAACACACAAAGCGTAGAAGATGTACCAAGAGGGATCAAGTGATCCCATGGTATGGTAAGCATTATCTATTAAGCTTGGTGCACTGAGCCAAGGTCTACGTGGAGTTCTTTGTAGGGTTAGGTTGAGGTGTGCAAGTTCAAGTGGAGCATCACGAAGAGATCAAGTGCTTGAAGCTATCCATCCATTGTGGTGACAAAGGACTTGTGAAGATGTGCCGAACAGTGGCTCACCCATAATGGAGTATGGGGATCAATCAACTAGTCTTCACCGAGCCAACGCAATCAAGAAAGGTGGTCCAACTTGAGGAACTCAATATCGTTGTCGTCTAGCTCAAGTGGACTTTGTGCAACGCAAAGGTTTGCCCTTGATAGGTTTTCTATTTTACCGGTCTCATGGTGGTAGCTGAGAGACCGGGTTATAGGATCAATTGTCGTACTATCAAGGGGGCTCTCAAGTGAGTAACTTGATCGTATCATTCATAGAGAGCTCAAACCGTTGCATCATTGCATCATCTGTCTTGGTTCTTGTTTGGTGTTTCTCTTTGTGAGTTTTGGAGCTTATGGTCATCTTGTTGACAAGCTCGAGTTCATCAAAAACGGAGTTCTCATGCATCTTCTAGGATGTTTTCGATGTTGGAGGTTATGTTCATTTTTCTCTGTTGGAGATTTCACTCATCTATACCTTAGGCATACCTCCCCTGCCTCTTCTTAATATAACTAGTCATTGTTTCTCGTCGTCATCTATCCAACAAGATTGAGTTTGCTCAATTCGGAGTTCATTTGCAGAAGTTGTGACAGTTTAGGATTTATTGCATCCTATGTTATCTCTGTTGTGTTCCTGAAAGCCTCAAGTGGTAGTACTGCTCTCTCGAGCGGTAGTACTACTTGTAAGCGGCAATACCGCGGCCCTGTGCCGCGCGTAGTACCGCTGCTTCTCGGGATGCATTTTTTGTGTCGGGTTTCGAGGTAATAGAGCGGTAGTACCTCTTATAAGAGGTAAGCGGTACTTGTTGGGGAATGTTGCATGGAAAACAAAACAAATCTATGCACACGCAATGATCTATCCATGGAGATGCATAGCAACGAGAGGGAGAGTGTGTCTATGTACCCTCATAGACCATAAGAGGAAGCGTTAGACAATGCGGTTGATGTCGTTGAACTTCTTCGCAATCCAACCGATCAAGTACCATACGTACTGCAGCTCCGCGTTCAGCACATCTTCAACTCGGTGATGTCCTTGCCTTCTTGATCCAGTAAGATGAGTGAGTTAGTAGATGAGTTCCCGCAGCACGACGGCGTGGTGACGGTGGTGGTGATGCCATCTCCGCGGGGCTTCACCTAAGCACTATGAAAATATGACCGAGGGAGTAAACGGTGGACGTGAGTGCCACACACTGCTAAGACAATGTTATGTCCTTGTGTGGAGACACCTCCCCATGTATATATAGGTAATAGGGGAGGAGGCAGCCCCTAGGGTGCCCCAAGAGACCTGGCTTTAGCCTTAGGGCTACTGCCTTGCCCTGCGCCCCCCTGCCATGTATGAGTGCGGGAGGAAGGTAAGAGGAGGAGCCCCCCCCTTCCTTTCTCCCACGAGGAGGGAAAGGCGAGAGGGGCCACCCCTCCCCTTTCCTTCCCCTAGGGCCAGCCAGCCATCTAGAAGGGCGCACCAGCCCCCTCGTGGGCTGGTCTGTCCCCTCCTTTGGCCCATTAAGCCCATACTCTTAGCGGGGTTGTCTAGAACCCCTTCCAGCGACTCTATGATTACTCGTTGTATTCCGAAACTATTTCGGTGTTCGAATACCATCGTCCTATAAATCAATATTTACCTCTCAACCATTTCGAGACTCCTCGTCATGTAGGTGATCTCATCCGGGACTCCAAAAAACATTCAGTCACCAAATCACATAACTCATATACTACTATATTATCATCGAACGTTAAGCGTGCGGACCCTGCGGGTTCGAGAACTATGTAGACATGACCGAGACACCTCTCCGGTGAATAACCAATAGCGGAACATGGATGCCCATATGGGTTCCTACATATTCTATGAAGATCTTTATTGGTCGAACATTATGACAATACACGCAATTCCCTTTGTTTGTCGGTATGTTACTCTCCCGAGATTCGATAATCGGTATCTCTATACCTAGTTTAAACTTGTTATCGGCAAGTCTCTTTACTCGTTTCATAATACATCATCTTGCAACTAACTCATTAGTCACTTAGCTTGCAAGGCTTCTTATGATGTGTATTATCGAGAGGGCCCAGAGATACCTCTCCGATACTCGGAGTGACAAATCCTATTCTCGATCCATGCCAACTAAACAAAAACCTTTAGAGATACATGTAGAACATCTTTATGATCACCCAGTTATGTTGTGATGTTTGATAGAACACAAGGCATTCCTCCGGTATCCGGGAGTTGCATGATCTCATAGTCAAGGGAATGAGTATTTGACATACAAGAAAGCGGTAGCAATAAATTGTACGATCATATGCTAAGCTAATAGATGGGTCTTATCCATCACATCATTATCCTAAAGATGTGATCCCATTATCAGCTGACTACTCATGTCTATGGCTAGGAAACCTTACCCATCTTTGATCAACAAGCTAGTCTAGTAGAGGGTCACTAGGGACACGGTATTTGTTTATGTATCCACACATGTATTTAAGTTTTCGGTCAATACAATTCTAGCATGAATAATAACCCTTTATCATGATTAAGGAAATATAATAATAACCAATTTATTATTGCCTCTAGGGCATATTTCCATTAGTCTCCCACTTGCACTAGAGTCAATAATCTAGTTCACATCGCCATGTGATTAACACCCATAGTTTACATCGCCATGTCATTAATACTCAAAGAGTTTACTAGAGTCAATTATCTAGTTCACATCGCCATGTGATTAACACTCAAAGAGTTCTAAGGTATGATCATGTTTTGCTTGTGAGAGAGGTTTTTAGTCAACGGGTCTACAACATTCAGATCCGTGTGTACTTTGCAAATTTCTATGTCTACAATGCTCTGCATAGAGCTACTCTAGCTAATTGCTCCTACGTTCAATACGCATCCAGACGGATACTCAGAGTCATCTAGATTAGTGTCAAAGCTTGCATTAGCGTAACCCTTTACGATGAACTCCTTATCACCTCCATAACCGAGAAACATTTCCTTATTCCTCTAAGGATACTTTTGACCAATGTCCAGTGATCCACTCCTGGATCACTCTTGTACCCCCTTGGCAGACATGTGGCAAGGCACACATTAGGTATGGTACACAGCATGGCATGCTTTATATAACCTACGGCTGAGGCATAATGAATGATTTTCATTCTCTCTCTATTTTCCACCGTGGTCGGGCTTTGAGTCTTACTCAACTTCATACCGTACAACTCAGGCAAGAACTCCTTCTTTGACTGATCCATTTTGAACTTCTTCAAAACTTTATCAAGGTATGGGTTTTGTGAAAGTCCTATTAAGCGTCTTGATCTATCCCTATAGATCTTGATGCCCAATATATAAGCAGCTTTACCGAGGTCTTCCATTGAAAAACTCCTTTCAAACAACCCTTTATGCTTTCCAGAAAATTCTATAATATTTACGATCAACAATATGTCATCCACATATACTTAACAGAAATGTTGTAGTGCTCCCACTCACTTTCTCATAAATACATGCTTTATCTTAAGTCTTTATAAAACCATATGCTTTGATCACCATATCAAAGCGCATATTCCTACTCCGAGATGCTTGCACCAGTCCATAGATGGATCACTGGAGTTTGCACACTTTGTTAGCACCTTTAGGATTGACAAAACCTTCCGGATGCATCATATACAACTCTTCTTTAGAAATCCATTAAGTAATGCAGTTTTGAAATCCATTTGCCAGATTTCATAATTATAAAATGCGGCAGTTGATAACATGGTTCGGATAGACTTAAGCATCACTACGAGTGATAAAGTCTCATCATAGTCAACCCCTTGAACTTCTCAAAAACCTTTTGTGACAAGTCGAGCTTTGTAGACAGTAATATTACCATCAACGTCAGTCTTCTTCTTGAAGATCCATTTATTCTCTATGGCTTGCCGATCATGGGGCAAGTTCACCAAAGTCCATACTTTGTTTTCATACATGGATCCTATCTCAGATTTCATGGCCTCAAGCCATTTTTTAGAACCTGGCTCGTCATAGCTTCTTCATAGTTTAAAGGTCTACCGTTGTCTAAGAACATGGCTTCCAGAACAGGGTTACCGTACCACTCTGGTGCGGTATGTGTTCTGGTCGACCTTCGAGGTTCAATAGTAAATTGATCCGATGTTTCATGATCATCATCATTAGCTTCTTCTCTAGTTGGTGTGGGCATCACGGGAACGGTTTTCTCTGATGAGCTACTTTCCATTCGAGAGAAGGTACAATTAGCTCATCAAGTTATACTTTCCTCCCACTCACTTCTTTTGAGAGAAACTCCTTCTCTAGAAAGGACCCATTCTTAGCAACAAAGGTCTTGCCTTCGAATCTGTGGTAGAAGGTGTGCCCAATAGTTTCTTTAGGGTATCATGTGAAGACGCACTTCTCCGATTTGGGTTCGAGCTTATCAGGCTGAAGCCTTTTGACATAAGTGTCGTAGCCCCAAACTTGAAGAAATGACAGCTTTGGTTTCTTACCAAACCATAGTTCATACGGTGTTGTCTCAACGGATTTAGACGGTGCCCTATTTAACGTGAATGCAGCTGTCTCTAGCGCATAACCCCAAAATGATAAAGGCAAATCGACAAGAGACATCATAGAACGCACCATATCCAACAGAGTACGATTACAACGTTCGGACACACCATTACGCTGTGGTGTTCTAGGTGACGTGAGTTGTGAAATTATTCCACATTGTTTTAAATGAAGGCCAAACTTGTAACTCAAATATTCGCCTCGGCGGTCAGATCATAGAAACTTTATTTTCTTGTTACGATGATTCTCCACTTCACTCTGAAATTCTTTCAACTTTTCAAATGTTTCAGACTTGTGTTTCATCAAGTTGATCTACCCATACCTACTCAAATCATCTATGAAGGTGAAAAATAA
>LR738716.1:106574164-106602720 GCA_902687465.1 Secale cereale
ATTGAGAGTAGTTAACCATAATATTATCTAGGAGTTTGGTAGCTTCTCCTAAGGTAGTTTCCATGAAACTGCCTCCTGCGGCCGAATCTAAAAGATTTCTAGAAGCAAAATTCAAGCCAGCATAAAAGGTTTGTATAATCATCCATAAGTTCAAACCATGTGTAGGACAATTATGTATCATTAATTTCATTCTCCCCCAAACTTGTGAAAAATGCTCATGATCTAGTTGCTTAAAATTCATAATATTATTTCTAAGAGAGATAATCTTAGCGGGAGGAAAATACTTAGATATAAAAGCATCTTTGCACTTATTCCATGAATCAATACTATTTCTAGGCAAAGAGTAAAACCAAGTTTTAGCATGATCTCTAAGTGAAAACAAAAATAGCTTCAATTTAACAATATCATTATCCGTATCCCTCTTGTTTAGATGGGTAGCGGCATCTTCACTAGGAAGGCCGGAAAATTGATCTTTCATGACAAGATTCAACAGAGCTGCATTGATCTCACAAGATTCAGCATCGGTAATAGGAGCAATTGGAGTTCTAATTAATAAAATCATTATTGTTGGCATTGGAGAAGTCACACAATTTGGTATTGTTCTGAGCCATAGTGGCAAGCAAGCAATCCAACACACAAGCAAACAAGAAGCAAGAGAACGGTAAACACACGGCAAAAAGAAGGGCAAATAAAACGGCAAGGGTGAAGTGGGGGAGAGGAAAACGAGAAGCAAATAAATGTCATGTGAAGGATAAGGGTTTGTGATAGGTACTTGGTATATGACTTTTGCGTAAGCCTCCTCGGCAACGGTGCCAGAAATTCTTCTTGCTACTTCTCGAGCTTGCATTGTATTCCCTCGAAGAGGAAAGGGTGATGCAGCACAGTAGCATAAGTATTTCCCTCAGTTTTTGAGAACCAAGGTATCA
Organism: Secale cereale; assembly: GCA_902687465.1. NCBI lineage: Eukaryota > Viridiplantae > Streptophyta > Magnoliopsida > Poales > Poaceae > Secale > Secale cereale. The sequence goes on from LR738716.1 coordinate 106,575,091, forward strand.
ATCTAGTAGGAGACCACACGCGAGTCCCTCGCACCTGCACGAACAAATAAGAACTTTGCAACCAACGCGATAAGGAGTTGTCAATCCCTTTACGGTTACTTACGAAAGTGAGATCTGATAGATAGGATAGTGTAATATTTTTGGTATTTTTGGATATAAGAACAGAAAGCAAATAAAGCAAAGTAAAGTAGATAAAGGTTTGATATGTTGAGAATAGACCCGGGGGCCATAGGTTTCACTAGTGGCTTCTCTCATGATAGCAGAATTCTACGGTGGGTGAACGAATTACTATCGAGCAATTGATAGAAAAGCGCATAGTTATGAGAATATCTAGGCATGATCATTATATAGGCATCACGTCCGTGATAAGTAGACCGAAACGCTTCTGCATCTACTACTATTACTCCATACATCGACCGCTATCCAGCATGCATCTAGAGTATTAAGTTCATAACAGAGTAATGCTTAAAGCAAGATGACATGATGTACAGGCATAAACTCAAGCAATATGATATAACCCCCATCTTTTTATCCTCGATGGCAACAATACAATACGTGCCTTGCTGCCCCTGCTGTCACTGGGAAAGGAGACCACAAGATTGAACCCAAAGCCAAGCACTTCTCCCATTGCAAGAACTATAGATCTAGTAGGCCAAACCAAACCGATAATTCGAAGAGACTTGCAAGGTTATTATAATCATACATAAAAGATTACAGAAAAGAATCAAATATTTCTCGTAGATAATCTTGATCATAAACCCACAATTCATCGGATCTCGACAAACACACCGCAAAAACATTACATCGAATAGATCTCCTCGAAGATCGAGGAGAACTTGGTATCGGCATCCAAAAAGAGAGAAGAAGCCATCTAGCTAATAACTATGGACCCGAAGGTTTGTGGTAAACTACTCACAACTCATGGGTGACGCTATGGTGTTGATGTAGAAGCACTCCGTGGTAGATCCCCCCTTCGGCGGAGCTCCGGAACAGGCCCCAAGATGGGATTTCACAGGAACAGAAGGTTGTGGCGGCGGAATTAGGGTTTTCTCTGTTGCCTCGATGTTTTCAGGGTACATGGATATATATAGAAGGAAGGAGAGCATCGGGGGAGCCAGAGGGGGGCCACGAGGGTGGGGGCGTGCCCTGGACCCTCGTGGCCACCTCCTTCGTTCCCTCGCGTGTACTCCAAGTTTTCTGGGTAGATATGGTTCCAAAAATAACTGTCCCGAAGGTTTCATTCCGTTTGGACTCCGTTTGATATTCCTTTTCTGCGAAACCCTAAAATAGACAAAAACAGCAATCTGCATTGGGCCTTGGGTTAGTAGGTTAGTCCCAAAAATAATATAAAAGTGTATAACAAAGCCCATTAAACATCCAAAACAGAATTTATATAACAGCATGGACCAATAAAAAATTATAGATATGTTGGAGACGTATCACTTGTTTCCTTTCTCAAAGCATCCCAGCAATGATCTCTTGTTGCTAGTTGTGATGTCTTTGATGTTCGTGTGGTTGGAATTCATTTATATATGATAACACCATATCTAGCCATGTGATATGCTTTCAAGCAAATATCTTGTTGGTATATTTATGACTTCCTTGTGGATATCTAATTCTTTCCTTGTTGTAGCTATTTTGTGTGTTCATCCTTCTTTGTGGCTTGATATCATGATTTACGTCTACCTAGAATAGTTTACACTTGAGTTAAGTTACATCTCTAGTTGATATCCTTATTCTTTCATGTCAACCTTTTCTTTGGCTGGTCTGTGAAAGGATTTATCTTGAGTGTGGATCTTATATCATTGCATCTTGATGCACTCTTGTGTGGTGAAGATATTTTGTCTCTTGCTTGTCTTGATGAGGCTTTCCCTTTTGGTATCCCTCATGCTGACAATGCTATCATTTTCTTTCTTCACCATGGGTTGTCACAAGCGTTGGTTATTAATTTTTCATATTGAGTGTGCTTGTGAACTCCTTTGCTTGATGTGTGTGGGAAGGACATGTCTTGCACCTTGCATTTTATTTATTCAAAACTATGTTGATGATTAATGCTCATCCTTATATTAGTCTTCTCAAGTGCTTTGGCATCACTCACACACATCATTTTGGTTGAGCCTATTTCTAAGTTGCCTCTTTTATATGTTGCTCAACCATTTGTTTGTTTCATATGCTAGGCTTTGTTTCCTACATGCTCGCTTGCACTTGTTGTGAGGTTATATTGATTTTGGGGGAGTGATGATCCTATTTTGTGCCTATTGTATTCAAATACAAATATTCTTATTTATGCAAAAATCATGGGGAGCTACTCTATGTTCTTTAGAACACTCCTTTGCTCATATCAAAATGTATCTCATTCCTATGGCGCGTAGGATCATTGGTCTAGTTGGTTCAATTGATATCTTTTGATAGCTTGTTTCAATTGGTATCTTTTGATTGCTTGTCTCTCTCTTTGTTATGTCTTTGTGGCTTATCATTCTTTAGCAGTATTTGTGCCTCGTTATAGTTTGTCTTCTTCTAAGTATTTATTTTTGGATATGTGTATTGCATTCCACTCTTTTTGACAAATACACAATTTATGGAGGAATGCATATTATATTATCCCTGTAAGCTTTTCTTCCATTTTGGGAATCGATGCCAATGGGGGATAAGTTTCAGAGAGTTTTGAGGAGAAGTTTAGAGAGTTATTTCTTCTTGCTTTGGTTTTTTTCCTAAGCTTTTTCATCTCATACGCATGCATTATTGGTTGTTGCATTGCATGGTGATGCATAAATCCTTATACAAACTCTCTTGAAAGTGATTCTCAGCAATTACCAAAATGGGGAAGATTGAAAGAACATGCGGTGCCCCCATGTTTGGTTTTGGTAATTGATGACAATGTCTATGGACTCATGGTTTCCTTGAGTTATATTTGAAGGGTTTGTCCATGGGCTTTTCTTGGAGTCCATTTCTTGGTTTGAAGGAGAGTTTGTGATGACCAAGGTTCTATTCAAGGAATTATTGAAAGATTGGTCATGTGAGAGGTTGTTTAAGACGAAGTCAAAGAGTGAATCAAGTTGATCAACACACAAAGCGTAGAAGATGTACCAAGAGGGATCAAGTGATCCCATGGTATGGTAAGCATTTTCTATTAAGCTTGGTGCACTGAGCCAAGGTCTACGTGGAGTTCTTTGTAGGGTTAGGTTGAGGTGTGCAAGTTCAAGTGGAGCATCACGAAGAGATCAAGTGCTTGAAGCTTTCCATCCATTGTGGTGACAAAGGACTTGTGAAGATGTGCCGAACAGTGGCTCACCCATAATGGAGTATGGGGAGCAATCAACTAGTCTTCACCGAGCCAACGCAATCAAGAAAGGTGGTCCAACTTGAGGAACTCAATATCGTTGTCGTCTAGCTCAAGTGGACTTTGTGCAACGCAAAGGTTTGCCCTTGATAGGTTTTCTATTTTACCGGTCTCATGGTGGTAGCTGAGAGACCGGGTTATAGGATCGATTGTCGTACTATCAAGGGGGCTCTCAAGTGAGTAACTTGATCGTATCATTCATAGAGAGCTCAAACCATTGCATCATTGCATCATCTGTCTTGGTTCTTGTTTGGTGTTTCTCTTTGTGAGTTTTGGAGCTTATGGTCATCTTGTTGACAAGCTCGAGTTCATCAAAAACGGAGTTCTCATGCATCTTCTAGGATGTTTTCGATGTTGGAGGTTATGTTCATTTTTCTCTGTTGGAGATTTCACTCATCTATACCTTAGGCATACCTCCCCTGCCTCTTCTTAATATAACTAGTCATTGTTTCTCGTCGTCATCTATCCAACAAGATTGAGTTTGCTCAATTCGGAGTTCATTTGCAGAAGTTGTGACAGTTTAGGATTTATTGCATCCTATGTTATCTCTGTTGTGTTCCTGAAAGCCTCAAGTGGTAGTACTGCTCTCTCGAGCGGTAGTACTACTTGTAAGCGGCAATACCGCGGCCATGTGCCGCGCGTAGTATCGCTGCTTCTCGGGATGCATTTTTTGTGTCGGGCTTCGAGGTAATAGAGCGGTAGTACCTCTTATAAGAGGTAAGCGGTACTTGTTGGGGAATGTTGCATGGAAAACAAAACAAATCTATGCACACGCAATGATCTATCCATGGAGATGCATAGCAACGAGAGGGGGAGTGTGTCTATGTACCCTCATAGACCATAAGAGGAAGCGTTAGACAATGCGGTTGATGTCGTCGAACTTCTTCGCAATCCAACCGATCAAGTACCATACGTACTGCAGCTCCGCGTTCAGCACATCTTCAACTCGGTGATGTCCTTGCCTTCTTGATCCAGTAAGATGAGTGAGTTAGTAGATGAGTACCCGCAGCACGACGGCGTGGTGACGGTGGTGGTGATGCCATCTCCGCGGGGCTTCACCTAAGCACTATGAAAATATGACCGAGGGAGTAAACGGTGGACGTGAGTGCCACACACTGCTAAGACAATGTTATGTCCTTGTGTGGAGACACCTCCCCATGTATATATAGGTAATAGGGGAGGAGGCAGCCCCTAGGGTGCCCCAAGAGACCTGGCTTTAGCCTTAGGGCTACTGCCTTGCCCTGCGCCCCCCTGCCATGTATGAGTGCGGGAGGAAGGTAAGAGGAGGAGCCCCCCCCCCTTCCTTTCTCCCACGAGGAGGGAAAGGCGGGAGGGGCCACCCCTCCCCTTTCCTTCCCCTAGGGCCAGCCAGCCATCTAGAAGGGCGCACCAGCCCCCTCGTGGGCTGGTCTGTCCCCTCCTTTGGCCCATTAAGCCCATACTCTTAGCGGGGTTGTCTAGAACCCCTTCCAGCGACTCTATGATTACTCGTTGTATTCCGAAACTATTTCGGTGTTCGAATACCATCGTCCTATAAATCAATATTTACCTCTCAACCATTTCGAGACCCCTCGTCATGTAGGTGATCTCATCCGGGACTCCAAAAAACATTCGGTCACCAAATCACATAACTCATATACTACTATATTATCATCGAACGTTAAGCGTGCGGACCCTGCGGGTTCGAGAACTATGTAGACATGACCGAGACACCTCTCCGGTGAATAACCAATAGCGGAACATGGATGCCCATATGGGTTCCTACATATTCTATGAAGATCTTTATTGGTCGAACATTATGACAATACACGCAATTCCCTTTGTTTGTCGGTATGTTACTCTCCCGAGATTCGATAATCGGTATCTCTATACCTAGTTTAATCTTGTTATCGGCAAGTCTCTTTACTCGTTTCATAATACATCATCTTGCAACTAACTCATTAGTCACTTAGCTTGCAAGGCTTCTTACGATGTGTATTATCGAGAGGGCCCAGAGATACCTCTCCGATACTCGGAGTGACAAATCCTATTCTCGATCCATGCCAACTAAACAAAAACCTTTAGAGATACATGTAGAACATATTTATGATCACCCAGTTATGTTGTGATGTTTGATAGAACACAAGGCATTCCTCCGGTATCCGGGAGTTGCATGATCTCATAATCAAGGGAATGAGTATTTGACATACAAGAAAGCGGTAGCAATAAATTGTACGATCATATGCTAAGCTAATAGATGGGTCTTATCCATCACATCATTATCCTAAAGATGTGATCCCATTATCAGCTGACTACTCATGTCTATGGCTAGGAAACCTTACCCATCTTTGATCAACAAGCTAGTCTAGTAGAGGGTCACTAGGGACACGGTATTTGTTTATGTATCCACACATGTATTTAAGTTTTCGGTCAATACAATTCTAGCATGAATAATAAACCTTTATCATGATTAAGGAAATATAATAATAACCAATTTATTATTGCCTCTAGGGCATATTTCCATTAGTCTCCCACTTGCACTAGAGTCAATAATCTAGTTCACATCGCCATGTGATTAACACCCATAGTTTACATCGCCATGTGATTAATACTCAAAGAGTTTACTAGAGTCAATTATCTAGTTCACATCGCCATGTGATTAACACTCAAAGAGTTCTAAGGTATTTTCATGTTTTGCTTGTGAGAGAGGTTTTTAGTCAACGGGTCTACAACATTCAGATCCGTGTGTACTTTGCAAATTTCTATGTCTACAATGCTCTGCATAGAGCTACTCTAGCTAATTGCTCCTACGTTCAATACGCATCCAGACGGATACTCAGAGTCATCTAGATTAGTGTCAAAGCTTGCATTAGCGTAACCCTTTACGATGAACTCCTTATCACCTCCATAACCGAGAAACATTTCCTTATTCCTCTAAGGATACTTTTGACCAATGTCCAGTGATCCACTCCTGGATCACTCTTGTACCCCCTTGGCAGACATGTGGCAAGGCACACATTAGGTATGGTACACAGCATGGCATGCTTTATATAACCTACGGCTGAGGCATAATGAATGATTTTCATTCTCTCTCTATTTTCCGCCGTGGTCGGGCTTTGAGTCTTACTCAACTTCATACCGTACAACTCAGGCAAGAACTCCTTCTTTGACTGATCCATTTTGAACTTCATCAAAACTTTATCAAGGTATGGGTTTTGTGAAAGTCCTATTAAGCGTCTTGATCTATCCCTATAGATCTTGATGCCCAATATATAAGCAGCTTTACTGAGGTCTTCCATTGAAAAACTCCTTTCAAACAACCCTTTATGCTTTCCAGAAAATTCTATAATATTTACGATCAACAATATGTCATCCACATATACTTAGCAGAAATGTTGTAGTGCTCCCACTCACTTTCTCATAAATACATGCTTTATCTTAAGTCTTTATAAAACCATATGCTTTGATCACCATATCAAAGCGCATATTCCTACTCCGAGATGCTTGCACCAGTCCATAGATGGATCACTAGAGTTTGCACACTTTGTTAGCACCTTTAGGATTGACAAAACCTTCCGGATGCATCATATACAACTCTTCTTTAGAAATCCATTAAGTAATGCAGTTTTGAAATCCATTTGCCAGATTTCATAATTATAAAATGCGGCAGTTGATAACATGGTTTGGATAGACTTAAGCATCACTACGAGTGATAAAGTCTCATCGTAGTCAACCCCTTGAACTTCTCAAAAACCTTTTGTGACAAGTCGAGCTTTGTAGACAGTAATATTACCATCAACGTCAGTCTTCTTCTTGAAGATCCATTTATTCTCTATGGCTTGCCGATCATGGGGCAAGTTCACCAAAGTCCATACTTTGTTTTCATACATGGATCCTATCTCAGATTTCATGGCCTCAAGCCATTTTTTAGAACCTGGCTCGTCATAGCTTCTTCATAGTTTAAAGGTCTACCGTTGTCTAACAACATGGCTTCCAGAACAGGGTTACCGTACCACTCTGGTGCGGTATGTGTTCTGGTCGACCTTCGAGGTTCAATAGTAAATTGATCCGATGTTTCATGATCATCATCATTAGCTTCTTCTCTAGTTGGTGTGGGCATCACGGGAACGGTTTTCTCTGATGAGCTACTTTCCATTCGAGAGAAGGTACAATTAGCTCATCAAGTTATACTTTCCTCCCACTCACTTCTTTTGAGAGAAACTCCTTCTCTAGAAAGGACCCATTCTTAGCAACAAAGGTCTTGCCTTCGGATCTGTGGTAGAAGGTGTGCCCAATAGTTTCTTTAGGGTATCATGTGAAGACGCACTTCTCCGATTTGGGTTCGAGCTTATCAGGCTGAAGCCTTTTGACATAAGTGTCGTAGCCCCAAACTTGAAGAAATGACAGCTTTGGTTTCTTACCAAACCATAGTTCATACGGTGTTGTCTCAACGGATTTAGACGGTGCCCTATTTAACGTGAATGCAGCTGTCTCTAGCGCATAACCCCAAAATGATAAAGGCAAATCGACAAGAGACATCATAGAACGCACCATATCCAATAGAGTACGATTACAACGTTCGGACACACCATTACGCTGTGGTGTTCTAGGTGACGTGAGTTGTGAAATTATTCCACATTGTTTTAAATGAAGGCCAAACTTGTAACTCAAATATTCGCCTCGGCGGTCAGATCATAGAAACTTTATTTTCTTGTTACGATGATTCTCCACTTCACTCTGAAATTCTTTCAACTTTTCAAATGTTTCAGACTTGTGTTTCATCAAGTTGATCTACCCATACCTACTCAAATCATCTATGAAGGTGAAAAATAATGATACCCGCCGTGTGCTTAAACACTCATCGGACCGCATACATCAGTATGTATTATTCCCAATAAGTCATTAGCTCACTCCATTGTTCCGGAGAACGGAGTTTTAGTCATGTTGCCCATGAAGCATGGTTCACAAATATCAAATGATTCATAATCAAGTGATTCCAAAATCCCATCAGCATGGAGTTTCTTCATGTGCTTTACACCAATATGACCTAAACATCAATGCCACTAATATGTTGCACTAACATTATCAACTTTGCATCTTTTGGCATCAATATTATGAATATGTGTATCACTATGATCGAGATTCAATAAACCATTTACATTAGGTGTATGACCATGGAAGGTTTTATTCATGTAAACAGAACAGCAATTATTCTCTGACTTAAATCAATAACCTTATTGCAATAAACACGATCCAATCTTGTTTATGCTCAACGCAAACAGCAAATAACATTTATTTAGGTTCAACACTAATCCCGAAAGTATAGGGAGAGTGTGATGATGATTGTATCAATCTTGGAACTACTTCCAACACACATCATCACCTCGCCCTTAACTAGTCTCTGTTTATTCTGCAACTCCTGTTTCGAGTTACTAATCTTAGCAACTGAACCGGTATCAAATACCCAGGGGATACTACAAGCACTAGTAAGTAACACATCAATAACATGTATATCAAATATACCTTTGTTCACTTTTCCATCCTTCTTATCCGCCAAATATTTGGGCAGTTCCGCTTCAATGACAATTGCCCTTGCAGTAGAAGCACTCAGTCTCAGACTTGGGTCTAGCTTTGGGCTTCTTCATGAGAGTAGCAACTTGCTTGCCGTTCTTCTTGAAGTTCCCTTTCTTTCCCTTGCCCTTCTCTTGAAATTGGTGGTCTTATTAACCATCAACACTTGATGTTATTTCTTTGATTTCTACGTCCGCCGATTTCAACATCGTGAAGAGCTTTGGGAATCATTTCCATAATCCCTTGCATATTCATAGTTCATCACGAAGCTCTAGTAGCTTGGTGATAGTGTCTGGAGAAATCTATCAATCACTATCTTATCTGGAGGATTAACTCCCACTTGATTCAAGCGATTGTAGTACCCAGACATTCTGAGCACATGCTCACTAGTTGAGCTATTCTCCTCCATCTTGTAGGCAAAGTACTTGTCAGAGGTCTCATACCTCTCAACACGGGCATGAGCCTGAAACACCAATTTCAGCTCTTGGAAATTCTCATATGTTCCATGGCATTCGAAGCGTCTTTGGAGCCCTGATTCTAAGACGTAAAGCATGGCGCACTAAACTATCAAGTAGTCATTAGATCGAGCCTGCCAAATGTTCATAATGTTAGCATCAACTCCTGCAACAGGACTGTCACCTAGCGGTGCATCAAGGACATAATTCTTTTGTGCAGCAATGTGGATAATCCTCACATCACGGACCCAGTCAGCATTATTGCTACTATCATCTTTCAACTTAGTTTGCTCTAGGACCGTTTCAAAAATAGAGGAGCTACATCATGAGCTATTGATCTACAACATAATATGCAAAAACATTTTGACTAAGTTCATGATAAATTTAAGTTCAATTAATCAAATTACTAATGAACTTCCACTTAAATTAACATCCCAAGTTATCTAAGTGGTACATGATCCAAATCAACTAACCCATGTCCAATCATCACATGAGATGGGGTAGTCATCAATGGTGAACATCTCTATGTTGATCATATCTACAATATAACTCATGTTCGACCTTTCGGTCTCTAGTGTTCCGAGGCCATGTCTGTACATGCTAGGCTCGTCAAGTTTAACCCAAGTATTTCGTGTGTGTAAATCTGGCTTACACCCGTTGTATGTGAACGTATATTCTATCACACCCGATCATCACGTGGTGTCTCAAAACGACTAACTGTAGCAACGGTGCATACTCAGGGAGAACACTTTTATCTTGAGATTTAGTGAAGGGGTCATCTTATAATTCTACCGCCCTTGTAAGAAAAATAAGATGCATAAAGGATAAACATCACATGCAATCAAAATATGTGACATGATATGGCCATCATCATCTCAAGCTTTTGATCTCCATCTCCAAAGCATAGTCATGATTTCCATCGTCACCGGCTCGATACCTTGATCTCCATCGTTGCATTGTGGTCATCTCGCCAACTATTGCTTCTACGCACATGCAATGATATATCCACGGAGATGCATAGCAATGAGGGGGGAGTGTGTCTACGTACCCTCATAGACCATAAGCGGAAGACAACGCAGTTGATGTAGTCAAACTTCTTTGCGATCCAACTGATCAAGTATCAAACGTACGGCACATCTGCGTTCAGCACACGTTCAGCTCGAGGACGTCCTCGCCTTCTTGATCCAGCAAGATGGGCGAAATAGTAGATGAGTTCCGGCAGCACGACGGCGTGGTGATGGTGATGGTGATGAGACCTCCGCAGGGCTTTGCATTAGCACTACGAAAATATGACCGAGGGAGTAAACGGTGGATGGGGCGCCGCACACGGCTAAGACAATGTTATGTCCTTATGTGGTGCCCTTCCCCATGTATATATAGGTGGGTGGGGAGGAGGCATCCCCTAGGGTGCCCCAAGAGACCTAGCAGTAGCCCTAGGGCTGCTGCCTTGCCCTGAGCCCCCCTGCCATGTATGAGTGCGGGAGGAAGGTAAGAGGAGGAGGCGCCCCCCCCCCCTTCCTTTTTCCACGAGGAGGGAAAGGCAGGAGGGTCCACCCCTGCCCTTTCCTTCCTCTAGGGCCAGCCAGACATATAGAGGGGCGTACCAGCCCCCTAGTGGGCTGGTTTGTTCCCTCCTTTGGCCCATTAAGCCCATACTCATAATGGGGTTGTCCAGAACCCCTTCAGGTGACCCGATGATTACCCAGTGCACTCTGAAACTATTCTGTTGTCTGAATAGCATCGTCCTATATATCAGTCTTTACCTCTCGACCATTTCAAGACTCCTCGTCATTTCCGCGATCTCATCCGAGACTCCGAACAACATTCGGTCACCAAATCACATAACTCACATAATACTATATTTTTATCGAATGCTAAGCGTGCGGACCCTACGGGTTCGAGAACTATGTACACATGGCCGAGACACCTCTCCGGTCAATAAACAATAGCGAAACCTGGATGCCCATATTGGTTCCTACATATTCTACGAAGATCTTTATCGGTCGAACCGTTATGACAACATACGCATTCCCTTTGTCTGTCGGTATGTTACTTGCCCGAGATTCGATCGTTGGTATCTCTATACTTAGTTCAATCTCATTACTGGCAAGTCTCTTTACTCATTTCCTAATACATAATCTTGCAACTAACTCATTAGTCACTTTGCTTGCAAGGCTTCTTATGATGTGTATTACCGAGAGGGCCCAGAGATACCTCTTAGATACTCGGAGTGACAAATCATATTCTCGATCCATGCCAACTTAACAAACACCTTCGGAGATACCTGTAGAGCATCTTTATGATCACCCAATTATGTTGCGACGTTTGATAGCACACAAGGCATTCCTCCAGTTTATGGGAGTTGCAAGATCTCATAGTCAAAGGAATAAGTATTTGGCATACAAGAAAGCAGTAACAATAAACTGTACGCTCAAATGCTAAGCTAACGGATGGGTCTTGTCCATCACATCATTCTCCTAATGATGTGATCCCGTTATCAAATGACAACTCATGTATATGGTTAGGAAACCTTAACCATCTTTGATCAATGAGCTAGTCTAGTAGAGGCTCACTAGGGACACGGTATTTGTTTATGTATGCACACATGTATTTAAGTTTCCGGTCAGTATAATTCTAGCATGAATAATAAACCTTTATCATGATTAAGGAAATATAATACTAACCATTTTATTATTTCCTCTAGGGCATATTCCCATCAATACTACCTCTCCACCCAAGCGGTACTACCTCTCCCTAGAGCGGTACTACCTCTCTCGCAGAACTACAACTTGTGTTTTTCTCTCTCGTTGGGCTGTTTTGACCGTGCTAAGCGGTAGTACTGCTCCTCCGAGCGGTAGTACCGCTTGTGCATGACCTGGGTGCATAACGGTTGGATTCGGGGGTGCCTATAAAAGGGTGTCTTCTTCCCAAATGAACCTTATCTCTTGAGCTCGTGTTCTTCCCACATTGTTGACCTTCTTCCAGCTTGCTATCTCTCAATCCCTCCATGGATTCTTGCTAGTTTTGGGGGAAAGGAGAGAGGAGATCTAGATCTATGTTTTCACCAATCGCTTTCTCCTCTAAGTGAGGGGAACCCCTTGGATCTAGATCTTGGAGTTCTTCTTCGTTACCATTGCCATTATTCCTCTCAACATCAGTTGCTTTGGTGGGATTTGGGAGAGAAGGACTTGGGCACTATGTGTGCCCTTGCCATTGCATTTGGTGCATAGGTTTAAGTTCCCCACGGTGATACGTGGAAGTGAATTCAGAAGCTTATTACTCTTGTGTGCTTGGTACCCTTAAGCTTGTTCCTCTTGGGTGCCTTGGTGCCCTAGACGGTTTGTGGTGTTCAAAGCTCAATCATTGTGGTGTAAAGCTCCAGACAAGCATTGGGGTCTCTAATTAGGTTGTGGAGATCGCCCAAGCTATTTGACGGGTTCCGGTGACCGACCCAAGGGTTGCCAAAGTGTACGGGTTCGGTGAACGCCCCCAATGGTTGCCATTTTGTACGGGTTCGCTGACTGCCCTTGCTACTTCTCGAGCTTGCGTTGTATTCCCTCGAAGAGGAAAGGGTGATGCAGCACAGTAGCGTAAGTATTCCCCTCGGTTTTTGAGAACCAAGGTATCGATCCAGTAGGAGACCACGCGCGAGTCCCTCGCACCTGCACAAACAAATAAGAACTTCGCAGCCAACGCGATAAGGGGTTGTCAATCCTTTTACGGTCACTTACGAAAGTGAGATCTGATAGATATGATAGTTTGATATTTTTAGTATTTTTGGATATAAGAATAGAAAGTAAAAACCGTAAAGAAAAGTAGACTGTAGATTGATATGTTGAGAATAGACCCGGGGGCCATAGGTTTCACTAGTGGCTTCTCTCATGATAGCAGAATTCTACGGTGGGTGAACGAATTACTATCGAGCAATTGATAGAAAAGCGAATAATTATGAGAATATCTAGGCATGATCATTATATATAGGCATCACGTCCGTGACAAGTAGATCGAAACGATTCTGCATCTACTACTATTACTCCACACATCGACCGCTATCCAGCATGCATCTAGAGTATTAAGTTCATAAGAACAGAATAATGCTTTAAGCAAGATGACATGATGTAGAGGGATAAACTCAAGCAATATGATATAAACCCCATATTATTATCCTCGATGGCAACAATACAATACGTGCCTTGCTGCCCCTATTGTCACTGGGAAAGGACACCGCAAGATTGAACCCAAAGCCAAGCACTTCTCCTATTGCAAGAACTACATATCTAGTAGCCCAGACCAAACCAATAATTCGAAGAGACTTGCAAGGATATTATAATCATACATAAAAGAATTCAGAGAAAAACCAAATATTTCTCATAGATAATCTTGATCATAAACGCACAATTCAGCAGATCTCGACAAACACACCGCAAAAAGATTACATCGAATAGATCTCCTTGAAGACCGAGGAGAACTTGGTATTGAGATCCAAATAGAGAGAAGAAGCCATCTAGGTACTAACTATGGACCCAAAGGTCTGTAATAAACTACTCACAACTCATGGTGAGGCAATGGTGTTGATGTAGAAGCACTCCGTGGTAGATCCCCCTCCGGCGCAGCTCCGGAACAGGCCCCAAGATGGGATCTCACGAAAACAGAAGGTTGCGGCGGTGGAATTAGGGTTTTCTCTCCTCTTCTGATGTTTTTGGGGTACATGGATATATATAGGAGGAATGAGGACATCGGGGGACCAACATGGGGCCCACGAGGCAGGGGGCACGCCCTGTAGGGGAGCACCCCCCACCCTCGTGGATGCCACGTGAGCCCTATTCCGTGGTTCTCAAGTCTCCCATGAAGATATCGCTCCAAAAAATATCTCTCCCGAAGGTTTCATCCCATTTGGACTCCGTTTGATATTCCTTTTCTGTAAAACCCTGAAATAGGCAAAACCAGCAATCTGGACAGGGCCTTTGGGTTAATAGGTTAGTCCCAAAAATAATATAAAAGTGTATAACAAATCCCATTAAACATCCAAAACATCATATATAATAGCATGGAACAATCAAAAGTTATAGATACGTGGGAGACGTATCAAGCATCCCCAAGCTTAATTCCTGCTCGTCCTCGAGTAGGTAAATGATAAAAACAAAATTTTTGATGTGGAATGCTAACCAACATAATTTTCAATGTATCTCTTTTTATTGTGGAATGAATGTTCATATATGAAGGATTCAAGACAAAAGTCTATATTGACATAAAAAAAATACTTCATGCATACTAACAAAGCAATCATGTCTTCTCAAAATACCATGGCTAAAGAAAGTTATCCCTACAAAATCATATAGTCTAGCTATGCTCCCTCTTCATCACACAAAATATTCATATCATGCACAACCCCGGTTTCAGCCAAGCACTTGTTTTCATACTCAATTCTTTCAAATCTTTCAACTTTCACGCAATACATGAGCATGAGCCATGGATATAGCACTATGGGTCGAATAGAGTGGTGGTTGTGGAGAAGAACAGAAGGAGGGAGATAGTCTCACATCGACTAGGCGTATCAACGGGCTATGGAGATGCCCATCAATAGATATTAATGTGAGTGAGTAGGGATTGCCATGCAACAGATGCACTAGAGCTAAAAATGTATGAAAGCTCAACAAAAGAAACTAAGTGGGTGTGCATCCAACTTGCTTGCTCATGAAGACCTAGGTCATTTGAGTAAGCCCATCGTTGGAATATACAAGCCAAGTTCTATAATGAAAATTCCCACTAGCGTATGAAATTGACTAAACATGAGACTCTCTATCATGAAGAACATGGCGCTACTTTGAAGCACAAGTGTGGAAAAATATAGTATCAATTGTCCCTTTTTCTTTTCCTTTTTTCTTTTTTTCTCTTTTTTCTCTTTTTTGGACCTTTCTTTTTCTTGGCCTTTCCTTTTTTTTATTTTTTTTATTTTGAACAATGCTCTAATAATGATGATCATCACACTTATATTGATTTACAACTTGATATTACAAATCGATACTAGAACAAAGTATGACTCTATATGAATACCTCCGGTGGTGTACCGGGATGTGCAATGAATCAAGAGTGACATGTATGAAAAATTATGCATGGTGGCTTTGCCACAAATACGATGTCAACTACATGATCATGCACGGCAATATGACAATATGAAGCGTGTCATATGAACGGAACGGTGGAAAGTTGCATGGCAATATATCTCAGAATGGTTATGGAAATGCCATGATAGGTAGATATGGTGGCTGTTTTGAGGAAGGTATATGGTGGGTGTATGGTATAGGCGAAAGTTGCGCGGTACAAGAGAGGCTAGCAATGGTGGAACGGTGAGAGTGCGTATAATCCATGGACTCAACATTAGTTATAAAGAACTCATATACTTACTGCAAAAATTTACGAGTCATCAAAACAAAGCAATCAATGCATGCTCCTAGGGGGGAGTTTGGTAGGAGTTAACCATCACGCGCCCTCGACCTCCACACAAAGGATGACACTCTACAAATACCTCATGCTCTAACTTCGTCACATAGCGGTTCACCATACGTGCATGCTACGGGAATCACAAACTTTAACACAAGTATTTCTCAATTTCATAATAACTCCACTAGCATGACTCTAATATCACTATCCTCATATCTCAAAACAATTATCAAGTATCAAACTTCTCATCATATTCAATGCACTTTGTATGAAAGTTTTTACTACATTCATCTTGGATTCCTATCATGTTAAGGCTAGTCCTATAGACAAAGCACATTACCATGCTGTTCTAATAGACTCTCAAAAGGATATACGTGAAGCATGAGAGATCAACAATTTATACAAAATAAAATTACCACCATGCTCAAAAAAGTATAAGTGAAGCACTAGAGCAAGCTATTTAGCTCAAAAGATATAAGTGAAGCACATAGAGTGTTCTAACAATTCCTAGGCCATATTTATCTCTCTCAAAAATGTGTGTCCAGCAAGGATAATTGTGGCAAACTAACAAGCAAAGACTCAAATCATACATGACTTTCCAAGTAAAACACATATCATGTGGTGAATAAAAATATAGTCCCGAGTATAGTTACCGATAGATGAAGACGAAAGAGGGGATGCCTTCCCGGGGCATCCCCAAGCTTAGGCTTTTGGTTTTCCTTGAATTTTACCTTGGGGTGCCTTGGGCATCCCCAAGCTTAGGCTCTTGCCACTCTTTGTTTTGTAGTCCATCAAAGCAATAGTCAAAACTTGAAAACTTCACAACACAAAACTTAGACAAAAATCTCGTGAGCTCCGTTTGTATAAGAAAACAAACCACCACTCAAACGTACTGTAATGAAATCATTATTTGTTTATATTGGTGTTAAACCTACTGTATTCCAACTTCTCTATGATTCATATCCTCCAATACTACTCATAGATT
This sequence comes from Secale cereale, assembly GCA_902687465.1. NCBI lineage: Eukaryota > Viridiplantae > Streptophyta > Magnoliopsida > Poales > Poaceae > Secale > Secale cereale. Next base: position 106,591,862 of record LR738716.1, read on the forward strand.
CATCAAAATAAGCAAACAACACACGAAAAACAGAAACTGTCAAAAACAGAACAGTCTGTAGTAATCTGTAACTTTCGCATACTTCTGTAACTCCAAAAGAATTGAAATAAATTTGTAAACGTGGGTAATTTGTCTATTGATCATCTGCAAAAATAATCGACTAAATAAAACACTCCAGTAAAATCTGGTGACTATTCTAGTGAGCGCTAATGATTCTGTTTTTTACAGCAAGATCATATAAACTTCACACAAGTGTTCCCAAAGGTTCTACTTGGCACAAACACTAATTAAAACACAAAACCACATCTAAACAGAAGCTAGATGCAATATTTATTCCTAAACATAAGCAAAAACAAAAAATATAAAATTGGGTTGCCTCCCAACAAGCGCTATCGTTTAATGCACCTAGCTAGCCACGATACAAGGATAGATCTAGGTATTGCCATCTTTGGAAGGCAATCCATAAGTGGCTCTCATAATAGATTCATAAGGTAATTTAATTTTCTTTATAGGGAAGTGTTCCATGCCTTTCCTTAACGGAAATTGGAATCTAATATTTCCTTCCTTCATATCAATAATTGCACCAATCGTTCTAAGGAAAGGTCTACCAAGAATAATAGGACATGAAGGATTGCAATCTATATCAAGAACAATGAAATCTACGGGCACATAATTGCAATTGGCAACAATAAGAACATCATTAATCCTTCCCATAGGTTTCTTAATGGTAGAATCTGCAAGATGCAAATTTAAAGAACAATCATCAAGTTCATGCAAACCTAACAAATCACACAAAGTTTTTGGGATAGTGGAAACACTTGCACCCAAATCAAACAAAGCAAAGCATTCATGATCTTCAATTTTAATTTTAATAGTAGGTTCCCACTCATCATAAAGCTTTCTAGGGATAGAAACTTCTAATTCAAGTTTTTCTTCATAAAATTGCATCAAAGCATCAACTATGCGTTTGGTAAAAGCTTTATTTTGACTATAAGCATGCGGAGAGTTTAGTACGGATTGCAACAAGGAAATATAATCAATCAAAGAGCAATTATCACAATTGAATCCCTTGAAATCCAAAGTAGTGGGTTCATCACTATGCAAAGTTTTAATCTCTTGAATCCCACTTTTAACAATTTTAGCATCAAGATCTAAAAACTCTGAATCATTGGGACACCTTTTAATTAAGGTAAACTCGTCTCCAATCCCATCTTTATCAAGATTTATACTAGAAAACAAGGCTCTAATAGGAGACACATCAATAACTTTCAGATCTTCATCTTTATTTTCATGCTCTTCCGGTTTAGCAGCCATCTTATTAACTAAGGTGGACTGTTTATCCGAAATTTGGGCTATTAAGTTCTCAAGATGAGAAAACTGAGATTTCAAACCATAAAATTCCTTAGACATATCATCAAGGTCTTTATTCAAGTACTCCATAAAGTTTTTTCTTTTCCTTAAGCTTGTTTCTAAAGAAATCATTATGTACAAATTGCACAGACATAAAATGTCTAACATTGTTTTCGATCTCCTCCAGCCTCTTTAGGTGAGGGTCAGCACTGATAGGGAGAGCCATAGTGACAAGCAAGCAATCCAACACACAAGCAAATAAGAAGCAAGCGAACGGAAAACACATGGCAAAAAGAAGGGCAAATAAAATGGCAAGGGTGAAGTGGGTGAGAGGAAAACGAGAGGCAAATAAATGTAATTCGAAGGAAAAGGGTTTGTGATAGGTACTTGGTATATGACTTTTGCGTAAGCCTCCCCAGGAACGGCGCCAGAAATTATTCTTGCTACTTCTCGAGCTTGCGTTGTATTCCCTCGAAGAGGAAAGGGTGATGCAGCATAGTAGCGTAAGTATTTCCCTTAGTTTTTGAGAACCAAGGTATCAATCCAGTAGGAGACCACGCGTGTCGCACCTGCACAAACAAATAAGAACTTCACAGCCAACGCAATAATGGGTTGTCAATCCCTTTACGGTCACTTACGAAAGTGAGATCTGATAGATATGATAGTTTGGTATTTTTGGATATAAGAACAGAAAGTAAAAACGGTAAAATAAAGTAGATTGTAGATTGATATGTTGAGAATAGACCCGGGGGGGCATAGGTTTCACTAGTGGCTTCCCTCAGGATAGCAGAATTCAACGGTGGGTGAACGAATTACTGACGAGCAATTGATAGAAAAGCGAATAATTATGAGAATATCTAAGCATGATCATTATATATAGGCATCACGTCTGGGACAAGTAGACCGAAACGATTCTGCATCTACTACTATTACTCCACACATCGAACGCTATCCAGCATGCATCTAGAGTATTAAGTTCATAGGAATAGAGTAATGCTTTAAGCAAGATGACATGATGTAGAGCGATAAACTCAAGCAATATGATATAAACCCCATCTTTTTATCCTTGATGGCAACAATACAATACGTGCCTTGTTGCCCCTACTGTCACTAGGAAAGGACACCGCAAGATTGAACCCAAAGCAAAGCACTTCTCCCATTGCAAGAACTATAGATCTACTAGGCCAAACCAAACCAATAATTCGAAGAGACTTGCAAGGATATTATAATCATACATAAAAGAATTCAAAGAAGAACCAAATATTTCTCACAGATAATCTTGATCATAAACCCACAATTCATCGGATCTCGACAAACACACCGCAAAAAGATTACATCGAATAGATCTCCTCGAAGACCGATGAGAACTTGGTATTGAGATCCAAAAAGAGAGAAGAGGCCAGCTACGTACTAACTATGCACCCCGAAGGTCTGTAATAAACTACTCACAACTCATGGTGAGGCAATGGTGTTGATGTAGAAGCACTCCGTGGTAGATCCCCCTTCCGGCGGAGCTCCGGAACAGGCCCCAAGATGGGATCTCACTGGAATAGAAGGTTGCGGCGGTGGAATTAGGGTTTTCTCTCCTCTTCTAATGTTTTTGGGGTACATGGATATATATAGGAGGAAGGAGGGCATCGGGGGACTAACTTAGGGCCCACGAGGCAGGGGGCGTGCCCTGTAGGGGGGGCGCGCCCCCCACCCTCGTGGACGCCATGTGAGCTCTATTATGTGGTTCTCAAGTCTCCCGTGAAGATATCGCTCCAAAAATATCTCTCCCGAAGGTTTCATTCATTTGGACTCCGTTTGATATTCCTTTTCTGTAAAACCCTGAAATAGGCAAAAAAAACAGCAATCTGGACTGGGCCTTTGGGTTAATAGGTTATTCCCAAAAATAATATAAAAGTGTAGAACAAATCCCATTAAACATCCAAAACATCATAAATAATAGCATGGAACAATCAAAAATTATAGATACGTGGGAGACGTATCAGCCCTCAAGGGTCCCTTAGTGGAATCACGACATCTTGCATTGTGCGAGGGTGTGAGGAGATTACAGTGGCCCTAGTGGCTTCTTGGGGACCATTGTGCCTCCACACCGCTCCAGACGAAGATTAGCATCCGCAAGGGTGTGAACTTCGGGATACATTTCGTCTCCGCGTGCCTCGGTTATCTCTTACCCGAGCCCTTTACTTATGCACTTTACCTTATGATAGCCATAGTCTTTCTTGTCATATATTTTGCTATCACTCAGTAGTTTATCTTGCTTAGCATAAGTTATTGGTGCACATAGGTGAGCCTAGTTGTTCTAGGTTTTGTGCTTGACAAATTAACCTCTAGGTTTATTCCGCAGTTGGTCAGGCCTAAACTATAATTATTTTAAAGCGCCTATTCACCACCCCCCCCTGTAGGCGACATCCACAATCATTTAATTGGTATTAGAGCCTCGTCTCTCTTTATAAGGCTTAACTGCCTAGAGAGTAAGGATGTCGACTCGGGGTTTAGGATTCTCTGCACTCTTAGTTTCAATGGCACAAATTTTGATGTTCGGGTAATTCACATGCTTAATCTATTTAAGGTCATGGACCCAAATTTAGAGCGAATTGTAGATATGGGTTTTTCTCCTCCGAAGAATCCCCAAAGATTAACTTTAGAGGATGAGAAAAATTGTTATCTCAATGCTCAAGCTTCTAATGTGCATTTTTATGCTTTGAGGAATGTAGTTATATTTCAACTCATGTTGTTTCGGGATGCTCATGAGTTGTGGAAAAAGCTTCAAGATATATATGGTGTGTCCAAGATTTGTGGGAATGATTTTCCTCCTTCCACCTCCGGTCATATAGTGTTCTCAACTTATTCTACTTCACCTACACGTGGTTTTCCACAAGGTACTAACATGGTGAGTAGTGGTGTTCATTTTAATGATTATGTTTGATAATCCTTCATCACTTTCTTATTGCAATGCTTCAGCTTTGGACTTTAGGACTTCGAGCACACAAGATGTTTCACATGCTTGTGTTGATAGTCCTTGCATATCATGTAGAAATTGATTGATTAAATATCATGATGATATGCTTTCTATGTCTTGTTGCCATAATAAAAATGCATCTATTTACTCGAATTGTTGTGCTAACAATGTAGAGGAAACCCAACACCCCATGGAACAAGATGTGGTATTTAATGGTGCTTCAAGGGATCCTACATCATCATCTATTGTGTTTTGCCTTATGGCTAAGGCTTCAAAGGTATCTCCCACTTTGAATCCCAATATATCTTGTGATTATATTGATGATGATGTTGATAATGATGAAGAAATGATAATATTGCCTCCTTAAAAATTAAGGGGGAAATGATTTTTAAAGATCTTCATAAAAATAAAATTGCTCGTTCCAATTTCATGTAAATCATGTATATTGCCATTGAGGGCAAGAAATACATTGAGGGGTTGGAATCTCATCTCGGGGAGCATGAGCTCGCCATTGAAAAAATGAAGGTCATAAGCGTGATTACGCTAATGAGATTGTGGACCTATCTCAAGCTCTTGAACTTGAACAAACCACCAAGGAATCTCTTGAGGAAGCCTTTGCTCTAGAATTATCTAGACTGAAGGAATCTCATGATAGAGCTCTTGAGGTGGCCAATGATTTTGAAACTAAAAATGAGAAGCTTGAAGTTGTGCATGCTAAACACCTTGAGGACTTTGGGCGCCTCTAAAATGGCTTAAGGGTCATTAAGGCTGAGCTCATTAGACTCACTGAGTCTCATGCACAACTTAAAGCTTCTTCTTTAAAACAGCTTGCCAAGTTGCCTTCTCCTCCTGCTATAAATGATGATGCTTGTGCTACTAACTCTATTTATTGTGAAGCATCCATATTAAAAGAGAATGTTGAGCTAAGGGCTCAACTTGAGTTGCTATCTAGCAATTATGGGAAATTGGAAGAAAGTCATGTAAAGCTCACAAGCTCTCATAATGATCTTCTAGTATCCCATAATGTGCTAGAGTTAGCTCATGCAGCTAGGATTATCAAGGTAACATCTAGTGAGCGTCATGTGGATACTAGCACTACTTCAAGTCAAAATGCTATATTGCCATGTGCTAGTCCTTGTAATTCATCCACTCACAATGTTGGTACATCTTGTGATGAATTACTTTCCTTGCCTTGTTGCTCTAAGAATGAAGCTTATACTTCCTCTAGTACTTGTGTTGACACTAACCATGTAGAGGAAATCAAAGAGCTCAAGGCCCAAGTCACTTCCTTGAATATTGACTTGCAAAAGTGTCATGTAGGGAAGTCCACACTCAACAATATCTTGAGTGTGCAAAAATCCCCCAATGACAAAGGTGGACTTGGATTCAACCCCGATAAGAAAAAGTCCAAGAGCAACAAGAAGAAGGGCCAAGAAGAACTCAAGAATTCGGCCAAGATTATTTGCTTCGAAAACAAAACTTAAGGGCATCATGTTAGATCTTGGCCGTAGAAGAAGAAGCTCATTAGTGACAAGTAACAAGGGAAGCGGCCACAAGGTTGTTCTCATGCTCAACCACAAGTTGAAGAAAGGCCTCTTCCCAAGAAGACTCAAGCTAATGCTTCTCAAATTGAGAAGTCAAATGAGAAGAAAGTAAAGAGTAGACGTTGCTACTTATGTCGTGAGAAAGGTCACGTCGCTTCTTCATGCACGAGTGGTACCTTATACAACCCAATTATTATTGATGATATCTATCCTATTGGGAAGGATAAGGTTGGCAATGTGTTTGACAAGTTTGTTGGTACTCAAAGTGGTTTCAAGAAAAGAACCATTTGGGTAGCCAGGCTTATTGTGACTAACCTCTTAGGACCCAACTCAGTTGGGGACCAACAAGCTCAAACTTGATCAATAGGTCTTGTTGGAGGGCATTGGAGACTTGGTTACATTATGAAGAGTTAAGGGGTCTTCATCATTGATATTGTCTCAAGCCAAGTCATTCAGATTATCAAGTTTCTATCTTATATCCAATGTTCCTCCTTGCGGTAACTCATTCTTAAGTTGCAAATTTTCTTAGGTGTTTTGTGTGAAGATGATATTGGATATCTTTGCAATCTACCACCGGGAATTATTTCCAAATACTTCTTGTCTCTTGACAATTGGTAATCATTTATGTGGTATAAATTGTTGAACATCTTTACATTGTTTTTCGTTTTAATTTGTCTTATCTCTTGCCAAGATTGTGTCAACTCCCATTGCCTTCCGTGCCACTTTTGGATCTTGTTGTTTTCTTGATCTTGTCTAGTGCTTTCTAGATATAGTCTAAGTGGTGATCCCACCTTGTGCATTGTGTATTCAAATGAAAATTGTCCATAATGCACAACTCTTGGGGGAACTATCCTATTTTCTACAGAACACTCATCTTGTGATCATTATCAAGCGTGTGTTGGTGGAAGGCAAGTTGTTTCTGTTTGGTACTTTGTGCCATCAAGAAACTTTGTAGATGGGTTTGTTTGTTTGGCACAATCCTCTCTATTGGGAGTTGTTGACGAGTTTACCATTGGTTGCGTACCAGCCATGAAGATCGTGGCCCTGTACTTTGGCTCATAAGGGTGCGGAATACTATCACCACCAGAACAGCCCCCAAGCCCACCGTCCAGAAGCCGGTAGATTGATTTCGTCTCTCTGGTGGACTGATCAGATGTAACCATAGGGAAAAACCGTTGAGTAAGCTTAACCATAGGAAAAACCCATTGAGTATGCTTAAGACTTTTAATAGCATGTAATTTAGAATTTCGGGTCATAATCCTAAAGAACTGGCTCACATAAGCAGTATGACCCGTGTTTATTATCAATCTTCATTCGTAAAAGAACCTCTTAGAACCCTCAAGGGCCAGCTTATATGCAATGGTGAGCCGGGTCTTCTATATTATGTTTTAGTTAAAGCTTCAAGTCATAGTCCTCAAGGGCCGGCTTATCTGATAAAGATGAGCCGGGTCTTCTACATTATGTCAATATCAGAGCTTCATCTCATAGCCCTCAAGGGCATGCTTATCTGATAAAGATGAGATGGGTCTTTAATAATATGTGCCTGTAAAAAGAACCTTCTATATCCCTCAAGGGACGGGTCATCTTATGAAGATGAGTCGGGTCTTCTGCATTTAATTTGAGAAGAACATCGTCATACATTAGCCCCCAAGTGCCAAGTATATTGCTTGCAATGTGCTTGGGACTTAAATATTTCTTGTATACCATCTTATATACATGCTGAAATGTATTTATGGTCTTAAATGCTCACTTGCAGGACACCTTAAACTTTAATGACTCGCAATTGGGCGAGTTAAGAAAAATGCTCAAACACCAGGAGTTTGAAACTCACAAAGCTGAGACCAAGTTTAAAATTAGCTTGGATGAAAACGAAAAGCTCAAGGCCAGCTTTTCGACAAAGAGAGTCGCCTGGGAGAAAGAGAGAACCACATTACTGCAAAGGGCAGAGGCCGATGAATCATCCTGAAGACTTGTCCGGCTTAAAGCGGTGAATTTCACACATGACATCTATCTTTGGTAAGTAGCACTTGAATTTTAATCCTTCATAATGTTTTACTTCTGACTCGCCCGGCGACTCACATGTATGCTTGCTTAACAGGCCCCAGAAGCTCCAACCTTGTCCAAGATATGCTCTTGAAGCTGAAAGCCATGTACTATTTGGTTGAGCAACTATATACACGCACTCAACAAGCTCTTGTGGCTATTTCCAATGGGAGGCCGCCGACGACTCTCATCGGGGCGGTGCTAGACCAATTATCAATAGTGCCCAAATAAGTGGAAGAGATGAAACTGTCAGTCGCCCGCTTTGGTGCCATTACAATGCTCATCTGAGCCAAGGCATGGCAAGCAGAATTAGACCCGGAGGAAATGGCCATCGGCTATCTAGGATTGAAAGAAGAAGGGTCTCCTTTTGATCAAGCGGACTTTGCTAAAAGTTTAAAGGAACTGCGTCCCTTGGCATGCAAACTGGCCGAGGAGATCAATTTGTCCAAGTACCAGCCGGCTTACAATACAGAGAACGCTAGGATCAGGGCGCCGACTCACGATGTCGTGGATCTCACTCCTCCAATGCGTAAGCATACTTTTGCCCGTGACATTGATCTGTCCCAAATTGTCAGTGATGAAGCCATATTCGAGGCCTTAACTAGCATCGACTGGACATTGGTTGACCTTCAGATGGCGACGACGAAGAGGTGGCGCAGGATGATGCATAACATTCAAGGCGCCAGGAAGAAAAAGTGACTTGTGATCGTCATAAGCCAAGTGGCTTATAAGGCCGAGTTATAGGATTTTAGCTCCAAAAAACACTTCGACTTAAAGATCATATGGGCATATTTGATAACCTTGTAATAGGGTAGTCTTTTAAAACAATGATCCATCTTGTCATGCCATCGTGCATGTTTATCAAAGCTGCTTGGTAGAGACATTGTGATGCATGTTGAACTGAACCAAACATATGATTTGTATCATGACTCTTATTATCTTCTGAAGGCCTTGTTCATCTGTAAGAGCCCAATCAACTTTGTATCGGCGACTTATAAACTAAGAGCCAGGTGGGTGACAACCATATCAGTAGTCTTTCATGACTAAAAATCATCCTTTTAGCTTTTTAAGTCAAAGCGAAACTGGCGACTCAACATCCAAAACTAGGGAGGGTTGTAACCTGGAATACTCAATCATGAGCCACAACATACTGGAGACTTAAAGTCAAAAATCAGGGTGGGTATCAACCTGAATTAGTCAATCATAACTAGACCTGGCCAGGTCGGACTTCGGGCCGGGCCAAGCCAAGCCCGACACAGAAAACCCAGCCCCGGCCTGGGTGTTGGGCCTAGAAAATTAGGCCCAAGCCCGGCCCGCACACGTAAAAGCCCGCCAGGCCTCGGGCCTCGGGCCGAGCCCCTTCAAAAATCACAAAAACGACGGGCCCAGCCCGACCCGGCTATCGGGCTCAAAATCTAGGCGTCGGGTCGGGCTGCCCATGGGGAGGACTAATCATAACCCGGAGACAGGCGACTCGGGGATTCGTAATTTGGCTCAGAAACCTAAATTTAAACCCAAAAAAACATCTAAAAACCAAAACAAAAAATATGCAAATCTCAAATAATCACTTGCCCAGCTTTCAAGGCATGACTAAAAGGATTAGCTCAGAGGCCTCATATTTGCTTTCAAGGTTGCAACAGCCGTTGGCTCTGAGGCAACATGATTGCTTTCAAGGCCGCAACAGTCGTTGGCTCTCACGCCACATGATTGCTTTCAATGGCCGCAACAGCCGTTGGCTCTGAGGCCACATGATTGGTTTCAATGGCCGCAACAGCCATGGTTTATCCTAGCTCACTTTAAGCCGGCTCTCACGTGACACAAGCCGTCGTTTTAACCTTAACAAGTTCAGGGTCTTAAAAAATATTGATTGTTTTGAGTTCGGCGGGTCACTTAGTGAAGTAGCAAGTTGCAAACAGGCAGGTAAAACCTATAAGAGTGGCATTCAAGCCGGTCAAGAGGGTATGAAAGCTAAACCTAGCGATTGGAAGCCCCCAAGTGACCTTATGATCAATCAATAAAGGCTCAGGTACTCAGAAATGAAACAATAGAGGGCCCATAATTTGGGGATGCTGGCTTTATTAGTTTGATCATAAAAGTTATATACATTATCAAAAGTATGTACAAAGATAAGAGCCGGTGGCGCAAGTATAGTAAGGCCAAAGATGGGCAATATTCCACGGCCAACGTGTCTCCTCTTCCGACTTGCGGGAATCCCTGTGCTCACACACATCAATGAGGTAATAAGACCCGTTGTTGAGATTCTTGCTGACCACAAACGGTCCTTCCCAAGGAGGGGAGAGCTTATGCATCCCTGTTTGGTCTTGAATCAAAAGGAGCACTAAGTCGCCTTCCTAAAAGGTCCGGCTTCGAACTCTACGGCTATGATAGCGACATAGGTATTGATGATAAATAGCCGATCGAGCTACTGCAAGGTCTCGCTCTTCACCCAAAGCATCAAGTGCATTCTGGCGTGTCGTCTCATTATCAGCTTCAACATAAGCTGCCACTCTCAGCGAGTCATGGCGGATATCACTAGGGAGAACCGCCTCTGCACCATAAACCATGAAGAAAGGCATGTGCGTGTTGACCTGTTGGGGTGGTCCTTATACTCCAAATAACTGAAGGAAGCTCTTCCACCCAACAACCCAGAGATCTTTGCAAAGGAACCATGAGCTGGGGCTTAATACCTCTCAATATTTCCTGGTTAGCACGTTTGGCTTGACCATTGGACTGGGGATGTCCTACTCAAGAAACATCAAGCCAGATATGCTCTCTTTGACAAAACTCCATCATAGAACCTTTAGAAAAATTTATCCCATTATCAGTGATAATACTATGAGGGAAACCAAAGCAAAAAAATAGCTTCTTGACAAACTGAACCGCAGTCTCTGCGTCACACTTGTTGACCGGTTCTGCCTCAACCCACTTGGTAAATTTATCAACTAACCGGAGAT
>LR738716.1:106602730-106621758 GCA_902687465.1 Secale cereale
AAGAAAAATTTTGACACCCGTTGCATTTGCTGACGATATCCTCGACATCGGTATGAGCCATCAACCAATAAAACCCATGCCGAATGGCCTTAGCAACCAAAGATATTGAGTGGGCACGATGACCACAATCGCCTTTATGAATCTCTCGTAGAATCTCACGGCCCTCCTCGGGAGAAATACAGCATTGGAACAAGCCCGTTACACTGCGTCAGTGTAACTCACCGTTGACAATAGTCATAGACTTGGACCTCCGGGTGATCTGTCGTACCAATGTTTCGTCCTCAGGTAACTCGCCCTGGCTCATATAAGCGAGATAGGTAACGTCCACTCCGGACCAATGTGAAGAGCCGCCACCAGTTGGCCCTCCAAGTCAGGTATAGCAATATCCTCCTCAGATGGTAATTTAACAGACGGGGTATGCAAGACGTCAAGGAACACATTAGGGGGTAGCGGCTTACGCTGAGACCTTAGACGAGAAAATGCATCAGCTGCCTCATTCTTCTGTCGAGCAATGTGATCCACCTGATAACCTTTAAAGTGACTAGCAATGTTTTCAATCGCTTGACGATAAGCCGCCATGGGCGGTTCTTTAGAGTCCCACTTGCGTGAGACTTGCTGAGCCACCAAATCCGAGTCGCCCAGGCACCTAACCCGGCTTAAATTCATCTCCTTGGCCATATGAATCCCATGGAGCAAAGATTCATACTCAGCTGCATTATTAGTACAAGGAAACATCAACCTTAAAACATAACAAAATTTATCACGTCGTGGGGAAGTCAATATAACTCCAGCCCCCGAGCTTCTAGTTGTCTAGAGCCGTCAAAGTGGATTTTCCAATATGTGTTATCAGGCTTCTCCTCAGGTCCTTCAACTCTGTCCAATCATTGATAAAGTCCACCAGAGCTTGAGATTTTATAGTTGTCCTAGGCACATACTTCAAACCATGAGGCCCAAGCTCAATTTCCCGCTTGGCAACCCGGCCAGTGGCTTCTCTATTTTGAATAATATCTTCCAAAGGAGAAGAGCTAACCACGGTAATAGGATGTCCAAGAAAATAGTGCTTCAGCTTGCGACTTGCCATGAATACCCCATATACCAACTATTGCCAATGTGGGTATCTTTACTTTGACTCATTTAAAACCTCACTGATATAATAAGCCGGCCGTAGGACTGGGTACTCCTTACCCGCCTCCTTGCGCTCGACGACAACTGCTACGTACGCTGACAACTTTATTATTAGCCGCCCCGTACAGGAGCAAAGGCTCTTTGGCAATTGGAGAAGCCAAGACCGGCGGCTCAGCCAACTGTTTCTTGAGAGCTTCAAATTCTTGATCCGCCGCCTCACTCCATACGAAATGGTCGGACTTCTTCATCATCTGATATAAGGCAGAGCCTTTTCCCCCATGCGACTTATGAAGCAACTTAAAGCCGCCACACGACCCGCCAGACGTTGAGCGTCATTGACACACGTCGGCTTAGACAGCGAGGTGATGGCCTTAATCTTCTCCGGGTTAGCTTCAATGCCCCATTCTGGGACTAGGAAACCTAAAAGTTTACCTGCAGGCACACCAAAAACACATTTGGTCAGGTTAAGCATCATCTTGTAGACCCAGAGATTGTCAAATGTTTCTTTTAATTCGTCTAGAATAGTCTCCTTCTTCCTAGACTTGACCACAATGTCATCCACATAGGCATGCACGTTATGCCCAATCTGACTGTGAAGACAATTTTGAACACATTGATGGTAAGTCGCCTGGGCACTCTTAAGCCCAAAAGGCATAGAAACATAGCAGAAAGCCCCAAAAGGTGTGATGAATGATGTCTTCTCTTGGTCTTTGACTGCCATCATGATCTGATGATAACCAGAATATGCATCTAAGAAACACAAACTTTCGCAACCCGTCGTTGCATCAATGATTTGGTCAATACGGGGGAGAGCAAATGGATTCGTTGGACACGCCTTGTTGAGATCTATGTAATCGATACACATACGCCACGTGCCGTTTTTCTGAAGTACCAGCACGAGATTGGACAACCACTCAGGGTGGAAGACTTCCACAATAAACCCAGCTACTAAGAGTCAGGCCACTTCTTCGCCAATAGCTTTACGTCGCTCTTCATTAAACCGATGGAGGAATTGTTTAACCGACTTAAACTTAGGATCTATATTGAGACTGTGCTCAGCGAGTTCTCTTGGTACACCTGGCATGTCAGAAGGTTTCCATGCGAAAATGTCCCGATTCTCATGGATGAACTTGATGAGCGCGCTTTCCTATTTGGGATCTATAGTAGCACTTATTGTAAACTACTGAGATGAGTCGCCAGGAATAAAATCCACCTGATTGGTTTCATCAACAGATTTAAACTTCAACAGCGGCTCTTGCTCAATGCTAGGCTTCTTCAGAGGGGTCATATCAGTCGGGTCAACATTATCTTTATGAAACGTTAACTCCTCAGAGGCACAAGCCGACTCTGCATAAGTTGCTCTCCTTCCTCGCACTCCAAAGCGAGTCTACGATCACCATGGATCGTGATCACACCTTTACATTATCGGCGTCCTGGGAACCAGGGTACCCAGACTTGCCTGCCTGCGTCCCGCGACGCGCTCCTACTACGGCCTGGTACGGCCCAGCTGATCGACCAGCTGCTCAAGACCCTCGCGAGGGGGCTAAGCCTCGCGAGGAGAACGACACCAAGACCCTCTCAGGAGCGGCCTCGGCTAGGCTGCTCCGTAGGGGCGGAGAACTCAAGGCCAAGCCTGCCTCAGGAGGAGGCAGTGACGCGAGCAGTGACGCACTGCGCCAGCGGGTGCCAGCGGCGCAGTTGCCATTTTGGTGCAAAGGAGACAACGCATGCGTAGGTTCCCGAGGGGCAAGACAAAGGTTTCCCCTTCGATGCAACAAGACCGAAGACCGCAAGGACGACGGGGAGGATGTCACCACCGAGCCCACCACCGTGTCATCGTCTGAACTCTTTGCACGCGAAGACCGCTTTTGTCAGGATAGGGACGTCCTTGTGTTCCCGCTCAAAATGGCCGTTGTGGGATCCCTTCCTGCCTAAACATTACGAGGGAAGAGGACCCTGGCCGCCTATATAAGTAGCTAGGGTATCCACTGTGGAGGCATCTAGATTAACCTCATCTCGAACACCCCACCTTCTCTTCAAGGAGCAAGAACACTTGCCTCCTGACCCTCTTGAGATCTCCTCCTGAGCTCAAGAACCACTATACTTGTTCATACTCAAGTCCTCCTGAGGCTAATCCACTCAAGCAGGACATAGGGTTTTACACCGCAAGATGGCCTGAACCTGGGTAAACTCGTGTGTGCTTTTACTTGTTGCTTGCTTGAATCTCACCACCGGGCAAGGGCGTGGCGCTAGGTAGACGTGAGCGGGAGAGATCTTTGTTCACGCCCCTGTGTTGGAACTTCTTTGGGTTTGCGGAGCCCCTAATCTGACATTTGGCGCGCCAGGTAGGGGGCGTGTCGAAATCTCGCCTCTCCGACGATCTCGTCCCGCTCTCGTTCGTCGACCTCGCTTCACCGCCATGGTGGACACACGCCGCATCACCAACGTCAATCAGACGGCTCCCGCGGGCAACGGTGCACCGCTCCGCCCCAACTCGTCGGTCGCCAACGCTGCCACCGACCCGGCCATCCACGAGTAGCAGGACTCGTCGCTGCCGCTGTCCATGCGGCGCGATGGCTGCACGGCAACACCATCACCCTCGCCGGCCACGGTGTCGTCCTCGCTGATCCGCCACGGGCCAGTCTACCAGCAGCCTACGCTACTGATGGCGCGGGAGCTCCTACGCTACCGACCAGCGGACGACATCTACGACGAGTGGCTCCACCACATCATCGAGCTCGTCAATGCCGCCGGGGAGGTACCTGCACCAACTCACTCCTCCCTTCCTCCATCGCTCATGGCGGGGAACGTGGACCACGGCGTCCTGGCTCCACCTCCACTGCACGGCGCTGGCCAGGGGCTCACACGCGAGGCTCCACGGCGCGAGCAGCCCCGCAGGGCCCCTGCGCACGACGAGGAGAGCTGCCAGGTGGTCCCGTGTCCCCAGGCACAAGCTCGCTGGCTCCCCGTTCCGCAGCACCAGAACCGCGCACCACAGGAGGTGGTGGCGCCTGTACCCTAGGAACCAGCACCGCACGCGCAGGGGGCACCTGCAATCATGAGCATGCCTGGATGTCGCGCCCTAGCTCTAGATCTGCGGCACCTCATCTGTCCCAAACGTTCAAGCCGGATCTGCCTCCGCACTACGATGGCACCGCCGGCCCCGCAGAGTTCCTCCAGCTCTGCGAGCTGAGCATCGAGGCATCCAACGGCACCGAGCATGTCATGGCGAACCGGTTCCCTATGGCTCTCAAGGACGGCGCTCGCTTCTGGCTCATGAACCTTCCTGCAGGATCCATCTCCTCCTGGGGGGAGCTTCATGAGCGTTTCGTCGCCAACTTCCAAGGTACCCGCGACCGAGCCCTGGCGGCCGCGGATCTGCGCCACGTGAAGCAGCGAGACCCTGCAGAAGTACATCCAGCGTTTCAACACCGTGCGCCTCAAGATCCCCAGGGTCTTGGATGAGGCCATCATCTCGGCGTTCTCCGACAGTGTCCACGATGTCAGGATGAAGGAGGAGCTCGCCATCCACGAGGACATGTGCACGGCCCTCGAGATGTTCAACCTCGCGGCGTAATGCGCCAAGGAAGAGGAAGGCCGCCTCTCTCTCTCCTGGAGCTGCCTGAAGCGGAGGCTGACGACAAGAAGGCCAACGCCAAGGAAGCAAAGCGCAAGGGACCCGCCGTGCTGGCTGCGGAGCCAGAAGTGAAGCATTTTTGCGGCTACAACGACCCCCCCAAAGACAACCGTCCATACTGCGTCTACGATCTTCGAGACGCTCCAAGTCCCCTACAATCAACTACACCCAACCAAGCCATTCTACGGAGTCACAGATGGCTCCACACTACCGATGGGGCAGGTCCGCCTCCCCGTCATCATCGGTGATCGCGACAACTATCGCACCGAGCTCATCGACTTCGACGTCGCCAACATTCACCTCCCGTACAACGCCATCCTAGGGTATCCGGCCCTCGCCAAGTTCATGGCGGCAACCCATCACGGCTACAACGTCCTCAAGATGCCCGGGAGTGGCGAGGTAATCACGATCACCTACGACGAGAAGGAATCAGTGCGTTCCCTGGAGCACGCCTACCAGACTGCAGCGGTCGAGAGCTCCGACGGAGATGGTGCCGTCTTCGCCCTACAGACCGCCCCCAAGAAGATGAAGCACCTGCCCGCAAACGGACATCAGGATGCAGGGGCTCCTGACGGCACCGCGTCAGGTCCCGCGCCTGCTGATGAGGCGCCCTCCACCCTCGCATAGGGAGGCGCACCCGGCGCCCCTCTCAGGATGGGCTCGGGGGCTCTCCTCTGGAGTGCCTCTAGTCTAACCAGCATCACGAGGGAGGTGTTCGGGCACCACCTGCAGGCGTGTCTCGACGCGCGTTTTTGTGAGCCCAGCGTGGGCCATACAGCGCTGGGAGCTCAGGACTTCATCGACCAGGCTACCGAGGAACTTCAGTACGCAAGGCTCATACGCGGTGGGCGCAACCGCACGGCACCAAGCTCGCCTACCCGCAACCCAAAGCAACCAATTCCGCATATGCATCGACATCGCAGGCCTCAACCGAGCCGCTTCTCTGGAGCCCTTCTGGCCGACGGTTGTCGGCTGGAGGAGGACTCTCCCCTGCAGCCATAGTGTTCTCTAGTGGCTTCTCTCATGATAGCGATATTCTACGGCGGGTAAACAAATTAATGTCAAGCAATTGATAGAAAAGCGAATAATTATGAGACTATCTAGGCATGATCATTGTATATAGGCATCACGTCCGAGACAACTAGACCGACTCGTGCCTGCATCTACTACTATTACTCCACACATCGACCGCTATCCAGCATGCATCTAGTGTATTGAGTTCATACGAACAGAGTAACGCCTTAAGCAAGATGACATGATGTAGAGGGATAAACTCAAGCAATATGATATAAACCCCATCTTTTTATCCTCGATGGCAACAATACAATACGTGCCTTGCTGCCCCTACTGTCACTGGGAAAGGACACCGCAAGATTGAACCAAAAGCCAAGCACTTCTCCCATTGCAAGAACTATAGATCTAGTAGGCCAAACCAAACCAATAATTCGAAGAGACTTGCAAGGATATTTTGAGCACACATATAAAGTTGAGATAAGAACCAAATATCTTTCATGGATAACCTTGATTATAAACTCACAATTCATCGGATCTCGACAAACACACCGCAAAAAGTGATTACATCGAATAAATCTCCTCGAAGACCGAGGAGAACTTTGTGTTGAGATTCAGAGAGAGAGAAGAAGCCATCTAGATACTAGCTATGGACCCGAAGGTCTGTGGTAAACTACTCACAACTCATGGTGAGGGCGATGATGATGATGAAGAAGAACTCCATGATGGATCCCCCTCCGGTGGAGCTCCGGAACAGGCTCCAAGATGGGATCTCACGGGAACAGAAGGTTGCGGCGGTGGAATTAGGGTTTTCTCTCTGTTGTCGAAGGTTTCGGGGTACATAGACTTATATAGGAAGAAGGAGGACACCGGGGGTGCTCAGAGGGCCCACAAGGCAGGGGGTGCACCCCCCACCCTCGTGGGCGCCTCGATGCTCCCCTGACGTGGTTCTCAAGTTCCCTGTGCGTGATTTTCTCCAAAAATATCTCTCGTGAAGGTTTCATTCCATTTGGACTCCGTTTAATATTATTTTTCTGCAAAACCCTGAAACACGCAAAAAACAACAATCTGGACTGGGCCTTTGGGTTAGTAGGTTAGTCCAAAAAATGATATAAAAGTGTATGATAAAGCCGATTAAGCATCCAAGACTTCATAAATAATATCATGGAACAATCAAAAATTATAGATACGTTGGAGATGTATCAAGCATCCCCAAGCTTAATTCATGCTCGTCCTCGAGTAGGTAAATGATAAAGACAGATTTTTTGTTGTGGAATGCTAACCAATATAGTTTTTCAATGTAATTCTCTTAATTGTAGCATGAATGTTCAGATCTGAAAGATTCAAGATAAAAGTCTATATTGACATAAGAAATAACAATACTTCAAGCATACTAACTACGCAATCATGTCTTCTCAAAATACTATGGCTAAAGGAAGTTATCCCTACAAAATCATATAGTCTGGCGATGCTCCCTCTTCATCACACAAAATATTCATCATGCACAACCCCGATTTCAGCCAAACACTTGTTTTCATACTCTATCTTTCCAAACCTTTCAACTTTCACGCAATACATGAGCGTGAGCCATGGATATAGCACTATGGGTGGAATAGAGGTGGTTGTGGAGAAGACAAAAAGGAGGGAGATAGTCTCACATCGACTAGGCGTATCAACGGGCTATGGAGATGCCCATTAATAGATATCAATGTGAGTGAGTAGGGATTGCCATGCAACGGATGCACTAGAGCTAAGTATGTATGAAAGCTCAATAAAAGAAACTAGTGGGTGTGCATCCAACTTGCTTGCTCACGAAGACCTAGGGCATTTGAGGAAGCCCATCGTTGGAATATACAAGCCAAGTTCTATAATGAAAATTCCCACTAGTATATGCAAGTGACTAAACATGAGACTCTCTACAATGAAGAACACGGTGCTAATTTGAAGCACAAGTGTGGAAAAAGATAGTAGCAATTGTCCCTTCTCTCTTTTCTCTCATTTTTTTGGAGGGGCTTTCACCTATTTATTTTTATTAGCCCCTCTCTATATTTTTTTTGGGCCATCTCTTTTCTTTATTGGCCTTTCCTCACATGGGACAATGCTTTAAAAATGATGATCATCACACTTTTATTACAACTCGAAATTTAAACTCGATACTACAACAAGTATGACTCTACATGAATGCCTCCGGTGGTGTACCGGGATGTGCAATGAATCAAGAGTGACATATATGAAGATTATGCATGGTGGCTTTGCCACATATACGATGTCAACTACATGATCATGCATGGCAATATGACAATATGATGCGTGTCATATGAACGGAACGGTGGAAAGTTGCATGGCAATATATCTCGGAATGGCTATGGAAATGTCATGATAGGTAGGTATGGTGTCTGTTTTGAGGAATAATATGGTGGCTGTTTAGAGGAAGGATATATAGTGGGTTTATGGCACCGGCGAAAGTTGCGCGGTACAAGAGAGGCTAGCAATGGTGGAAGGGTGAGAGTGCGTATTATCCATGGACTCAACATTTGTCATAAGAACTCATATACTTATTGAAAAAATCTACGAGTCATCAAAACAAAGCAATCAACGCATGCTCCTAGGGGGGAGGTTGGTAGGAGTTAACCATCGCGCGCCCCCGACCTCCACACAAAGGTTGGGACTTTACAAATACCTCATGCTCTAACTTCGTCACATAGCGGTTCACCATACATGCATGATACGGGAATCACTAACCTTAACACAAGTATTTCTCAATTTCATAATAACTCCACTAGCATGGCTCTAATATCACTATCCTCATATCTCAAAAAAATTATCAAGCATCCAACATCTCATCATATTCAATGCACTTAGTATGAAAAAATTTACTACATTGACATTGGATGTCTATCATGTGAAGACTAGTTTCTTTAGCCTAAACACATTACCATGCTGTTTTAATGGACTCTCAAATAGATATAAGTGAAGATTGAGAGTTCATCCATTTCTACATAATATAACCACCACCGTGCTCTGAAAGGTATAAGTGAAGCACTAGAGCAAAGACTATTCAACTCAAAAGATATAAGTGAAGCACATAGAGTGTTCTAACAATTTCTAGGCCATGTTTAACACTCTAAAATAGGTGTGTCCAGCAAGGATGATTGTGACAAACTAACAAGCAAAGACTCAAATTATACAATATGCTCTAAGCAAAACACATATCATGTTGCGAATAAAAATATAGCTCCAAGTATAGTTACCGATGGATGAAGACGAAAGAGGGGATGCCTTCCCGGGGCATCCCCAAGCTTAGGCTTTTGATTATCCTTGAATTCCTTAGGGTGTCATGGGCATCCCCAAGATTGGTCCTTTGCTACTCCTTGTTCCATAGTCCATCAAAGCAATACTCAAAACTTGAAAACTTCACAACACAAAACTTAGACAAAAATTCTCGTGAGCTCCGTTAGTATAAGAAAGCAAACCACTACTCAAAGGTGTAGTAATGAATTCATTCTTTGTTTATATTGGTGTTAAACCTACTGTATTCCAACTTCTATATGGTTCATATCCTCCAATAGTACTCATAGATGCATCGAAATAAGCAAACAACACACGAAAAATAGAATCTGTCAAAAACAGAACAGTGTGTAGTAATCTGTAGGTTTCACCAACTTCTGGAACTCCAAAAATTCAACCTAAATTGGTAAATTTGCGGAATTTGTCTACTAATCATCTGCAAAACAAATCAAATAAATAGCACGCCCCAGTAAAATCTGACGACCACTTTAGCAAGCGCTAACGATTCTGTTTTTCACAGCAAGATCATATAAACTTCACACAAGTCTTCCCAAAGGTTCTACTTGGCACAAACACTAAACAAAACGTGAAACCACATCTAATCAGAGGCTAGATTCAATATTTATTCCCTAACAGCAATAAAAAATATAAAATTGGGTTGCCTCCCAACAAGCGCTATCGTTTTACGCCCCTAGCTAGGCACGATACAAGATAAGTCTAGGTATTGCCATCTTTGGAAGGAAATTCTTTGATTAAGCACCTATGATTCTTAGGCACTTATTTGTCCCTATTAATAATCAAACTCTTCGGCAAGAAATCAAGAAATTCTAAAGTGTCAAAAGGGTCTCTTGCAAAAGTAAGAAAATTAGGGTGAACACTTATGGATTTGAGATCCGCAATTCTAGACGTTTCACCTTTGTCTTTAGGGACATACATGAACTTGGATAATTTAGTGGTAGAGGTATTTGGAGTAGTTTGTATAGCGGAAAGAGCAGAACCCACATTAGTGATAATATCCTCAAGCTTATTGATTCTAGTCGAATCTTGGTCTAGCATTTCTTTAACTATGGGCTCCTTTTCCTTAAGATTTTTCAGATCAACTCCTACCTTAGATCTATATTGGGTGATTTCATTATGCATTTTTTTTCTAAGTTCTCTACCAATTCTATCGTAGCAACTTTGTTTTCATTGATTTCTAACCTTTACATAACATGCTCCAAAGTTAAAACGGTCCCATTAACCATAAGAGGTGTTGAGCCAAATAATTCAGTCATAGCATTATAAGAATCAACGGTGTGGCTACCCAAGAAATTCCCTCCAGTAATGGTATATAAGATAAATCTATTCCACGGAGTTATGCCAACATAAAAATTGAGAAGAAGCACGGAAGTGGAAAGCTTCCTATTGGATATATTTTGAGCATTGCAAATTCTATACCAGGCATCTTTTAAGTTTTCTTCTTCCCTTTGTTTAAAGTTGAGGACCTCACTCTTGGGAGTGGTGATAATGATAGGTGTGCTAGACATGATGACAAGCAAGCAAGCAGCACACGAGCAAAAAAGAAGCAAGCGAACGATAAACATGCGGTGGAAGAAGGGCAAATAAAACGGCAAGGGTGAAGTGGGGGAGAGGAAAACGAGAGGCAAATAAATGTAATGCGAAGTATAAGGGTTTGTGATAGGTACTTGGTATATGACTTTTGCGTAAGCCTCCCCGGCAACGGCGCCAGAAATTCTTCTTGCTACTTTCGAGCTTGCGTTGTATTCCCTCGAAGAGGAAAGGGAGATGCAGCACAGTAGCATAAGTATTTCCCCCAGATTTTGAGAACCAAGGTATCAATCCAGTAGGAGACCACGCGCGAGTCCCTCGCACCTGCACAAACAAATAAGAACTTCGCAGCCAACGGGATAAGGGGTTGTCAATCCCTTTACGGTCACTTACGAAAGTGAGATCTGATAGAGATGATAGTTTATATTTTTGGTATTTTTAGTTTATAAGAATAGCAAATAAAAGCGATAAAAGTAAAGTAGATGTAGATTGATATGTTGAGAATAGACCCAGGGGCCATAGTGTTCTCTCGTGGCTTCTCTCATGATAGCGATATTCTATGGCGGGTAAACAAATTACTGTCGAGCAATTGATAGAAAAGCAAATAATTATGAGACTATCTAGGCATTAACATTGTATATAGGCATCACATCCGAGACAAGTAGACCGACTCCTCCCTGCAGCTACTACTATTACTCCACACATCGACCGCTATCCAGCATGCATCTAGTGTATTGAGTTCATAAGAACAGAGTAACGCCTTAAGCAAGATGACATGATGTAGGGGGGTAAACTCAAGCAATATGATATAAACCCCATATTTTTATCCTCGATGGCAACAATACAATACGTGCCTTGCTGCCCCTACTATCACTTGGAAAGGACACCGCAAGATTGAACCCAAAGCCAAGCACTTCTCCCATTGCAAGAACTATAGATCTAGTAGACCAAACCAAACCAATAATTCGAAGAGACTTGCGAGAATATTATGAGCACACATAAAAAGTTCAGAGAAGAACCAAATATCTTTCATAGATAACCTTGATCATAAACTCACAATTCATCGGATCTCGACAAACACACCGCAAAAAGAGATTACATCGAATAGATCTCCTCGAAGACCGAGGAGAACTTTGTAATGAGATCCAGAGAGAGAGAAGAAACTATCTAGATACTAGCTATGGACCCGAAGGTCCGTGGAAAACTACTCACAACTCATGGTGAGGGCGGTGATGATGATGAAGAAGAAGAACTCTGTGATGGATCCCCTCCGGTGGATCTCCGGAACAGGCTCCAAGATGGGATCTCACGGGAACAGAAGGTTACGGCGGTGGAATTAGGGTTTTCTCTCTGTTGTCGATGGTTTCGGGGTACGTAGACTTATATAGGAAGAAGTAGGACACCGGAGGGTGCTCGGGGAGCCACGAGGCAGGGGGCTCGCCCTGGGCAGGGGGAGCTCCCCCCACCCTCGTGGGTGCCTCGATGCTCCCATGACGTGGTTCTCAAGTTCCATGTGCGTGATTTTCTCCAAAAATATCTCTCGCGAAGGTTTCATTCCGTTTGGACTCCGTTTGATATTCTTTTTCTGCAAAACCATGAAACAGGCAAAAAACAGCAATCTGGACTGGGCCTTTGGGTTAGTAGGTTAGTCCCAAAAATGATATAAAAGTGTATGATAAAGCCCATTAAACATCCAAGACTTCATAAATAATAGCATGGAACAATCAAAAAATATAGATACGTTGGAGACGTATCACCCTGGCCCCACGGTGGGCACGAACTGTCGTGGTATTGGCGCGGCAGATGCCCTTGTGAAAGGACTTAGGTGTGAGGCCATGGTCATGGTGATTAGCTTGAAGGGGTGAGCGAGACAAGAGACACGAGTTTACCCAGGTTCGGCCCCTCACCATCGAGGTAAAAGCCTACTCCTACTTTGTGTTGTATTGCAATAGTATCAATTACAAGGGAGCGGAATCGCTTAACCTAGCTTTTGATCAATCGTTTGTTGTCCCTAACCCGTCGTCAGGGTTCGCCTTTATATACACGGGTCGAGGCCCGGTGGCTTACAGGAGTCCATTTTGGGTCACACGATGTAACCGACTATGTCTCTAAGTCACCTTGCATTGCTAGGCAAGCTACCATCGGGCGCCTCACACATTCGGGTCTTGAGTCGCCTCCGGGCCGCGGGCCTTCAACTGGCCTGCTTGTGAGTCGCCTTCGGTCTTCTCATATCGTCTTCTCAGGCATTACTAGGCCTTCACTTATAAGTCGCCAACGGTGTAACCCGACCCCTCCTGGGCGGTTCAACTACGGGGTTATATCCCCAACAGATGGGTTGGTTTGTTTGGAACCATCCTCTCTATTGGGAGTTCGATATCTCTCATTTTGAGTGTACTAATGGATATCTCATTCCTTGATGTACCTTTTAATGATATCTTCCAAGTGACGATTTCTCCATTTGGTATCCTATTTTCACTTAGTATTTCTTTTTCATTTGGTATCGGTCCTTGGAAGTCTTGAGCATGCATATTTACTTCATGTATTTTCTTTGGCATGTTTTCTTTCTTTGACCCAATATATAGGGGAAACTTGTGACACCCCGAGACCGATGCTCCAGATGCCTTCCATTTATTTTAGTTGTTGTCGTGTGTTTATTGTGATTGTTGCATTATCATAATTGTTTTGCATATTTCTTTTCCTTATGTTGTTGCCATGACCATGATGAGTGCCATTGTCATGTTTGATTCTTGTATCATGTTCATCTTTATTATAATGCATTGTGCCATCCTTGCTTTGTTCTATGCTTTTATGATGTGATATTGCCTATGCCATTTTTGTTGCATTTGCATCACGAGCATCATGCATTGGTTTGCATCTTGAAGTTTTTTTGTGTGCTTGTTTTCTTTGTGAAATCTGTCGGTGTACTAAGATAGGGGTACCTTAGTACCCCAACTTGTGCACGGGCAGTAGCAGCTTCCCGCGGCAGGGTCTACCACGTGCTTGCCTGAGGCCTCTCTGGTCCTTATTAAGCCATTCAAAAACAAAGTATACAAGACAGAAGATCAAGGCCCCGGCAAGTGGAGCTTGCCGGGAAGGCCGTCCCAGGCTCAAGACTATGCCATTAACACAAGGCCCTGGCAAGAGGAGCTTGCCAGGAAGACCAGAAGACTGTATCTAGAAGACAAGCCTCGGCGCACTCTGCGCCCCGGCAAGACCCGGGGAGCGACAAGCTTCCCGGCCCGACAAGATCAAGACCCCGGCAAGGTGCTTGCCGGGGGAAGTTTGCACTGTGTGCCCGCGCTCTAGCTCATCGGCCCACGCGTCGCCCTGGGGCCCTTCCAGGGACGCGTGGCGTGTGGCTGTGCAGCCTGGGGGACACGGTGGCACTCCACGGTGACGAGGCTACCACCGTGGCGAACGGAGACGCAAGGGCGGGCGCTTTTGGGGTCGACGGCGACGGGCATTTAATGCTCTTGTCCCCCACTGTCAAGTTAGGTGATGACCACTGTTCATCCACTACCCATGTACTGTTCCCGCACTGTTACAACTACCACCACAGTTACGTTTTTGCCCTTCTTCTACGTTGACACCTGTCGGTGACCCCTTGAGCTATAAAAGGAGGCCCATGCACAACGTAGAAAGGGTTCGAAACCTAGATAGCTTACTCACTCGGTGTAGCTAGTTCTTCAAGCTCCCGAGCTCACAAACTCAATACAAACCAAGGCAGGAGTAGGTTTTTACGCGTCCGCGCGGCCCGAACCTGGGTAAACTGCCCGCGTGCTCTCCTCGATCCGCTCTTTGTGCTTCCTCCGCTCCCTCACCGCAACGAAAAGGGGCTCCGGTCCCATAGGTGTTCGTGGTGGACAGTTTCCCCCGACATCTTTGGCGCGCCAGGTAGGGGAGCGTCGAGGTTGTGCGAACCTGATCCGGCGTTCACGCGGGCACATTCTTCATCAACCTCTCCAGCTTCATCAGCAACAGCAACATGGCCCCGAAGAAGAAGGCTTCGGAGGTCGCAGGCCCGTCTGCGTCTGTTCCACCGCCACCGGAACCAACGGTGGGTGGAGGAGACGCCGGCGGAAGGGTGGTCGCCGGCGAGGAAACTCGCGGCACCACCAAATCCAAGGACAAAACGGACGACCGAGCCTCGGTGTCCGTAGACGCGCCACGTCCATCTCAGCAGACGACCACCCAGCAGCGCCGTGGTACAGGAGGTACCATCCGCTTGCTGGGGCAAGGGCAAACCGGAGGATCGCGGGATGCTCCAGGCCATCGTCCTGGCACAAGCAAGGCGCGGTCGCCGGGGCGAGACCCTGCTCCTTCTAACCCTGTTAGAAGTCCGAGCATATCTCGCTCCTCGCACCGCTCGCCACCGCTTGCCTCCTCTCCAGCGGAAGCACTCGCAAGAGCGCAGCTGCTCCTCGACTTCCCTCCAGCGGCAGACAAGGCCGAAGACTGGAGGGCAACCATCCAGAGCCTGATCGCCTTCGCCAATAACGACTCTCCGCAGCAGCCGGCGACCTCGCGGCCACGGCAAGTCGAGAAGACGAAGGCCGACGGCGACAAGACCGCCGGGGGTGCAACTACGGTGCACTCCCCGCCGCGGAAGCAGAAGACGCCTCCCCGCCGGATTAACGTCGACGACGACTCCACGGCGTCGTCGGATCCGCGGGTTCGTCGGGACCAGCGCCAAGTCCTTGACGATCGGCGGCAAGAAGATGCTCGAACAACGATCGAGCGCCGGCGAGAAGCCCGGCGACAATCTGATCAGCGTGCTGGGACCGCTGTCGACGCGCACGCGCCCGGTGAACCAGGCGACTTGCCGTACGCGGCAGGTTGCCCTGCGTTCACCCGCGAGCTGCGGCGTGTCCAGTGGCCCAGTATGAAAAACTTCAAGCCCGACGTACCCGAGAAGTACGACGGCAAGACGCACCCCTCGGAATTCCTCAGTATCTACACCATCGCGGTGCAAGCTGCTGGGGGGCGCGACGAGAAGATACTGGCGAACTACTTCCCGCTGGTGCTTAAGCCGAACGTACGTTCTTGGCTTGTGCACTTGCCGGAAGGCTCCATTTCTTCGTGGGCGGATTTGTGCCACCAATTTGTTGGCGCCTTCACGGGCGGCCACAAACCCCACGGCCAGGAGAGTGATCTCCACATTCTGGCCCAGAAGGAAGGAGAACCTCTGCGCAAGTACATCCAACGCTTCAGCCGCGTGCAGCACAACATTCCCGACGTCCACCCCGCCGCGGTTATTAGCGCGTTCCACCAGAACGTGCGTAACCGTCGCATGCGGGAGGAGATGGCCATGAAGAAGATCCGGGACGTCAGCGAGCTCTACGCTCTGGCTGACAAATGCGCGCGCGCCGAAGAGGGGAGGAGACTCCCCGGGGAGGATGCTGGCGCAGGGGGAAGCGACAGCGAGGATGCCGCCCCGGCAAAGAAGAGCCGGCGGCGGAACAATAGAAAGAAGAAGAGCAAGGAGGTACTTGTCGTCGAGAAGTCCGGCAAGGAGGCTCCCGCCAAGGCAACGCAGGCTGGCGGCTCCGGCAAGGAGCCTGCCCCTGTAGCGGCAGCCGACAAGCCGGACGGCTCCGACAAGCAATATTGCAAGATCCACCGCACCAAGGGCCACGACCTCTCCAACTGCAAACGCGTCGAGTACCTCGTTGAGCAGCAGAAAGCTGAGTACGAGAGGCGCGACAAGGAGAAGGCTCAAGGTGGCGGAGGAGAGCCAAGCAAGAAGCGGCCTTTCAATGGCCGGGGAGGACGCCGCGGCAAGGCCAAGCAGGGGCAAGGTGATCGACCTCCCCGGGGCCGCGACAAGGATGACGAAGAGGACGACGACGACGACATGGAGGAAGGCGATAACAGCGAGCAGGAGTTCCAGAAGGCCACGGAAGTCCTGTGCGTCGACGGCGGCGCCTCTCTGCACACTTCCCACCGCCAACTCAAGCAGTGGGTGCGGGAAGTAAACGCAGCAGAGCCGCCCGTTGAGTCGCGCAGGCTGCTGAAATGGTCTAGCACGCCCATCATTTTTGATCTTGAGGATCACCCTGACCGCACCACTGCAGTCGGGTGCTTGCCGATGCTGGTCTCACCCACCATCCGCAACCTCAAGGTCACCAAAATGTTGGTTGACGGCGGGGCCGGGCTGAACTTGATCTCCTCAGCTGTGATCAAGAAACTCCAGATCCTAGATGGCGAGCTCGAAGAGACCGGTTCGTTCCAAGGAATAAACCCGGGAAGGAGCAAGCCCAAGGGGAAGATCACTCTGCCAGTGACCTTTGGCGGGGAACTCAACTTCAGGACGGAGAGGATAACCTTTGATGTTGCCGATATCCCATTGCCATACAATGGGATACTTGGACGTCCTGCCCTCGCCAAATTCATGTCAGCTTCCCACTACGCCTACAATATACTCAAGATGCCGGGGCCGATAAGCGTCATTTCTGTCCATGGCGACAAGAAGGATGCGCTTATCTGCACCGACAAGATCTACCGGGATGCAGCAGCCGCAGCGGAGAGCAACACACTTGTCGCTGAAGCTCCCGGGGGGAAGAAGACCAAGACCAAGTCCGGCAAGTGCTTTGGGGCCCACTCCGGCAAACGCACCTCTTCGGAGTGCTGCGCTGCCGTCGAGGACGTTCCATCGAGCTCCACCGGCAAGTGCAAGAAAGGGATGGCCGCTCCACCGCAACCAAGAAGGTGTACGCCAAGGAGGACGGCACTGGTGGTACCTTCACCATCAGTGCTACGCTTGATAGCAAATAGGAAAGCGCGCTCGTTGCCTTCCTGCGGGCGAATGTCGATGTGTTTGCGTGGCAACCATCTGACATCCCCGGCGTTCCCAGGAAGGTAATTGAGCACAAGCTTGCTGTTTGTCCTCATGCGCGGCCCATCAAGCAGAAGGTCAGGAAGCAAGCCGTGGAGCGCCAAGAATTCATTGCCGAAGAAATCAAGAAGTTAGAAGCAGCGGGCCTGGTTAGAGGCGTGATCCATCCGACGTGGTTAGCAAACCCAGTTGTCGTGCGTAAGGCTAACGGGAAGTGGAGACTGTGTATAGACTTCACCGATGTGAATAAAGCATGTCCCAAGGATCCATTTCCCTTGCCGCGCATTGACCAGATTGTTGACTCCACTGCTGGATGTGAGCTGCTCTCCTTTCTTGATGCATATTCGGGCTACCACCAGATTTTTATGGCCAAGGAAGATGAAGAGAAGACTGCATTGATTACTCCATGTGGCACATATTGCTTCATTCGCATGCCTTTCGGATTGAAGAATGTAGGCTCAACATTTGCAAGGGTAGTGCACACTGCTTTTGAGCCACAGATCCACAGAAATGTAGAAGCTTACATGGATGACATAGTGGTGAAGAGCAAGAGCAAGGATACCCTGATCCAGGATTTGGAAGAAACTTTTGCAAATCTGCGCAAGATCCAGCTTAAGTTGAACCCCGAGAAGTGTGTTTTTGGAGTCCCCTCCGGCAAGCTTCTCGGGTTCTTTGTGTCTCAGAGGGGGATTGAAGCTAATCCCGACAAGATTAAAGCCATCGAGCAGATCGA
The DNA here is from genome assembly GCA_902687465.1 of Secale cereale. NCBI lineage: Eukaryota > Viridiplantae > Streptophyta > Magnoliopsida > Poales > Poaceae > Secale > Secale cereale. The sequence goes on from LR738716.1 coordinate 106,620,908, forward strand.
AGCCCCGAAGCGCGTCAAGGACGTAAGGAGACTTACAGGTTGTGTGGCTGCCCTCAGTAGGTTCATTTCAAAGTCTGCAGAACGCGCCCTGCCTTTCTTCAAAATTTTGAAGAAGGCAGGTCCTATGAAATGGACTCCGGAAGCGGAGGCAGCGTTGCAAGACTTGAAAGGATACCTATCCTCCACTCCAATACTTGTCGCACCTAAGCCACAAGAGAAGTTGTTGCTATACCTAGCAGCAACCAATCAAGTGGTTAGTGCTGCGTTAGTCGCGGAGAGGGAGGCCGATGAGGAGTCCACACCACCGGCAAGAGAATCCAGCGACAAGCAGGGGGCTGCTCCGACAAGCTCTGGCCCCGACAAGGACAACTCTGCGCAGGAACAAGGAGAGGGGCTAGATCAAGATACTCCGGCGTGCAGAAGTTGCTTTTCGGCCTCCTCATGGCCTCGAGAAAGCTGCGCCATTACTTCCAAGCCCACGAGATAACAGTGGTCACTCGCTTTCCGTTGAAGAGGATATTGCAGAATCCAGAAGCAACCGGCAGGATCATCGAGTGGGCACTGGAACTGTCGAGCTTTGGTCTCAAGTTTGAAAGCACTTCAACTATACAGAGCAGAGCTTTGGCAGAGTTTATAGCTGAATGGACCCCAACGCCTGATGAAGAAGTTCCAGAGACGAGCGTACCCGTACAAGAAGCGACAAGCGAATGGGTGATGTACTTTGATGGTGCCTTCTCGCTGCAAGGCGCTGGAGCCGGTGTGGTACTCATAGCACCCACCGGAGAACACCTCAAGTATGTTATCCAGATGCACTTTCCCAGGGAACAAGCGACAAACAATACTGCTGAGTA
>LR738716.1:106625319-106637680 GCA_902687465.1 Secale cereale
TTGAAGTGCATTTCCAGGGAAGATGGACAGAAGCTGTTGGCAGAAATACATGGAGGCATATGTGGCCACCACATTGGCGCAAGGGCACTTGCCGGAAAGGCATTCCGGCAAGGGTTCTTTTGGCAAGAAGCCCTCCAAGATGCAACTGCACAAGTAACCAAGTGTGAAGCGTGCCAGTTCCATGCCAAACAGATTCATCAGCCAGCTCAAGCTCTCCAGACGATCCCTTTGTCCTGGCCCTTCTCGGTCTGGGGGCTCGATATCCTCGGCCCTTTCCCCCGTGCTGTCGGGGGCTTTGAGTACTTGTACGTTGCAATCGACAAGTTCACAAAGTGGCCAGAAGTGGAACCAGTGAGAAAGGTGACAACACAGTCAGCGGTCAGGTTCTTCAGAGCAATTGTTTGCCGTTTCGGAATCCCTAACAGGATCATCACCGACAACGGTACGCAGTTCACTAGTCGCACCTTCATGCAGTACGTCCAAGACCTTGGCGCCAAGGTCTGCTTCGCTTCTGTTGCTCACCCGAGGAGCAATGGTCAAGCGGAGAGGGCTAATGCTGAAGTGCTGCGCGGGCTCAAGACGAGGACCTTCGACAGGCTGCGCAAGCGCGGAAGAAACTGGATAGAGGAGTTGCCGGCGGCTCTTTGGTCAATCAGAACGACACCAAGTCGAGCCACCGGGCAGACAGCCTTTGCCCTTGTCTATGGGGCAGAGGCAGTTCTCCCCACGGAACTCGTATACGGATCTCCTCGAGTGCTCGCTTATGATGAGCTCGAGCAAGAGCAACTGCGACAAGACGATGCATTGCTCCTCGAGGAGGAACGTCTCCAGGCTGCTATACGAGCTGCTCGATACCAGCAAGCCTTGCGCCGCTATCATAGCCGCAAGGTCAAGGCCAGGAGTCTCGAGGAAGGCGACCTTGTTCTTCGGCGTGTTCAGTCCGCCAAGAATTCCAACAAGTTGACGCCGAAGTGGGAAGGCCCTTATCGGGTGAGACAAGTCACAAGGCCCGGCGCTGTCCGCCTTGAGACCGAAGAAGGCTTACCGGTGAGCAACTCCTGGAACATAGAGCATCTTCGAAAGTTTCACCCATAAGGCGCGGTTGCCGTGATCCGCTCCGGCAACCACCTTTTGTACGAGTCTTGCCGCTGTTGCATGTAAACCTTTGTACAAAGCCGGGCGCAGATCCCGTGCATCAGTAAAGCTTTGTGTTTTCGCGCTATTTGCCATTCTCGTGCTTTTCTTTGTTATTTGCATGCATCATTTGGCATTTTGTGCAATACACATATCCGGTAAGCATTACCATGCCGAGGAACCCTATACTTGTTTCCTCTTCTCCTTTTTCTTTCTCCCTTAAGCTGAAGAAGCATTCCTCGCGCACAAGTTTGCCGGGGGGGAAGGAAGTGGAGGATGAACCAAGTGCTGTTCAAGAAAGAGAAGCTTACCGGAGAACGAACAGACTATGAAAGCTAAGTTACCAGAATTCGAGCAGTTCAAATTTTTAAATTTTAGTTATCTTCCTTGAACAACCACACTTTGTATGGAAAACCTGTGCGCGGAGGAACCTACCCGTGGCTAGTCGCACCCTTGTCTTGTTTTCGAGCACGCTCAACAACTTAAGAGAGCTGCGACAAGTGCCGCGCCCTTATTTCGTTTTCGAGTTCGCTCAACAAGCTAAGTGCGTTGCGACTAGCTGCGGCAAGGTTGCTTGCCGGTAAGGCCTTTGCCGGCAGGCTGCTCAGAGTCCAGCACTCAGCGCTCGCGGCAAGGGTCCCTTGTCGGCAAGTTCCCTAAAAGCGTAGGGTAAAAAGCATACAAAGTAAAGGACCAAAACAAGGGATACAACACTGCATCAATTGCTCGAAAATAAGATAAATATATTACAGAGATAACTTGTCGCAATGACTAATAGTTTCATGTTCATGGCACACTTTGCAGCAACAAAAGAAATGAGAAGAAAGAGGCCTAGTCTACGCGATCGCCTTCACGCCTGGAGATCTTGTTCACCTTGGCGATGATGTGGGCGACCTGCGCCTTCAGCGCCTCCATATCTGCGTCGGCCGGCAAGCTGCGGAGGACGTTGACGAGATTTATACCAGGATTGCGGTAGACGATCTTCGTCAGGACGCGCTCCAAGGTACCCGCGCAGAGCTGGCGTGACTCCTCGGCCAGCTGCGCGGGGAGCTTCTCCTGAAGACTTGCGAGTGCCGGCGCGACCCCTCTGAAGAAGAGACTGAGCTTGGCGCTGTGCGGGAGATTTGGATCCGGAGAATATATGAGGTGTTCCACCCTCAGCGCCATCAGCTCCTTGTCGATGTTAGCAGCAGAAGCCACCAGATCTTCAGTCCATACTTCGACGGTCCGGCGGAAGTTGTTAGCAGAAGTGGCGGCGCTCTCCACCAGGCCTCGCTCCTTGCGGAGCTCGTCCTTCAGCTTGGTTTCGCGATCCCGGACGGCGTCGAGTGAGTCTTTCAGCGTGGAGACCTTCAGCTCCAGATCAGCAATTGAGTCCTTGGCGGCCTTGAGCTCGTCGCCTTGCTAGGAGAGGCGTACCTGGAGTTCTGAGTTGGTATGGGCGTCCTTCTCGCGCTCTAAGTTGAGCGCGGTGACCCTCTCCGTGCTCGCCTTCAGGAACTCCTCCAGCTGCGCCACCTTAGCCTCAAGGTCCTTCTTGGCGGTTTCCGCGGCGGCTGCGGCAGCTTTCGCCTCCTTCAACTCCCCGCCAAGGGCCTGCTCCCGGGCGGTAAGGTCTTCCTTGTGGGCGTCGAGGTCGACCTTCCGCTGGGTGAGCTCTCCTTCTCGCCGGGACAGCTCTTCACCGACCAGCCGCTGCTGCTCCTCGGCCTCAGCCTTCTCCAGAAGAAACTCCTGCTGCTCTCCGGCAAGCCTCTCGCGCTCCTCCGCCAACTCAGGGAGGGCCGCTTGGTTGGCGGCGCGGAGATCAGCAGCACGCTTTTCCAGTTCTGCTCCAGCCTTGGCGGCGAGGGCTTCTCGGGAGTCCAGCTTCGCCTGCCTGGCACGGTAAAGGGCCAGGAGCCGGTGAAGCAGATTCTCCTCCTCGGGCTCGTCGCTCCCGCCAGGCGCTTCGACAATCTTCAGCCCCGCGGAGGCGAGGACCTCTCCATCGAAGGTCTCTCCCTCCTCAGGGGCTCGCGACGAAGACCCCCATGGCACTTGTATAAAGACGCCATTGGGGGCCTCAAGGTAGAAGCTCGACTGCTCCTTGCCGGCGGAGGGATCGGCGGCCGGCGCAGCGCTAAACGCTCCTGCCACCTCCGGGCCGGCAGTGTGGCCGCCGTCCCCCTCCCCGGCCGCTGCGTCCGCAGTCGAGGCGGTCTCCTCAGCCGCAGGCTCGCCGGCTCCTGCCATGTCTTCGACGACAGGGGCGTTGCCGTCGTCGCCCTGCGCGCCCTCCTCGCCGACGACCTCGGTCTCCATCCGGTCCGGCGCGGGAGGATCTAGAAGAAGAAGAAAAAGAAAAGAAAAGGTTCAAGCAAATATCCAAAAAAGACAAGTCCAAGAAGACGAGGTTGCAAGGCTTACCTTCGCGGATTTCGTCGACAACTCGCTCCCTCGCCGGGGAGTTCACCCTTGGCGGGGTGGCCACCCTCGCCTGGCTACTCGCCCTTGGCGGAGTACCCGCCCTTGGCGGAGCGCTCTCCCTCGCCGGAGAGTTCGTCCTTGGCGGGGACGGCGGGACCTGCGGCTCCTCGGGAGTAGTCTCCGGGCGCTCCTGCGGCTGCAGCTCCGTTTCTACACAAGACAAGCAAGGCAACAAAACATCAAATACCAAGATGGAACCTCAGGCGCGCCCGACAAGTAAGAAGTTCAAAACCAGACTTACGCTGGGGGCTGCGCTGGGGGCTGCGCCTCGGAGCAGCGGTTGGGTCCGGCAAGTCCGTCGCCGGCGTGTCCCCTGTCGCCGCGACGGGCGAGTCGTCCTCGACCACTACCACGGGAACCTTGGCCTTCTTCGCCACTCGCTGGGCCAGGGTCCTGAAATCAAAACAAGAACAAGATTAGAATCACCAAGAAGAATCAAGTCAGAATTGAAGAAAATACAAGACACAAGTGCTTACTCCTCTTCCTCGTCATCGTCGTCGCTCAGGGCGGAGAAGTCGAACTCCACCTGAGTCGCTCCGGCGCGAGGAGCGGGAGGAGAAGGCTCCCTCGGGCGCTTGGTGGTCCCCGGGGGCTGGGGGCTGCGACGACCCAGCCTCCGCCGACGCCGAGGCCCGAGGAGCAGGCGGAGCGGCCGCCCCGCTCTGAGAAGATCCTCCTCCGCTTGGCGCTGGTGCGCGGGGCGCCTCCGTTGCGGCTTGGCTCGCTCTGGTGGCGCGCGTCGCCCGGCGAGTAGGCTGTTGTCGGGGCGCCTGCGTCCTTGTCACTGTAGGCGCCTTGCGGAGACGCTTCAGCGGTGATCGCTGGGGGCTGGCCCGAGGCGGGGAGTTCTCCGAGGACGATGAGGCATCGTCATCAAGTCCCAGAGACCCACCGCTGTCCTCTTCGGCCTCGGTTTCCTCCTCCTCCTCCCCGGCGGGCCTGCTGGATCCGGCACCTTGCCCGGCGGGCCCACTCCCTCCGGTGGCTCCGCTCCCTCCGGTGGATCTGCTCCCTCCGGTACCTCTGCTTCCTCCGACAACCTCGCCCCTTGCCGTGGCCTCGCTCACAATCCTGGGGATCCCAGCATGCCTCAGAGAGGGGACCCCGGCGAGCTCGTCGGGCGGAAGTTTGAGAAGTCTCCGAATCTCTGCCTCCGCTGCTTGGCACGATGCGTCCTCCGCCTCTGCCTCCTCAACAATGAATCCGAAGTCTCCTGCTGCTGCGGCTGCGGCGGCCTCTTCCACCCGGTCGGCAATATAGGCCAAATCCCGCTCCGTGGTTTCCCGAGTGAGACCCTTGATCTCCTCGGAGTTCTTCGGCACCTCCACCAAGTTATCAAAGAAGCTCATGATGGCGTCCGGCGTCGGCACTATCCAGGTGGGGTCGACGCCGTGAGAGTCACACGCAGGCATCATTGCGCGCAACGCATCCCGGGCGGTGCTGTTGCATAGTGGTACTACTCCCCGGGGAGATCTAAACCACTCCGGGTGGGCCGGGTCGTGCTTGAAAAGCTCCCGAAGCATCCCCTTCAGTTCCAGCGCCGTGAAGTTGTAGTTCAGCCCCGGGCGCAACCTCATTATGTCCGCCGCATTGCCAAACTCCCATGCAGGCCTTTTCCTCTCTTGTAGGGGAGCGATGCGGCGGCGGAGGAAATCTGCTCCTACCTCTCCGATGGTCAACTTGGCTACCCGGAGACGGAGAATCCTAACGAGGGCAGCGTTGAGCTTGATGTCATCCGGAGCCAAATCGCTCCAGTCCCTGCCGCGCACGATAGCTGTTGTGCGCGGCGCAGTGAAAGGTTGCGGCTCGTCCTCAACTACCCAGCACCAATCCGCGCGCCACTCTTCCCACTTGCCGCGGAGTTCCCCTTGCAGATAAGATTCCTTCTTGTTCAAGCGGAAGACCCAAGAGATCCCTCAGGAGAGGGGGGCGCCGGCCTCTGCTCTAGGCATGAAGAAATGCCTAAAGAGCGCTACGTTTGGATAGTATCCTATGTAGTTTTCGCACAGATGTGCGAAAACCGCCATCGTAAGGATGGCGTTGGGGGTGAAGTCTAAGAGATGGAGGTCGTACGTGTTCATGATATCGCAGAAAAATTCAGAGAATGGAGGACACAGGCCGCAGTGGAAGAAGACAGCAAAGAAGAAATACCCGCTGGGGTACAGATCTCTGGCGGCGGCCGGGTAGACTCTGGTGCGGGGATGCGCCTTGGTCTCCTTGGCCCAGAACAGATAGTATTTGTTCCAGAGCTCCCTCGCGCTGAGCCTTGGCGCGAAAACGACGTTCCTCTTCCGCAGAGCGACAAGCTTTGCCGCCTGCTCGGATTTCTCCCTCTTGGTCTTCTCCGATTTCGCCTTCTCGGCCTTCGGGGCCATGGCGGAGCCGGCGGAGGAAGGGGGCGAGAAGCTCGACGGTGCCGCGGATGCGGAAGAGGGCGGAGGAGATGAGGAGGCGGTGCGCAGAGGGGGATTTCTGGAGATGGAAGAAGCATTGAAGACGAAGTAAGGTAACGGCCCCTGCTTCCTCTGCTTTTAAGGGGGAAGTGGGGGACGCTCCGCATTTCCCATTAAAGAACGTGGCCACGATATCCCCCACGACGCCGCAATCGACGCGTGCCGTTAGGGGGAGGGGATTCGGCGTGCCGCGGGCTGTGCGTGCCCGTGCACTGTTTTGGGCCTGGCCCAACAGCGCTCGGCACCGTGTGTGGCCCAGGCCCGGGGGCTCCTGTCGGTGTATTAAGATAGGGGTACCTTAGTACCCCAACTTGTGCACGGGCAGTAGCAGCTTCCCGCGGCAGGGTCTACCACGTGCTTGCCGGAGGCCTCTCTGGTCCTTATTAAGCCATTCAAAAACAAAGTATACAAGACAGAAGATCAAGGCCCCGGCAAGTGGAGCTTGCCGGGAAGGCCGTCCCAGGCTCAAGACTATGCCATTAACACAAGGCCCTGGCAAGAGGAGCTTGCCAGGAAGACCAGAAGACTGTATCTAGAAGACAAGCCTCGGTGCACTCTGCGCCCCGGAAAGACCCGGGGAGCGACAAGCTTCCCGGCCCGACAAGATCAAGACCCCGACAAGGTGCTTGCCGGGGGAAGTTTGCACTGTGTGCCCGCGCTCCAGCTCATCGGCCCACGCGTCGCCCTGGGGCCCTTCCAGGGACGCGTGGCGGGTGGCTGTGCAGCCTGGGGGACACGGTGGCACTCCACGGTGACGAGGCTACCACCGTGGCGAACGGAGACGCAAGGACGGGCGCTTTTGGGGTCGACGGCGACGGGCATTTAATGCTCTTGTCCCCCACTGTCAAGTTAGGTGATGACCACTGTTCATCCACTACCCATGTACTGTTCCCGCACTGTTACAACTACCACCACAGTTACGTTTTTGCCCTTCTTCTACGTTGACACCTGTCGGTGACCCCTTGAGCTATAAAAGGAGGCCCATGCACAACGTAGAAAGGGTTCGAAATCTAGATAGCTTACTCGCTCGCTGTAGCTAGTTCTTCAAGCTCCCGAGCTCACAAACTCAATACAAACCAAGGCAGGAGTAGAATTTTACGCGTCCGCGCGGCCCGAACCTGGGTACACTACCCTCGTGCTCTCCTCGATCCGCTCTTTGTGCTTCCTCCGCTCCCTCACCGCAACGACAAGGGGCTCCGGTCCCATAGGTGTTCGTGGTGGACAGTTTCCCCCGACAAAATCCTTCTCCTCATCTTCTTTCCTTTTTCATCTTACCTTTCCATATAAAACATCATCAAGTGCAACACCCCATCACAAGCTTCTTCATTTCAATTCTCACCCATTTATTGCAAGTGACATTTTCCTGTCCCAGTAAATGTTCACTTATTTTCTGTAAATCTTGGATCATGTCTTATACCTCTCTGCCAAGTTTCATCCATTTTGAAGTTGTTTTGGTGAGGTTCAAAAATGATTGAAGTTTGAAAATAATTCAAACTCTAATTATTTTTCTACCTTCTAAAAATGCCAGAGCACTTTATTCAAATCCTAAATAATACCAGGAGTTCAGACATATGTTTATATCTCCCATATTCCTTCCCCAAAGCCCTGGCCTTTTCCTCTCTAAATCTGGTTATTTTGTTTATTGGAAATAAGCAAAAGGTTAAAGAGAAGAGAAACCTTACCTGGGCCTTTCTTTCCCTGGCCCAACCGAGCCGAACGGCCACCTGCTCCCTCCATCACGCCGTCTCCTTCTTACAGGCAAACAGCAGCAGCGCCGCGAGCAGGAGGCTCACGGACGTCGAGGCACGCGCCTCCCCGCGCCCCTATAAAGCCAGCGCGCCCCTAGGATTTCCTCTTTTCCCCTCTAGCCGCCGCCACCTCTTTCTTCTTCGTTCGCCTCTTCTCTCGATCCCAAGTGAGAGAGCGGAGAGAGTTCAGACTTCAGAGAGGAACCGCCGGTGGCCGTCGTCGTCCTCGCGTCCGGTCTGCGTTAGGATCCTCTCCGGCATGTCATCTGGCGCCCCATCACCCTCCTCGACCGATCCCGGGGGTTAGTTCGGTGGGAGCCTCCCCCACACGCCTCCCTACTGTCGCCGTCGCCATGGCCGGTGGAGCCGAGCCGAGCTCGAGCCCGGCGTCGTCCACTTTGCCGCCGGCCTTCTTTTTCCTCCGGAGAGACCCCTCACACGACCTCCTCGAGCCGGATCGCCAAGTCCAGCGCCCATCGCCTCCCCTGCTTCCTCTGCTTCATGGTCCGAGCACCATCGTCTGATCAGCTCCTCGCCCTGCCTCGGATCGGCCTCCTCTCGCCGCCCGAGCTCATCTTCCGCACCCACTCGGTGAGCCGCTTCGAATCCCCTCTGTTACCACTTCTTTGCATGCATGTAGTCACCGATCCCGTCGTGTCCGAGCTGCTGTTGTCGTGCAATATCCATGGCCGTTTTGAGCATCATCGTTGCCTTGAATGCCTCTGCAGCCACTATGTCCGAGGTGACCTCGAGCTCGTCCTTGAGTCTTCCCGCGCACCCAAGCCTCTGCACAATCTCACCTCACAGCGCACCAATGTCCCTCTTCTGCACGATCGCCGTGGTTTTGTAGCTGCAGCCGCGGCTGTATATGCCCGCTAGTGCTTGCCGTATGTCTCCTGCCCCGCCGTACTTTGCAGCCGTGGCCGTAACCATGTCCATCGAGGCTTGGCCTCACGCATGCCCAGTCTTCCACACACACACCCGCACACACTCCCCGCTGCACACAGGCGCATCCTCATGCGCACGCTGCCATGCTTGCCCAGCCACGGCAGCAGAGCTAGCGAGTTGTCTCTGTCTTTGTTCTTCAGTTTGGTTCAGATAAACTCGACTTCATGTGTGATGTAGCTCCAGAATCACTCTTTGTCACGAAAACTGCATTAGCCCGGCTGGCTAGTACTCTCCCCGTCTACCTGAAGGTTTGGGGTTCGAATCCGAGGCGTGCCCCATTTTTTTTTTTTTGCTTTGCCCTATTTGTTTTCATCTTGTTTATGTTATGTTCAGTCAGGTTCCCTTGATCAACTGGTTCAGTTAGACCTTGTATACAAATTATTTTAAATTGTCTTCTTGTCCTACTGGTCAGTCTAGCTTGCTGGCACCCAGGGCACCAGGGATCAAATCCCCACGGGCACAACATCTTTTTTTCAACAATTTTACCTTAACAACCAGATCAAGCTCTTTCTGTGTTCTTATTCTGTCAAGTCTAGTATCTATTAGGAACATCTTCTAGTCTAGCTGGTCAACGCTTCTTGTTTTCAACCTGTGGTGTTTGGTTCAAGTCCTAGGCGCCCCTTTTGTTGCTGCATTTTATTTTTATTTTACACACACTCATACGGGCTGCTGCACTGTGCTGCAATCCGGCCCATGCATATTTTTCCCCACTCTGTATTTAGCATTTTCTAGTGCATGCATATTTTCAGAAATGCCATTAATTTGCATTGCTCATATCTAAATATTCATGCATCATAATAAAATATGTCATACATGCATACTGCTCAGTTTTTCATCTAGTTTCATAATATCCAACTTGTATCATTGTTAAAAATGTTTAGCTTGCTGTTTGAATTAATTTGCAAAAATAACATGTTAAAATGGTTTTATTCATAACTAAATAACCATAGCTCCAAATTTAATAAAATTTATATGTAAATGGGGTAGAAAAATGAGTAGATTAACTTGGTGCAATTACTTTTGCTGTTTGACAACTTTAAAATTGTGTTGTAGGCAGAACAGTAGCAAATACGAAATGTGCACATGGGGATTTTCCGGAATTGTTGTTTGTTGTTCCGGCCTCATTTAAACTTGTCTAGATAGATAGTTTATATATGCTTCCTACCTTGCCATGTATTGCATCATATATAGACTTGTGTTGTTTTCTGTGCTTCCTACCTTGCCATGTTGTGCTTCCTGTATAGACTTGTTGTGCTTCATATGTAGACTTGTCGTGCATCCTACTTGGTAGTGCATATTGTCATGTTCTTGAGTGGTTTGTTTACCGTGTTGCTTGCTTCTTCTCGTTAGTGCTTGTTCCGTTGCGTTCGTGAGGATTCGTTCGTCTACCCGTGGTTCTTCTTCAAGGCTTCTTCTCCGTCTTCTTCACGGAACCGTTCTTCTTCCTTGCGGGATCTCAGGCAAGATGACCATACCCTTGGATACCTTTACTATCATTGCCTTTGCTTAGTTGTCTCGATGCTATCGTTATATGTCGCGCTACCCATCTTATTGTCAGCCCCTCTCCTTGTTGCCATGAAGCCTCTAACCTTTGAAACCTTCCTAGCAAAACCATTGTTTGGCTATGTTACCCGCTTGCTCAGCCCCTCTTATAGCGTTGTTAGTTGCAGGTGAAGATGAAGATCGTTCCAGGAGGGAACTTATTGTTGGAATATCACAATATCTATTATTATTATATTAACACACCTATATATTGGGCATGGGTGGAAGGTTTGGCCTTTTGCTCGGTGTTTTGTTCCACTCATGCCACCTTAGGCGCCGATAAACCGGCATTATGTTCCTTGATTTTGCGTTCCTTACACGGTTGGGTATATGGGGACCCCTTGACAGTTCGTCTTTGAATAAAACTCCTCCAGCAAGGCCCAACATTGGTTTTAATTTGCCTCATAATAACAACTTAATTAATTAATTAATTGCATAGGGAGTTAGCGCTACCCAAGGATTCTTCTACATAGCAGGGGGCAAGTGATGATGGTGTTGGTCCCAAACGGGGGTTCTGCGGGGCCACCACGGGGAAACTCGAGGATTGGTTTTACTCGTACTATCGCCCATCCGGTCGTGGCCTGAGACGAGATACGCACGGCTACTATCAGGGTGTCGACACACCGGGAGGTCTTGCTGGACTTGTTTTACCATTGTCGAAATGTCTTGTGCACCGGGATGCCGAGCCTGATCGGATTTCCCTAAGATAAGGGGTGATGATATTATATTTATCACTTCAGCTGATCGCGAGAGCTTGTTATGGGCTAAGTTGGGACACCCCTGCAGGGTAATGATCTTTCAAAAGCCGTGCCCGCGGTTATGTGGCAGATTGGAATTTGTTAATGTCCGGTTGTAGAAAACTTGACAGACGATCCGAAGTAAAACACACAACTGTGTGAGTAACCGTGACTGTCTCTTTCCATTTTGAGAAGAGAACACGGTGGGGTTATGTTTGACTCGTATGTAGTTCAGGATATTTAGCGATCACTACTAGTTGCGACCGTTTGCGTAGATGCTCATCTTATTCTTGTACTCGTAAGTTAGCCACCATACTTTGCTTAGCCGCTGCTGTAACCTCACCACTTTACCTCTTCCTACCTATTAAGCTTTGATAGTCTTGTTACCCATGGTTATGGGATTGCTGAGTCCTCGTGGCTCACAGATACTACAACAACAGTTGCAGGTGCAGGTTTCCGATGTCTTGACGTGAGAGCGATGATCGTTGTTTGGAGTTCTTTCTTCTTCTTCTTCTTCTTCTTCTTCTTCTTCAGTTTTGGGTTAGGTTCCGGGTCGGCAGCCTAGGATGGCAGATGGATGTCTTGTGTTTTTCTTGTTTGTATCTGTAGCTGGATACTTTGTATTGATGTTGTTGTATTCTTGAGATTTGTAAGTATTGTTGTATCCCCCATGTATGTATGTAATGGTACGAGGTAATGATATCCATCTTGCTAAGCGCCCGAAATGCGGTTGTGCCCCAATCACGTAAGTGTCACGTGATCGGGATAGAATCGCATCTTGGGCCTGAAAAATTGGTATCAGAGCCTCGACCGACCATAGGAGCCCCCTTGATTGATCGTAGTTTGGCCGTTGTTGAGTCTAGCAGAAAACTTTTTCGGAGTCTAGTTTTATCGGAGAGTAGGAATTCTTTTTGCTCCCCTGCCCCTTCGTCACTCTGGTGAGGAATCTTGACGTAGGTGTTTTGAATTGCTCCTCTTCCCCTTCAAATTTTTTTTAGGATCTCGCGGTTAGTTTTTTTCGGTTGTTGTGTTGTTAGTTCTTTCATCTGGTGCATCTCTCGTCAAGTGGATTCAACCCTCTTCTTCTTTGCAAGTTCAGTCCTCAGTTCTTTTCAACCGGTGTTTTCCCCGTCCGAAGTGGTCTTTCTTTTTCCCACCCTCCCACCCTTTTGCTTCTCGGAGCCGGAGTCCTTAATCGAGTATCCATCCGACTCGTGTGAATCTTTTGCATTCTTTCCTCAATTATTTCAACTGGTGAATTCTCGTCAAGCTCGTCATCATTCATCTCTTTTCTTCTCCAATGAGTTCTCATCTCGTTCGATATTCTTCA
>LR738716.1:106646966-106668942 GCA_902687465.1 Secale cereale
ATATATATATATATATATATATATATATATATATATATATATATATATATATATATATATATATATATATATATATATATATATATATATATATGTATATATATATATGCACATACGTATGTGGAGTTTGTCCTATGTATTGGTGTTTCTAACTCTTTGGTCCCAATGAGGTTGGGTACCATTTTGTTTGTGTTGTTGTTCTAGTAACAATTGGAGATGCATTGGATGCTTGGCTCACTCAAAAGGAAGGTGTTGCCACCATGTGCTTATTGTAGTCCAGCTAGGATGATCAATGAACTTCTATCTACCTTCAATTGGTATCTCTACATCCTTCCAATACTATCTCGATAACAAGTATCATCATCTACTTCATGCACACATTTCTTGCATCAACCTTGTGTAGGTTGTATCACGGCATGTAATTCATTCCTTCTGGTGATACTTGTTTCCTTTCTCAAAGCATCCCAACAATGATCTCTTGTTGCTAGTTGTGATGTCTTTGATGTTCATGTGGTTGGAATACATTTATATACGATAAGACCATATCTAGCCATGTGCTATGCTTTCAAGCGAATATCTTATTGGTATATTTATGACTTCCTTTTGGTTATCTTATTTTTTTCCTTTTTGTAACTATTTCATGTGTTCATCCTTCTTTGTGGATTGATATCATGATTTACGTCTACATAGAATCTTTTACACTTGAGAGAAGTTACATCTCTAGTTGATATCCTTATTTTTTTCACATCCACCTTTTCTGTGGTGGCTCTGTGAAAGGATTTATCTTGAATGTGTATCTTATATCGTTGCATCTTGATGCACTCTTGTGTGGTGAAGATATTTTGTCTCGTGCTTGTCTTGATGAGGCTTTGCCTTTTGGTATCCCTCCTCTTGACAATGCTACCATTTTATTTCTTCACCATGGGTTGTCACAAGCATTGGTTATTCATTTTGCATATGGAGTGTGCTTGTGAACCCCTTTGCTTGATATGTGTGGTAAGGACATGTCTTGCACCTTTCATCTTATTTATTCAACACTATGTTGATGCGTAATACTCATCCTTATATTAGTCTTCTCAAGTGCTTTGGCATGACTCACACACATCATTTTGGTTGAGCCTATTTTTAAGTTGCCTCTTTTATATGTTGCTCAACCATTTGTTTATTGCATGTGCTAGGTTTTGTTTCCTACATGCTCACTTGCACTTGTTGTGAGGTTTTATTGATTTTGGGATAGTGATGATCCTATTTTTTGACCATTGTATTAAAATATAAATATTCTTATTTGTGCACAAAACATGGGGAGCTACCTTATGTTCTTTAGAACACTCCATTGCTCATATCATAATATCTCTTATTCCTGTGGTGTGTAGGATCATTGGTCTAGTTGGTTCAATTGGTATGTTTTGATGCCAATTTCAATTGGTATCTTTTGATTATTGATTGCTTGTCTCTCTCTTTGTTATGTCTTTGTGGCATATCATTCTTTAGCAATCTTTGTGCCTCGATATAGTTTGTCTTCTTCCAAGTATTTATTTTTCGATATGTGTATTGCATTCCACTCTTTTTGAGAAATACAAAATTTATGGAGGAATGCATATTATATTGGCCCTCTAAGATTTTCACCCATTTTGGCAATCGATGCCAATGGGGGAGAAGTTTCAGAGAGTTTTGTGGAGAAGTTTAGAGAGTTATTTCTTCTTGCTTTGGTTTCGTTCCTAAGCTTTTGCGTCTCATATGCATGCATTATTGGTTATTGCATTGCATGGTGATACATAATTCCTTATATAAACTCTCTTGAAAGTGATTGATAGCAATTACCAAAATGGGGGAGATTGAAAGAACATGCGGTGCCCCCATGTTTGGTTTTGGTAATTGATGACAATCTCTATGGACTAATGGTTGCCTTCAGTTATATTTTAAGGGTATGTCCATGGGCTTTTTTTGGAGTCCATTTGTTGGTTTCAAGGAGAGTTTGCGATGACCAAGGTGCTATTCAAGGAATTATCGAAAGATTGGTCATGTGACAGGTTGATCAAGACTAAGTCAAAGAGTGAATCAAGTTGATCAACACACTAAGCGTAGAAGATGTACCAAGAGGGATCAAGTGATCTCATGGTATGGTAAGCATTGTCCATTACGCTTTGTGCACTAACCCATGGTCTATGTGGAGTTATTTGTGGGGTTAGGTTGAGGTGTGCAAGTTCAAGTGGGGCATCACAAATAGATCAAGTGCTTGAAGCTTGCCGTCCATTGTGGTGACAATGGACTTGTGAAGATGTGCCGAAGAGTGGCACACCCATAATGGAGTATGGAGGAGCAATCAACTAGTCTTCACCAAGTCAACGCAATCAAGAAAGGTGGTCCAACTTGAGGAAGTCAAGATCGTCTTTATGTAGCTCAAGTGGACTTTGTGCAAGGCAAAGGTTTGCCCTTGATAGGTTTTCCATTTTACCGGTCTCACGGTGGTAGATGAGAGACTGGGTTATAGGATCGATTGTCGTACTATCAAGGGGGGGCTCTCAGGTGAGTAGCTTGATCGTATCGTTCATAGAGAGCTCAAACCATTGCATCCTTGCATCATATGTCTTGGTTCCTGTTTGGTGTTTCTCTTTGTTAGTTTTGGAATCTTATGGTCATCTTCTTGACAAGCTCAAGTTCATCAAAAATGGAGTTCTCATGCATCTTCTATGATGTTTTCGATGTTGGAGGCTATGTTGGTTCTTCTTTGTTGGAGGTTTCTCTCCTCTATACCTTAGGCATACCTCCCATGCCTCTTCTTAATGTAACTAGTCACTGTTTCTCGTTGTCATCTATCCAACAAGCTTGAGTTTGCTCAATTCGGAGTTCATTTGCACAAGTTGTGGTAGTTTAGGCTTTATTGCATCCTCTATTTTCTATGTCGTGTTCATCAAAGCCTCAAGCGGTAGTACTTATCTCTCGAGTGGTAGTACCACTTGTAAATGGAAGTACTGCGGCCCTGTGCCACGCGTAGTACCTTCTGGGAATGCGTTTTTTTGTCGGGTTTCGCCGTAGTACCTCTTATAAGCGGTAAGTGGTACTACCTCTCCACCCGAGTGTTACTACCTCTCTGGGCGGTACTACCTCTCCCCAGAGCGGTAATACCTCTCTGGCAGAACTACAGCTCATGTTTTCTCTCTCGTTGGGCTGTTTTGACCGTGCTAAGCGGTAGTACCGCTCCTCCAAGCGGTTAGACTGCTTGTGCACGACCTGAGTGCACAACGGTTGGATTTGGGGGTGCCTATAAAAGGGGGTCTTCTTCCCCAATGAACCTTATCTCTTGAGCTCGTGTTCTTCCCCCATTGATGACCTTCTTCGAGCTTCATATCTCTCAATCCCTCCCTTGATTATTGCTAGTTTGGGGGGAGAGGAGATCTAGATCTACTTTTCCACCAATCAGTTTCTCCTCTAAGTGAGGGGCACCCCTTGGATCCAGATCTTGGAATTCTTTGTGTTCACTTCTTCGTTCTTCCTCTCATTTTCCTTCCTAACATTAGTTCCTTTGGTGGGATTTGGGAGAGAATGCCTTGGGCACTCTGTGTGCCCTTACCATTGCATTTGGTGCATCGGTTTGAGTTCTCCACGGTGATATGTGGAAGTGAAGTTGAGAATCTTATTACTCTTGGGTGCTTGGTACCCTTGAGCTTGTTCCTCTTGGGTGCCTTGGTGCCCTAGAAAGTTTGTGGTGTTCAGATCTCAATCATTGTGGTGTAAAGCTTAGGGCAAGCATCGGGTCTCCAATTAGGTTGTGAAGATCACCCCGAGCAAATTGACGGGTTCCGGTGACGCCGCCAAGGGTTGCCAAAGTGTACGGGGTTCGGTGACTGCCCCCAAGGGTTGCCATTTGTACGGGTTCGGTGACCGCCCTCAAGGGTCCCTTAGTGGAATAATGGCATCTTGCATTGTGCGAGGGCGTGAGGAGATTATGATGGCCCTAGTGGCTTCTTGGGGAGCATTGTGCCTACACACCGCTCCAAACAGAGATTAGCATCCGCAAGGGTGTGAAGTTCGGGATACATCATCGTCTCCACGTGCCTTGGTTATCTCTTACCCGAGCCCTTTACTTATGCACTTTACTTTCTGATAGCCATAGTGTTTCTTGTCATATATCTTGCTACCACTTGGTAGTTTATCTTGCTTAGCATAAGTCATTGGTGCACATAGGTGATCCGAGTTGTTGTAGGTTTTGTGCTTCACAAATTAACCGCTAGGTTTATTCCGCATTTGGTCAAGCCGAAATCGTATTTTTTTAAAGCACGTGTATTCACCCCCCCCCCCCCTCTAGGCGACATCCACGATATTTCACTTGGCTTGGTGACCTTGAAGGTGAAGCGCGATGAAGAGCGGTGCTCCACTAGCCTTGTGCACAAAGGGCTCGCAGGCCGATGCATCCAAATTATGTGATGATTGTACATGTTATTTTGTGCCTACGCGGTAGGCTTTGTTGGATTTTATAATGTTCGCACGCTTATTTTTCTAAATTTTCTCGAGAATATGTTTTCATAAGTAATAGGAATGCTAAGGAAAGAACTTCGGGAAAGGTGATAATCACACCAATTGTTGTGATAATTGATTACCATAAAATAATAATTAAGAAATTAGGAGAAACTGTGGGCGGCACGAGGCTCCAAAGCATTTGACGGCATAGTACAAGTGCACGCTCGCACCAGCCACCGCCTCCCCTGATTGACTACTTCCACCCCATGAAATCAGATTGGAGATCAAACGCACGTAGACACCAGAAACTCACCCCGAACACATACCCCTAGCCTTTGGAAGGCATCCGGAGGGGATTCACGAGGAGAAGATCGACATCTTCATCACCACTTGCAAGTGGACGTCGACATCAACAACCTTCATCACCATCCATCTCCATCTTGCTGTAATATTGAACCCCTTATGGATCACTACGTGTATTAATTTGTTCATTTCATTCATTTACCAACGCTATACATATGATGTTTGTCGTCTCCATGTGCGAGTAGCCCCCCTAGTTCTCACGGACATGGATGAAACTTGGTATGTATAGACGATGAAGTTAATAAGGATATCAGATTCTCTGTTGAATATTTGGTTTAATAACCTTCGTGAGTGTTGTGAAGGGGCTCCACTCAGCATTTTTGCCGCAAGGCCACGAAGCATATTACTGTTGTTCTAAAGGCAAAGATGTCGAGGTAATTAGAGGTGACAGTAAAAGCCTCAACTCTATGCCTTCGCAATTGATAGGGAATAACAGGAAACCCTTGGCGAGGCCGTGTCCACGGGGAAACCCTTAATTACCATTGTGAGAATTGGCATGGGGAAACTACGGTAGTGGCGTGTGTGGCACAAAGTCTACCTCGAGTAGAACATATTTTGTACCGGATACACCCAATTTCAAATGTCAAGAGTGTCTCAAGTATCCAGCTAGGACAATGTTACTACGTACGTCATGATAGAAAAATACCAATGGGAATTCCGGACTCCCTAAGAATGCTTTAATCCTATGCTAGTTCCAATGGTTTACTTGTTCTATTGTGCTCGTATAAATTCCTATTATGATTTTTACTTCCAGTTTGTACTCTATTCAAAAACATTACTCACTCCCGCACTCATTTTGCTTTGAGTTTACAATTACCTTGCACGAACAGTTCCATAAGTCTCTATAAGGGAGAAAGTGCAATTCATGTGCTCCTTGTGGGATCGATACTTTTACTTCGAAAAAGCTATAACTAAACAGTGTGCACTCGCAAGCCATCACACACCGAGATAGTGACATGACCAGCGCCAAGTCAGGGAACACTGAGGCACCCCTAACGGAGCAGCGTTCTGTCGGTGTTCTGGGAACCAAGGTACCCAGACTTGCCTGCCTGTGGCCCACGGCGTGGCGCCATCACCAGCCTGGTATGGCCCATCTTCAGCATCAACACACAAGACCCTCGCGGGGGGGCCAAGCCTCGCGAGGTGAACGATGCCAAGGGCTCCGGAGGGAGCAGGCTCTCTAGGCTGGCTCCTAAGGAGTGGAGATTTCTATGCAAGTCCCCAACTCGTGAGGTTCAGATGACACAAGCCATGACGACCAAGGCCAGGCGGGCACCAGCGGGCACAGTGCAGCAGGTTTCCTCTTTGGTGCTAAAGAGGCAAGCGCGGGCATGGAGTTCCGAGGAATCAGCCAAAGGTTTCCATTTCCATGCAACAAGACAAAGCTCGCTAGGATGATAGGACGAAGGTCATCACCGAGCCCACTATGGCATCACAACAAGAAGCATTGCAGGAGAAGACCACCTTTCATCAGGATAAGATGTACTAGTTGTCTCCCTTTGAATTTGGTCGTTGTGGGATCCCTTCCCGCCTTCATTTTGGGGGAAGAGGACCGAGGCCACTATAAATATAGCCTAGCCACCACCATAGCAGGGGATGGATCATTCAGACCACCCTCACCACCACACAAGCAAGAACACACCTCCTGAGGTTGTTCCACCACTATACTAGTTCATCCTCACCCACCTCGAGGTAATCCACCACAAAGCAGGAGTAGGGTATTACACCGCGAGGTGGCCCGAACCTAGGTAAACTGCCTTGTCCCATTTCCTTCCTGTTCGTTGAGCTAGGCCGTGAGATTGATGAGTAGGAAAATAGGGGAAGTTGAGTTCTTCGCACGCACCCGAGTGTTCAAATCTATCAAGGGTCTCCGGAGCCCTGAATCCGACATTTGGCGCGCTAGGTAGGGGTGTGTCGGAGCCTCTCTTCCATCGATCGACTCGCCGACGCTACATCGCCCTCATGGCTGACGCTCCTCAGGCTCACACTAAGCCTTGGGCCGCATGGCCTGCTCGGGCAGCGCCATCCGCCCAGGAGGACCTCCACTCTGTGATCCTCACGGCCCGCACGCCACCCGATGTGGTCGGCCGCGGGCGGCGTGGGCCGCCACCGCCTGCTTCCGCGCTACGCCGCAACTGCGCCACCACGCGATCTTCGAGCTACGCCGGCGACGGCGCCACACACTCTACGGGAGCATGCGAACACACGAGCCGTGCTCGTCGTGGCGCGAGAGCTGCTGAGATGCAGGCTAGCGGAGGGCGGACACGACGCCCTGCTAGAGCGAGTCGCCGAGTTTCTTGATGCCGCATGCAGGGGTGCTGCACCTTTCTGTACCTTTCCCACGTCGTGAGCGCCACCAGGGACACGCGCCGGCCTCCGCAACACCCGCACACCTTTCCTTGAGGGGGCCAGAGGACCTCGCGGCGCCGTCCTGGCCCGCAACACCGCTCGCCCTGCCTAGGACGCGGTGCCTCCGGCCATGGCGAGCTTGGATGGCCTCTCTTGGAGCCGTGCTGAGACGCTGCCCTACGATCGTCATGACCTGGCGTCGGGTCCGGCAAACGATGACGCTAGATGGCCAGGCGACGAATCAAGGATGGCGGCCTCAAACGCCCCCGCGCCTCCGACGGCGGACCTGCTGTACACGCCAAGAAGCCCCCACCTGTTTCCTCCGCCAGCCTGGGCACGCGCGAGCCCGACGCCCTCCGCGAGCCGCCCTGCGGCTTCACCAACAGCTTCAACAGCAACAGCCACCGAGTACATCCAATATTCACAGGCATGATTACGCTAACCATGGACCGCAGGTGAGCCAAGCCACAGCAATAGCCGTGGACCTCAGGACGAGGGCCTCACTGCAGACGGACGTAATGCGATGGTGCCCGCATTGGGGAAGACCAGTGACAGGGCCTCCCCCGCGCCACATGGATCAAGGTGCCACCTCGACGGTGGCACACGCCGCTCCGAGGTAGGTCCCCTGCCGGGGAAAGCACCGGCGAGCCCTTCCCCTTGGGGGAGGGCCTGCGGCTGCCCGGGCACCGCCAGCGTCCCCCTTGCCCCTTGGTCTCGTCCTGGTTTTCAGATGCCCCAATGGTGGTCGGGAGAGGCGCGGGGCGGGGCCCTGTCCAGGTGCCAAAGACGCTCATGAAGGTCTCCGCTCGTGACACTCCCACTTAATAATGAGTTGGGTTTGTACACACCCTGGAGTCTCCTGAGTGCACCCTCGGGCCTCACGGGGGCTCCGACCCACGTCCAAGTGGAAGCACCATGCTCCGTGCTGGCCGTCGACATTGTCCCCCAATGACTATGCCCACGCCTAGTGGAAGCAATTAGCTCTGGGCTGCTGAGAAGACTAGCTAGGTGTCGGACGCGGCTGTTTGTTTTCGCCCTCTTTCTGTAACCCAATTTGTCTTCTTTTGGAATAAGACTTGGAGCTTCGTGTGCTTATCAAAAGAAAAGGGGGGGATTTTTTCTCGATTCGTGGTGTTTTCTTGCCCTTTGATTTTTTTAAGAGCAGGGCTCATGCCTCCTACCCTCCCCCGCAAGCGCCTCGCGAGCGGGGGATGGGCATGGTGTGCACACTATGCGCGCGCTTGGGTTATCCCAAACGGCACCGTGGCTCCTCCGGGTCAAGAGCACGGCTACCGCAGGGCCACTGCGCACACACCTTGCCGAAGCACGGCAATTGGCTCCTCGCGAGGCGCTCTCAAGTAGGTCTGCAGGCTCCTCAGGAGTCTTAGGCCTCATGAGCCTCGGAAGGCCGCCTCGGGAGAGAGGCGCTCCCACGCCACGAGAACTCGTCCAAGACCATCAGCACCAAAGATAAGTCGCGATATTTACTTTAGTCGAGATCCTCTTGGCTCGCGGCGGTACCTCATACAACCTACCCCAAAAGCATGTCTTCATTCCATATATTATAGAGGAACTCTCCTCCAAAAATGCTCTCACACCCTCCGCAGTATCTGAAGATTTTTTGCATACATGACAGGAAAGGGAGTATAAGCCTAGCAAGGCGTGCTGCCGTCAGCGTCATCGTCATCATCGCCGTCCGCATAACCCTCTTAGGCTATGAGCACGTCCACACTACCCACAAGGGCAAACTCCGCAACCAGATCGTCCACATGGTCATTCACCCAACTCGCCAAATCGCGTTGAATGACCCTGGGCACGAGGGCTATCACAGCATTAAAGTCGAAGTCAGGGTCGAGGCTGAGAAGGTCGCTGAATACGCGTGAGAATGCGCATCCAAGGAGGCCTTGGCTTCTTTCTTCGACAAGCTGGCGAGCTCTTGTGGCCTGGTCATCCATACGGGTCATGACTTGAGTAAAGAAGTGGAGGTAGCGGGCGTCATCATCCTCATGCGGCCGGGAGACGCTCTCTTCGTAGATGGCGTCTAGGGCCCGGTTGGCCCTGACCTGAGATCTTCGAGCATCAAGGAGCGCTCACGCTGCATCGTTCGATGACAGCTTGCTTCGTTCGCAGCCTGATCCACGAGGGACGTGGCGTCTGATGACCCACAAGTGTAGGGGATCTATCATAGTCCTTTCGATAAGTAAGAGTGTCGAACCCAACGAGGAGCAGAAGGAAATGATAGGCAGTTTTCAATAAGGTATTTTCTGCAAGCACTGGAATTATAGGTAACAGATAGTTTTGTGATAAGGTAATTGGTAGCAAGTAACAAAAGGTAAAAGTAAATAAGGTGCAGCAAGGTGGCCCAATCCTTTTTGTAGCAAAGGACAAGCCTGGACAAACTCTTATATAAAGGAAAGCGCTCCCGAGGACACATGGGAATTATCGTCAAGCTAGTTTTCATCACGATCATCTGATTCGCGTTCGGTACTTTGATAATTTGGTATGTGGGTGGACCGGTGCTTGGGTGTTGTCCTTACTTGGACAAGCCTCCCACTTATGACTAACCTCTAATGCAAGCATCCGCAACTACAAAAGAAGTATTAAGGTAAACCTAACCATAGCATGAAACATATGGATCCAAATCAGCCCCTTACGAAGCAACGCATAAACTAGGGTTTAAGCTTCTGTCACTCTAGCAACCCATCATCTACTTATTACTTCCCAATGCCTTCCTCTAGGCCCAAATAATGGTGAAGTGTCATGTAGTAGACGTTCACATGACACCACTAGAGGAGAGACAACATACATCTCATCAAAATATCGAACGAAGACCAAATTCACATTACTACTAATAGCAAGACTTCTCCCATGTCCTCGGGAATAAAAGTAACTACTCACAAGACGTAATATTGTTCATTATCAGAGGGGTATTAATATGCATAATGGATCTGAACATATGATCTTCCACCAAATAAACCAACTAGCATCAACTACAAGGAGTAATCAACACTACTAGCACCCACAGGTACCAATCTGAGGTTTGGGTACAAAGATTGGATACAAGAGATGAAGTAGGGTTTGAGAGGAGATGGTGCTGGTGAAGATGTTGATGAAGATAGCCCTCCCCAAGATGGGAGAGTTGTTGGTTATGACGGCGTGACGATTTCCCCCTCCCGGAGGGAAGTATCCCCGGCAGAACAGCTCTGCCGGAGCCCTAGATTAGTTTCCGCCTCGAGACGGCGGCGTCTGGTCCCGAAAGCCTCCTTATGATTTTTTTTCCAGGTCAAAACACCTCATATAGGAGAATATGGGCATCGGGGGACCTTTGGTGGGCCCACGAGACAGGGTGGCACGCTCTGGGAAGGGGGCGCGCCCCCCACCCTCGTGGACAGCCGGTGGCCCCCCTCGTGAACTTCTTTCGTCGGATATTTTTTATATTTTCTGAAACGGAGTTCTGTTGAGTTTCGGGGCTTTTGGAGTTGTGCAGAATAGGTTTCCAGAGTTTGCTCTTTTTCTATCCCAGAATCCCAGCTGCCGGCATTCTCCCTCTTCTTGTAAACCTTGTAAAATAAGAGAGAAAAGGCATAAGTATTGTGACAAAACAAGTAATAACAGCCCAATATGCAATAAATATCAACATATAAGCATGATGCAAAATGGACGTATGAACTCCCCCAAGCTTAGACCTCGCTTGTCCTCAAGCGAAAGCCGATATCAAAAAATATGTCCACATGTTTAGAGATAGAGGTGTCGATAAAAACAGAATACGGACATGAGGGCATCATGATCATTCTCATAGCAGCAACATATATATATATATATATATATATATATATATATATATATATATATATATATATATATTGTCATATGATTCTTATGCTAAAGTAACAATTCATCCAGAATATCAACCATGAATCATAAACTTCATTGAAAACTAACAAACTTTGATCTCGGTCATTGAAGCAATTGCAATTTATCGTAACATCGGAAAGAGTCAATATGTGAGCTTCTCAGCAAGCCTACATACTCAACCATTATATAGTCTTTCACAATTGCTCACACTCACGCAATACTTATGGTTATGGAGTTTTAATCGGACACAGAGAAAGATAGGGGCTTATGGTGATGCCTCCCAACCTTTTACCTCAAGGGTAATGTTAACATAATAGACCATGAAAACTTACATCCAAGTGGGTATATATGTCAGGATCTTTCCAACACAATGTGCTTGCCAAAGGATAAAATGTACAAAGAAATGTGAATTCACCTTGACTCTTATAAGGCAAGAATAATATATAGGCCCTTCACAGAGGGAAGCAGAGGTTGGCATGTGTTTATTTGGTTTGATGCACAAAGTCTTAGCATAGAAGAACTTCACTTTATATTGCCACTTGTGATAAGGACCTTTATTATGCAGTATGTCGCTTTTATTACTTCCATATCACAAGATCGTATAAAGCTAATTTCTCCCACACTAATAAATCATACATATTTTAGCGAGTTTGCAACATGACAACTTACTTGGAAGGATCTTTCTCAATCCATAGGTAGGTATGGTGGACTCTCATGGCAAAACTGGGTTTAAGGATATATGGAAGCACAAGTAGTATCTCTACTTGGTGCGAGGAGTTTTGGCTAGCATGAGGGGGGAAGGCAAGCTCAACATGTTGGATGATCCATGACAATATACTTTATTTCGGATATAATAAGACATAACCCATTATGTTGTCTTCCTTGTCCAACATCAACTCTTTAGCATGTCATACTTTAATGAGTGCTCACAATCATAAAAGATGTCCAAGATAGTATATTTGTATGTGAAGCCTCTCTTCTTTCATTACTTCTTATTAATTGCAACGATGAGCAAAACTATGTTTGTCAACTCCCAACAACTTTTATTCATCATACTCTTATATGTGAAGTCATTACTTCCCATAAGATCAATATGATCTCTTGGATACTCTTTATGTTTTCTTTCTTTTATCATGACCCAAGTGAGGAAATCAAGCCCATGACTCAACACTAATCTTCATTATATAGCTCACGGACTCGATTACAAAGGGTAAAGATCATAAAGCAAAAGCTCACAACTAGATCATGCTAACTTTATTCTACTAGATCAAGATACTACCACAAGGATCGAACTAAGGAAAACGGTAAAGATAGGAGTGATGGTGATACGATACCGGGGTCACTCCCCCAAGCTTGGCAGTTGCCAAGGGGAGTGCCCATACCCATATGATTATATCTCCTAGTTCGGGGGTGGTGATGATGGGGTTGTTGACGATGTAGGCTTGTTGTCCACCTTCCAAGGCATGGGCTCGCCATCGTAGAAGGATGATCGTGTCTCTGGGATCCTCAAATCTGCAGCCAAACTCATATTCTTGAATCTATATTCATACTCACAGTTTTGGTTTTGTAGGTCATAGATCTAGGCTTGGAGGTGTTCGATTTTCTCTTGAAGATTGGAGATAGCCTCCCCGAAGATCCTTGAGTCCAGCTTGAGGTTGTTGGCGAGCTCCAAGATCATCATGTGGTTGGCGTTGAGTCCTCGCTCCACCATACCTTGGGGCTTGAAAACTTCTTGCTCCATTGCTTCGAGTCATGTCTCCATGCTTCCGGTCCTCCTCGGCCCCTCAACATCACGGATGTGCAACACCCCCTCATGCAACTCCATGGTTTTAGGGTGATGCAGCACCTCCGCAAGGTAGGGGTTGATGACCTTCTTGAAGAACTTGTCCTAGAGGATGTTGGCGGACGCCATGATGATCTAGATCTGTCAAAAACAGCATATCGAAACGAAAACAAAGGATTTTTGCGTGATACAGAGGTCAAAACCTTCGGGAGTATATATAATGAATTTTTACCGACCAAAAGGAGTAACCCACAAGAAAACGGAGTCCGGGAAGCACACGAGCTGCCCACGAGGCAGGGGGCGCGCCCTGGGCAGGAGGGCGCGCCCTCCACCCTCGTGGACGGCTCGTGTCTCTTCCGGACTGTGGCTTATTTTCTATTTTTCTAAATATTCCAAAATGGAGAAAAATTGCCTTTATAGCTGTTTTGGAGTCGGTTTACTTACCGTATCACATACCTCTTCCTTTTTGGAGGTTGAATTGTTCTGGAAAGTGTCCCTTATGTATTCCTCCGGGGTTATGGTTTCAATAACATTGGATTCAACATTTATAGGATTACCTGAGATATAATGTTTGATTCTTTGACCGTTTACCACCTTTGGATTTGTGCCTTCAAAGTTGTTAATTTTTATGGCACCGCAATGATAGACCTCCTCGATAACGTAAGGTCCTTCCCACTTGGAGAGAAGTTTTCCTGCAAAAAATCTTAAACAAGAGTTGTATAGCAATACATAGTCACCTACGTTAAACTCACGCTTTTGTATCCTTTTGTCATGCCATCTTTTAACTTTTTCTTTAAACAGGTTGGCATTCTCGTAGGCCTGAGTTCTCGATTCATCAAGGCAGCTAATGTCAAATAGCCTCTTTTCACCGGCAAGTTTGAAATCATAATTGAGCTCTTTAATAGCCAAATGGGCCTTATGTTCTAGCTCAAGATGTAAGTGACAAGCTTTTCCATACACCATCTTATATGGAGACATACCCATAGGATTTTTATATGCAGTTCTATAGGCCCATAATGCATCATCAAGTTTCTTGGACCAATTCTTCCTAGACCTATTAACTGTTGGGGATCGTAGCAGAAATCAAAAAAATTCTACGCATCACCAAGATCAATCTATGGAGTCTACTAGCGACGAGAGGGGAGTGCATCTTCATACCTTTGAAGATCGCGATGCGGAAGCATTGCAAGAACGCGGATGAAGGAGTCGTACTCGTAGCAATTCAGATCGCGGTTGATTCCGATCTAAGCGTCGAACAACGGCGCCTCCGCGTTCAACACACGTGCAGCCCGGTGATGTCTCCCGTGCCTTGATCCAGCAAGGGGAGAGGGAGAGGTTGGGGAAGACTCCGTCCAGCAGCAGCACGATGGCGTGGTGGTGGTGGAGGAGCGTGGCACTCCAGCAGGGCTTCGCCAAGCACCGCAAGAGACGAGGAGGGAGAGGGGTAGGGCTGCGCCAAGAGGGGGTGATCTCATGTGTATGGCAGCCCCAAAACCCCCACTATATATAGGGGGAGGGGAGGGGCTGTGCCCCCATCTAGGGTTCCCTCCCTAGGGGTGGCGGCAGCCCCCAAAACCCATCTAGGGTGCGGCCAAGGGGGGAAGAGAGGGGGGCGCCCTAGTGTGACGCCCGAAGACCGACGTCCCAGAAGATTCCCGAAGTTCCAGACGTTCCGGGTTGCCCGTGTGTTTTTTTTGGCTTGTGTTATTTATTTTTGCATTGCATCATGTCATCATGCCATCATGTCATTTTATTTTATTTTTGCATCTCAACCTAAATAAATCGTGTGGACCTTCGGTCCATTTAAATCGAGGGAAGGTGACTTCTCTTTATAACATATAAAAGTCTCTCATTATTATTATGGAGCTATATTAATAAATATTCCATTGCTTCGGAATCACCGTAACACACTTGCATATTTCCCCATGTCTTTTCACTTCGAGTTTCACCTTCAAATTCTTGCCAATAATTCTTTTCCGTTGTTTCGAGGCTCCTCCAAAATTCCGGACATTTTTTGGACACTTCAATAATCACGTCTTAGTTCAAACATATTTGAATTAAATTCAAATATGTTTGAATTATTTTTCCGTTCATGCCTTTCTTATTTTTCTCGGACTTTGCTCATTTTATGATGCCCGAGAAAAATAGTCCTTTGTATTATCTTTTCCCTAACCGTCCTCCTCTTTCTCTTTTCTCTCTTTTGTTTTTTTTCTGCTAAGTAATAAAAGAGGCAGCCAGCCTCTAGGCCTCCTTCTATCCTCACCTCTCCTCCTTTGGCCCAGCCTCTATCTAGGCCCAGCCGCACCAGGCCTCTCTCCTCCCTCTTGGGCCCATTCTCTCCTGGCCCAACCGGCTACCACTGAAACCCTAGCCCATCCCTCGACCGGTCGCTCCTCTCCCCTCGACACTCCCAGCCGCCGCCAGCCTCTCTCTGTCCCCCGTCCCGTTGTCCTCTCCCCTCGACCCCCGCTCTGCCCCGATTCCCTTCTCTCCCTCGATCTCCCGTCCCCTTCGCCTCTGTCGCCCGAACCCTCAAGCCTTCGATCTCCTCCCTCTGCCCGTTTCCTTCTCCAGGGCGCCGAGCCGGGGCTCGCCTCTGCCAGCCGCCGCCGCGCCAAGGCACCGGCGCCCTTCCCAGCCGGGTCGGACCCCGCGCCCGTCCTTCGTCGCCGAGTGCCGCGCCGGACCAGGCCCGAGGCCTCCCTCACCAGCTCGCCGCGGAAGTCCCCTCTGGCCAGGCCGCGGCTCCCTCCTCCGTGCATCCCCAAGCGCCCCGCCTTGGAGCCAGGAGCCGAGCTCCTCTTCTCCAGCGCCAAGATGCGCCTCGGCTCCCTCGTCCTGTGCCGCCGCGCCGCTGCTGCCCTTGCCTCCGTGGATGACCCGTGCTGCTGCCGTGGCCTCCTGCAGCCCTTGTGTTGCTGCCGTTTTTGTTTGTTTTGTTGCCTGTGCTGTAAATTTTGACAGATGACCCGAACGAGTTTACGGCGACCCGACCAAGTACCTCTTCGTTAAGTACCTCTACACGGCGAAACGACTAGTACATCTACCGTCGCCGAAGACCGCGTGTACCTCTACGGAAAACGAGCTCGTGAACGGCTACGGAACAAGTACCACTACATCCCTGTACGACTACGCGCCAAGTACCCCTACGTTCGCGAGTAACAAGTACCTCGACGCCCGGAGCACTCGAGAACGACAAGTACCCCGACAACATGAGTACCACTACCGTCGCCCGAGTACAACTACCGCTACGAGAACGACTACCTTCGGTGAAGAAATGAGAACGTCTACTTCCTCTCCGAACGGAACGCCTCCTTCCTCTACGTCTCGAACCGCCCCGAAACGCACGCTTCGAAGGTATAACGAGACGACCCCGTGGATGACTCGTGGAATGTTTGTTGTGTGGTATGAGATGTTTCCCGTGTGAGCACCGTGTCCGTTTCGTCCCTTTTGTCATGTCCCTCGGTTGCCTCGCCACCGACTCGTGGGAACCCGGCAACGGGATCACCCCATCATCTCGTTTGATTCACCTCTGCCATCTTACCTTTTGCATCGGACTCTCAACGAGTTACCGGTACCGATATGTTGCCATGCTTCATTTTCGGATCGTTGCCATGGCACCTTTCCATTCCACCACGGTGACAAATGCTTCTTATCTTGTTTTTGTCAACCTTTTAATAAACTTGCATAAACTTGATCATCTCATCCGCATCAT
This sequence comes from Secale cereale, assembly GCA_902687465.1. Taxonomy (NCBI): domain Eukaryota; kingdom Viridiplantae; phylum Streptophyta; class Magnoliopsida; order Poales; family Poaceae; genus Secale; species Secale cereale. The sequence goes on from LR738716.1 coordinate 106,663,490, forward strand.
GTTAACAACATTGATATGTTAGATTGTTGTTTGCTTATAATTATTAAACATGCTCATGGGGATTTTCCGGATATGTTGTTGTTATTCTCCGGCCTCATTTAAATTGCCTAAATAGTGTAGTTTCTTTTTGCTTCACCTCTTGCCATGTTAAAAACAATTAATCTTGTCTTGTAATTAAATGAGAGTCAACTAAATAATTAAATGTGGTGTTTCGTCAATATGCAACCCGTTGCATATTGATCTCCACTTAACTTGTAGTATTTGTTTGTGCTCTTGCCATGCCATGCATATTTAAACCGGACATGCATCATGCTTGCTTGTGCATCGTATGCCATGTTTATGCTTGTGTGTTTACCGTGTTGTTCTTTCTTTCCGGTTGCTTCTCTTGTTAGCTTCAGTTTCGTTCCGGAGTTGTGAGGCTTCTTCTTCGTCTACTTCTTGGGTCCGTTCTTCTCCCTCTGTGGAATCCCAGGCAAGATGACCGAACCCGGATACCATTACTATCTTTGCCTATTGCTAGTAGTCTCGATCTATAGTTTTGCCTCGATGCCCATGTCTTTCTTGTCAGCCTCCTACTTGTAACCATTGCCTTGTTTAACCACCCTACCTACGCAAACCGTTGCTTGGCTAAGTACGCTTCGCTCAGCCCCTCTTATAGCATAGTTAGTTGCAGGTGAAGATTGAAGATGCTTGCTTCATGTTGAAGTTTGGTTGGGTTATATCACACTATATAAATGCTTAAAAATGAAATCATCTATATATTGGCAAGGGTGGAAGGCTAAGCCTTTTGCTTGGTGTTTTGTTCCACTCATGCCGTTAGGAACCGTATAAACCGGTGTTATGTTCCTTGATTATGCGTTCCTAACACGGTTGGGGTGTATGGGACCCCCTTGATAAAACGCAAAGTGCTAAGTCTTTTCCAGCAAATCCCAACATTGGTACTATTTGCCTCATAATAACAACTTAATTAAATAATTAAAATTGCATAGGGGGTCGCGTCCCCGAGGATTCTTAATTCTACATAGCAGGGGGGCCAGTGCCGATGGTGTTGGTCCCAAACGGGGAGCCTGCGGGAACCACCACGGGGAAACTCGAGGTTTGGGTCCTGTAGCATCACCCATCCGGTCGTGTCCTGAGACTTAGATACGCGCGGCTACTATCAGGGTGTCGACACGTCGGGAGGATTTGCTGGATTAGCCTTACCTTAGTTCAGTTTAACTTGAGCACGGGATTCCGAGAATACTTGGGTCTTCCCACCTATGGAGTTGCGACTTCGCGGATCGTGGGCTTGTGATGGGCCAAGTTGGAACACCCCTGCAGGGTTTGAACTTTCGAAAGCCGTGCCCGCGGTTATGTGGCAGATGGGAGCTTGTTAATTCCGGTTGTAGATAACTTGACACAATGATTCAATACACTACCAGCGTGTGTACCGTGACTGTCAATTTCCGAATAGGGATTCGGGAGTTGAACACGGTGGGGTTATGTTTGACCGGCTTTAGTTAGGATCACTTCGTGATCATCTTTCGACCGATGCTCTTCTCTTCTCGCTCTCTTTTGCGTAAGTTAGTGCTAGTTGCTGCTGCAGACTCTTGTTTGTTCCTTCACCTCTCGTTCTTTCTTCAGCCTTTTCCACACCCAAGGCTTAAATAGTATTGTTACCCGGGAACGGGATTGCTGAGTCCTCTGTGGCTCACAGTTACTTCACCACACCAGATGCAGGTTCAGCCGAGTTTGAAGCAGGAGTTGGTTCAGTTCTTCACCGGGAGCTCGATGAAGAGTGACCGTTTGCTTGTGACGTTTCGATGTTCAGTAGTGGTTTCTACTAGGATTCGATCCTGACCTGTGGCTTTTGTTGTTTTGGTATCTTTCTTTTGGATCTTCACCCGTAGTCGGGTTGTGATGTTTTGAATGATGTATTGCTCATGTATTGTATTGCGTGAAGTGGCGAGTGTAAGCCAACTATCTCCTTTTGCATTTTAATCCCTCTTTTACATGAGTTGTGCAAAGATACCAAACTTGAGATCATTCTAGGATGGGCTTATACCTTTAAGTCGTGCCTCGACACGTAGGAGGTATAGTCCCATCCTGGGCATTACAAGTTGGTATCAGAGCCTTCTCCGACCTAGAAGCCCCCACTGTTTGATCGAATCGTTGACGGTTGAGTCTACGCACACACTGAAAAACTTTTTGAGTCCTATATTATATCGGAGAGTAGGATTTCTTTGCTTCTCATCCCCTTTCTCTCTGGTGAGGACTCCTAACGTTTACTCTTGCCTCTTCTACTTTCAAAAATTGCACCAAATTTTTTTAGGATCCCGCGAGTATTCTGGGATTGTTTCGATGTTCTTGTGACAAGGATATTGTTCTCGATGACTCATGTTACCGAGGAGTTGAGCTTCGGGGTATCATTGTAACAAGCATATCGCGGCAGTACTAAATACTTAAGACGGCCGACATCGAAAATCTCTCCTATACGGCCAGTGGCAAGATAACCCCGACATCACCCAGTACTGGGGAGGTAGTTAGAGAGTATTGCCATAGCTTGTTATAGTGGATGCTTTTCGAAGGTCCGAGGTAAACAGTTTCCGAGAAAGACTGGTTATGTGTTGAAGGATGGATACACCTGGATGTAGCTTTAGAGTTGATTGCGCGGTGCTTCCCGTGTATCCCCAACACCTGATTGCATAACTGGAATCTTTCGGAAATCTATAGGTTGGTTCATCAAGTAGTTCTAGGCATTCTTCCAACGGATGCTCGATATGAAGTTTGGGGTTCTACATTGAGTGAAGTGGTTTTATGGACTTGTTCTGATCGGGAGTTGCATCTTAAAGGGTCCTTGGCTATGCTGATCCGGGGATTGCAAAACCCTTTTGTAACACGTTCCATGAGCTTTCAGCACGAAGATGTCGAACGAAACTTCTATCTTGTATTTGTTCTATCTGATCCTTGTTCCTTTTTATTTATTTACCTTTTCCTTCTCCTAAGTGGCTTCTCGTCAAGTGATGTATCTACGGAATTCATTCGTTCAATTCTCTGTTCGGATGATATTGTGAAGATCATGTTGCATATCTACCCGTTGTTTTGTTTTGATTCTGGGGTTCGAGTTGCTTCGATGTCAAATGTTGATTCCATACCTTTCTTAATCGGTATTCTCTTATTTCTATGGGAGTGCTAATTCCTCTTGACCACCAAGATTGTCTTGTTAAATCTTTTCCAACCGGTGTGCTTTCTCTTCAAGTTTTTCCATACATACGTCGTTGAGAAATCTGACGATTTGTCTGTTTCAATCATCTCAAGTTGTCTTTGTTTTACCCGCCCTCCCACCCTTTCTCCTTCTCGGAGCAAGAATTCTCAGTTCAAGTATCCATTTTATTCAAGTGATGTTTCTTCATTCCTCTCCTTCAATGTTCTTATCCGGTGATTCTCAGGAAGATGCTCAAGAGCTTCAAGTTCATCATTCTTTTGTTCTCAATTCTTCCGGTGGATGTAATTCAAGATTTCGGTGTTGATCTTATCCTTTTTTCCTCATTTCACAATGCTTTCTTATTCCGGTGCACCAATTAATCATTCTCCTCTTGCTATTCATATCCGGAGTGCTGAAGATTCATAATTCCATTCTTAATCCGTTCAAATTATTTTGAGGATTATCATCTTATTCAAGCCATTTAATTCAACCGGTGCAATATCTCTTAAGCAATCTTTCAACGGTGTTTTCTTTAATGGGCCCTAACCCACAGGTCTTTCCCAGGATCTTACCGGACTCTTCTTTTTTCCGGAGAATTCCTTTCAAAGGTGACGTAAGAATGGATTACATCAGTCACATGCCTTCTCCAAGATCGCTTTTAAATTCTTTTCATCATGGGGTCAACCTTTTTAATTCTTCATTCCGGAGTGCTCAACAATTCTTATGGCATTTCTCGTCTTCATTCTCAACATTTGAAGACCGGAGAAGTGTTTCTCTTAAATTTTGACCCGTTCTCATGTTGAGTTGTGGTTCTAGCTTCATGTCATCCTCTTATTGTTCAGAATGTGAGGAATACTTTTATACCATCCGGAGCATTTCTTGAATTCTTTTCTTTCTGTTCCTCCGAAGGCCATCATTTCAGAAGATTTCTTCGTTCTCAGTTTTCAACTTCGTCCTCCAACTATTCTTCATTGATGTCTCTTCGTTCGTCTCCAATTCTTACGGTGGTTCTTTCAAAATTACCCTTCCGTTTTTATCGTTTTAATTCATTTGTTCTTTTCACAATCATACCGGTGGTTCGTTGAAGATTTACCCAAGCTTGTGCTAGATCTCTCTTAATTCTTTGCAACAAGAATAAGTACTATGCCAAATCCTTTGGTTGTCATCAATTTAAATTGGTGAAGGAGATGCATGACATAATTCTTATTCTTATTCCTTCAAGGTGGTTTAATTCTTTTGTCTGGAGCTTGTTCATCTTATCATATCCTTGGTTCTAAGTTGTTCATCTTGTTCTCCGGAGCTTCAAGTTATTTCAATTATATCATTTCAAGCTCCATCTAATTCATCGCAGGCCTTGAATCTTATTCTTTTCATCTTTCTCTTTTCATGCTTTCATTACCGGAGTTCTTCATGGTGGTTCATCATAATTTAATTCATCCTCGAAGTCTTCATCTAGATTATTGTTGGAGCTCAAGCATACTTCATCATGCTTTCCAATTGCAATTCTTTCTCCCTTATCTTTTGAGATGGTGTTATGTCATTCTTGACAATTCCTTCATGTTTCATGATTCATGAGTTATCAAGAATGAGATAGTTAAAACCATCATTTCTTTTTCTTTAGGAGACCCTTTCAACCCCTCATTTTATCTCTTGGAGTTATCTTGGGTTGTATTTCACCTAAAAGCTTTCCCTAAGGATTGTTGATATTATGGTGCTTATAAATAACCCAAATTCTTCATTTTTTCATTCTGGTGAAATAAGTTTGTCATTTCCTTGTTGACCTCAATCAAATCAATTGTTTAAGTTAGTGGCCGGTTGTCACCTCATAGTTTTGAGATGTTTTCCATAAGCCCACATCAAGCTTATTCTTTCGTTGTTGAATTTCCAACAACTCATTTCAACCCTTCTTCCTAAGGATGCTCTTTCAAATTTAATTTTGAGAGAAGTTGTCTTTTTCTTCTCCATTCATTCTTCATTGAGTTATATGCTATTCTGTCATTCCGGAGGCTTTGTGTTATTGCTCTCTTTAACCATCATCTCGTTTTATCGAGATCATGTTCTTTCCTTTGCTTGTCCATTTAACCGGAGTGTTGTATTCTTCATTCTAGTTCCGTCATCCTTTCATGTTTTGCCTCTCTTTTCAACCGGAGTGCTGTCTGAATCTTTCTTACCCTTGTGCCATTCTTTTAATTGTTTCGGAGGAAATGTGTTGTTGTTTTCATCAACTATCATCCATCTCCTCAAGTTCTTGTTCAATTCCTTCCATTTT
>LR738716.1:106669088-106679514 GCA_902687465.1 Secale cereale
TCATTCATCTCCGTTGTATTCTTCTTTCATTTTCCTCAACCTCTCAAGGTTCTTTGGTTTCACTCGTCTGTCAAAGAAGCAACTTTGTTTTACCTCTTCCTCTTTCGTTTTTACCCGGTGATATCTCTAGGATCTCGGGTCGAGATCCTCTGTTAGTGTGGGAGAGTTGTGACGCCCGAAGACCGACGTCCCAGAAGATTCCCGAAGTTCCAGACGTTCCGGGTTGCCCGTGTGTTTCTTTTGGCTTGTGTTATTTATTTTTGCATTGCATCATGTCATCATGCCATCATGTCATTTTATTTTATTTTTGCATCTCAACCTAAATAAATCGTGTGGACCTTCGGTCCATTTAAATCGAGGGAAGGTGACTTCTCTTTATAACATATAAAAGTCTCTCATTATTATTATGGAGCTATATTAATAAATATTCCATTGCTTCGGAATCACCGTAACACACTTGCATATTTCCCCATGTCTTTTCACTTCGAGTTTCACCTTCAAATTCTTGCCAATAATTCTTTTCCGTTGTTTCGAGGCTCCTCCAAAATTCCGGACATTTTTTGGACACTTCAATAATCACGTCTTAGTTCAAACCTATTTGAATTAAATTCAAATATGTTTGAATTATTTTTCCGTTCATGCCTTTCTTATTTTTCTCGGACTTTGCTCATTTTATGATGCCCGAGAAAAATAGTCCTTTGTATTATCTTTTCCCTAACCGTCCTCCTCTTTCTCTTTTCTCTCTTTTGTTTTTTTCCTGCTAAGTAATAAAAGAGGCAGCCAGCCTCTAGGCCTCCTTCTATCCTCACCTCTCCTCCTTTGGCCCAGCCTCTATCTAGGCCCAGCCGCAACAGGCCTCTCTCCTCCCTCTTGGGCCCATTCTCTCCTGGCCCAACCGGCTACCACTGAAACCCTAGCCCATCCCTCGACCGGTCGCTCCTCTCCCCTCGACACTCCCAGCCGCCGCCAGCCTCTCTCTGTCCCCCGTCCCGTTTTCCTCTCCCCTCGACCCCCGCTCTGCCCCGATTCCCTTCTCTCCCTCGATCTCCCATCCCCTTCGCCTCTGTTGCCCGAACCCTCAAGCCTTCGATCTCCTCCCTCTGCCTGTTTCCTTCTCCAGGGCGCCGAGCCGGGGCTCGCCTCTGCCAGCCGCCGCCGCGCCAAGGCACCGGCGCCCTTCCCAGCCGGGTCGGACCCCGCGCCCGTCCTTCGTCGCCGAGTGCCGCGCCGGACCAGGCCCGAGGCCTCCCTCACCAGCTCGCCGCGGAAGTCCCCTCCGGCCAGGCCGCGGCTCCCTCCTCCGTGCATCCCCAAGCGCCCCGCCTTGGAGCCAGGAGCCGAGCTCCTCTTATCCAGCGCCAAGATGCGCCTCGGCTCCCTCGTCCTGTGCCGCCGCGCCGCTGCTGCCCTTGCCTCCGTGGATGACCCGTGCTACTGCCGTGGCCTCGTGCAGCCCTTGTGTTGCTGCCGTTTTTGTTTGTTTTGTTGCATGTGCTGTAAATTTTGACAGATGACCCGAACGAGTTTACGGCGACCCGACCAAGTACCTCTTCGTTAAGTACCTCTACACGGCGAAACGACTAGTACATATACCGTCGCCGAAGACCGCGTGTACCTCTACAGAAAACGAGCTCGTGAACGGCTACGGAACAAGTACCACTACATCCGTGTACGACTACGCGCCAAGTACCCCTACGTTCGCGAGTAACAAGTACCTCGACGCCCGGAGCACTCGAGAACGACAAGTACCCCGACAACATGAGTACCACTACCGTCGCCCGAGTACAACTACCGCTACGAGAACGACTACCTTCGGTGAAGAAATGAGAACGTCTACTTCCTCTCCGAACGGAATGCCTCCTTCCTCTACGTCTCGAACCGCCCCGAAACGCACGCTTCGAAGGTATAACGAGACGACCCCGTGGATGACTCGTGGAATGTTTGTTGTGTGGTATGAGATGTTTCCCGTGTGAGCACCGTGTCCGATTCGTCCCTTTTGTCATGTCCCTCGGTTGCCTCGCCACCGACTCGTGGGAACCCGGCAACGGGATCACCCCATCATCTCGTTTGACTCACCTCTGCCATCTTACCTTTTGCATCGGACTCTCAACGAGTTACCGGTACCGATATGTTGCCATGCTTCATTTTCGGATCGTTGCCGTGGCACCTTTCCATTCCACCACGGTGACAAATGCTTCTTATCTTGTTTTTGTCAACCTTTTAATAAACTTGCATAAACTTGATCATCTCATCCGCATCATGTTAACAACATTGATATGTTAGATTGTTGTTTGCTTATAATTATTAAACATGCTCATGGGGATTTTCCGGATATGTTGTTGTTATTCTCCGGCCTCATTTAAATTGCCTAAATAGTGTAGTTTCTTTTTGCTTCACCTCTTGACATGTTAAAAACAATTAATCTTGTCTTGTAATTAAATGAGAGTCAACTAAATAATTAAATGTGGTGTTTCGTCAATATGCAACCCGTTGCATATTGATCTCCACTTAACTTGTAGTATTTGTTTGTGCTCTTGCCATGCCATGCATATTTAAACCGGACAGGCATCATGCTTGCTTGTGCATCGTATGCCATGTTTATGCTTGTGTGTTTACCGTGTTGTTCTTTCTTTCCGGTTGCTTCTCTGTTAGCTTCAGTTTCGTTCCGGAGTTGTGAGGCTTCTTCTTCGTCTACTTCTTGGATCCGTTCTTCTCCCTCTGTGGAATCCCAGGCAAGATGACCGAACCCGGATACCATTACTATCTTTGCCTATTGCTAGTAGTCTCGATCTATAGTTTTGCCTCGATGCCCATGTCTTTCTTGTCAGCCTCCTACTTGTAACCATTGCCTTGTTTAACCACCCTACCTACGCAAACCGTTGCTTGGCTAAGTACGCTTCGCTCAGCCCCTCTTATAGCATAGTTAGTTGCAGGTGAAGATTGAAGATGCTTGCTTCATGTTGAAGTTTGGTTGGGTTATATCACACTATATAAATGCTTAAAAATGAAATCATCTATATATTGGCAAGGGTGGAAGGCTAAGCCTTTTGCTTGGTGTTTTGTTCCACTCATGCCGTTAGGAACCGTATAAACCGGTGTTATGTTCCTTGATTATGCGTTCCTAACACGGTTGGGGTGTATGGGACCCCCTTGATAAACCGCTAAGTGCTAAGTCTTTTCCAGCAAATCCCAACATTGGTACTATTTGCCTCATAATAAGAACTTAATTAAATAATTAAAATTGCATAGGGGGTCGCGTCCCCGAGGATTCTTAATTCTACATAGCAGGGGGGGCCAGTGCCGATGGTGTTGGTCCCAAGCGGGGAGCCTGCGGGAACCACCACGGGGAAACTCGAGGTTTGGGTCCTGTAGCATCACCCATCCGGTCATGTCCTGAGACTTAGATACGCGCGGCTACTATCAGGGTGTCGACACGCCGGGAGGATTTGCTGGATTAGCCTTACCTTAGTTCGGTTTAACTTGAGCACGGGATTCCGAGAATACTCGGGTCTTCCCACCTATGGAGTTGCGACTTCGCGGATCGTGGGCTTGTGATGGGCCAAGTTGGAACACCCCTGCAGGGTTTGAACTTTCGAAAGCCGTGCCCGCGGTTATGTGGCAGATGGGAGCTTGTTAATTCCGGTTGTAGATAACTTGACACAATGATTCAATACACTACCAGCGTGTGTACCGTGACTGTCAATTTCCGAATAGGGATTCGGGAGTTGAACACGGTGGGGTTATGTTTGACCGGCTTTAGTTAGGATCACTTCGTGATCATCTTTCGACCGATGCTCTTCTCTTCTCGCTCTCTTTTGCGTAAGTTAGTGCTAGTTGCTGCTGCAGACTCTTGTTTGTTCCTTCACCTCTCGTTCTTTCTTCAGCCTTTTCCACACCCAAGGCTTAAATAGTATTGTTACCCGGGAACGGGATTGCTGAGTCCTCTGTGGCTCACAGTTACTTCACCACACCAGATGCAGGTTCAGCCGAGTTTGAAGCAGGAGTTGGTTCAGTTCTTCACCGGGAGCTCGATGAAGAGTGACCGTTTGCTTGTGACGTTTCGATGTTCAGTAGTGGTTTCTACTAGGATTCGATCCTGACCTGTGGCTTTTGTTGTTTTGGTATCTTTCTTTTGGATCTTCACCCGTAGTCGGGTTGTGATGTTTTGAATGATGTATTGCTCATGTATTGTATTGCGTGAAGTGGCGAGTGTAAGCCAACTATCTCCTTTTGCATTTTAATCCCTCTTTTACATGAGTTGTGCAAAGATACCAAACTTGAGATCATTCTAGGATGGGCTTATACCTTTAAGTCGTGCCTCGACACGTAGGAGGTATAGTCCCATCCTGGGCATTACAAGTTGCTCCATAATAATAATGAGAGACTTTTATATGTTATAAAGAGAAGTCACCTTCCCTCGATTTAAATGGACCGAAGGTCCACACGATTTATTTAGGTTGAGATGCAAAAATAAAATAAAATGACATGATGGCATGATGACATGATGCAATGCAAAAATAAATAAAACAAGCCAAAAGAAACACACGGGCAACCCGGAACGTCTGGAACTTCGGGAATCTTCTGGGACGTCGGTCTTCGGGCGTCACACCTAGGGTGGGCCTTAAGGCCCATCTGGACCTTGGGTTTGCCCCCCTCCCACTCTCCATGCACCTTGGGCCTTGTTGGGGGGCGCACCAGCCCACCTAGGGCTGGTTCTCTCCCACACTTGGCCCATGCAGCCCTCTGGGGCTGGTGGCCCCACCTGGTGGACCCCCGGGTCCCTCTCGGTGGTCCCGGTACGTTACCGATAGCACCCGAAACTTTTCCGGTGACCAAAACAGGACTTCCCATATATAAATCTTTACCTCCGGACCATTCCAGAACTCCTCGTGATGTCCGGGATCTCATCCGGGACTCCGAACAACATTCGGTAACCACGTATATCTATTCCCTATAACCCTAGCGTCATCGAACCTTAAGTGTGTAGACCCTACGGGTTCGGGAACCATGCAGACATGACCAAGACAACTCTCCAGCCAATAACCAACAGCGGGATCTGGATACCCATGTTGGCTCCCACATGTTCCACGATGGTCTCATCGGATGAACCACGATGTCAAGGATTCAATCAATCCCGTATACAGTTCCATTTGTCTATCGGTATAGTACTTGCTCGAGATTCGAATGTCGGTATCCCGATACCTTGTTCAATCTCATTACCGGCAAGTCTCTTTACTCGTTCCGTAACACATCATCCCGTGATCAACTCCTTGATCACATTGTGCACATTATGATGATGTCCTACCGAGTGGGCCCAGAGATACCTTTCCGTCACACGGAGTGACAAATCCTAGTCTCGATTCGTGTGAACCCAACAGACACTTTCGGAGATGCCCGTAGTGCACCTTTATAGCCATCCAGTTACGTTGTGACGTTTGGTACACCCAAAGCATTCCTACGTTTTCCGGGAGTTGCAAAATCTCATGGTCTAAGTAAAAGATACTTGACATTTAGAAAAGCTTTAGCATACGAACTACATGATCTTGTGCTAGGCTTAGGATTGGGTCTTGTCCATCACATCATTCTCCTAATGATGTGATCCCGTTATCAATGACATCCAATGTCCATGGTCAGGAAACCGCAACCATCTATTGATCAATGAGCCAGTCAACTAGAGGCTCACTAGGGACATGGTGTTTGTCCATGTATCCACACATGTATCTGAGTTTCCTATCAATACAATTCTAGCATGGATAATAAACAATTATCATGAACAAGGGAATATAATAACCAATTTATTATTGCCTCTAGGGCATATTTCCAACAGTCTCCCACTTGCACTAGAGTCAATAATCTAGTTCACATCGCCTTGTGATTAACACTCACAGGTCACAACGCCATGTGACTAACATCCAAAGAGTTTACTAGAGTCAACAATATAGTTCACATCACTATGTGATTAACACTCAATGAGTTCTAGGTTTGATCATGTTATGCTTGTGAGAGAGGTTGTAGTCAATGGGTCTGCAACATTCAGATCCCTATGTACTTCGCAAAACTTTATGTCATATCGTAGAGGCTGCTACCATGTTCCACTTGGAGCTATTCCAAATTGTTGCTCCATTATACGTATCCGGTATCTCTACTCAGAGCTATCCGGATAGATGTTAAGCTTGCATCGACGTAACTTTTTACGTCGAACTCTTTATCACCTCCATAACCGAGAAACATTTCCTTATTCCTCTAAGGATAATTTTGACCACTATCTAGTGATCCACTCCTGGATCACCTTTGTACCCTCTTGCCAGACATGTGGCAAGGCACACATCAGGTGAGGTACTCAACATGGCATACCGCATAGAGCCTATGACAAAAGAATAGGGGACGACCTTCGTCCTTCCTCTTTCTTCTGCTGCGGTCAAGCTTTGAGTCTTACTCAACTTCACACCTTACATTTCAGGTAAGAACTCCTTCTTTGACAGGTCTATTTTAAACTCCTTCAAAATTATGTCAAAGGTGTGTGTTCTTTTGAAAGTATCATCAGGCGTCTTGATCTATCTCTATAGATCTTGATGCCCAATATGTAAGCAGCTTTATCCAGGTATTCCTTTGAAAAACTCCTTTCAAACAACCCTTTATGCTTTCCAGAAATTCTACATCATTTCGGATCAGCAATATGTCATTCACATATACTTATCAGAAATGTTGTAGTGCTCCCACTCACTTTATTGTAAATACAAGTTTCTAACAAACTTTGTATAAACCCAAAAACTTTGATCACTCCATCAAAGCGTATATTCCGACTCCGAGATGCTTGCTCTAGTCCATGGAAGGATCGCTGGAGCTATCATACCTTTTAGCATCCTTAGGATCGACAAAACCTTTCTGATTGTATCACATACAACCTTTCCTTACAAAAACTGGTAAAGAAACTTGTTTGACATCCATCTGCCAGATTTCATAAATGCAGCTAATGTTAACATGATTCCGACGGGCTTAAGCATCGCTGCGGGTGACAAAATCGCATGGTAGTCCACTGCTTGTACTTATGAAAAACTCTTCGCCACAAGTCGAGCTTCATAGACAGTGACATTGCCGTCCACATCCGTCTTCTTCTTAAAGATCCATTTATCTTAATGGCTTGCCGATCATCGGGCAAGTCCACCAAAGTCCATACTTTGTTTTGATACATGGATCCTATCTCGCATTTCTCGACTTCTAACCATTTGTCGGAATACGGGCCCACCATCGCTTCTCCATAGTTTGTAGGTTCATTGTTGTCCAACAACATGACATCTAAGACATGATCGCCGTACCACTCAGGAGTAGTACATATCCTTGTCGACCTACGAGGTTCGATAGCAACTTGATCCGAAGCTTCATGATCACTATCATTAGTTTCCTCTTCAACAGTCGTAGGTTCCACAGAAACATCTTTTTGTGTTGCACTACTCTCCGGTTGAAGTGAGGGTTCGACAACCTCATCAAGTTCTATCTTCCTCCCACTCAATTCTTTCGAGAGAAACTCCTTCTCGAGAAAGGACCCATTCTTAGCGACAAACATTTTTGCCCTTGGATCTGAGATAGAAGGTATACCCAACTGTTACCTTTGGGTATCCTATGAAGATGTATTTGTCCGCTTTGGGTTCGAGCTTTTTCCGGCTGAAGCCATAAGCATCGCAGCCCCAAACATTAAGAAACGACAACTTTGGTTTCTAGCCAAACCATAGTTCACACGGCGTCGTCTCAACGGACTTAGATGGTGCCCTATCTAAAGTGAATGCAGTTGTCTCTAATGCATAACCTCGAAATAATAGCGGTAGATCGGTAAGAGACATCATAGATCGCACCATATCTCATAAGGTTCGATTACGACGTCCGGACACACCATTACGCTGTGGTGTTCCAGGTGGCTTCAACTGCGAAACAATTCCACAATGTCTTAAGTGATTGCCAAACTCATAACTCAGAAAATCTCCCCTTGATCAGATCGTAGGAACATGATCTTCTTGTTATGATGATTCTTCACTCTGAAATTGCTTGAACTTTTCAAATGTTTCAAACTTTTGCTTCATTAAGTAAATATACCCATATTTACTCAAATCGTCAGTGAAGATGAGAACATAACGATATCAACCACACGCCTTAATTTTCATTGGATCACACACATCACCATGTATGATTTCCAACAGGTCACTTGCCCGTTTCATTGTACCTGAAAACAGGATCTTAGTCATCTTGTCCATGAGGCATGGCTCGCATGTGTCAAGCGATTCAAAATCAAGTGACTCCAAACATCCATCAGCATGGAGTTTCTTCATGCATTTTATGCCAAAATGACCTAAGCGGCAGTGCCACAAGAAAGTGGTACTATCATTATTAACTCTACATCTTTTGGCGTTAATATTACTATCATGTGTATTACTATGATCGAGATTCAATAAACCATTGTGTGCACGACCATAAAGGTGTTATTCATGTAAGCAAAATAACCATTATTCTCTAACTTAAATGAATAACCGTATTGCAATGAACATGATCTAATCATATTCATGCTCAAGACACGTGATAACATTTATCTAGGTTCAACACTAATCCCGAAGGTAGAGGGAGCGTGTGATGGTGATCTTATCAACCTTGGAAACACTTCCGACACACATCGTCACCTCGCCCTTAGCTAGTCTCCGTTCAGTCCGTAGCTTTTGCTTCAAGTCACTAATAATAGCAACTGAACCGGTATCCAATACCCAGGCACTACTAGGAGTACTAGTAATGTACACATCAATAACACGTATATCAAATATACTTTGTTGAAGTTGCCAGCTTTCTTATATACCATGTATTTGGGGTAGTTTCGCTACCATGTGACCGTTCCCCTTACAATAGAAGCACTTAGTCTCGAGGTTTGGGTTCAACCTTGGGTTCCTTCATTAGAGCGACAACTGGTTTGCCATTCATGAAGTTTCCCTTCTAGCCCTTGCCCCTTTTGAAACCAGTGGTCTTGCTAAACCATCAACACTTGATGCTCCTTCTTGATTTCTACTTTTGCGGTCTTAAGCACCGCTAATAGCTCCGGGATCATTTCCATCATTTGCATGTCATAGTTCATCACGAAGTTCTAGTAGCTTGGTGATAGTGTCTAGAGAATCCCGTCAACCACTATCTCATCTGGAAGATTAACTCCCAATTGGTTCAATTGATTTTAGCACCCAGACATTCTGAGCACATGCTCACTAGTTGAGCTATTCTCCTCCATCTTGTTGGCAAAATAACTTGTCAGAGGTCTCATACCTCTCAACACGGGCATGAGCATGAAATCCCAATTTCAGCTCATATGTCTTATGGCGTTCAAAACGTCATTGGAATCCCGATTCTAAGCCGTAAAGTATGGTGCACTAAACTATCAAGTAGTCATCAGGACGTGTCTGTCTGGTGTTCACAACATCCACAGACGACGTTGTAGGAGTTTGCACATCAAGCAGTGCATCAAACACGTAAGACTTCTGTGTAGCAGTGAGGACACTCCTCGGACTACGGACCCAGTCCGCATCATTGCTTACAATATCTTTCAACTTAGTCTTTCTCTAGGATCGTATTAAACAAGCAGCTACAATGCAAGCTGTTGGTCTACAACATAATTTGTGAAGACAACTTAAACTATTGTTCATGACAATTAAGTTCATCTAAACAAATTAAATGAACTCCCACTCAGATAGACATCTCTCTTGTCATCCAAGTGATACATGATCCGAATCGACTAGGCCATGTCTGATCATCACGTGAGACGGACTAGTCATCAACGGTGAACATCTTTATGTTGATTGTATCTTCTATACGACTCATGTTCGACCTTTCGGTCTTCCGTGTTCCGAGGCCATGTCTGTACTTGCTAGGCTCGTCAAGTGAACCCTAAGTGTATTGCATGTGTAAATCTGGCTTACACCCGTTGTATGCGAACGTTAGAGCCTATCACACCCGATCATCACGTGGTGCTTCGGAACAACGAACCTTAGCAACGGTACACAGTTAGGGGGAACACAATTCTTGAAATTTTAGTGAGAGATCATCTTATTTACTACCGTTGTTCTAAGAAAATAAGATGTAAAACATGATAAACATCACATGCAATCAAATAGTGACATGATATGGCCAATATCATTTTGCTCCTTTTGATCTTCATCTTCGGGGCTCCATGATCATCATTGTCACCGGCATGACACCATGATCTCCATCATCATGATCTCCATCATCGTGTCTTCATGAAGTCGTCTCGCCAAACATTACTTCTACTACTATGGCTAACGGTTAGCAATAAAGTAACGTAATTACATGGCGTTTTCAGTGACACGCAGGTCATACAATAAAATAAGACAACTCCTATGGCTCCTGCCGGTTGTCACACTCATCGACATGCAAGTCGTGATTC
>LR738716.1:106685277-106710045 GCA_902687465.1 Secale cereale
TGGGCCTCCTCCTCCCCGGGGCCAGATCCCTCCAGGCCCAGCCGGGCCTGCCTCACCTCCTCACCGTCCTAGGCCGAGCCCACTAGGTGAGCAGTCCACGTCTATATCGCGCCCGTGCAATTTTTCTGTTTTCCACGCTCACTCTGTTTCTGTCAAAAACGGCTAAGTCCCTGTTTAGTGTAAAAATGTTGGCATCTTGTGTGCATGATTACTTCTTGCATGTCTATCCAAATTGAGTGAATAATATGTCCAAATGTTCGTTGTGATATGCTCTTCATTTTGTTGCACTGTGGTATGCTTTTTTGAGTTCATCTTGATGCCCTAATCATCATTGCAGGAGTGCTATATGTTGTAAATTGCTGAAAACTGTTGTTATGATAGCATGTTTGTGATGTGATAACTTTGTGCATGTTTATCCAAATGGAGTATATGATATGTCAAAATGTTCATGGTGAAGTGCTCTACATGATGGTTGATGTAGCATTCATGTTAGGTATCATATGGACATGTTAATCTCTGTTGCAAAAGTGCATGTGGTTGTTAAGTGCTGAAACTTGTTATGAGATGTTGTTTTGTCTTGTTCATAGCTATTGGTGTGTTTGTCTTTTATGGCACATGTCAATATGTTTTAGAAGCAAAATCATGCCATCTTTGTTGTGGTGCAATCCACTTTTCATGATATGACTTGTGGTGTTTGAAACAAGCTTGTAAAGTAGCCTACTCGCTGTTGTTTTTCTAAGACTTGTTGAAAACTGCAAAGTCTGAAATTGTTAAACCTGATGCCATGTTTGCTTGATGCCCCACTCCAATCCATGCATGTTTTAGTATGTCAAATGATCATTTCTTGTTGTGCATGTTATGCTCTATCCATCCATGCCCTTGTTTGCATATATATTCTGTTGTAGCTTATTTATTTCTTGCTCTCAAGTTGCTATAAATGTACCTGTCAGACTGTTATCTGCATGATCAATTTGGTGAAGCTTGTTGTTATTGATCCATGCCTCCTATGGAGTTGTTCCAATGGAGTTGTTTGATGTATGCTATGTCTATTACATGTCCATGATCCTCATATACTTATTAGAGTTCATATTCTTGTTGTTTTGTGCCTCCGAAGGCAGCATCGTGATGATGTTTTTGCCTTCCCAGTTTTTGGCTAATTCTGAGAAATCGGTAAACTTATGGAATCTTGCCATGCTTGTTTAATTGTGTTCCAGCAAGTTTTTTGGTGTGATCTAAGTTCATGCTTGTTAAGTATCATGTCTATTTCACATCCATGCCTTTTGTTATCATGTTTGGGTGATGTAGCATATATATATATACCTTGCTCCAAAGTTGCTATGTTGCTGTTTTTGGACAGCTTGTTGTTATATCTTGTTTCATGTGTATGTGTTGAACCGTTGCTCCGTTTTGAGCGTGATCTATATGAAACTTGTGTGTTTTTGCATGTAGAAGCATAATATCATGTTGTTTACATGTTTGGAGTGTGTTTGCTTGTTTGTTGGATGCATCTTGCATATTTGCCATGCTTGTCTTGTTTTGCTCATATCTTCTAGGCCGTAGCTCCGAATTAAACAAACTTCATATGTAACTTGACTAGATTTTCACGTAGATCATCATGGTGCATGTTAACTTGCTGTTTAACAACTTTAACTTAATGTTTTTTCAGATCTGGACCAATTTCGAAATGTGCATATGAGGGCTTACCGGAATGGTTATATGTTGTTTCCGGCCTCATTTAAACTTGTTGTTTTGTGTTGTTCTTGTGTGCTTCATCCCTTGCCATGTTTTGCATCATATAGACTTGTCTTGCATCATACTTGGTTGAGCATCTTGTCATGTCTTGTGTGGTGTGTTTACCGTGTTGCTTGCTTCTTCTCGTTAGTGCTTATTCTGTTGCGATCGTGAGGATTCGTTCGACTACACTTGGTTCGTCTACGTGGCTTCTTCTTTGTCTTCTTCAGGGACTCGTTCTTCTTCCTTGTGGGATCTCAGGCAAAATGACCATCTCCTTGGATACCTTTTCTATCATTGCCATGCTAGTTGTCTCGATCCTGTCGGTATATGTCGCTCTACCCATCTTTTATCGTCAGCCCCTCTCCTTGTTGCCATGAAACCTCTAACCTTTGACACCTTCCTAGCAAACCATTGTTTGGCTATGTTACCCGCTTGCTCAGCCCTTCTTATAGTGTTGTTAGTTGCAGGTGAAGATGAAGTTTGCTCCATGTTGGAATATCACAATATATCTTATATATATTAACACACCTATGTACTTGGCAATGGGTGAAAGGCTTGGCCTTTTGCTCGGTGTTTTGTTCCACTCATGCCGCCTTAGGAGTCGATAAACCGGTGTTATGTTCCTTGATTTTGCGTTCCTAACACGGTTGGGTATATGGGGACCCCTCGACAGTTCGTCTTTGAATAAAACTCCTCCAGCAAGGCCCAACATTGGTTTTAATTTGCAACATAATAATAACTTAATTAATTAATTAATTTGAATAGGGGGTCGCACCCCCGAGGATTCTTCTACATAGCAGGGGGGCCAGTGCTGATGGTGTTGGTCCCAACCGGGGGTTCTGCAGGGCCACCACGGGGAAACTCGAGGTTTGGCTCCCGTAAAATCGCCCATCCAAACGTGGCCTGAGACGAGATACGCGCGGCTACTATCAGGGTGTCGGCACGCTGGGAGGTCTTGCTGGACTTGTTTTACCATTGTCGAAATGTCTTGTGCACCGGGAATTCCGAGTCTGATCAGGCCTTCCCTAAGATAAGGGGTAATATTATTATTATCTCTGCTGATCGTGAGAGCTTGTGATGGGCCAAGTTGGGACACCCCTGCAGGGTTATGATCTTTCGAAAGTCGTGCCCGTGGTTATGTGGCAGATTGGAATTTGTTAATGTCCGGTTGTAGAAAACTTGACAGAGGATCCGAAATAAAAACACACGAAGCGCGTGAGTAACCATGACCGTCTCTTTTCACTTTGAGAAGAGAACACGGTGGGGTTATGTTTGACTCGTAGGTAGTTCAGCATCTTTAGCGATCATTACTAGCTTGCGACCGTTTGCGTAGATTCTCATCTTATTCCTGTACTTGTAAGTTAGCCACCATACTTTTGCTTAGTCGCTACTGCAACCTCACCACTTAACCTCTCCATTCCCATTAAGCTTTGCTAGTCTTGATACCCATGGTTATGGGATTGCTGAGTCCTCGTGGCTCACAGATACTACAACAACAATTGCAGGTGCAGGTTTCCGATGACTTCACGTGAGAGCGATGTTACCTTTGTTGGAGTTCTTTCTTCTTCTTCTTCTTCGTCAGTCTTGGGCTAGGTTCCTGGTCGGCAGCCTGGGATAGCATATGGATGTCGTTTTGCTTCTCATGTTTGCATCCGTAGTCGGATGCCTTGTATTGTTGTTGTTGTATTCATGTGACTTGTATGAATTGTTGTATCGCCATGTATTTATGTAATGGTACGATGTAATGATATCCATCTTGCTAAGCGCCCGAAATGCGGTTGTGCCCCAATCACAAGTTTGTGACGTGATCGGGATAGAATCACATCTTGGGCCTGACAATATATCTTATTTTCATCAAGATAAACATACTTAAGATTATCAGGTAATGGTTTAAGTTCAAACACGGGATCACCCTTCGGTGGAGGAGGATCCCCTAGGATTTCAACAGGCAAGTTGTTTTTCAGTACGGGCCCCTGTTTAAAGAATATTTCATCTATTTCCCTTCTTTCATTCATATGCATATCATTTTCATGGTCTAGCAAGTATTGTTCTAAAGGATCATTAGGTGGCACGGCAATAGAAGCAAGACCAATAATTTCATCCTTATTGGGTGGTTCCTTTTCAAGGGGTTGTCTACGGAATTTAGCAAAGTTAAAATCATGAGACATATCCCCCAACCCCACAGTAACAATATCTTTCACGCAGTCTATCTTGGCATTAACAGTGTTCAAGAAGGGCCTACCAAATATAATGGGACAGAATTCATCTTGTGGGGAACTAAGAATAAGAAAATCAGCAGGGTATTTAACCTTCCCACACAAGACTTCAACATCTCTAACAATCCCAACTGGCGAAATAGTGTCTCTATTAGCAAGCTTAATAGTAACATCAATCCCTTCTAACTCAACAGGTGCAATATCATGCATAATTTCTCGATATAAATCAAGAGGAATAATACTTGCACTGGCACCTACGTCACATAAACCATGGTAACAATGATCTCCTATCTTAACAGAGATAACAGGCAAGCCCACAATAGGTCTATGTTTGTTCCTAGCATTGGGTTTGGCTATTCTAGCAGACTCTTCTTGGAGGTAAATAACATGTCCATCTAAATCTTATACCAAGAGATCTTTAACCATAGCAACACTAGGTTCAACTTTAATTTGTTCAGAGGGTGTAGGTGTTCTAGTATTACTTTTACGAACTATAGTTGAAGCTTGAGCATGATCATTTATCCTAACAGGGAAAGGTGGTTTCTCAATATAAGCAGTAGGAGCAACAGGATCAACATCATAAGTGATAGTCTTTTCTTCAACTTTAATAGGTTCAACTACTTTTACTTCAATAGGGGGTGGTATTTAAACCACTTCTCCTTGGGGAGATCAACATGAGTAGCAAAAGATTCACAGAAAGAAGCTACTATCTCGGAGTCAAGTCCATATTTAGTGCTAAACTCACGGAAAACATCGGTATCCATGAAAGCTTTAACACAATCAAACTTAGGGGTCATACCTGACTCCTTACCTTCGTCGAGATCCCAATCTTCAGAGTTGCCTTTAATTCTTTCCAATAAATCCCATTTGAATTCAATAGTCTTCATCATAAAAGAGCCAGAACAAGAATTATCGAGCATGGTGCGATTATTGAGAGAAAGCCGAGCATAAAAATTTTGAATGATCGTTTTTTGTCACACCCTGATTTCCATGCCACATTGCTTAAGCTAATTACCATGTTAAAAATGTGGATTTACAAAAACTTTTGAGTGTTTTTGACTTTGCTTGATTGATTTTCTGTCTACTGTTTGCTAGTGCTCTAAAAATCAAATAAATCGTCCAACTCTTATACTTCATATCCTTGATCCAAAACCTTTTCCCAATGATCATGCCATGTGTATAGAACAGTATAGTATTTTCTTATAAAAATATTTTGGCCAAATAGTATTTTCTAAAATTAGTTTTCCAAAAACCCCCGAATTGAGGTTTGCACTACAAGTACCTTATTTAGGGTGTGAAAAGTCTTTCAAAAAGTATATTTGAATCCTATTAGGTATAGGACTCCCAGAAACCACAAAATTATAATTCTAAAAGTTATTTTTATATTTTATTTAAAAGCTTTTTCTTAAGTCCAGAAATGGTCTTTAATAGGGAAAAATTATTTAACTATTTCAAAAATATTTGCCAAAATTCAGGGAAACTCATAGGACATATATTGTCCATATATAAGAGTTTCAACACATGGTCATGTTCAAAATATTGGACAAATCCTTCCAAAACCCTTTCTGGATATTTCAAGCTTTTGAAATATTTACAAAGGAAATATTCTCCAAAAATTCCAGGTAAATTCTATCATGTCATATATGACATATTTGATGATCTTGCAAAGCCTCATGCCTTGAAGATCAAGGAATCATCATCTAATCCCCTCAAAACCATTTCTGTCCCTTTTGAAGTTTGAGCAACTTTACATTGCCAAACTTGTCCAAATGCTCTCAAACTTGGCGCACATGCTAAAATGATGTAATTATGCATCTAGGCCAAATGGCACAAGTTTTGGAGAAGCATAACTTGGTCTAAGTGCCCCAAAACCATTTTTGTTCAAATTCAATTTTGAACAACTCTGCATTGTCAACTTTTTACCTGGGGCTTCAAACTTTGTGAGCATGATCATAACCCCAAATGATGATACAACACAAAGTGGTGCATCAAGGGGAGATGATTAGCTTAACTCAAACATAGTGAAACCATTTCTGTTGATTTCTCGGGTTCACCAAAGTTACATTGGCAACTTTTCCCAAATGAGCTCAAATTTGGTGAAAGGCCCTAATTATATGTGACATTTGATCCTGTTTAGTCTCATGTCAATTGGAGCTATTTTACCTGCCCAAAACTTGATCAAACACCTTCTGCCTTTTTACCAAAACCCTCTTCTTGACCACTTTTACTATTTACCTTTGCCTCAGCTTTCTACCACAGCTTCATCTGGTTACTATCTACCTCCAGTAACTTCCCCATGTCCCCAGCTCCATGATTGAGGGGTGAAAACCCTAGTTCACCTTGCTGGACAGCCAAAATTCACTAAGTTACCAGCTTCCCTTCTCTCTCACTGCATCTCCAGAGCATCCAAGGCCTCATCCGTGTTGCTTGCATCACCCTGGACCCCCCAGACACGGCGGACGCGCCCAGAGGACCAATGGCATGCCATGGCATGCGATAAGGCCGCTCCACTTCGCCCAATCGCCTGCCCCCGACAGCCTCGAGCTCTCCCCTCGCGCCAGTCGATGCCCCGCGACGTCCGCGACCTCCCCCGGCGCTGTCCCCCTCCTCCTCCGCCCTCCAGTGGCCGTCTTCACACGCGCGCTGGCCGCCCGCAGCCTCCACTCTTCGGCCTCGCACGCGCACGCTGTCTGGAGCGTCCCCCGCTCCTCCTCTCTCTTCGCTCTGCCCTGGAGATCGTCCAGCAACGCCACAGACTCACTCCCGTCGCCTCCCGTGCACTGTGGCGTCGAGCAGAAGCTCGCAGGCGCACAGGTCCACGGGACCTCGCCGCTCCCCTATAAATAGGGCCCCTCGAGCCCTCCACTCTGCACCAACAACCTCCCCTCACCCCCAGCAACACGCCAGTACCACTCAATCATCCCCAGAGAACCCCTGTGCTCGGGATCGACCGGAGCTCCGCCGCGTCGGGCAGCCGGAGATCTCGAGGTACAAGCCCTCTCCGCCCTTTCTCTCGCCCGATTTGGAACCGCCGTGCACCACTGATACTTTCCCCTCGCTTTTTCCCCTATGTAGCTGTCGGAATCGGCCGGAGCAGCGACCTCCCGAAGCTCCTCCGCCGTCCCACCTCGCCGCCGGCGAACCAGACCTCCCCGGCGAGCCGCACCACCACCACTACCTCCGCGACTCGCAGTTGAGTCCATCCCTGCCCTCCGCTTGCCCCGCCGTGCCTGGAATCGTCGCCGGTGAGCTCGCCGTCGCCGTGGCCAAGAGGTTGAAGATGACAGGCGGGCCCCGCCTGTCATCCTCACCGTCCTCTCCCTCCCCTCACAGCCGCTGACCGCCGGGCCCCGCCCGTCAGGTTTGAAATCCTGACGTGCGCGCGCTGGCGCCCGAGCGGCTGGGCTCTTCGCCCTGGGCCGTGCACTGTGGCCACTCTGGCCCAGTGGCACAGGACTGTTTCTTTTTATTCTTTTCTGTAAATGCTTCAAATAATTTTACAGAAATGAATAAATGTCCAAATAAATTAATTCCAACTCCTAAAATCTTGTAATATTCCAACCTATTTAATGGTATCACTTTCACACATATCCATGAAATTTTTCTGTTATGTTCAAATTTAAATTCAAATTTGAGCATTAAAACTCATGTTCAAAAATCCATGAATAATTCATTTGAACTCCAAATTTGGTGATTCAAATTTCCAGTGACTCCATAAATCATGCTCTATCACATGGTGCAACATGCACACTATTCCAGAGACATTACCTTCACACATGTTTATCAAATGCCATTATTTCATTTTCTATGATGAACTTTAGAAAATCACAGAGGGCTCAAATCTGATCCAAATGCAGTGGTTCAAATTCCTAGATGCTTGTCATATCCAAACTTAGTTTTGGAACATTTTTATTAATACTTTCTGTGCCCCACCAAATAATGAGCCATTTCTCCATATTTATCAACTTTGCAAAATCCTAGGAAATTCATTTGAATTCCAAATCCAGTGAAACCAACTCCTAGATGCTTCTAAAATCATGACTTGTTGATGGGTGCCTTTGCTCATCATTCAAGAATATATTTCTGTACACTTCTTTCAAATCCATAAAACCCTTGATTCCATCATATTGAAATGTTCCAAACTATCTATTGATCCAACACCTATGAAACCACCTTGGTTATTTTTTATATGACCAGAGGTATCCTAGAAAAATCCAACTCCTATTTTTAGAGCACTTTTGTTTTTGCTTTGTTGTGTTGCTTATTATGATTGTTTCCATCATTAGTTGACGAAATAAACGGAGTACTCGGAGTTGGACCAGAAGGTTTGAAGACTCGGAAGGACAAGGCAAGCAGCCCTTTGACCATGTTCGAGAAACCTTTTTATGCATGTCTCATAGCACCTTATTATCAAAGCATCGGAATCATGTTGAGGTGGAGACCACTTGGTTGCTACCTTTGTTACTGTTACTTTACTATTGAAACTTGCATCAAACATGACCCTACCTTCCTATGAGGGTTATGTGGGTGGGAGTAGATAGATATATGCTATAGTAGTTGGCTACGCAAAATGGGTCAGGGTTATGCATTGAGTGAAACAAGTGTGGTCTGACATACTTGCAAACGACCCAGAGGGTGCCATTAATGCCCCTGGGAGATGATGAGAAACTAGGGCACTACTTGGGGAGAAGTAGTGTGCCGAGGCTTGACAAAAGTGTTGTTTACATAGATGGATTAGATTTATGTGTGACTACCGTCCCAACCAAACATGCGCAACCACACTACCCTTATATGGGAAAGGGCATTATTAATTACCTAGGTCGATACTAGCATGGTGCTCGCATTACTAATGATGGGGGTGACATGAGGTCACTCTCGGGATGGGGTCGTGCTTGGATAGGCCGCCATGACTGTCTTTACAGGGCACCGGACACACCGTTGGTACCCCGTGCTTGTGGTATGTGATGAATATGGGAGCGAGTCTCCACAATTATTAAGATGAGAAATGTGGGCATGGGGGTTACTACCAATCGAGTCGACTCTATGTTAGTGTCGTCTAGGGAAAGATAGTGATCGGGTGCTTACCCCGGGTACTTGAGGTACCGCGGGTCGTGGATGACACGGAAGTTCCCCGGATCTTGTGGGTAAAGTGCGCAACCTCTGCAGAGTGTCAAACTATTCGAATAGCCGTGTCCACGGTCAAGGATAGTTGGGTGGTGCTACTTAGACTATGTCCATAAGTTTCAGGAAAACAACACGATTCAGAGATATTGTTGATATGATTGTGAGAAAGTCACAATGAACTTGAGCATGAGTTGATTACAACTCTTTCGCGATACTGATGTCTGTAACCTCCTGATACTTGTTGCAGACACATGCATGCCCATGTTATATATTGATCATACTTGCATATGAAAAACTAGCTTTCCGCAAAACTGCCAATCTAGCAGTAGAGCCTTGCATAATTATTCTTTCATCACACTTGGGTTGCTTGCGAGTACATTCAAAGTACTCATTGGCTTGCCACTGGTTATTTTATTGGCCAGGCATGAGGGAACAGGATATGATGAAGATTCTTGGTGATGAACATGTGAGCTAGGACGCTTCCCAGTCAGAATGCCTGTAGGTTTAAGGCAGATGGCATGGGTCCAAGTTGTTATTGAAGATTTCCGTTGCGATGTTATACTCAAGACTTGACCATTATGGTCCTATTTGTGTAATACGGTATGTATGGATGTAAGACTCTTGTTATTCAGCTTCTGTGTGTTCAGTGAGCATTGATCTCTGGGATCACTGTACACGTGCATTCGGTGATCTCGACTTATGAGTCGGGGTCCCCACATTTTTCTTGAGAGCTCATGATTGGGGCATGAATATAACATTGACTTAAGCCTCCCCCAGGCTTGAGTGATGCTTTCTCCTTCGCGAGGCTAGAAATTATAAATATAATTATGATCACGGTGAACCTGGTGCATAGGGTAGAACTTCTGATGAAATTCCAACTTTAGACGATTATAGTTCCATGATCCCATATGATCACATAGCCTAAACCATGTTAATGCATCTCCCTTCAAGATAAAGGAAAGACCTTCTTCTTGATAACATCCTCGGGCATACCTGCAAGCTTAAACAATCCACAAACTTCATCCACATAGATTAGATGTAAATCGGGATGCAATGTTCTGTCTCCTGTAAAAGGATTTTCAAGCAGTTTCTCTATCATACCCGAAGGAATCTCAAAGAAAACATTTTCAATAGGTGCAGTAGGTTCAGGAGCAACTCTTTACTCTTCTTTTCGGGGCGAAGATACCCTGAACAAGCCCCTCAAAGGATTTTGAGCCATAGTAACAAGTGACAATAAATTTTAGCACACTATATAAATGTTTCCTTACCAAATTCCACTTACCAAAGGCGCTTCACTCCCCACCAACGGCGCCAGAAAAGAGTCTTGATGAACCATAAGTGTACGGGATCTATCGTTGTCCTTTCGATAAGTAAGAGTGTCGGTCCCAATGAGGAGCAGAAGGAAATGATAGGCAGTTTTCAGTAAGGTATTTTCTGCAAGCATTGAAATTATAGGTAACAAATAGTTTTGTAATAAGGTAATTGGTAGCAAGTGACAAAAGGTAAAAGTAAATAAGGTGCAGCAAGATGGCCCAATCCTTTTTGTAGCAAAGGACAAGCCTGGACAAACTCTTATATAAAGGAAAGCGCTCCCGAGGACACATGGGAATTATCGTCAAGCTAGTTTTCATCACGATCATCTGATTCGCGTTCGGTACTTTGATAATTTGGTATGTGGGTGGACCGGTGCTTGGGTGATGTCCTTACTTGGACAAGCCTCCCACTTATGACTAACCTCTAATGCAAGCATCCGCAACTACAAAAGAAGTATTAAGGTAAACCTAACCATAGCATGAAACATATGGATCCAAATCAGCCCCTTACGAAGCAACGCATAAACTAGGGTTTAAGCTTCTGTCACTCTAGCAACCCATCATCTACTTATTACTTCCCAATGCCTTCCTCTAGGCCCAAATAATGGTGAAGTGTCATGTAGTGGACGTTCACATGACACCACTAGAGGAGAGACAACACACATCTCATCAAAATATCGAACGAAGACCAAATTCACATGACTACTAATAGCAAGACTTCTCCCATGTCCTCAGGAACAAAAGTAACTACTCACAAAGCATAATATTGTTCATGATCAGAGGGGTATTAATATGCATAATGGATCTGAACATATGATCTTCCACCAAATAAACCAACTAGCATCAACTACAAGGAGTAATCAACACTACTAGCACCCATAGGTACCAATCTGAGGTTTGGGTACAAAGATTGGATACAAGAGATGAACTAGGGTTTGAGAGGGAAAGGTGCTGGTGAAGATGTTGATGAAGATAGCCCTCCCCAAGATGGGAGAGTTGTTGGTGATGACGGCGGTGACGATTTCCCCCTCCCGGAGGGAAGTTTCCCCGGCAGAACAGCTCTGCCGGAGCCCTAGATTGGTTTTCACCTCGGTTCCGCCTTGAGACAGTGGCGTCTGGTCCCTAAAGCCTCCTTATGATTTTTTTTTTCAGGTCAAAACACCTCATATAGGAGAAGATGGGAATCGGGGGACCTTCGGTGGGCCCACGAGACAGGGGGGCGCGCCCTAGGAAGGGGGGGCGCCCCCCACCCTCGTGGACAGCCGATGGCCCCCCTCGTGAACTTCTTTCGCCAGATATTTTTTATATTTTCTGAAACGGCGTTCTGTTGAGTTTCAGGGCTTTTGGAGTTGTGCAGAATAGGTTTCCAGAGTTTGCTCCTTTTCCAGCCCAGAATTCCAGCTGCCAGCATTCTCCCTCTTCTTGTAAACCTTGTAAAATAAGAGAGAAAAGGCAAAAGTATTGTGACAAAACAAGTAATAACAGCCCAATATGCAATAAATATCAACATATAAGCATGATGCAAAATGGATGTATCAGCGTCTGCGACCTGCTGCTGAAGCAAAGACAAGTCAGCTTGGACGGAGGCATGAGCCTCCTTGGCGGCTACCTCACACTATTCTGTGGCAGCCAGCCTCGTCCTGAGGGCGGCAGTCCTGCCCTCTAGCTCGATCTACCACTGCTGGATGCTGGTCTCCTGAAGCCTCAACTTCTGGCGGTATTCTTTTCCAAGAGCCTCACAAATCTCCGCCACCTTCTGATCAATCTCGTGCTGGATCCTAGCTTCTCGGGCAGTGGTGGCATCCTCAGTCGCGGCTGCTTGGCGCTCCCTCACTTCCAGCCGCTCGAGCTCCAGGCTGTACTGCAAGACCTCAAGCGTCGGCGCTTCCTCGCGCGCATGGACTTCCTTCTCATTGGAGGGGGCCTCTCTCTGTGGTGCCGCCAGCGTGGCCCTGCGCGCCTGTACTTGCCGCTCAAGGGAAGCATTTGAGGCTTGAAGCTCCCTCTCAAACTCCTTCGCTGCTTCGCGGCGATAGTCAGCAGCATTGGTGTCACGCCTAAGATGCGATTCTATCCCGATCACGTGACACACTCGTGATTGGGGCACAACCGCATTTCGGGCGCTTAGCAAGATGGATATCATTACATCGTACCATTACATAAATACATGGGGATACAACAATTCATACAAGTCACATGAATACAACAACATCAATACAAGACATCCGACTACAGATGCAAACATGAAAAGCACAACGACATCCATCCTGCTATCCCAGGCTGCCGACCAGGAACCTAACCCAAGATCGACGAAGAAGAATAAGAAGAAGAAAGAACTCCAACACAAGTAACATCGCTCTCACGTCAAGTCATCGGAAACCTGCACCTGCAACTGTTGTTGTAGTATCTGTGAGCCACGAGGACTCAGCAATCCCATAACCATGGGTATCAAGACTAGCAAAGCTTAATGGGTATGGAAAGGTTAAGTGGTGAGGTTGCAGCAGCGGCTAAGCATAATATGGTGGCTAACTTACGAGTACAAGAATAAGATGAGCATCTACGCAAACTATCGCAAACTAGTAATGATCACTAGAGATCCTGAACTACCTACAAGTCAAGCATAACCCCACCGTGTTCTCTTCTCAAATTGAAAAGAGACGGTCACGGTTACTCACGCGGTTGGTGTTTTTTATTTCGGATCCTCTGTCAAGTTTTCTACAACCGGACCTTAACAAATTCCAATTTGCCACATAACCGCGGGCACGGCTTTCGAAAGATCATAACCCTGCAGAGATGTCCCAACTTAGCCCATCACAAGCTCTCACGATCAGTAGAAGTAATCATACCACTTATCTTAGGGACAATCCGATCAGACTCGGAATCTCGGTGCACAAGACATTTCAACAATGGTAAAACAAGTCCAGCAAGACCTCCCGGCGTGCCGACACCCTGATGGTAGCCACGCATATCTCGTCTCAGGCCACGTCTGGATGAGCACTACGTACAGCAACCGAAGACCCCAGATAACTGGGTGGCACCGCAAGTGGCTCTAGTTCGGGACCAACACCATCAGCACTGGCCCCCCTGTTATGTGGAATTAAGAACCTAGGGACGTGACCCCCTATGCAATTTAATTAATTAATTAAGTTTTTATATGTTGCAAATTAAAACCAATGTTGGGCCTTGCTGGAGGAGTTTTATTCAAAGACGAACTGTCAAGGGGTCCGCATATACTCCACCGCGTTAGGAACGCAAAATCAAGGAACATAACACCGGTTTATCGGTTCTTAAGGCGGCATGAGTGGAACAAAACACCGAGCAAAAGGCCAAGCCTTCCACCCATTGCCAAGTATATAGGAGCATTAATTATAGTAATAGATATTGTGATATTCCAACAACCAAGATCCAACATGGAACAATCTTCATCTTCACCTGCAACTAACAATGCTATAAGAGGGGCTGAGCGAGCGGTAACATAGCCAAATAACGGTTTCTAGGATGGTGTCAAAGTTAGAGGTTTCATGGCAACAATGAGAGGCTGACAACAATAGATAGGTAGCACGACATATAGCGATAGCATCAAGACAACTAACGTAGCAATGATAGTAATGAGATCCAAGGTGACGGTCATCTTGCCTGAGATCCCGCAAGGAAGAAGAACGAGTCCATGAAGAAGAAGAAGCCACGAAGACAAACCAAGCGTAGTCAATCGAAACCTCACAATCTCAACATCTCCAGAACTAAGAAGCAACACCGGAAAGAAGAAAACCACATGGTAAACAAACAATCACAAACATGGCACGATGCACAACCAAGTATGATGCATGTCCGATTTAAATACGCTTGGCGTGACAAAGTGCAACAAACAATACTACAAATTAAGTGGAGATCAATATGCAACAAGTTGCATATTGACGAAACACCACATCCAATTATTTAGTTCACTCTCGTTTATGAACAAGACAAGATTAAATATTGGCTAACATGGCATGAGGTGAAGCACAAATAAACTACACTATTTAAGCAATTTAAATGGGATCGGAAACAACAAACACCAATTCCGTAAAATCCCCATGTGCATATGTTGAATTTAGTAATGTTCTTCCTAGAACCACATTTTATTATTGTTAAATAGGAAAATAAAGTGCACCATGTTATTTTATGCATTTTTCTACCCCATTTACAAATACCAACTTGTAACGCCCTGGACACACCCGCCGGCGGTCATTACTCCTGGTGGGATCTAGACTGGCCCCACATATCAATACTAGTCTTTTCTGCGCACTTTGTCCTCACTTGTGCGCACCCGGGAGCAACTTCTCGGTCGGTCACCCATCCTGAAACTACTCCAACCTGAGCACACTTAACTTTGGACTTCTATTCGAATGGGCTCCCGGAAAAGAAGGAATTCCTTATTGATATGAGTAGTCTATCATCCCTAATAAGCCAGGCTATCACATACACCCCCACTCAGAGAAACCGACGTCCTCGTCGGGCCACAGGAACATTCCCTCTTGGCACAAACGTCTATGCATCCAGTCCGATACATGTGCCATGTCATGTGCCATGACGGGTCACAAACGTCAAGAACAACATGGCCGAGCACGTGTCCGCAAACATCCGTGTAACCATGAGAGTCGGCTCTGATACTAACTTGTAACACCCTAAATGCGATTGTGCCCCAATCATGAGTGTATCACGTGATCGGGATAGAATCGCATCTTGAGCGTTACAATTCGCCTCCTCCAGAGCGCGAGTGCGGGCCTCAAGAGAAGTTGCGAGGGACACCGCGGCGTCCGCACGGGCGCGCTCGTGCTGTTGATGCCCAAGATTTATAACGACCTTCAGCTTGTGCCACTTGTGCGCTAGGCAGAGGCTCTCTGACTCGAGGCGGGTGTCGACATCGACAAGTTCTCCCCCAAGCCGACCCAACGCATCCATCGCTCCATGGAAAAGGTCATGGCAAATGGCACTGGGTCCGCGCGTGAGCTCCATCGCGCGGTCGAGCCCTTCCTCAGCGTCGGTGGCTGCCGGGGAGGCATGAGGCTGCCCGCCTATCTCCCGCAAAGGGCTGGTGGTCGGTGCTCCCCCGGCCGCTTCATTGGCCCCAGCAGAGGAGCTGAGTGACGCGGCCCCGCCGCTCAAAGATGAAGCCAGTACTAAGGCCACCCAGCCACTAGCAAGGACTAGCGGAGGAGCCCTCGGCACACCTTCATCGCCCCGGAAGCAACCATGAAGCAAAGATGCTGGGCGAGTAGGCTGACGGCCTCCTAGTGATGCATACGACTCGCGAGTTGTCCTCATACCTCACGTAGGTGCCTGACACGGGGGACTCGAAGTCGCCAACAAGCCAAGGGCCCCCGAAAGGCAAGCCAAGGGAGTTTTCGCCGCCACGCAAGGTTGTCAGAATCGTGATTTTGAATCGGATCGGAGCTTTGATGGTAGGATCGCAAACCGTAGAATCTTCACTATCAGGATCGTAGAAACGAAGATTTTAAGAACTAAAATCGTAGAATCATAGGGGTCTGTTTGGATCGTAAAGTCATAGAATCGTATAACAGAATCACGATTCTGACAACCTCACCACGACCGGAGAGAGCGTGAGAAGCCAGGGTCAGGAAAGAACGCAACACGTGAAGAATCACAAAGATAAGGTACTTACTCATCTATTGTTATGTACTTCCTCTGTTTCAGGGGCTGGGGACCGTCATTATTGCAGCTCCATGGCCCTTTCCTCTTGTGGAGTGCTTCAAGGTTCGGGCGAAGCAAGCCAAAGATCGAAGCGTCGTCCTTAGTGGTTGGGTTGCGTGCTGCCACCTCAAGAGCGCTTGCCTGGGCTTCAGAGGCAGGCTCCTCAGGAGCGTTAGGCCGCACCTGCTCGCTCACGGCCACCTCGGGAGCGATCACCGGGGCTTCAGGAGCAGCTACCTCGGAAGCATCTGACAATGCATGCTCCTCATCGGTCGCCCCAGGGGCACCCGGTGGCGTTCGCCCCCCTACACACGTCTGGGGCGCGTGTCACAGGAGCCACCAAGATGGGATTCTTGCGAGGTCCTTCAAGGCCCTCCGGGCGTAGGCCCCACTCGTCTAAAAAGGGCATCTGCCTCACGAAGTCTTCCTTGTTCGAGCAGTTGTACAAGAGGCTGCCCTCCTTCGGAAGCGCGACGGGCGCTGGTTCGCCCGTCGAGAGCTCAAGCATTGCGCGCAGCATCTTGGAAGGGAGCGAAGGGACCTGAAGCTGTGGGGACCCCGACTCATAAGTCGTGATCACCGAATGTACGTGTACAGTGATCCCAGAGATCAATGCTCACTGAACACACAGAAGCTGAATAACAAGAGTCTTACATCCATACATACTGAATTACACCAATAGGACCATTAAGGTCAAGTCTTGAATATAACATCGCAGCGGAAAATCTTCAATGACAACATGGACCCATGCCATGTGCCTTAACCCTACAGGCATTCTGAGTAGGAAGCGTCCTAGCTCGCATGCTCGTCACCAAGAAATCTTCATCTTAACCTGTTCTCTCATGCCTGGCCAATAAAATAACCAGTGGCAAGCCAATGAGTACATTGAATGTACTCGCAAGCAACCCAAGTGTGATAATAGTATAATTATGCATGGCTCTACTGCTAAGTTGGCGGTTTTGCGGAAAGCTAGTTTTTCATATGCAATTATGATCAACATATAACAAGGGCATGCATGTGTCTGTAACAAGTATCAGTAGGTCACAGACATCATCATCGAGAAAGAGTTGTAATCAACTCATGCACAAGCTCATTGTGACTTCCTCACAATCACATCAACAATATCTCTCAATCGTGTTGTTTCCCAGAAACTTATGGACATAGTCTAAGTAGCACCACCCAACTGTCCTTGACCGCGGACACGGCTATTCGAATAGTTTGACACTCTGTAGAGGTTGCACACTTTACCCACAAGATCCGGGGAACTTTCGTGTCATCCATGACCCGCGGTACCTCAAGTACCCGGGGTAAGCACCCGATCACTATCTTTCCCTAGACGACACTAACATAGAGTCCACTCGATTGGTAGTAACCCCCGTGCCCACATTTCACATCTTAATAATTGGGGAGACTCGCTCCCATATTCATCACATACCACTGACACGGGGTACCAACGATGTGTCCGGTGCCCTGTAAAGACAGTCATGGCCGCCTATCCAAGCACGACCCCGTCCCGAGAGTGACCTCGTGTCACCCCCGTCACTAGTAATGCGGGCACCATGCTAGTATTGACCTAGGTAATCAATAATGCCCTTTCCCATATAAGGGTAGAGTGGTTGCGCATGTTTGGTTGGGACGGTAGTCACACATAAATCTAATCCATCTCTATAGACAACACTTTCGTCAAGCCTCGGCACACTACTTCTTCACCAAGTAGTGCCCTAGTTTCTTATCAACTCCCAGGGGCATTAGTGGCACCCACTGGGCCATTTGCAAGTATTTCAGACCACACTTGTTTCACTCAATGCATAACCCCGACCCATTTTGCGTAGCCAACTACTATAGCATACATCTATCTACTCCCACCCACATAACCCTCATAGGAAGGTAGGGTCATGTTTGATGGAAGTATCAATAGTAAGTAACAAAGGTAGCAACCAAATTGGTTTCCACCTCAACATGATTCCGATGCATTGAATAATAAGGTGCTATGAGACATGCATAAAAAGGTTTCTTGAACATGGTCAAAGGGCTGCTTGCCTTATTCTTCCGAGTCTTCAAACCTTCTGGTCCATCTCCGAGTACTTCGTTTATTTCGTCAACTAACGATGGAAACAATCGTAATAAGCAACACAATCAAAGCAACAATAAAAGTGCTCTAAAAATAGGAGTTGGACTTTTCTAGGATACCTCTGGTCATATGAAAAATAACCAAGGTGGTTTCATAGGTGTTGGATCAATAGGTAGTTTGGAACATTTCAATGTGATGGAACCAAAGGGTTTATGGATTTGGAAGAAGTATACAAAAATATTTCCTTGAATGATGAGCAAAGGCACCCATCATCAAGTCATGATTTTAGAAGCATCTAGGAGTTGGTTTCACTGGATTTGGAATTCAAATGAATTTCCTAGGATTTTGCAAAGCTGATAAATATGAAGAAATGGCTCAATAATTGGTGGGGTACAGAAAGTATTAATAAAAATGTTCCAAAACTAAGTTTGGATATGACAAGCATCCAGGAATTTGAACCACTGCATTTGGATCAAGATTGAGCTCTCTGTGATTTTCTAAAGTTCATCACAAAAATGAAATAAAGGCATTTGATAAATATTTGTGAAAGAAATGTTTCTGGAATAATGTGCATGTTGCACCATGTGATAGGTCAGGATTTATGGAGCCATAGGAAATTTGAATCATGCAATTTGGAGTTCATTTGAATTATCTAGGCATTTTTGAAGTTGACAGAATAAAGAAAAGGAAAAAGGAATAAGGGTTTACCCCTATACTGCGTGCAGGGCGAGGGATAGCTCGCGGGCCGGCCCAGCGGCTCGGCCGCACGCGTGCAGGGGGGCCACGCCGGAGGCGGCTTTCGGGGATGCGCTTCCGCGCGGGGGAGGCGGGCTGCGCCGTTGCTGCCTCCACTTAAACGGGTGGGCCTGGCCCTCCGGGGCCGCTGACCTGCGGGCCCCTCCCGCAGGTTCATCCCCTTCCTCCCGCGCCCGCGACGGAGGAGCTGGATGCCGCGGCTGCGCGCCGGCCGGCGCCCGTCCCCGGCGGCAGGGGCCATCCCTGGCCAGGCTACGGCCACCGGAGGAAAGCCCAAGGGACGGCGCACCGGGGAAGGCCCTTGGGGCGGCAGGGGATGGACTGGAGCTCCTCCTGCACCGGCCATGGCGGCGGCCTCGTCGGGTGATGGTGGAGCGGACACCACGGGGCACGAGAAGAGGCGGAGAGGGGATGGAGAGCTCCGCAGACCAGTGACCATTCTCCTCCTGGTGGCCAACAGAGAAGAGGAAGGCCACAGGGAGCAAATTCGAGAGGAGACCGACGGCGGCTCGTCGGCCATGGAGGGGCGAAGAGGGCACGAGGGGGAGAGGGAAGTTGTCTGGGAGGTGCACCGGAGAGAGGAGGGTCTAGAAGAGGCAAGGGGCGCTCGGGGGGGAGGCTTTATATAGGCGCTGCCACGGTGCACCGTGAGCAACGTCCATGGACGCGCTCGGGCGTGCTCGTGGAGAGAGGAGGAGGGCAGGAGAGGATAAGGCCGACAGCGGGGCATGTCGTGAACGTCGAGGCGACCTCGATGGACACGCCCGCTCTGCCCAAGGTCGCCTGGAAGCCTCGGGAGGGCCGAGCTACAGTGCCTCGGTGCACTGTAGCATGCTCCAGAGCGTGCCTTTGGCCGGCATGCTTATGTCTTTGCTTCCTGGCCGTGTCCCCCAGTGTCCACTAGTGCTAGGGAGTAGTAAACAATGGGGAGGTAGTCTTGGATGCTCTGGTGAGTCTCTGAAATGAGGTGGGAGGTGAGGAAGAAGGTGAAAACTGTTGTCCAGCAGTAGGAATTGGGGTTTTACCCCCCTCCAATAATTGAGCTGAGGCCATAGAGAGTTACTGGGGGTAGAGGATGATCAGGGGAAGCTGTGGTAAGAATTTGGGGTAAAGGGAAATAGTAAAAGGGGTCCAAACACTTGTTTTGGTAATTGGACAGAAGGTGTTTGATCAGGTTTTGGGGAGGCAAATGACTTCCAATTGGCATGGGACTTAACAGGATCAAATGTCACATATAATTAGGGCCCTACACCAAAGTTGAGCTCATTTGGGCAAAGTGGCCAATGTAACTTTGGTGAACCCTAGAAATCAACAGAAATGGTTTCACCATGTTTGAGTTAAGCAGATCATCTCCCCTTGATGCACCACTTGGTGTAGCATCATCATTTGGGGTTATGATCATGCCCACAAAGTTTGAAGCTCCAGATAAAAAGTTGGCAATGTAAAGTTGTTCAAATTTGTATTTGAACAGAAAGGGTTTTGGGGTGATCTGATCAAGTTGCTCTATTCCAAATCTTGTGCCATTTGGTCTAGATGCCTTATTAGGCCATTCTAGCATGTGCACCAAATTTGAGAGCATTTGGACAAGTTTGGCAATGTAGAGTTGCTCAAACTTCAAATATAGACAGAATGGTTTTGAGGGGATTAGAGGATGTTTCCTTGATCTTCAAGGCATGAGGCTTTGCAAGATCATCAAATATGTCATATATGACATGATAGAATTTCCCTGGAATTTTTGGAGAATATTTCCTTTGTAAATATTTCAAAAGCTTGAAATATCCAGAAAGGGTTTTGGAAGTATTTGCCCAATATTTTGAACATGACCATGTGCTGAAACTCTTATATATGGACAATATATGTCCTATGAGTCTCCCTGAATTTTGGCAAATATTTTTGAAATGATTAAATAATTTTTCCCTATTAAAGACCATTTCTGGCCTTAAGAAAAAGCTTTTAAATAAAATATAAAACTAACTTTTAAAATTATAATTTTGTGGTTTCTGGGAGTCCTATACCTAATAGGATTCAAATATACTTTTTGAAAGATTTTCCACACCCTAAATAAGGTACTTGCAGTGCAAACCTCAATTGAGGGGTTTTTGGAAAACTAATTTTAGAAAATACCATTTGGCCAAAATATTTTTATAAGAAAATTCTATACTGGTCTATACACATGGCATGATCATTGGGAAAAGGTTTTGGGTCAAGGAGATGAAGTATAAGAGTTGGAGGATTTATTTGATTTTTAGAGCACTAGCAAACAGCAGACAAAAGTCAAATCAAGCAAAGTCAAAAGCACTCAAAAGTTTTTGCAAATCCACATTTTTAACATGGAAATTAGCTTAAGCAATGTGACATGAAAATCAGGGTGTGACAGACCTACCCCCCTTACAAGAATCTCGTCCCCAAGATTCCCAGACTAGGCGTGGAAAGAAAGGCGGAGTCTTGGATATGGGGTAGTCTTCACTTCTCCTTGTTGGTTCTGCTTCCGAGCGGTGCTCCTTGGAATCCTGAAGTGCTTGATGGTATAGCTTCTTGCTTGATGCCTTCCTTGATGGAGGTTGCTGAGGGGTCTCTTGCATAGGTTAGGTTGGGTTAGCTGCCAAAGGCTCGGTGATCGATGTCCTTGCGGGCATCGGGCTAGCTAGGAGGTAAGAAGTACTTCCAGAGTGGGGGCTCGTGGAAGATTTGGTGCACGGAGGGTATCTCAGGTGGTAGATCTAGCTGGGGAGCCGTCTACCACATGACTTGCAGTGATCTCAAAGGGTCCAATGAACCTTGGTGCGAGCTTCCCCTTGATGTGGAAACGCTTGGTTCCCTTCAGAGGAGTTACCCGCAGGTGCACGTGGTCCCCGACATGGAAACTCATGTCCCGACGGTGAGTGTCAGCATAGCTCCTTTGCCTTGACTTGGCTACCTCCAAACGTTCTCTGACTAGTTGGACTTGCTCTTCCGCTGCGTGGAGAATATCCGGTCCAAAGACTAGTCCTACTCCAGTCTCTGACCAGTTGAGGGGTGTGCTACATCTGCGTCTGTACAACACCTCAAATGGTGCCATCAGAAGGCTCGACTGGTAACTGTTGTTATAGGAGAACTCGGCAAAAAGGGAGACAATCCTCCCACTTGGCTCCATATGCCAAGACACAGGCTCGGAGTCATGACTTCGAGAATCTGATTGACTCGCTCAGTCTGACCTCCGGTCTGTGGGTGGAAAGCCGTGCTGAAAGATACTTGGTTCCCAAGGCTTCTTGGAACTTCTTCCAGAACCTTGAGGTGAACTGGGTTCCTCGATCTGACACAATCTCCTTGGGAATACCGTGAAGACTTACGATTCGGTCGATGTAGAGAGCTGCCAGCCGGTTGCCATCATAAGTGGTCTTGACAGGAATGAAATGGGCCACCTTGGTCAAATGATCGACTATGACCCAGATAGAGTCATGTCCTCTATTCGACCTTGGTAATCCAGTGAAGAAGTCCATTCCGACTTTATCCCACTTCCACTCAGGAACCTTGAGTGGTTGAAGCAATCCGGTGGGTCGCTGATATTCAGCCTTGACCCTTTGGCACACATCACACTTTGCAACATAGGTTGCAATCTCTCTTTCATCCTGTGCCACCAGAATCGTGCCTTCAAGTCTTGATACAACTTGGTGTGAGCGTTCCTTCGACACGGAATTGCTCGGTTCCTCCAGGAGGAGTGGTTTGCAGATACGCCCGGTCTTCGACGCGGAAGTTTACTTCTTGATGTCGGTGGTCGGTGTAGATCTTCCTTCTTGACAGGGCGGTCTTCAAATGTCTTCCATCCAGCTGTCCGTCTCTTCTTTGTCTTTGGGCAGACAAGTAGGCCATCAAATAATGATGTTACCCAACTTGTCCACTTACTCCATGAGGTCTAAGGGGTACGCAAGGTAAGCTGAGGTATTGGTGGTGGTCTCGGTTGAGTATTTGCAGAGGCCTTCCTGACTCAGAGCGAAGGCCTGTGGTCAGAATCTGATCAGGTTGTGGCTCGGTGGGGCTTAAGGGTTTCAAGGATTCTAGTGAATGAGTGAACTTTTATCATCTTATCCTTAAGCACAGTTTCTGAGATGCCAATAGCTCTATCTAGTACTCCGAACGGAAAAGCGGCCTCTCGCATAGACCAACTTCAATCACCACTCATGCCATACCTATCCTCATGACTCTCAAGAGACGGTCTAACAAAACTATACTGTCTATGATCCCCAAATCTATATGTATGCCTACCTCTAAAATCCAAAGGTAGATCATACATGCTGCTGAGCTTAAATTAAACTCCACAATCCAAGCACTCAACCTATTCTTGCAAGGCTCAAGATAATGCATCTCTATTCTAAGGAAACACGTCATATGCCACTCCAAGATTTGTTTCCTTCCTATAGATCACTCCAATAGCCCGGTAATTTCCATCAATCACCACATAATCCAACAATCCTACAAATCCGGTGTCTACGGTGTTCCACAAGATCTCAAGTCCCTATAATACCCAAATACTGGGGAGGACTGTGCATGACGATAGTATGTCCACCAAATTCTCATCATCCGGGTCAAGTAACTCCAAGATCACGATTATATAGATCCCTAAATCAACTCCGACAAATAATCCAATCTCCTAGGTTATTGTCCACCGAGAAGCATGATATCATAATCAGGATCATAGGCCTAAATCCAATCTTACTCTGAATCATGCAGACATATCCAGCATTATACCAACCAGAATCACCTACCTAAATCCAAATCTTATGTCCAATGGGTACTTCTACCGGCTTTCCCAAAGTCATGATCCCACCAATATGAAAACCTCACAATCAATCAAGGTCTCAGATAATTCCTCGAAGTCACTGATATAAGCCACCAAGTCATCTGTCCAATATCCTCGAATTGGTCTATCTATGGCATCGTCAGACCTCGTGCTATATTAGGATGAAAATATGCTCACTCATCGTGTCCACTAGCCCCTTTACGAACCCAGTGTTGTGCAAGATTGCAAAGGCTTAACAAGTTCTCTTGCTTTACCATGGGTTAGGCACATGGTTAAGGATTCGTGCTGGAGTGTCTTGTGAAGTCTCAAAGGGTCTAGGAATGGGGTTACTGGTCTGGAGGGTTAAACATAACTCTACGGGGTTGCACTTGATCGCGGAGGTTGTAGCAGAAGTCTTCAGTGCCAGTTGGTTGCCGAGGTAGAATCCTTGGTGCATCTTGTCTTGCGGGTCTTCAATTGGGGAGAGAGAGAATAGAGGGAAGAAGCAGCGTAGAGGAGGGAAAATGCCTAAAGGGGGTTCTATAGTGCAGGTGCAACAAATAGGTGCAAAAAGGCAGAAACAAAAGAAACAAGCCAAGGAAGGTGATATAGCCATGCACTTGTTGCCTGGGGCAAAAGTGCGACTTATATCAAAACACAAGCAAATAAAAGCAAACAACATACAATCATGGCTCTATTCGAACCATCATATGGACTCGACTGCGCATAGGGGGTACACGACTCATCCTACCCTAGGGGTTCTCGGACTCAGTGTCGTGACTTGTGCCTCGTGCAGTCTTCTGAGCTTCCTCGGGTGTTGCTATGCCCCTTGTAGTTGTTTGATGAATGATCCGGGTTAAGCCTGAAGAATCCTCAACAACTTCTCGCCTGATGAGGTGATGTGGTGAAGGTGCCTCCTTGTAGCTGGCGTTGACTTGGTCTTCTCTTGTCTCTTTAATCATGACGATCCCTTGTGCCTTCTGGGGCGTCGAGGGTACCAGGTAGGCAATCCATATGCAATGACAATTAACAAGGCATAATAGAGGTCCACCATGTCGGGTTCGTTGATGAAAACATCGACACCAAGAGCGGGGGACGAAGAGAACC
>LR738716.1:106710055-106773685 GCA_902687465.1 Secale cereale
TGCCTTAACCCTACAGGCATTCTGACTGGGAAGCGTCCTAGCTCGCATGCTCGTCACCAAGAAATCTTCATCTTAACCTGTTCTCTCATGCCTGGCCAATAAAATAACCAGTGGCAAGCCAATGAGTACATTGAATGTACTCGCAAGCAACCCAAGTGTGATAATAGAATAATTATGCAAGGCTCTACTGCTAAGTTGGCGGTTTTACGGAAAGCTAGTTTTTCATATGCAATTATGATCAACATATAACAAGGGCATGCATGTGTCTGTAACAAGTATCAGTAGGTCACATACATCATTATCGAGAAAGAGTTGTAATCAACTCATGCACAAGCTCATTGTGACTTCCTCACAATCACATCAACAATATCTCTGAATCGTGTTGTTTCCCGGAAACTTATGGACATAGTCTAAGTAGCACCACCCAACTGTCCTTGACCGCGGACACGGCTATTCGAATAGTTTGACACTCTGTAGAGGTTGCACACTTTACCCACAAGATCCGGGGAACTTCCGTGTCATCCACGACCCGCGGTACCTCAAGTACCCGGGGTAAGCACCCGATCACTATCTTTTCCCTAGACGACACTAACATAGAGTCCACTCGATTGGTAGTAACCCCCGTGCCCACATTTCACATCTTAATAATTGGGGAGACTCGCTCCCATATTCATCACATACCACAGACACGGGGTACCAACGGTGTGTCCGGTGCCCTGTAAAGACAGTCATGGCCGCCTATCCAAGCACGACCCCGTCCCGAGAGTGACCTCGTGTCACCCCCGTCACTAGTAATGCGGGCACCATGCTAGTATCGACCTAGGTAATCAATAATGCCCTTTCCCATATAAGGGTAGAGTGGTTGCGCATGTTTGGTTGGGACGGTAGTCACACATAAATCTAATCCATCTCTGTAGACAACACTTTCGTCAAGCCTCGGCACACTACTTCTTCACCAAGTAGTGCCCTAGTTTCTTATCAACTCCCAAGGGCATTAGTGGCACCCACTGGGCCATTTGCAAGTATGTTAGACCACACTTGTTTCACTCAATGCATAACCCTGACCCATTTTGCGTAGCCAACTACTATAGCATACATCTATCTACTCCCACCCACATAACCCTCATAGGAAGGTAGGGTCATGTTTGATGCAAGTATCAATAGTAAGTAACAAAGGTAGCAACCAAAGTGGTTCCCACCTCAACATGATTCCGATGCATTGAATAATAAGGTGCTATGAGACATGCATAAAAAGGTTTCTTGAACATGGTCAAAGGGCTACTTGCCTTATTCTTCCGAGTCTTCAAACCTTCTGGTCCATCTCCGAGTACTTCGTTTATTTCGTCAACTAACGATGGACACAATTGTAATAAGCAACACAATCAAAGCAACAATAAAAGTGCTCTAAAAATAGGAGTTGGACTTTTCTAGGATACCTCTGGTCATATGAAAAATAACCAAGGTGGTTTCATAGGTGTTGGATCAATAGGTAGTTTGGAACATTTCAATGTGATGGAACCAAAGGGTTTATGGATTTGGAAGAAGTATACAGAAATATTTCCTTGAATGATGAGCAAAGGCACCCATCATCAAGTCATGATTTTAGAAGCATCTAGGAGTTGGTTTCACTGGATTTGGAATTCAAATGAATTTCCTAGGATTTTGCAAAGCTGGTAAATATGAAGAAATGGATCAATAATTGGTGGGGTACAGAAAGTATTAATAAAAATGTTCCAAAACTAAGTTTGGATATGACAAGCATCCAGGAATTTGAACCACTGCATTTGGAGCAAGATTGAGCTCTCTGTGATTTTCTAAAGTTCATCACAGAAATGAAATAAAGGCATTTGATAAATATTTG
Source organism: Secale cereale (assembly GCA_902687465.1). Taxonomy (NCBI): domain Eukaryota; kingdom Viridiplantae; phylum Streptophyta; class Magnoliopsida; order Poales; family Poaceae; genus Secale; species Secale cereale. The sequence continues at coordinate 106,711,917 of LR738716.1, forward strand.
TGAAAGAAATGTTTCTGGAATAATGTGCATGTTGCACCATGTGATAGAGCATGATTTATGGAGCCATAGAAAATTTGAATCATGCAATTTGGAGTTCATTTGAATTATCTAGGCATTTTTGAAGTTGACAGAATAAAGAAAAGGAAAAAGGAATAAGGATTTACCCCTATACTGCGTGCAGGGCGAGGGATAGCTCGCGGGCCGGCCCAGCGGCTCGGCCGCACGCGTGCAGGGGGGCCACGCCGGAGGCGGCTTTCGGGGATGCGCTTCCACGCGGGGGAGGCGGGCTGCGCCGTTGCCGCCTCCACTTAAACAGGTGGGCCTGGCCCTCCGGGGTCGCTGACCTGCGGGCCCCTCCCGCAGGGTCATCCCCTTCCTCCCGCGCCCGCGACGGAGGAGCTGGATGCCGCGGCTGCGCGCCGGCCGGCGCCCGTCCCCGGCGGCAGGGGCCATCCCTGGCCAGGCTACGGCCACCGGAGGAAAGCCCAAGGGACGGCGCATCGGGGAAGGCCCTTGGGGCGGCAGGGGATGGACTGGAGCTCGTCCTGCACCGGCCATGGCGGCGGCCTCGTCGGGTGATGGTGGAGCGGACACCACAGGGCACGAGAAGAGGCGGAGAGGGGATGGAGAGCTCCGCAGACCAGTGGCCATTCTCCTCCTGGTGGCCAACAGAGAAGAGGAAGGCCACAGGGAGCAAATTCGAGAGGAGACCGACGGCGGCTCATCGGCCATGGAGGGGCGAAGAGGGCACGAGGGGGAGAGGGAAGTTGTCTGGGAGGTGCACCGGAGAGAGGAGGGTCCAGAAGAGGCAAGGGGCGCTCGGGGGGAGGCATTATATAGGCGCTGCCATGGTGCACCGTGAGCGACGTCCATGGACGCGCTCGAGCGTGCTTGTGGAGAGAGGAGGATGGCAGGAGAGGATAAGGCCGACAGCGGGGCGTGTCGTGGACATCGAGGCGACCTCGATGGACACGCCCGCTCTGCCCAAGGTCGCCTGGAAGCCTCGGGAGGGCCGAGATACAGTGCCTCGGTGCACTGTAGCGTGCTCCAGAGCGTGCCTTTGGCCGGCATGCTTATGGCTTTGCTTCCTGGCCGTGTCCCCCAGTGTCCAGTAGTGCTAGGGAGTAGTAAACAATGGGGAGGTAGTCTTGGATGCTCTGGTGAGCCTCTGAAATGAGGAGGGAGGTGAGGAAGAAGGTGAAAACTGCTGTCCAGCAGTAGGAATTGGGGTTTTACCCCCCTCCAATAATTGAGCTGAGGCCATAGAGAGTTACTGGGGGTAGAGGATGATCAGGGGAAGCTGTGGTAAGAATTTGGGGTAAAGGGAAATAGTAAAAGGGGTCCAAACACTTGTTTTGGTAATTGGACAGAAGGTGTTTGATCAGGTTTTGGGGAGGCAAATGACTTCCAATTGGCATGGGACTTAACAGGATCAAATGTCACATATAATTAGTCCCCTACACCAAATTTGAGCTCATTTGGGCAAAGTGGCCAATGTAACTTTGGTGAACCCTAGAAATCAACAGAAATGGTTTCACCAAGTTTGAGTTAAGCAAATCATCTCCCCTTGATGCACCACTTGGTGTAGCATCATCATTTGGGGCTATGATCATGCCCACAAAGTTTGAAGCTCCAGATAAAAAGTTGGCAATGTAAAGTTGTTCAAATTTGTATTTGAACAGAAAGGGTTTTGGGGTGATATGATCAAGTTGCTCTATTCCAAATCTTGTGCCATTTGGTCTAGATGCCTTATTAGGCCATTCTAGCATGTGCACCAAATTTGAGAGCATTTGGACAAGTTTGGCAATGTAGAGTTGCTCAAACTTCAAATTTGGACAGAATGGTTTTGAGGGGGTTATAGGATGTTTCCTTGATCTTCAAGGCATGAGGCTTTGCAAGATCATCAAATATGTCATATATGACATTATAGAATTTCCCTAGAATTTTTGGAGAATATTTCCTTTGTAAATATTTCAAAAGCTTGAAATATCCAGAAAGGGTTTTGGAAGTATTTGCCCAATATTTTGAACATGATCATGTGCTGAAACTCTTATATATGGACAATATATGTCCTATGAGTCTCCCTGAATTTTGGCAAATATTTTTGAAATGATTAAATAATTTTTCCCTATTAAAGACCATTTCTGGCCTTAAGAAAAAGCTTTTAAATAAAATATAAAACTAACTTTTAAAATTATAATTTTGTGGTTTCTGGGAGTCCTATACCTAATAGGATTCAAATATACTTTTTGAAAGATTTTTCACACCCTAAATAGGGTACTTGCAGTGCAAACCTCAATTCAGGGGTTTTTGGAAAACTAATTTTAGAAAATACCATTTGGCCAAAATATTTTTATAAGAAAATTCTATACTGGTCTATACACATGGCATGATCATTGGGAAAAGGTTTTGGGTCAAGGAGATGAAGTATAAGAGTTGGAGGATTTATTTGATTTTTAGAGCACTAGCAAACAGCAGACAAAAGTCAAATCAAGCAAAGTCAAAAGCACTCAAAAGTTTTTGCAAATCCACATTTTTAACATGGAAATTAGCTTAAGCAATGTGACATGAAAATCAGGGTGTGACAGAAGCCTCATGGGGTCCTTGGGGCCAGTGAAGGCCCACATTGGGCGAGAATGGCGCTGGAGCGGGGCGATGCGCTGCCTGACGAACTCCCTCACCACCATTGGCGCCATCACCTTGACCCTCTTCAACTTCGCCAGCCTGGTCCAAACATGGGCAAGCCAACGATTGACAAGCTTTGTGTGCTCCCAGCCGAAGCTAGGTTCTGCCGGTGCTCGCGGGAGCTGGAGCAGGGGGTTGAGTGTGGTGGCATCCGCAAACACCCATTGCTTTTCGGAACCCCTTCACATCCGGGCAGAGCACGAAGTCGATGCCTGAGCCAGATGTCGCCGCCACGGCTTGGAAAGCCATGCATCCCGAGCATTGTCGGTCATCGACCAAGTGGAGTGAGAAGAAATGGTGGAACAAGGCGACGGACGGGGCAATTCCTACCATGGCCTCGCATAGGAAGGCGAAGGTGGCAAGGAGGATGATGGATCCGGGGTCTAGATGCAGCGCCTGGATCTGGTAATGCGAGAGTGTGGCATTGAAGAAATCACAGAAAGGAGGGACCAAGCCGGCCAGGAGAGCATGAAGATAGATGGGGATCTCGGTGGCCTCCATGTCCGTCATAGACCGGGAGGCAGGCCAGATTGTCGTCGCCTTCCACTCGTTGGAATCGGTGGCGAGGGCCAGCCGGACCTTGTCCAACCCCTCCTGGTTGACCACCATCGACTGATCGAGCGCGGGCTCCAAGCCCGGCTGGGGTTTGGCGGGAGCGCGGGCTTTTCCCTTCTTCTTCGACCTAGGGGTCATGTCGTCAAGGGAAGATTGGCGTCGGCGCTAAGTCTGGGAGAGAAGCCGCAAGTTCGCAAGAAGGAGGGGGAGCCAAGTCTGAGCACGGCGGTCAAGTCTCGCAAGGCTGTGCTTATAACAAGCGGCTGTCAAGTCTGGTGGTTACCGAGGCTGCGTGAGGAAGTGGAGGCACCCACCTCTCACCAAGCGCCACGCGTCGACCGGGCCACAGGTCGTTGGGGCACGCGGCGCTTCACCCTTACCCTTTGACTTCGCCTCGAAACCAAGTCCGAGTGCGCCTTGGGCCTGGGGGCTACTGTCGGTGTTCTGGCAACCAGGGTACCCAGACTTGCGTGCCCGCGGCGTAGCTCCATCACTAGCCTGGTATGGCCCATCTTCAGCATCAACACACAAGACCCTCACGGGGGGCCAAGCCTCGGGAGGCGGACGACGCCAATGGCTCTGGAGGGAGCAGCTTCTCTAGGATGGCTCCTGAGGAGCGGAGATTTCTATGCAAGTCCCCACCTCGTGAGGTTCATATGACGCAAGCCATGACAACCAAGGCCAGGCGGGCGCCAACAGGCGCAGTGCAGCTGGTTTCCTCTTTGGTGCTAAATAGGCAAGCGCAGGCGCGGAGTCCCGAGGAATCAGCCAAAGGTTTCCATTTCCATTCAACGAGACCAAGATCGCCAAGACGACGGGACGAAGGTCATCATCGAGCCCACCATGGCATCACGACCAGAAGCTTTGTAGGCGAAGACCACCTATCGTCAGGATAAGATGTACTAGTTGTCTCCCTTCGAATTTGGTCGTTGTGGAATCCCTTCCCGCCTTCATTTTGGGGGAAGAGGACTGAGGCCACTATAAATATAGCCGATCCATCACCATAGTAGGGGACGGATCATTCAGAGCACCCTCACCCCGACACAAGCAAGAACACACCTCCTGGGGTTGTTCCACCATTGTACTAGTTCATCCTCAGCCCACCTTGAGGCAATCCACCGCAAAGCAGGAGTAGGGTATTACACCGCGAGGTGGCCCGAACCTGGGTAAACTGCCTTGTCCCACTTCCTTCTTGTTGCGGGATCGAAATTATGTCTAGAGGGGTGACTAGACTACCTAACCAAATAAAAACTTAACATTTTCCCAATTTTAAGTTTTGACAGTTTTTAGCAATTTAGCACAAGTCAAGCAATCTTCCTACACATGCAATTCTAGAGTTGTGATAGCGGAAAGTAAAGCATTGCATATGAAGGTAAAGGAAGGGGTTGGGGAGTGCAAACGCAATTGGAGACACGGATGTTTTTGGCGTGGTTCCGATAGTTGGTGCTATCGTACATCGACGTTGATGGAGACTTCAACCCACGAAGGGTAACGACTGCGCGAGCCCACGGAGGGCTCCACCCACGAAGGGTCCACAAAGAATCAACCCTGTCAATCCCACCATGGCCGTCGCCCACGAAGGACTTGCCTCACTAGGGTAGATCTTCACGAAGTAGGCGATCTCCTTGCCCTTACAAACTCCTTGGTTCAACTCCACAATCTTGTCGGAGGCTCCCAAGTGACACCTAACCAATCTAGGAGACACCACTCTCCAAAAGGTAATAAATGGTGTGTTGATGATGAACTCCTTGCTCTTGTGCTTAAAGTGATAGTCTCCCCAACACTCAACTCTCTCTCTCTCGCATAATTGGATATGGTGGAAAGAAGGTTTGAGTGGAAAGCAACTTGGGGAAGGCTAGAGATCAAGATTCTTGTGGTTGGATTGGAATATCTTGGTCTCAACACATGAGCAGGTGGTTCTCTCTGAGAAAATGAATAGTGGAAGTGTAGGCACGTTCTGATGGCTCTCTCTTTGATGGAGAAGGGGTGGAGGGGTATATATAGCCTCCACACAAAATCTAGCCGTTACACACATTTGACCCAACTCGGTCAGACCGAATAAACAAACTCAGTCAGACCGAAGCAGTTCAAAATGTGAACGTTAGACATTTCGGTGGGACCGACAGAATCAACTCGATGGGACCGATGTGTTAGGGTTAGGGCAAAACCTCAACTTAGTTTCACCGATTAGACAAACTCGGTGAGACCGATTCTGGTAATAGGCTAACAGAGTGTTGGTCGGTGTAAGGGCATATTTCTCCCTAAGTAGTTTTGGTGATTAATGACAATGCATTTGCGGACTAATCGTGTGCTCTAAGCTCCTACAGGTATATCTCACTTAGGCATAAGACGATTGCTTGCCCCTCGGATTCGATGGAAGACGGTGTTTTCTTTTTGCTCCCTGTCGGTGGCTTTGAGTAATAGGAACACCGTACTATTAAGAGGGGGTCCGTTTCGGAAAGGTTTGGGTGGCACATACACACCTTTCTCTCTCACCACCTTTCCCTTGCTTCTCTGGAGTTCCAACCGTTTCTTATCGTATATGCAAACCATGGCTTCTTAACTAAATACATCTGCCTAGCAAGCGGTAGTACCGCTCCATAAGCGGTAGTACCGTACAGCAACACGGTAGTACCGCCTGAAGACACGGTAGTACCGCGCCCGTGGTAGTACCGCGGCTCCAGAACGGTAGTACCGTGTATCTGGCCCGGCACTGTACCAAGTGTGGAAGTAGGTGCGGAAGTAATTTTTTACTTCCGCATCCTATGCGGTAGTACCGCTTGCTCCAAGCGGTAGTACCGCGTCGTATTTTGCTACTACCGTATTTCTGTGGATGTAGCCATGGATGTAATTTATTTCATCCGTGGTTGTCCTCAGCACGCTTGTTTATGCCTAGTGGTAGTACTGCATCCAGGGCGGTAGTACCGCTCACCAAGCGGTAGTACCGCAACTTACGTGCGGTACTACCGCTCTCTGCGGGCAGAAAACGTGAATAATGGTTGGATTTGCTCTCCCACTATATATAGTGGGTCTTCTTCCCCAAGAAGACCCACCTCTTCCCCCACATACTCCATTGTTGCTCCAAAGCTCCATTTTCGCCCGATCTCTCTCCCTAGCCAATCAAACTTGTTGATTTGCTCGGGATTGCTTAAGAAGGCATCGATCTACACTTCCACCAAGAGATATTTGATTCCCCCCACTAATCCCTTGCGGATCTTGTTACTCTTGGGTGTTTGAGCACCCTAGACGGTTGAGGTCACCTCGAAGCCATATTCCATTGTGGTGAAGCTTCGTGGTTTCGTTGGGAGCCTCCAAGTTGTGGAGATAGCCCCAACCTTGTTTGTAAAGGTTCGGTTGCCGCCTTCAAGGGCACCACTAGTGGAATCATGGCACCTTGCATCGTGTGAGGGCGTGAGGAGAACACGATGGCCCTAGTGGATTCTTGGGGAGCATTGTGCCTCCACACCGCTCCAACGGAGACGTACTTCCCCTCAAAGGGAAGGAACTTCGGGAACACATCCTCGTCTCCACTGGTTCCTCTTGTGGATATTTCTTACCTTTACTTGTGCAAGCATTACTTGTTTAACTCCTATAGCTTGCTTGTGAAGTTGTTGTCTTTACTTTCTATTAGTTGTCATCCTAGTAGCATATCTAGACAACTCACTTTGACGTTTAATTTAAAGTGGTTAAGAAAAGCTAAAAATTGTTAGTTTCCTATTCACCCCCCCCCCCCTCTAGTCAACCATATCGATCCTTTCAATTGGTATCAGAGCCTCGTCTCTTTTTAAGGACTTTACTGTCCAAAGAGTATGGGTGACAACGTAGTCGAGACGGAGGACCATTCCGATGGAACTCCGTCCTTGCCTACGTCAGATGGGGGAGCCTCGGTCACTCGTGAGGAGTTCAATGTGGCCTTGACCACATTGAAAGAGTCACTAGCGAGCGAGGTCAAAGGCATGTTTAAAGATTTGCTTGAGGGGCTTAAAGTATCCACCGCACCGTTGGAAGTGGTTCGTCTCGCTACTAACGTGTCGGAGGCTAATCCCGACAAGTGAGAAGCTAGTAGTGAACAAGCCCCTGTTACTAAGAATGGGAGTGGGATCTTTGCCCACTCCGCTCCTCCTACTCACTATGGAGGACCCGTTCCTACACCGCATTTAAATTCCGTTGGGCCACCTCCCAAGTTTATAAAAAATTCTGATTTTGCTACTTGGGTGTTTCGTTTCAAACGTCATATAAATCATTGTTCTACTAATCTTTGGAGAATCATTGAGCAAGGTTTTTATCCGCATGATTCCGACAACATGACTCCAAGAGAAACTGCGGATCATCTGTTCAACGAGTCCGCTCTTTGCATTCTTCAAGATGCTATTCCTCCAGAAGACGTTGCACATCTTCGACCCTTCACTATAGCCAAGGAAGCTTGGGAGCATGTTGGCACTATGTACAAGGGTAGCACTAGCATTCAACGCTCTAACTATGAAGTTGTGCAAGATGAAGCCGATGAGTTTGCTATGGTCGAAGAAGAAGATCCTCGTGAACTTTATCAAAGATTAACCACCCTTGCGGTCTCCCTTCGAGATCATGGCAGTAAGGACACGGATGACAAATGGATCAAGCGCAAGTTCCTCAAGGCCATGATGCCCTATCATAAGGCCATGTCCTCTGTCATTCGTCAAAGACCGGATTTCCACCACTAGTCATCTCATGAAGTGTTGGATGAGTTCGTTGCCATGAGGATCTTGGACATGACCGCCGACAATGCGGTCTTAAGAGCTCAACGATCAAAGAAGCCTAATCTTGCCCTGAAGGCCAAGGCTTGTGTGTAAGAAGAGGAGGTGGAAGATGATGATGAGTGTAGCCCCGAGGACACCAAGTATGCCTATCATGAGCACATGGCTCTTGCTTCAAGGCAATTTTGGGGCAAGAAGAACACAAGACCCAACTTCAACAGGAACAACTCTAGTAGGAACAAGGGCAAGCAACGAGTGAGGACATGCTTCAACTGTGGAAATGTAAGCCACTTCGTTGCGGACTGCCCATATGAGAAAAGAGAAGACTTTGGAGGCAAGCTTATCCGGAAGGACAAGTCAAAGTCTTACCCTAACAAGAACAACTTCAACAAGAAGAATCCTCCTAAAGGGTTGGTGGCCCAAGAAGAATATGTTGAGGATGATGATAATGATGAAGATGATGAGGTGACCACCATGGCCACAATTGCAATTGCTACTACTCCGCACTCATCTCTCTTCGACTCACCAAATGAGAACATCACCGCCAAGTGCCTCATGGCCAAGGCCACCAACAAGGTAACCCCAAACATCAATACTACTATCTCTTCTAATCCTTCATTGACAAATTGTATTGATGAGAGTGAGGGTGCTAAGGAGGGAGAGAATGAATTTGAGTTGTTCATGAAAAATCTCAAGGGCAAACCCAAGAAGCATTTTGTTGCTCTCTTGGAACAACTCGGTGAGGCCAACGACATGATCGAGGCTCACGAGGAAACCATTACTAAAATGGAAGGACATAGTCGAGACTATGCCGATGAGATATCGGATCTCTCTAACGCCCTAGAGGAAGAGCGTGGTCTTCGTTTGGCTCTTGAGGAGTCACACAACGATGGTCATGCTAAATTAAAGAAAGATCTTGATCATGCTTTGGTTGTCTCTCGTGTTCTTAATTCCGATAAGGCAAAACTTGAGGTTGACCATGCTAAACTCAAAGAGGAGTTTGACATACTTGACAAGGCTCACAAGGCCTTGAAAGGTATGCATGCTACTCTCAAGGAGTCTCATGATCAACTCCAAGTTTCGCTAACCAAGGAAAAGGCTATCTTTCCTCGCATGGTATTAATTGATAATGCAAATGCTACTAACCCGTGTTGCGAGCATGTGCATCTTGTTGAAGAGAATGCCGAGTTGAAGAAGCAACTTGAGAAAGGCCTTGTGACATGCATACAAGGTGAGAAGAACCTCAACAACCTTTTGAGCAATCAAAAGGAGGTTGTGGCAAAGGAAGGAATTAGGTTTGTTCCTAAGCCCAAGAAGACGAAGAATGACAAGACCAAGCAACCACCCCCTCTCCGACAATCTTTTGTGAAAGAAGGAGAGGGCACATCAAAGAAGAAGAAAATGGTGAAAAGTGGTGGTGTCAAGAGAAACTCCACCATACCATCAAACATGGCCGGCGACTTTAATCCTTCATATGTTTTATGTCGTGCTAGTGATGGTCATGTGTTTGCTAAATTTGTTGGTTCTTCTTATGAGTACATTGAATGGTCCATTTGGGTTGCTAAGACCCTTGTTACTAACCTCAAAGAACCCATTACCAAATGGGTACCTAAATCCAAGCATTGATCTCTTGTAGGAGTTTGCTTCCGGTGGGGAATCTTGGTTGCTCGATAGCGGAGCCACAAATCATATGACCGGAAGCAAAGACTTGGTGGTGGACGTGCATCTAGGTTCATCTATGGCCACCAATGTTGAATGGGGTGATGCTTCATCTTCTAAGGTATTGGGGCTAGGCAAGGTTGTTGTCTCTCATGATCTCACGATCGAGAAAGTCATGCTTGTTGAGTCCCTTGCATACAATTTACTTTCTGTTCGCCAACTTGCACTCATGGGCTTTGCTACATTCTTTGATATTGATACTGTGGCCCTCTTGTGGAGCAAGACTCTTAAAGTAGCCTATGTTGGGTATGTCGAGAACGGCCTTTATGTGGTTAACTTCTCGAAGCAACCGACTAAGGTCGCGACATGCTTAATGGCTAAAGTTGATGTGGGATGGCTTTGGCATCGCCGTTTGGCCCACGTCAATATGATATCTTTGCAAAGTCTTCTCAAGGGGGGCCATGTCCGTGGACTAACGAATGTTAGCTTTGCCAAAGATCGTGCTTGCAGGGCTTGCATTGAAGGAAAGTTACATGAGACGGCTCACCCTCCCACGACTATCATCTATTCAAAGAGACCCCTAGAGCTCCTTCACATGGACCTCTTTGGGCCTCCATCTTTTGATAGTCTTGGGGGTAGAAAGTACTGCTTGGTGATTGTGGATGATTACTCAAGATACACCTGGGTATACTTCTTCAAGAAGAAGAGTCAGACCCAACAAACCATCATCAACTTTGCAAATGAAGCTCAACGACAACATGAAGCAAAGATTTTGATGATCAGAAGTGACAACGGCATCGAGTTCAAGAACTACACCTTGGATGAGTTTCTCGGTGATGAGGGGGTCAAACATCAATATGCAGCCCCATATACCCCTCAACAAAACGGTGTAGCGGAGAGAAAGAACCGAACTCTGATGGATGCGGCAAGAACCATGATGGCGGAATTCAAATCTCCATACAACTTTTGGGCCGAAGCCATCAACACCGCTTGCCATGCATCAAATCGGCTCTATCTCCGCAAAGGCTTGAACAAAACTCCATATGAGATACTTACCGGTAACAAGCCCAATCTCAAGTACTTCCGGGTATTCGGGTGTAAGTGTTTCATTCTCAAGAAAGGTGTTCGCTTGTCTAAATTTGAATCTAGAGCTCACGAGGGCATATTTGTTGGTTATGCTACAAACTCTCATGCTTACCGTGTCCTCAACAAGTCCAATGGACTCATTGAGGAGACGAGTAACGTAGAGTTTGATGAAAATAACGGCTCCCAAGTGGAGCAAAGTGGTACTTGTGATGTAGGTGATGAAATTCCTCCTCAAGCCATAAGAAGAATGGGTGTTGGATATATCATACCCATTGAGGAACCCCTTGTGGCCGAAGGAGAAGGACAATGTTCCACTCAAGTGGAACCATCACCAACCCAAGACCCACACGCTTCCGAAGAACAAAGTGAAGGCCCTCAACCTGACGAACAAGGCCAAGTGCAAGATCAATCACAAGATGGGGGAGAACCACCAAATGATGCACAAGGCCAAGTTTTGTCCTCCGAGCAAGATCAAGGTCAAGAGGAAGCTCAAGATCAAGATCTAGCTCCTAACGACGCTCAAGATGATCAACTCAATACTCCTCAGTTAACTCTTGAAGAGCAATTAGAGCGTCGTGCTGCAAAAGTTGCCTCCAGGCTTGCTTCCAACGAACATCACATGGAGAACATTCTAGGAAGCATCAAAAGGGGGGTAAGCACTCGTAGACAATTAGCAAACTATTGTGCTCATCAAGCTTTTGTCTCATGTGTTGAACCTCAGAAGGTTTATGAGGCGCTCGAAGACCCTGATTGGCTCAATGCCATGCATGAAGAACTCCATAACTTCGAGCGCAACAAGGTGTGGCGTCTGGTGCCAAGACCAAAGGAGAACCAAAATGTCATTGGAACCAAGTGGATCTTTAAGAACAAACAAGATGCTCATGGCATTGTCATCCGCAACAAGGCGCGTCTGGTGGCTCAAGGCTACTCCCAAGTCGAGGGTATCGACTACGGTGAAACCTTTGCCCCCGTTGCTCGTCTTCAATCCATTCGTTTGTTGCTTGCCTATGCTTCCCATCATAACTTTAAATTGCAACAAATGGATGTGAAAAGTGCATTTCTTAATGGTCCTATTAATGAGTTAGTGTATGTTAAACAACCCCCGGGGTTTGAGGATCCTAAGCTCCCCAATCATGTGTACCAACTCGATAAGGCACTCTATGGCCTTAAACAAGCCCCACGTGCGTGGTATGAGCATCTTATCGAGTTGTTACAAGATCGTGGGTTTGAAATTGGGAAAATCGACCCCACTCTTTTTACTAAGAAGGTCAAAGGGGAGTTATTTGTATGCCAACTATATGTTGATGATATTATCTTTGGTTCTCCTAACAAAGCTTTCAATGATGAGTTCGCCGCACTCATGACCACACATTTTGAGATGTCCATGATGGGAGAGTTGAAGTATTTTCTTGGGTTTGAGATCAAACAAAGAAGAGAAGGCATCTTCATCAAACAATCCAAGTATACTCAAGACATGCTCAAGAGGTTCAATCTAAGTGATGTCAAGCCGGCTACTACTCCAATGCCAACCAAATGCCAACTTGACATTGATCCCAATGGTAAAGCGGTGGATCAAAAGGTATATCGCTCTATGATTGGTTCCTTGCTTTACCTTTGTGCATCTAGACCGGATATTATGTTGAGTGTAGGAATTTGTGCACGGTTTCAAGCCTCACCTAAGGAGAGTCACTTTGTGGCTGTCAAGCGAATCTTTCGATATTTGGCTCATACCCCAAACTTTGGCTTATGGTACCCAAGAGGAGCAAACTTCAACCTTGTAGGTTTCTCTGATTCTGACTGGGCGGGAGACAAAGTGGATAGGAAGTCCACTTCTGGAGGGTGCCAATTTATTGGTTGCTCTCTTGTTAGTTGGTCTTCCAAAAAGCAAAGTTGTGTGTCTCTCTCGTCCACCGAAGCAGATTATGTGGCTGCTGGCAGTTGTTGTGCTCAACTCTTATGGATGAGGCAAACTTTAAATGATTACGGTGTCACTTGTGACAAAGTGCCTCTTTGGTGTGACAATGAAAGTGCCATCAAGATTTCTCTCAACCCGGTGCAACACTTCAAGACGAAGCATATAGAGATTCGGTATCACTTCATCCGAGATCACATAAGGCAAGGAGAGATCGAGCTTCACTACGTCAACACTCATGATAACCTTGCAGATATCTTCACGAAGCCATTGGATGAAGCAAGATTTCGCGAGTTAAGGCATGAGCTAAATATCATCGATTTGAGCAATGTGGCTTGAGTCTTTGCACACACTCCTCACACTCATTATAGTTATCTTGTCTAGATGTAGGCATGGACATAGGGGGAGTATTGTTCTCTCAATGAACCATTCCTCCCCCCATTATGCATAAATTGATCAAGTCTTTGTCATTTGCCATACATAGTTGGTATAAGTGCTTAAAAGACGAGTATTGGTCATGGGCCCAAGGATAGTTCTTTGCGGTGCCATACCAAAGAACTCAAACATAGGTGGCCTTGGCCATCTCCCTCCTCTGTGGAGTTGCGTTTTTGCCTCGCTTGTGCGTCCTTTTGTTTTTCTTCTCTTCTTTGCTAAAAGCCTCGTCGAAACGTGCAAGTTCTTGGAGAAGCGGTACTACCGTGCGCAGACATGGTACTTCCGCAAAGGAGGTCACGGTACTACCGCAAGTCCAGCACGGCAGTATTTATTTACTGCCGCTGGTAGAGCGGTACTACCGCTTGGCGTGCAGTACTTCCACCCAAGAGGTACTACCGCGATGACAGCGGTACTACCGCACATATTCGAACGGGTGGGGGTTATAAGCGGGCAGGGGGAGTTCCAACTCCCCCATACCCATTCATCTCCTAACCCCCACGCTGTCTCTCCCTCTCCCTCTCAAGAACGCCGCCGGAGGACCTCGCCGGATCTCCTCCCTCGGCCACTCTCCTCGCATTCCGACTGGTGGGATCGCTCCCCACCTCGCCCTCTTGCCATGGATGAAGGTTTCTCCCCTTTTCCCCTCTTCTTGTTGCCTTGTTGTTGTTTTAGGGTTAGGGGAGATGCTTAGAGTTCTTGCATTCTTCGTGTTCTTATCCATGGACGATTAGGATGTAGGAGAGTGCTTTTTCTCTAGAAATGCTAGTATGTATGTTGCTACCAAGTTACTATGATCAGCCGTAGTACCGTTGTTCGATCTACGCGGTCGTGATCAGTTCTTTTCTTTTCGGATCTGATCCAAGCGGTACTACCGCTGGCGAACCGCGGTACTACCGCTCGATCTGGTCCAGATCCGTGCATCAGATCTGACCCAGGCGGTACTACCGCTGTCCTCCGCGGTACTACCGCTCTGAAGCGGACGTAAAATATTACTACTGCATACGAGCGGTACTACCGCAACCCAATGCGGTACTACCGCTCCGTAAGCAGTACTAGTTTTTTACTTCCGTCTCTGATCACGGAAGTAAATTTTTACTACCGCAGAGTGTGCGGTACTACCGCATCCATCAAGTGGTACTACCGCTCACTAAGCGGTACTAATTTTTTACTTCCGCGATTGTCAGGCAGTACTACCGCTTGTGGCATAGTTCCTTCGTAGCACATACATATTTCCCTTTCTACTCGTTTCTTGTGCTTTTTGAGGCTTTTGCATTGATTCTCTTTGTGCTTTCGTCGTGTTCTTGTGTTTGTGTTTTAGGTGGTGGCTCCGGTTCCGATGCTCGTCGTACCAATCCAGTCCGCGACACCGGGTCCAAGCGTCTGCGCAACCCCAGTGATGTGCCAGAGGGCTCCAATCCCCAGCGCAAGTTCAAGACCGCCGCCAACAAGCAAAAGGAATCCTCTATGACTATGGAAGAAATGCCAGCTAATGAGTTCATGGCACGGAGGAAGCACAACCCTTATGGAGAACCCCGTGCTCAGTTTCATGGAGATGAGCTTTTCTGGACTAAGCAGCAGTATCGCATCTACACAATCGATAGTACCAGCTGGTATTTTATAGGGCACAATTTCAGTAGGGGGAGGAGCAACCACCACAGATGTGGGGCGTCTTCCCACAAGCAACGATCCAATAGCAAGGTTGTCCATAAGGACAAAGAGCAGCAACAGCAAATTAAAAACAGAAATATAAAAACTTCCTTACCAGCTTCACTTACCAATAGCGCTACACTCCCCAGCAACGGCGCCAGAAAACGGTACTTGATGACCCACAACCGTAAGGGATCTATTGCGGCGTTTTCGATAAGTAAGAGTATCGAACCCAACGAGGAGCAGTAGGTATTGATAAGTGATTCTGAGCAAGGAATAACTGCAAGCACTGAAAGATAACTTTTTAGGGGTTTTCTTGATATAAGCAAAAGGAAAGTAAAAGCGAGCAAAGTAAAAGGCACTGGAGAGTAACAAGTGGCCCAATCCTTTCTGAGCAAAGGAGAGGCCTAGCAACTGAACTTATAAAGGCTAAAGTGTTCTTGAGGACACACGGGAGAGGTAGTCATGTGCTTTCGCCATATTCCGTATCGGTACTATGTGATGTGTTGATAAGTGTTGAGTGGGTGGATCTATGCTAGTACACACTCTAGACTAAGATGAGTGCACTCTTATGATTAAACACCTTGCAAGCATCCGCAAATACAAGATAGTATTTAAGGCAAAAGCCTAACCATAGCAATACGATCGATGATCCATTGTTCCCTTGTGCAAAAGCGTGCGAACTAGGGTTCAGGTTTCTGTCACTCTGGCAACCCACCGTAAGCATTCTTTGTACACAATGTATTCCCCTAGGTCCTTAATAAGGCGAAGTGTTGAGTGTTCGACTCACACAACACCACTAGGAAAATAACAACACAACTTAAGTATCAAACAACACATATTACTTCAACATCATATGACTACTGTCAGGGATATTACTAGCAGGTATAAACCGGCTAGTATAAACCGGATTATGGTAATTTAGTTGTATAATTGTAATACCCAGTAGGAGTTATGGCCCATGAAGGCTTAGGGCTCATGTGTAGCGTTACGGTTTGTAAACCGCCTGATCATGTAACTTGAGAGATAAGGAAGAAAGAGCAGAGACCGAGGCGGACACAAGTATGAACCGGCATCGGGACTCTGTAAACCGGACCGGGCGTCGCCTCTATAAAAAGGGACGACCCGGCGACAGTTCAAGGCAAGAAACAACCCGTCGAGACACAGGCAAACGGTCCGTTCCCTGTTCATCGACGCCCAAGCAATACCAAACCAAACTAGACGTAGGCTTTTACCTTCATCGAAGGGGCCAAACTAGTATAAAATCCTTTGTGTCCTTTGTGTGTTTTTAACCTCTTCAAGCTAACCCGTGCGATGGTTCCATCACTAAGTCCGTTAAACCGGACATCTGCCGTGTTAATTCCACGACAGTTGGCGCCCACCGTGGGGCCTCCGCACGAAGGTTTCGAGTTCTTGAAGGGCAGCTTTGAAGGGCTCAAGGGTTACGCGGTCGGCCGGATGACAAAGAGTCGCCGCGGCCGGATCTACATCGACGATGCGGGTTGGGGACCGGAGGCCGATTCAATCAAATACGGGTACTGGGTTCCCTTCGGCGGCATCCACGTCTTCATCGGCAAGATTGGTGAACCGGGGCCTGAGCCGGACGTCATCCCCAACATCGTCGAGCCGTCTCAGCGTGCGAGATCAGCCCGGATTCAGCCTGCCATGAAGCGCGTTTTCGTTGGAGCAATTCACGGGGTTCAAGCCGAGGACGGATCGGATTCCGGTGGCCAGACAGTTATCTATTTCGACGATGAATCTTCATCCAGAGAGACTGGGTCTTTGTATCAGTTGCGGGGCGGCCGATCTGAGGGTATGTCCGACGGAGACAGTATTCCGGACCCCTTTGATCCGCCAAACCGAGTGGATGTCTTTATGGCCGGTTCACAACCTACGCAGCAGTTCACGGTGAACGGGGCGATGACAGCAGACGCTGGTGTAGGGGGGAGCGGCCAAGCTCTCTCGCCCTCTGACGCTCTATCCACCTTAGTCGAGGAGTTTACAACCCGAGCCATGGCAGAGGTCGCTCCAGCAGACAAGGCGCAACACGATGCAGAACTACTTCAACTGAAAGGCCGGATTGAGCAAGCAAGAGAAGATCTGAAAGCAGAGAAAGCTATGATAGCGATGAGACAAGCAGAGCTGGAGGCTCAGACTTTTCAGTTGAGGATGGAACAGGCCTCTGTACAGGGAGTAAGGAGTCGGAAGTACCAGTCTCGTCTACCGCCGGTTTACGAGGCGACGAATCTTTTCAGGACACCAGGAGCGGGAACCAGCAATGACCCGGCAGCAAACCGGAGGGCAGCCCCGGCTAGGGATGAGCCGGTTCAGCAGCCCACTGCGGAGCAAGATCGGCGGGTCATGTCCATGCCTCACGTTCCTACCCCTCCGGGTCATTACTCAAATCCTTTGGACAACATTATTGTTGCCGCTTCACGCCTGGCCGCTTTAACCATTGAGGGGACATCCCCCGTGGCGTTGGAGGCACGCAGGGTCAAGGATTTGCTTAACACGGCATTAACACAACAGCAAGCATATTCTTATAGCAAGGAGAGGCTCCATTCAACACCACGCCACAGCCGGAGTTACACTAGGCATTGGGAGGAACCAGAAGTGTCTAGTAGTGAACGCAGGCGACACCGTCACAGACAAAATAATCCGGCAGGCGCGGATGCACAAGCTCAGGATGCAAACCGGGTTAGATCGGTGGCCCGTGAGGAGGTCCGTCAAACGACGCCGGTTCACACAACCACAGCAGAGGCGGAGTCACAACGAGTTCCTTTGGGGTGCAATGTCTTATCCCCGCTTTACGGAGCGTGAAGCTGCCCAAGGATTTTAAAGGTCCACGTAAGGTGCCTAATTACACAGCAGATTTGGCTCCAGAAGCTTGGGTTGAGAGTTACGAGATGGCCATGGAGATGCTGGACGTGGATGAAGCGGCTTGTGCGAAATACTTCACCATGATGCTTGAAGGTACAGCCCGGACCTGGCTAAAGGGTTTACCCCCTAATTCTATCGAATCGTGGGGAGAGTTACGTCGCCAGTTTATTAAAAACTTCAAGGATACGTGCAAGCAGCTGATGTCAGTGGTAGATCTAGCAGCCTGTATACAAGGAGAACAGGAGTCTACAAGTGCATGGGTGCGGCGAGTATCAGAAATCTTGCACTCTTCGAATGGTATCAATCCCAGTACGGCAATAGTGACACTGGAAAACAATTGCCGGTTTGAGTCTCTAAAGTTAAAACTGGGACGGCTTAAACGGGATTGTAATGACATGGGAACTCTCATGAGCGCTCTGGTGAAGTACGGGGACTACGACAACACTAAGTATCCAGAAGCGGAGGGAGACAAAGCTGGAAAAGTCAATAAGCCTGGTAAACCGGCGCAGGTTAATCTAGCTGGTACAAGCTTTTTAGGCAAGCGAAAATCGGAGGGTGGCTCTGATTTTGTGGCCAATACCCAAGTTCAGGGGGGTTTTCAGCGCAATAAGGGTAAGCCACCTCTGCAGACCGGTGGAGGGACCGTTAGCTGGGAGCAAGAGTTAAATGAGCCTTGTCCGAAACACGGCTCAAGGGAACGTCCAGCAATACACACTATAGGAGAATGCGAGAACATGATGGAAGCCGTAATGAGCCGGTTCAGCTCCAACAGCGGGCCTCCAGGCGGCGGTTCAGGCCCGGGATTTTATGGTCCAGGTCACCAGGGGAACGGTTCCGGATCAGGATATCATGGCAACAATAGTGGTTATAATAACCGAGGCAATAACCAATATGGTAAAGGCGGCTATAATAACCAAGGCAATCAGCAGCATGGTCAAGGTGGTTACAATAACCAAAACAACCAACAGCAGGGCCAGGGTAATCACAATAACCAAGGTAATCAGCAGCGTCAGCAACAGCAGCAGCAATCCGGATATCAGAGTAATCCGAAGGAGTTGAGTAGTGGGCAGTATCATGTGTTCACCACGAGTTTGTGTAAACGAGAACAAAAAGTTTTGAAGCGGGCGGTTCACGCGGTTGAACCGGCGACGCCGCAATTCCTGCGCTGGTCAGAGCAGCCCATTGTGTGGAGCAGGGAGGATCACCCGCTGTGAGTTGATAATCCGGGCCACTTGGCCTTGGTAGTAGCACCACAGGTGGGTGGCTACAAGTTCACCAAAGTCCTCATGGACGGCGGCAGTAGCATCAATATCTTGTATTATCAGACTTTCCGTCGCATGGGGCTGACGGATAAAAAGCTAAGACAATCAAACACGGTGTTTCATGGAGTGGTGCCAGGTAAATCAGCTTACCCAGTTGGGAAAATTGACCTAGAAGTTACCTTTGGAGATGAACAGGATTCCAGGTCAGAGATGATAACCTTTGAAGTCGTCAAGATCCGGAGCCCTTATCATGCTCTATTCGGGAGGACGGTTTATGCCAAATTTATGGCTAGGCCGTGTTATGTTTATCTACAGCTCAAGATGCTAGGTCACAAAGGAACAATCACGGTTCATGGAAGTCGCAAGATTGCATTGGAGTGTGAGGAAGGAGACGCTGCCTACGCAGAGGCAGTGTGTGCTACGGAGGAGTTGAAGTTTTACAAAGACAACATTGATCCGGCAGATATGTCCCCGTTGAAGAAGCCAACTACAGAGCATGATCCGGCGTTAAAGTTTAAGTCAGCAGAGGAGACCAAGCAAGTTGACTTTGTGCCAGGCGATTCATCCAAGCAGTTCACTATCAGTGCTAACCTTGATCCCAAATAGGAAAGCGTGCTCATCGAGTTCATCCGTGAGAACCGGGATATCTTTGCATGGAAACCTTCTGACATGCCAGGTATACCGAGGGAAATCGCTGAGCACAGTCTTAATATTGATCCAAAGTTTAAACCGGTCAAGCAGTATTTGCGCCGCTTCAATGAAGAAAGACGCAAGGCTATAGGAGAACAAGTGGCCAAGCTTTTGGCCACATGGTTCATAGTTGAAGTTTTTCACCCGGAGTGGTTGGCTAATCCGGTACTGGTGTTAAAGAAAAATGGAAAGCGGAGAATGTGGGTGATTTACACGGACCTAAACAAAGCTTGTCCGACTGATCCTTTTGCTCTCCCTCGCATTGATCAGATCATCGATGCTACAGCGGGATGTGAGCGGCTAAGTTTTTTGGATGCATATTCAGGGTATCACCAGATTAAGATGGCAGTTAAAGATCAGGAGAAGACATCTTTCATAACGCCTTTTGGTGCTTTTTGCTATGTTTCTATGCCCTTTGGGCTCAAGAGTGCTCAAGCAACCTATCAGCGTTGCGTGCAGAATTGTCTTAAGGGGCAGATATGGAGGAATGTTCATGCCTATGTGGATGACATTGTGGTTAAGTCAAGGAAGGAGGAAACGATGATAGATGACCTTAAGAAGACCTTTGACAATCTTCGGGCCTATAAAATGATGCTTAATCCAGAGAAGTGTGCTTTTGGTGTTCCGGCGGGCAAGCTCCTTGGGTTCTTGGTGTCAAACAGAGGAATAGAAGCTAATCCAGAGAAGATCGAGGCAATTACATCTTTGACTAAACCGGCTTGCATCAATGATGTTCAATGTATCGCCGGCCGGATCACAGCCTTGAGCCAGTTCATCAGCCGCTTGGGGGAGAAGGTGATTCCACTTTATCAGATGTTGAAAAAGACGGATCGATTTATATGGAGTGATGCGGCGAACGCTGCATTTGAGGATTTGAAGCGGCAGCTGGCAAAGCCGCCGGTCCTGGCTGCCCCTGTTGATAATGAGTCGTTGTTGTTATACGTTGCCGCTAATGCACGGGCAGTCAGCGTGGCAATCGTGGTTGAGCGCAAGGAAGCAGTGAAGGAATACCCGGTTCAGCGTCCAGTATATTACGTCAGTGAAGTTCTCATTGAGTCCAAGCAAAGGTATCCACATTGGTAGAAGTTGGTATATGGAGTGTTCATGGCAAACCGGAAATTGAAGCATTATTTCCAAGGCCACCCAATAACTGTTGTTAGTTCTGCACCGTTGGGAGATATAATCCAGAACAGGGAAGCTACTGGCAGAGTAGCGAAGTGGGCCATCGAGCTTAGCCCACATGAGTTGAAATATGTGTCGCGTACTGCAATCAAATCTCAAGCGCTGGTGGATTTCATCAATGATTGGATAGAACTACAAACACCAGAGGAGAAGTCGGATCTTACATACTGGACGATTCACTTTGACGGTTCAAGGCAATTAGAAGGCTCGGGGCTGGAGTTGTTTTAACTTCCCCGCGTGGAGACAAGTTTTGTTACGTCCTCCGTCTATTGTTTCCTTGTACCAATAATGCAGCAGAGTATGAGGCATTGCTTCATGGCTTACGGATGACCAAGGAAATGAACTTGAGCCGGGTCAAGTGCTTTGGCGATTCGGATCTAGTGGCGCAACAAGTATCCGGTAAGTGGGACTCAATATATCCTCTCATGGCAGCTTACAGATGAGAAGTTGAAGCAGTTGCAGGATATTTCAAAGGATATCAGGTGGATCACATAGACCGGCGAAGGAATGAAGCGGCTGATGCTCTGAGTCGGCTGGGTTCTCAACGTAAACCGGTACCACCGAATACTTTTTTGGATGAGCTGCACAGTCCATCGGTTCAAGTATCATCGGAGGAAGACCTGGCTGTTCCCGATCCGGAGGCACAGCTAGTTGCGGCACTTCATGTTATTCCGGATTGGACGCTGCCCTATTTGGCGTATCTAAGCCGAGGAGAGCTGTCGGACGACGAGATCGAAGCAAGACAGATAATCCGGCGCTCTAAGTCCATGACAATTGCAAACGGAGAACTTCATCATCGCAGCGTTTCTGGAGCGTTTCAGCGGTGTGTGTCAGCTGAGGAAGGTTGTGATATTCTTCGAGAGATCCATGAAGGGGATTGTGGCCATCATGCCGGTTCAAAATCCTTGGTAGCTAAAGCTTTTCGACATGGGTTCTATTGGTTGATAGCCCATGCTGATGCGGCGGATCTAGTCCAGAAGTGTGATGCTTGTCAGAAGTTTTCACGACGTGCTCTTGTTCCGGCACAGGAGCTCCGGATGATACCAATAACCTGGCCGTTTGCGACTTGGGGGCTTGATATGGTTGGGCCTTTCAAACGATCCCAAGATTAGAAAACTCATCTACTGGTGGCTGTGGATAAATTTACGAAGTGGATTGAGGCAGAGCCTGTGAGCAAGTGTGATGCGGCAACAGCGGTTAAATTTATCAAAAAGGTAATCTTCCGGTTTGGTTTTCCACACAGTATCATCACAGATAACGGCACCAATTTATCTAAAGGAGAAATGGAAGAATTTTGTCAACGGGAACATATTCGCCTAGATGTGTCTTCTATAGCCCACCCTCAATCCAATGGTCAGGCTGAAAGAGCAAATCAGGAGATTTTGCAAGGTATCAAGCCCCGGCTTATGACTCCCTTGCAAAGAACACCAGGGTGCTGGGTTGAGGAGTTACCTTCTGTCCTTTGGAGTATCAATACTACACCAAACCGGTCCACGGGTTATACACCTTTCTTTATGGTGTATGGTGCTGAAGCAGTCCTTCCAAGTGATATCCGTCATGATTCGCCGCGGGTAACGGCCTATGTTGAAGCGGCTAATGAGCAGGCGAGGCAAGACAGTTTGGACCGGCTGGATGAAGAACGTGATATAGCAGCGGCACGGTCTGCAATTTATCAACAAGACTTGCGCAGATATCACAGCCGTCGGATCAAGACCAGGACGTTCCAGGAGGGAGATTTGGTACTCCGGCTTATTCAAGATCAAACAGATATGCACAAGCTATCCCCGCCTTGGGAAGGGCCCTTTGTGGTCAGCAAGAATCTACACAACGGTTCATAATATCTGGTGGATGTTCGAGAACACAAAGACTCACGGACATCGGAAGAAGAGACAAAGAGGCCATGGAACATCGCCCTCTTGCGGCCCTACTATACCTGAGCCATGAGCTCTACTGTATCCTATGTATATATTATGATTAATGAATAAACCGGCGCCCTCGGTAAACCGGGGGCTCAGCCTTTTTTCCAATACAAGTGTCTTATGGTGATAACCATACATTTCTTATCATATGTCATATTTCAAATATTTTGATCGGTTTAACTGGTTGTGCAGGTCATATGCACTCTAGAGCAGTAACCCACTGAAGGGCTTCCTGTTCAAACATAGGTCGTATTCGAACCAAAGAGAACATAGCCAAACCCACTGAAGGGCTTCCTGTTCAAACATAGGTCGTATTCGAACCAAAGAGAACATAGCCAAACTTACTGAAGGGATTCCTGTTCAAACATAGGTCGTATTCGAACCAAAGAGAACATACCCAAACTTACTGAAGGGATTCCTGTTCAAACATAGGTCGTATTCGAACCAAAGAGAACATACCCAAACCTAATAATGCCATTCTGTTCAAACATAGGTCGTATCCGAACCAAAGAGGACATGGCATAAGCCCAATGGATCGTATCCGAATCCATTGATTGGCTAAGTTTTATATGGCCAGCAGGGGGCAGGATTGTACCTGAATCCTACCTTAACCCATGCTGGTTGTACCCGGATCCTATGGTCGTATCCGAACCATAAGGCCCAATGGATTGTACCCGAATCCATTGATTGGCTGAACCTTGCTTTGAGCCTGGCAGCTCACAAAAAGCCTCGACTACATGGTTTTATTTGCAAAACATGCATTTCTGATATTTGTGTTTTATGGTTCTTTAATCCGGAGTGGGACAACTCCAGAGTTGACCACATATCTTCAAAAGTCTGGACAGAATTCCAGCATGATCTAAACCGGTAGCTTCTATAAAACCCGGGATTATTATTGGGTCTATCAAAGGCTCCCTCAGAAAATTGCAAATTTCGCCGGATTAAGAATATCAAGCATACTTGATGGCAGGACATATTTTCAGTGTTATCTATGCAGGAACAGATAATATGCAGGATAAACCATATCAGACCAGATTTAAATTGGCAACGTTAAAACAAGAAGTTGGAACATCCGGATCAAGACGAATAATGTTTTATGCTATCCTATTACAAGGCATAGCAAGCCTGAACGGATTAAAGACTGTCCAGCAAAATGAGACTGCAACTACAAAACTACACTATGGCCTACGCCTCCTCGTGCTGCGAAGGCTGGGGATCAACTTGTTCCGGAGTCTCTTCCTCTTCTTGAAGCGGCTGGAAGTCAGGGACACGCCAATTGATTTTCGTTAAAGCGCGGAAGTACATCTCTTCCGTGATAAGTTCAGACGGATCAATATCTGGGGCGAAAGTATGAGGGCGCACTGGTGGGATTAGATTCACGGTATCATAAACCGGCCGATCCACCCGCTCGTTCTGTAAATCATATCCCGGATGATACCTGGACAAATCTGATTCGGCAGCAAGCTTGCTAGCGAGAGGACGCATCTCCTTGGACAAAGCATGAAGGTCTTTGGCAGTGAAAGCTGATCCGTCTTCTTTAGTGCTAGGATACCCATTCAAGGCTTCTTCCGGATCAAAATCTGGAACCCATGCTTTAGCTCTGGTAAGCGCCATGAGAGAACCGGCTCGAGCAGCAGACTTCTTCGTGTCAGGACCCCGATCCTAAGTCACACAAGTCTAGCCTGTAACACATCATATCACTTTGCGGCCTCACGCACGGTATCCCACGGGTGCCACCTTACCTGGCCCGGGACCGTCTGCGGATTTTGGCACACGTATATGATAGTGTCGCTAGCATCCATATGACAGAGAACCCGGGCCGACATGACTAGTTATAAACCAAAAGTGGCACTAAATTACAGAGACAGGCATACATGACCCAGCAACGAACGTGTTGGTCATCAACGTATGAACCCAAGTCGTAGCAAGCTACAAGGACTTAAAGGAACAACGCGTGACATTTCCCCTAAGGGACAGACACGGGAACGAAGAAGGACACATGCCGGCCAGCCTAAGTGTTCCGGAGCAGTAGCAAGCTACCAAGGCTCAGTGGAAGCACTAGGAGACATTTCCCTGTAAGGTAGGCTACCAAAGGTAAACAACTAGGTGTCGGATCCCACACATAGCAATACACATTACACGTACGCATAACATGCAAGTATGTGCTGTACAACAAGGCATCACAACATAACTCAACAACTCATATAGATAAGGGCCCAGAAGAGCCATCATAGCATTTATTACAATCAGAGGTCACATGACCCAACATGCAGAGCATACAGGCAACGGAAGCATAACATGTCTGAGTACAGACAACTACAAATGAAAAAGGGCTGAGAAGCCTGACTATCTACAAGATCCTACAAGGGTACAAGATCGTAGCTGAGGTAACAAGCTAAACGTCGAAGTCCACGTGGAACCACTAGCGAGACTGAAGTCTCTCTGCAAAAACATAATTAAGCAAATGTGAGTACAAAGGTACTCAGCAAGACTTACATCAGAACTAGCTACATATGCATCAGTATCAATAAAGGGGTGGTGGTGTTTGACTGCAGCAAGCCAGCTTTGACTCGGTGGCTATCCTGAACTACGACTGCAAGTAACTCTTTTGAGGTGGCGCACACGAGTCCACATATTCACCAATCAATACACCACTATGGATCCGCTCCCGTCTCCCTACGAGAAGGCCATCCATAGCACTCACGCTTATCTTGCGCGTTTTAGAGTATCCACTTTCACTTGTCTATGAACTGTAGAGGTAACCCAGAAGTCCATTTCCGCGGACACGGCTATTCGAATAGATTATATATATAACCCTGCAGGGGTGTACTTCTTCACGCACGCTCTCACCACTTATCGCCGTTTACACGACATGTACTCGGCAACCTTCAAGCGGAGGCCCAGCGAGGGTGTCGGCCACAACCTGACTAACCACACAAGTCTCTCGTCTAGGTTTATCGCCTATTTGGGTTCCATCCGTGGGGAGATCCGGCCGGGGTGTCGCTCACGGCCCCAAACGATGTGTACAGGGTTCCCGCATCACCAAACGGGCGATCGGTACACCGTGCCACGTACCTGCCGCGTCACAGCCCACCCCGAGGGTCAGCGCTGCGCACGACCTCCAGTAAACTACAAACACCAGAAACTGGTTGCAACTCCTGGACAGAGGTCAAGGGCAGTTAATAAGTCGAGAGGGTCCATTGGTTTCGGGCCCAATGCATGGTAGTAACTGGTCATGGATCAACCAACACAGAACTCGGTTCCTGAGGACGGCTGCAATGAGACAACCCACCATGTACTCCTACATGGCCTCTCATCGCTACCTTTACCAAATCGTGTTCACACACTTAGCTCACACACATTAGGACATGTTCATCACCATTCCAATTCATCCCCGATGAATCAGACATGACACAACTCTAAGCAATAGCAGGCATCACCAGAAAGCATGAATGAGTAGGCACACCATGGCTCAAACAACTCCTACTCATACTAGTGGGTTTCAACTATTTACTGTGGCAATGACAGGTCATGCAGTGGAAAGGGGTTCAACTACCGCAGCAGGTAACAGTTGAAGCGTTGTTGTCCTAATGCAGTAAAAGAGAGCAAGAGCGAGAGAGTGGTATTGTATCAGAATGCTCAATGGGGTTTGCTTGCCTGGCACTTCTGAAGATAACATTGGGTCTTCATCGGTGTCATCGAACTCATCGTCGGAACGCCGTCTACTGAGAGGGAACAAACACCGGCAACAGAGAAAGAACACAATCAATGCAATGCGACAGTATGATGCATGATCATGACATGGCAATATGCTGTTGATTGAGCTAATGCAACTAGCAACCATATTAAATGAAGTTGGTTTGAACCAAAGATTCAAATTCAAACTCCATATGTGATTATTTAAATGCCATTTAATTGATTTGACCTGATCAGCAGGTTTAACTTCTTCAAACATGCATGGAAATGCCATAAACAGATTCCTTGAATTTTTCTGATCATTTTTCATATATAAATTATTTTCATCTGAGCTACGGTTGATTTTATATGATTTTTAGCAGTTTTGAGTATTTTCTGAAATTCATAAATCATTTAAGATTTATTTTAAAATCCAGAAACACTTTACTGCGTCAGCATGACCACATGCTGACGTCAGCAGGTCAACAGGGGCTGTTCGGGTCAAACCTGACCAGTGGGTCCCACTGGTCAGTCTCTCAGGGCTAACTAAACGTTTTAAAACTAAACTAAAGGTTAACAGAGTCTGGGCCCCACGTGTCAGTGACACATCTAACTAACAGGGTTAGTTAGCCTTAAGTTAATACTAACTAAACTGTCAGTGGGCCCAGGGACCACATGTCAGTGTCCAATCTAACTAACAGAGATAAATAACACTAAACTAAATCTAACCTTAATTAGTTAGGGGCCTGGGTCCACCTGTCATTGACCCTGCCTGAACTAAATAGGCCACGTCAGCATCGCCGGATTAAGTGCCGGCGACCTCACAGTGCGGCGGCGGCTCGCCGGAGTGGCGCTAGGGGCAGCGACTGGGCGTGCTGAGAGCACCAGAAGGAAGCCCTCGCTCGCCCGCATCTAGGGGTGCGCATGGCTGGGCGCGGGGAGGCCTGCAGAGGCACCGGCGACAAGGTCCGCGGTGGCTGAAGCTCTGGTGGCGACGGGTTCATCGAAACGGTGCTCGGGAGGAGCTGAGGTTTGCGCCTACGGTCTCTACGAGTACTCGCGAACTCGTTGGACTAGGTGATGTGACCAAAAGGTCACCGGGGTGGTGCCGGCGACCAGCCCGAGCGGCGGCGAGCTTCGGCTTCAGTCGAAGCAGTGGCTACGGTGATCAGGAGGCAAGGGGGGGAGGGGCAAACAACGGAGGAGCTCACATAGGTTGCAGCTCGCGTCTCAGTGGGCTCATAGGAGGTCGGACGACGTCGGGGCATCTCCGGCGATCTGGGGTGCTGGAGATTGAAGACGACGGCGTTGAAGGCGCTGCGGTGCTCCCCAGCTCGAGTACGCCGATGAAATAGGAATACGGAGCTGCGGCGATTCTTCTTGGCATGTTTGTGAGGTGTGCGGTGGCCGGTGGCCGCGGTGGTTCAGGGCGGCGGCGACGAGCTCCTCTCGGTGGCCGCGTGCGAGAGAGATAGAGGAGGGAGGAGAGAGCAGCGAGTGAGGGGAGAGGTCGAGGTGGCTCCGAGGGGGCCGTGGACGTCTTCGTGGCACGACCAGAAGGTCGGACGTCGCGGTGGAAGCAGGAGGTGGCCGGCGTGCCGTGGGCACACGCCCTCCGTCCTTCTGTCACGAGGAAGACGACAGGGGAGGGCCAGGTGGGCTGGGCCGAAACTACTGGGCCACCAGGTAAGTGGGCCTCAGGTAAGCTTCTCTCTCTCTCTTTCTAATTTCTGTTTTCTATTTTCTGTTTTTGTTTTGCTTTATTAAAAATGCTAGAGCATTTTCATAAATCATGAAAATATTTGTGGGCACATATTGAATTAATTTCAATAGCCCTCAACTAGTTTCACAATTATTAGAGCATTTAAACTATTTATAGAATTTAAAAGCTCCAATTCGAATACAATATGGATTAATTCAAAAATCCAGAATGGTCCTAGAAATATGTGCAACATTTTTGGCAGAGGTTTTTAATCAATCCAAAATTGATGAACTTTTCCAAAGGGCATTTTGGGTTCATTGAAAAAGATTTTAATTTGACCCTAGTTGAATTTATTTGGTGCTAGGGTTTGAACATCCCCATTCCAGTTCATTTAAAATTTAAACATGATGACATGATGATCAGGCAAGGACCACAGGGGTTGATCTAGGGATGTGACAACTCACCCCCACTAAAACAAGAATCTCGTCCCGAGATTCAAGCGTAGGGTAAGAAATCGGAGGGGACACTAGCTAACACAATCTTCATGATCCAAGGGCCCTTCATATGAATGTTGATTGCTGGCATCATGTTGATCTTGAAACCCTTGCTTTTGAGGTCTTTGTCCAACACGGTGACGACGAAAGAAACTCCTCAATAGTTGATCTTGTGAAAGATCGGGCAACTCAAGATCAACTCATGGGTGAGACGTTGAAACATCTCTTGAGCTGAGACACGGAGTACACCTCCAGGGGGATGGAGTGAAATAAACGATGAAGGTTCACTCGGTAGGCAATAATTACACACCTAAGAAAATGGTGATCAATGTCACCAGACGGGACACCTTGGAGAAGGTGACTCGTAGAGTTATTCCCTTAAGTGGCAAAAAGAATTACTTTTGATATAGAGATCTTTGAAATTCCCTATACCAGCCTGAGGCGGATCACAATCGATCATTTGACGGAGTCCGTAAGAATGACATTCTCGGGCCAGAATGGATTATGTGGACTACCTTGTTGAAGACAACACAAGGGATGATTTTGGTTATCATCGGAAATGTATGGGACCCATGGCAAGTGAATTGCTGAAGATAATCCTGAACAGCAGTGATTGAGAACGGTAACCTATGGAAAATTGGCACATTAGCGGTGCAAGCTGGGAACAAAATGCAAATGTTGGGAATGATTCTGGTAACTGGGAAGAAACCCAACAGTAGAGAGTAAATCTACTCTTTGCGAGGGTATAATATAATTAAGAACACTGGAAGCAATCCCGGTTAGTGTCGAGGATAACACCTAGTGCTTGTGCGTGCTCTCAAGAACTTGAGCATTCCCATATTCATCAAGGTTTTACCAATATCCGTGTCAAGGATCGTGGCAACACCACATACTACCATGATGAATAATAATGGACGATGCAGATGCAAAGGAAGACAACACTTTCTCAGATTTCACCTTAGCGGAGTCAAGGGGCAAAATCTGGATGATCGACCGAGAGACATTTAGCACTCCGCTTCTAATGTTCTCCTTGATGTGCTAGGTACTACGGTCAATGCTTAAAAGCATCAACATGGCCATCAAGTAAAGGTCGGACTTCGGGAGCACAAAAATCCATAAGGAACAACTGGGGAGTAAATCCTACGAAGTCCTTATGGGGAGGTGGCCAACTTCTTCAATCAAGATACTACAACAATAGGTCTTCCGGCTGGGTGGGTTGGCCACAACATCCACTTTACCGGTAATCGAGAGACCAATATTATAGCTCTTGGGAAATGCACCAACCATCATAACTGCCTGAGATTCAGTTCTGGTTGGTGTCAGGATATTCCAGACTCATCGAGTCTAGAAGGAAAAATGAAAGTTTACAACACAAATCGACGAGATGGCGTTGCGAGATTCTCGGGGAGTGAACTACGATAGCAAGCTCCAAAACATGAGCTGGTTCTGCTACAAACCTGTGAACACGTTGTCCAAGACAAGCATGACCACATAGCAGTCTTATGATAAAACACTACCGAGTTCTGGTTGGGAACCATCGTCTAGGATATCGAAGTCCTTACATAAGTCATATGATTAGCTCTTATGATGGAACTTTTCTCCTCGAACAAATCAATCAGTGGCTTAGTGTGCTAAGGATACATATGGAATGAAGATGATCAGTCTATCAGACCATGGGATACTTCGCACGTATGCATGACTGAATTGGGATGATTCCAGGGAAGTAAAACAAGCTTTCTCAAATTCACGGTGACAACTTGCACCAACTGCACATGAATTGGAGGAAGTCACTTCTTTCATCCAAACATATACTTCGCGAACGGAACACGAAGGCCATGCTTGAAAAATTCCCAATACTAACTTAAATGTTCAAACATGAATCATGGTCAAGACAAGTGATGTTGATGGGCTCAACAACGGGTCATCGAGATATCCATGGAAATGGAATTCCACAATTTATATGAATGGTAGCATTGGTCAGACCAAGAGATATAATGAGGTATGCTCGGGGAACACCCACGAGTAAGACAACATTAAGAACATCGTTGGTTCTAATTTGATTTGAGGATAGCCCACACTCAACCAAAGTTTTGGCAAGACAATAGATCCAACAACCGATCACAGGGACCAATTGATGAAGATATCATCTATCTTCAACACATGCAAATATACCCCTTGAGATGAACTAAGCTGGCAAGCTTTTATCTTCCAACTCTCCAAGTTGTCGTTTAGCTTAACCAGCTAGCTCAGGGTATCCAACAAAGATTCTTGGAGAAAGGGTGGTTTAGAGAGAAACCAGCTTGATCACGAGCTCAACATAACGGTCAGGGGACAACCTGGTAATACTTCTGGGAAGATAACCAGAAAATCACGATCCGCCGATATGTTACTAAGCTCGAGAACAATCTTGCTTTTCAGGGCAAGACGATATGATCAAATGAGCGAGGACTTAACAAAATCCTAACTCATCAATCGAGGAGTGCACCAGGAAAGTGGACTAGGTAGCACGATCAGCCTTAGGGTGGTGATTCAATAATCGACTCGCTAAGGATGAAGTTATTGTCCATTTAACTACCAAGCAACGGAGTTGCTAGGAGTATTGATTTCACACATCACAATCCACTTGTCAGCATTCCGGTTATAATAACACGGAGGTCGAGGAATGAACGATGATGGCGAGAAGTATCACCTTATCAAAAGCTTATAGGAGGTGGTGCAATTCCCATGACATTCTTGACATAAGGATGGTAATACTCCAAGATAAGGTACTGGAGTTTGTTTCTCCTAGTCATTCCAGAATAGAATGGCTTGACGGACCACAAGAGTAATAGGCATCGATGAACGAATGCACGCATGCTCTTGACTATCAATTGATAGATGAAGGTCAAAATACAACTAAAAGGGACAACTCAGGAAGCATATGATTGTCTGAGTTGTGGATGCATAGGTTAGTATGTCGAACGATTTCCACATATTTCTTCCGGATAACCCATGTAGAAAGGTAGGATTGGCAGAATCACGATATGAATGGAGTACTACTCAAGAGCACTCTGGTTGTGATCTTTTGGTTCAGAAGAACTCCTGCCATAATGGTTCATGGTATTGGAAGAACGATGACCACGGACCTCGAGGACTATCACAAGGTTACTAATATCCTAAAGGAACGAGCAAATACTATCAACATGAAGAAAGTAGGGTGAAGCTCGGGTTCAAGAATCCAGAATTAGAATGCCTACTAACTAAATAGCATCACGGGATGCTTTCGAGAATGATGGCCAAAATCATCACACTGAGAATATAAAGCATTGCTAGATTACTGGGTGATCCTCTAAGATACCTAGGGTCACAATAATAAATCCAACATATATGTCGAGGTAACAGAGTACCTCAACACACTCACTAGTGTGCTTAGTCTGGCCCAAAGGTACATCGGAACATGAAGGAAAGGTTTGCAAATGCATTAGATTATTTAGAAACCTAGAATGACTCGGACAGCATAACGACTACAAATGCTCAAAATACTTTTGAGACTGATGCACAAAGATAGCATAACCACTCAACATCATAATGTCAAGGTTCTGAGACCAACAGTTTATCAAACAGAAGTAGTAGGAACTGAACTGAGGTTTGAATCCACCATTAACGTGATCCTGAGAAATAGAATGAGAATCCTAGTTCTTAATCCCCGTAGAAAGAAGAAGGTGACTCGGATCAGAAGGTCATAGGGCAAAGGAGTAAAAAGAGCCTTACGTTCCCTTCCACAAACAATTCCCTTACATAACTAAAGAGTTTCTAGACACGACTTCGACCAGTTTGGCTTGCTAATCCTACAAGCAGTCAGGATCTGATACCAAAGCTGTCAGGACCTCGATCCTAAGTCACACAGGTCTAGCATGTAACACATCATATCACTTTGCGGCCTCACGCACGGTATCCCCACGGGTGCCACCTTACCTGGCCCGGGACCGTTTGCGCATTTTGGCGCACGTATATGATAGTGTCGCTAGCATCCATATGACAGAGAACCCGGGCCGACATGACTAGTTATAAACCAAAAGTGGCACTAAATTACAGAGACAGGCATACATGACCCAGCAACGAACGTGTCGGTCATCAACGTATGAACCCAAGTCGTAGCAAGCTACAAGGACTTAAAGGAACAACGCGTGACATTTCCCCTAAGGGACAGACACAGGAACGAAGAAGGACACATGCCGGCCAGCCTAAGTGTTCCGGAGCAGTAGCAAGCTACCAAGGCTCAGTGGAAGAACTAGGAGGCATTTCCCTGTAAGGTAGGCTACCAAAGGTAAACAACTAGGTGTCGGATCCCACACATAGCAATACACATTACACGTACGCATAACATGCAAGTATGTGTTGTACAACAAGGCATCACAACATAACTCAACAACTCATATAGATAAGGGCCCAGAAGAGCCATCATAGCATTTATTACAATCAGAGGTCACATGACCCAACATGCAGAGCATACAGGCAACGGAAGCATAAAATGTCTGAGTACAGACAACTACAAATGAAAAAGGGCTGAGAAGCCTGACTATCTACAAGATCCTACAAGGGTACAAGATCGTAGCTGAGGTAACAAGCTAAACGTCAAAGTCCACGCGGAACCACTAGCGAGACTGAAGTCTCTCTGCAAAAACATAATTAAGCAAATGTGAGTACAAAGGTACTCAGCAAGACTTACATCAGAACTAGCTACATATGCATCAGTATCAACAAAGGGGTGGTGGTGTTTGACTGCAGCAAGCCAGCTTTGACTCGGTGGCTATCCTGAACTACGACTGCAAGTAACTCTTTTGAGGTGGCGCACACGAGTCCACATATTCACCAATCAATACACCACTATGGATCCGCTCCCGTCTCCCTACGAGAAGGCCATCCATAGCACTAACGCTTATCTTGCGCGTTTTAGAGTATCCACTTTCACTTGTCTATGAACTGTAGAGGTAACCCAGAAGTCCATTTCCGCGGACACGGCTATTCGAATAGATTATATATATAACCCTGCAGGGGTGTACTTCTTCACGCACGCTCTCACCACTTATCGCCGTTTACACGACATGTACTCGGCAACCTTCAAGCGGAGGCCCAGCGAGGGTGTCGGCCACGACCTGACTAACCACACAAGTCTCTCATCCAGGTTTATCGCCTATTTGGGTTCCATCCGTGGGGAGATCCGGCCGGGGTGTCGCTCACGTCCCCAAACGATGTGTACAGGGTTCCCGCATCACCAAACGGGCGATCGGTACACCGTGCCACGTACCTGCCGTGTCACAGCCCACCCCTAGGGTCAGCGCTGCGCACGACCTCCAGTAAACTACAAACACCAGAAACTGGTTGCAACTCCTGGACAGAGGTCAAGGGCAGTTAATAAGTCGAGAGGATCCATTGGTTTCGGGCCCAATGCATGGTAGTAACTGGTCATGGATCAACCAACACAGAACTCAGTTCCTGAGGACGGCTGCAATGAGACAACCCACCATGTACTCCTACATGGCCTCTCATCGCTACCTTTACCAAATCGTGTACACACACTTAGCTCACACACATTAGGACATGTTCATCACCATTCCAATTCATCCCCGATGAATCAGACCTGACACAACTCTAAGCAATAGCAGGCATAACCAGAAAGCATGAATGAGTAGGCACAACATGGCTCAAACAACTCCTACTCATACTAGTGGGTTTCAACTATTTACTGTGGCAATGACAGGTCATGCAGTGGAAAGGGGTTCAACTACCGCAGCAGGTAACAGTTGAAGCGTTGTTGTCCTAATGCAGTAAAAGAGAGCAAGAGCGAGAGAGTGGTATTGTATCGGAATGCTCAATGGGGTTTGCTTGCCTGGCACTTCTG
This sequence comes from Secale cereale, assembly GCA_902687465.1. Taxonomy (NCBI): domain Eukaryota; kingdom Viridiplantae; phylum Streptophyta; class Magnoliopsida; order Poales; family Poaceae; genus Secale; species Secale cereale. Next base: position 106,746,314 of record LR738716.1, read on the forward strand.
AAGATAACATTGGGTCTTCATCGGTGTCATCGAACTCATCGTCGGAACGTCGTCTACTGAGAGGGAACAAACACCGGCAACAGAGAAAGAACACAATCAATGCAATGCGATAGTATGATGCATGATCATGACATGGCAATATGCTGTTGATTGAGCTAATGCAACTAGCAACCATATTAAATGAAGTTGGTTTGAACCAAAGATTTAAATTCAAACTCCATTTGTGATTATTTAAATGCCATTTAATTGATTTGACCTGATCAGCAGGTTTAACTTTTTCAAACATGCATGAAAATGCCATAAACAGATTCCTTGAATTTTTCTGATCATTTTTCATATATAAATTATTTTCATCTGAGCTACGGTTGATTTTATATGATTTTTAGCAGTTTTGAGTATTTTCTGAAATTCATAAATCATTTAAGATTTATTTTAAAATCCATAAACACTTTACTGCGTTAGCATGACCACATGCTGACGTCAGCAGGTCAACAGGGGCTGTTCGGGTCAAACCTGACCAGTGGGTCCCACTGGTCAGTCTCTCAGGGCTAACTAAACGTTTTAAAACTAAACTAAAGGTTAACAGAGTTTGGGCCCCACGTGGCAGTGACACATCTAACTAACAGGGTTAGTTAGCCTTAAGTTAATACTAACTAAACTGTCAGTGGGCCCAGGGCCCACATGTCAGTGTCCAATCTAACTAACAGAGATAAATAACACTAAACTAAATCTAACCTTAATTAGTTAGGGGCCTGGGTCCACCTGTCATTGACCCAGGGGGGTCATTAGTGCCTGAACTAAATAGGCCACGTCAGCATCGCCGGATTAAGCGCCGGCGACCTCACAGTGCGGCGGCGGCTAGCCGGAGTGGCGCTAGGGGCAGCGACTGGGCGTGCTGAGAGCACCAGAAGGAAGCCCTCGCTCGCCCGCATCTAGGGGTGCGCATGGCTGAGCGCGGGGAGGCCTGCAGAGGCACCGGCGACGAGGTCCGCGGCGGCTGAAGCTCTGGTGGCGACGGGTTCATCGAAACGGTGCTCGGGAGGAGCTGAGGTTTGCGCCTACGGTCTCTACGAGTACTCGCGAACTCGTTGGACTAGGTGATGTGACCAAAAGGTCACCGGGGTGGCGCCGGCGACCAGCCCGAGCGGCGGTGAGCTTCGGCTTCAGTCGAAGCAGTGGCTACGGTGATCAGGAGGCCAGGGGAGGAGGGGCAAACGACGGAGGAGCTCACATAGGTTGCAGCTCGCGTCTCAGTGGGCTCGTAGGAGGTCGGACGACGTCGGGGCATCTCCGACGATCTGGGGTGCTGGAGATTGAAGACGACGACGTTGAAGGCGCTGCGGTGCTCCCCAGCTCGAGTACGCCGATGAAATAGGAAGACAGAGCTGCGGCGATTCTTCTTGGCATGTTTGCGAGGTGTGCGGTGGCCGGTGGCCGCGGTGGTTCAGGGCGGTGGCGACGAGCTCCTCTCGGTGGCCGCGTGCGAGAGAGATAGAGGAGGGAGGAGAGAGCAGCGAGTGAGGGGAGAGGTCGAGGTGGCTCCGAGGGGGCCGTGGACGTCTTCGTGGCACGACCAGAAGGTCGGAGGCGTCGCGGTGGAAGCAGGAGGTGGCCGGCGTGCCGTGGGCACACGCCTTCCGTCCTTCTGTCACGAGGAAGACGACAGGGGAGGGCCAGGTGGGCTGGGCCGAAACTGCTGGGCCACCAGGTAAGTGGGCCTCAGGTAAGCTTCTCTCTCTCTCTTTCTAATTTATGTTTTCTATTTTCTATTTTTGTTTTGCTTTATTAAAAATGCTACAGCATTTTCATAAATCATGAAAATAGTTGTGGGCACATATTGAATTAATTTCAATAGCCCTCAACTAGTTTCACAATTATTAGAGCATTTAAACTATTTATAGAATTTAAATGCTCCAATTCAAATACAATATGGATTAATTCAAAAATCCAGAATGGTCCTAGAAATATGTGCAACATTTTTGGCAAAGGTTTTTAATCAATCCAAAAATGATGAACTTTTCCAAAGGGAATTTTGGGTTCATTGAAAAAGATTTTAATTTGACCCTAGTTGAATTTATTTGGTGCTAGGGTTTGAACATCCTCATTTCCAGTTCATTTAAAATTTAAACATGATGACATGATGATCAGGCAAGGACCACAGGGGTTGATCTAGGGATGTGACACTTCGTTTCCTCCAAGCGCGCTGGCAAGACAGAGAGCTTCTCTAGTGTACCTTGGATAGTCGTGGGGCCGGTTTATGGAAAGACATTGCACTTATGATCCTTTGAGCGCCGGAATACAGCTGCTCGACCAGAGTATAAGATGCTTTGAGCTTCTTCCGTAAATCGTCCCCGAGATGGGAAACACGGCGCCCTACATAAAAATCATTACAGTTAAACCAGGCCGGAATACAGATTGCAAGGATGAAAAGCATGAGCAACGGATTAAGTACTTACCGAAGACAGCAGAAGTCATCAGTTATATTTGCCGCTTTAAACCGGTTAACTCTTCAGTCACCGGATTAAGGGCTTCCTCAGCATCCTTTGCCCTTTTTTCCAGATCCTTCTTCTGCACTTCAAAGGCGGTCCGCTCCTCTTCAAAAAAAATCTTCAGCTGTTCAGCAGTAGTTAAGCTCACCGCCAAGTCTTTCTTGGCCTTAGCAGCAGCAGATTCAGTTTTGGCAAGTCTGTTCCGGAGTTCAGTGATTTCTTCAGCCCTCCGGTTCAAATCAGCCTGCAAGGAAAATCAAGTGGAATAAAGGCAAAATTCAGACAAGTCTCAAGCACATAACCAAGTTATCCACTTGACACTTGGGGGCTAATGGGCAGTTGAAGCGTCAAGAGTAGCAATTCAAAACAAAGTCTCAAACACACAAACAAGTTGTCTACTTGACACTTGGGGGCTAATGTACAGTTGAAACATCAAAGGGAAAATTTAGACAAGTCCCAGACGCATAAACCAAATTATGCCCCTGGCACTTGGGGGCTAATGTAAGATCATTTGCTCAAACAGGAAGTACCGGTTCACCTTCTAAATGCAGCTAAGCCGGAACTTGGGGGCTATCATGGTATGGACAGAAACACAACAAAGGTAAAACAAAGACAAGGGAGTTACCTCGTATTTTTCTTTCATCATGTTGATTAAGCCCGCTTCATAGTCCCGACCAGTATGAAGTCAGTTCAAATACCCGGAGTAGAGTTCTTGGGCACTCAGCTCGGCGAAACCAGACAACTCCGTGCTCCATTTGCCTTTCTCTTGATGATTTTTTTCCGCTTTAGCTGTGTGTTTAGCTAAAACAGTGGGCTCAGCAGGAGCAGTGTAAGCTGTACCAGTTACTTGAACCTCTAGAGAAGGAGCAGTTGCCGGTGGAGGAGTAGCAGTGTGAACCGGGATAGCAGGAGCCGGGTTAGTCTGAGGAGGATCGGCCCGGCCAGGACTCGCCGGTTCATGGATGTTTCCAATATTGGGATTTTCAGGAGCGGTGGTATAGGTGTGATCCATGGGAGCAGGATCCTCAAGCGGAACTGTAGGTTCATTCTCCGGAGGGATGGTGGTGTCCGGATCAGCCGTCGGATCATCAGTGGCAGTCTCAGTGACCGTTTTATTGGCTTTGGCCCTTTTGCTGGGTTTAGGCTTGCTGAAAGAAATTGGAAAAGAAGTCAGAACTGTAAAGCAAATGCAAGGATAAACCGGATAAGATAAAGGACTTACCCAGGGACAGTCTTCAAAACTGGGACTTGTGTGGCAGTGGATTCGCCCGAGGAAGATAAGGGAGTCTCCTGATAATTAGGGTCAAACGGTTTAAGCGGTTTGCGTATAAGCTCGGCCTTGGGATGAAGAAGAGTTGGAGAGAGTATAACCTCAGAGCGGCGCCTCCGAGCCGGAGTAAGAGATATTCTGGACGATTCAACTACAAGGCCGCTATGGCGGGTAGTCCGGCGAAGGGCTTCATGTTGCTGTTTCTTCAAAAGAAAATTGGGGTCCAGTTGAGCATAAGGGTGAGAAAACTGATATTTCCGGACTGTCCGACGAATTTTCGGTGGAGGTGGTTCTGAATCTGAAGAAAGAATAGTTACCTCAATTTCTGCCGGTTTATCTCCTTCCGCCAAATCCTGTGAAAAGATACCGTTAACACAAATCTGGATAAAAGTGAACAAGTCGTAGCCGGATTAACTCATACTTCAGAGTCCGGATCATCATCTTCAGCATGTGAACCGGAGCCAGTAGCCACCTTTTTCTTCTTGATAGCGTAAGTTTTCCGGCGTGACTGTTTTCCAGCCATCTCCTGAGGCTTCCTCTTCCAAAAAGGATCATCAACCCGTTCAAAAGGTGATAGATAATTGAAAGAACGATTTAAAGGAACGGATTACAAACATACGAAAGAGAGTAAGACTTACTGCAGGCAGTTTGTTCTTCTTATAATACGGAGCCAATCCGGTTTGGCTACATTCTTCTAAGGAGACATTGAGCATCTTCTTAGCAGACTCAATGACTTCCGATTCAGAAAGCTTGTCTTTAGAAAACCGTTGAGGATCATCTGGTTTACCGGAATATTTACACATCAGACTGGAGCGTGGGCTCAGAGGGAGTATACTCCAAGAAAGCCAGCAACGCATGAAATCAACCCCCGTTAATCCGTTGGCCATAAAGGCCTTGAGCCTGGCAAGTTGAGAAGCAAACCGGGGCCGTTCGGAGGAGCTGAGACGCTGTGGCAAAGGGTGATCTTCGGGAAGACAATGCTCACGGTAACCCGGCAGCGGATTTTCCCCTTCAGGTGAAGTGTCAAGGCAATAGAACCAAGACTTGTTCCAATCTTTAGGGTGTGTGTGCAGAGCGGCATGAGGAAATACTGCGTCCCTTCTCTTTTGGATACTGACTCCTCCCAACTCTTGATGAGGACCGCCAGTAAACTCGGTTCGCCGGTTCAAATGGAAAAAATCGCGGAACAAGTCAACCGATGGCTCCTCTTGCAGATACACCTCTGAGAAAACTTGAAAGTCGCAGATGTTGGAAATAGAGTTTGGACCTATGTCCTGAGGGTGAATTTGAAAAACGGCAAGCACATCCCGGAAGAATTTTGAACCAGGAGGAGTGAAACCTTGAGCCATGTGGTCGAAGAAGACAATGACCTCCCCTTTCCTGGGGGTAGGGAGACATTCATTTCCTGGGGCCCGCCATTTAAAAACGGACTGAGGACCCAGAGTACCGACTGAAGCAGCGTTAGTTAAATCTTCTTCCGTGATAATGGAAGGGACCCAGTCGCAAGCAACAAATTGTTTGGCAGCCATAGCAACAGAATGAAAGTGCTGAAAAGATGAAGTATAAAATCCGGATTACTCGGGTACAGTGGCATAAACCGGAAGACATGTGCAAAGATCACACGACGGTTTAGACAGGGGACTAATGATATGGCTAACCCGGCAGTAAGAAGGAAAATATATTACTACCGGTTCATGATAACAAAAGAGAAGGAACTAAACCGTCATGTTCGTCGTTGAATTATTACAGAAGCAACATATGACTGGTTAAACCGGAGAATATTTTACAGATCTATAAGGGTGAAGAAACAAGTTTTTGCAGACAGCTAAAGTAAAACAGATCTGAGCGCCCAGGAAAAAGAAAAAGAAATGGAAGACTATTATAGGAAGAACTGCAAGGATCCTATACAGAGCGGACAAATCTAAAGGATGAATCTAAAGGTCGAAATCTAAGCATAAGGCAGCGGAGCAGAAACAGGTTTCAAAAACAAAATTAAAGGTTGAAGCCACGGCGAACAGGGCATATTGGATGAACAGATGAAGCTTTCCTAGGTTTAATGGCAGAGGCACAGGAAGAACCCTAAAAGCTATAGATCTACAGCAAGGAAGATGGAATACCTGAAACAGCAAGAAGCGGCGGCGGAGTTTTTTCTGGTCGCACTCAGGTTGATGCAGCGGCCGGTGAAGGAGAGCTTGACGGACGACGGCAGAGGTTTGAGCTCGGGCGACGGAGGAAGAGGACGAGCGGAAGGAAAATGAGGAAGAGAGGCAGCAGTATTTATAAAGGGGCAGAGAACGAAACGGCAGGCGCGAGATTTGAGGAGGCAGAAGATTGGATAAAGATTCCTTGTCGCCTCGATTCTCGGGATAGCCTTTAAACAAAGGTGATATACAGATGCACGCGTTAAATACGAAAGTGATGTCACGGATAAATTAAGTGATTTTTAAGGATGACGTCATGGCCGGTTTACAAAAATGAGAAGACACAAAAAAAAGAAGAGCATGCAAGACTGAGAAGATTGATGTGAACAAGTTCAAATCATTCTGGGGCCTAATGTCAGGGATATTACTAGCAGGTATAAACCGGCTAGTATAAACCGGATTATGGTAATTTAGTTGTATAATTGTAATACCCAGTAGGAGTTATGGCCCATGAAGGCTTAGGGCTCATGTGTAGCGTTACGGTTTGTAAACCGCCTGATCATGTAACTTGAGAGATAAGGAAGAAAGAGCAGAGACCGAGGTGGACACAAGTATGAACCAGCCTCGGGACTCTGTAAACCGGACTTGGTGTCGCCTCTATAAAAAGGGACGACCCGGCGACAGTTCAAGGCAAGAAACAACCCGTCGAGACACAGGCAAACGGTCTGTTCCCTGTTCATCGACGCCCAAGCAATACCAAACCAAACTAGACGTAGGCTTTTACCTTCATCGAAGGGGCCGAACTAGTATAAAATCCTTTGTGTCCTTTGTGTGTTTTTAACCTCTTCAAGCTAACCCGTGCGATGGTTCCATACTAAGTCCGTTAAACCGGACATCTGCCGTGTTAATTCCACGACAACTACTAACAACAAGACTTCTCCCATGTCCTCAAGAACTAAAGTAACTACTCACAAGACATAAAAGAGATCATGATCAGTGGAGATAGATGGATGATAAACAATCTGGACACAATGATATTTCTCCAACAAAACTCAATAACATTCACCACAAAGTAGTAATCAACACCGATAGAGTAGAGAGGATAGATAGTACGGATTACAACACAAGTTGCAATTGTGAGATGAGATTGGATGAAGATGGAGATGGTGCTGATGTTGGGGATGATGTCGATGATGATCTCGATGATGCCCGTGACGATGGTGATGACGATGGCGATGATCTCCCCTTCCGGGAGATGATCTCCCCGGCGGAATTTGCCCGCAGGAGATGGCTTTTCTTCTCTGTAGGTTTCCGCCACGGAGCGGCGGCGGAACTCCGTAAACTCTCCCTTTGTTTAGGGTTTCTGGATGACGAGGAGTATATAGGCCAGAGGGGAGAGCCTGGAGTGGGCCAGGGGCTCCAGGCGCCCTCCCGGCGCGGCCAGGGTGGGGGCCGCGCCAGGTGGCCGCCTGGGCACCCTGTGGCCCCCTTTGGTTGCTCTTTTGCGTATCTTCGTGATTCTTCTGGAAAATACCCTCCGTCGATTTTCAGGTAATTTGGAGGTATTCTTCTTCAGCAACTCAGCGTCCACTTTTTACCGCTGAATCCTGCGTCTGCTGCTTCGGCACCGGAAAGTTGCAAACTGTGTAAAATAGGCCAAAACAACATAAGAACATCATCGTAATGTGAAATATATCAATGAATAAGGATGAATTACGATATAAAATAGTGATGCATTTTGGACGTACCAGATGCCAAAGGGGGAGAGAGTGATTTGCGTCTTGTGCGGGTCGTTTCTTTTCGTTGGTCGAACTCTGTTTTTTGTGTGCTTTTGTGTCGTGTGCGTGAGACTATCGTATGGTGTAAGACATATGCTTCTCTATCGTTAAACTCGTCGTTATGTCTTTATTATTATATCGTGAGCAGTTAGTTTACTTTCCCTTGTTTATGTGCTCAGTTTTTATATGAGGAGTATATTATTTGTAGAATATAGGGGGAGCATTGAACCTAGTATGCGTGCTGTGCAGTCCAAAGCACTCTCTCGTGTAGGCACACATCTAGGGGGAGCTCACCTATATTCTAGTGTTTAGGATTGCATACTCTCTTATTTTATTCCTCTGCAAATCATGTATTGTCATCAATCCACCAAAAAGGGGGAGATTGTAAGGGCATATTTCTCCCTAAGTAGTTTTGGTGATTGATGACAATGCATTTGCGGACTAATCGTGTGCTCTAAGCTCCTACAGGTATATCTCACTTAGGCACAAGACGATTGCTTGCCCCTCGGATTCGATGGAAGACGGTGTTTTCTTTTTGCTCCCTGTCGGTGGCTTTGAGTAATAGGAAAACCGTACTATTAAGAGGGGGTCCGTTTCGAAAAGGTTTGGGTGGAATCAACACGTACACACCTTTCTCTCTCACCACCTTTCCCTTGCTTCTCTGGAGTTCCAACCGTTTCTTATCGTATATGCAAACCATGGCTTCTTAACTAAATACATCTGCCTGGCAAGCGGTAGTACCGCTCCATAAGCGGTAGTACCGTACAGCAACACGGTAGTACCGCCTGAAGACACAGTAGTACCGCTCCCGCGGTAGTACCGCGGCTCCAGAACGGTAGTACCGTGTATCTGGCCCGGCACTGTACCAAGTGCGGAAGTAATTTTTTACTTCCGCATCCTATGCGGTAGTACCGCTTGCTCCAAGCGGTAGTACCGCGTCGTGTTTTGCTACTACCGTATTTCTGCGGATGTAGCCACGAATGTAATTTATTTCATCCGTGGTTGTCCTCAGCACGCTTGTTTATGCCTAGCGGTAGTACCGCATCTAGGGCGGTAGTACCGCTCACCAAGCGGTAGTACCGCAACTTACGTGCGGTACTACCGCTCTCTGCGGGCAGAAAACGTGAATAACTGTTGGATTTGCTCTCCCACCATATATAGGGGGTCTTCTTCCCCCAGAAGACCCACCTCTTCTCCCACATACTCCATTGTTGCTCCAAAGCTCCATTTTCGCCCGATCTCTCTCCCTAGCCAATCAAACTTGTTGATTTGCTCGGGATTGCTTGAGAAGGCATCGATCTACACTTCCACCAAGAGATATTTGATTCCCCCCACTAATCCCTTGCGGATCTTGTTACTCTTGGGTGTTTGAGCACCCTAGATGGTTGAGGTCACCTCGAAGCCATATTCCATTGTGGTGAAGCTTCGTGGTTTCGTTGGGAGCCTCCAAGTTGTGGAGATAGCCCCAACCTTGTTTGTAAAGGTTCGGTTGCCGCCTTCAAGGGCACCACTAGTGGAATCACAGCACCTTGCATCGTGTGAGGGCGTGAGGAGAACACGGTGGCCCTAGTGGCTTCTTGGGGAGCATTGTGCCTCCACACCGCTCCAACGGAGACGTACTTCCCCTCAAAGGGAAGGAACTTCGGGAACACATCCTCGTCTCCACCGGTTCCTCTTGTGGTTACTTCTTACCTTTACTTGTGCAAGCATTACTTGTTTAACTCCTATAGCTTGCTTGTGAAATTGTTGTCTTTACTTTCTATTAGTTGTCATCCTAGTAGCATATCTAGACAACTTACTTTGACGCTTAATTTAAAGTGGTTAAGAAAAGCTAAAAATTTAGTTGCCTATTCACTCCCCCCCCCCCTCTAGTCAACCATATCGATCCTTTCAGTCGGGCAAACTCGGTGGGACCGATTCGCTCATCTCGGTTAGACCAAAACGTTACGAAGAGGCAATAGAGAGTTTGCAATGCCAACTCAGTGGGACCAATTCGCTCATCTCGGTGGGACCGAAACGTTACAAAGAGAAAATAGAGAGTTTGCATTCCCATCTCGGTGATACCGAGATCCCTATCGGTGAGACCGAACTGGTTAGGGTTTGTGGCAGTGGCTATGTCAAGTGAACTCGGTGGCGCCGGATAGATCAAATCGGTGGGTCCGAGGTTGACTTTTAGGTTTAGGACATATGTGGAAATGAGAAAGTGGTTGAGGGATTTGGAGCATATTACTAAGCACTTGAGCAAGTAGACCATTAAGCAACACCTCACCCCCTTTTAATAGTATTGGCTTTTCCTATGGACTCAATGTGATCTTGGATCACTAAAGTGAAAATGCAGATTCTTGAGCTTTTGCCAATCTTTGTCCTTAGCATTTTAAGGGGTCCACATTTCTAATCCATGCCATGCCAACCATTGAACTTCCTAAAATATTTATCTTGAAAGGATATTAGTTCAATGAGCTATATGTTGTTATTAATTACCAAAACCACCCGGGGGTTAGTTTCACTTTCACATGTTCATCGAGCTAGGCCGTGAGATCGACGAGTAGGCAGACAGTGGAAGTTGAGTTCTTCGCACGCACCCTAATGTTCGAATCTATCAAGGGTCTGTGGAGCCCTGAATCTGACACGTTCGCCCTCCTCGCCTGGAGGGGGACGAACCAAATCACCCACCTGGTCTTTTCTTTGAGCCACGTGTGCACATGGGACCCTTCCCCCATCGCGATGGAGGATCTTTGAGGATGCCGAGCATTGCCTGTAGCACAACTGCTTGGGCAACCTCCTCGACGGTTTTCTTCCACCGAGACGGGTGACACGCACACAGGTCGGCACAGTCTCCACGAGCGGGGGCGTCGTCCACGTGGGGCTTGGGAAGAACGTCGTGGTGACACCCAGACTCGAGAACTCCCACTTGTCCAGCTCGTGATGGTCATTGTCGTCGCTGGTCGCATGACTCACAAGCAGATATGCTTGATGGAAACGGGCACCAGGTACCAATGTGAGATTTGATACAAAGACTAGACACAAAGGAAGAAATAGGCTTTGGAGATGAGCTGGTGCTGGCGAAGATGTTGATGAACATGATGACCCCCACGATGATTGGAGTATTGGTCATGGTGAAGGCTTCTATTTCCCCCTCCCAAGGGGGGAGTTTCCCCGGCAGAATCGCTTCGGTGGAGAGCAAAAGTGCTCCGCCTCCACCTCGTCGACGGTGGTAGAAAGCCTCGAGGATTTTGTGTGATTTTTATAGGGCATTTCTGAATTTATGGTCAAAGGGCATCGGGAGGGAGCAGCGGCGGGCGCCAAGTGTCGGGAAGTCCCTCGGCTCGGCGCAACCAGCCGTCACCGGTGGCATGTAGCTTCTGCCATTTTCATGGCGCGAAGGTAGGAGATATTAAAGAAGAGAGATGATGAGAGAGAAGACATCACTTACGGAAAGGGACATGGGATAGGGCCACCAGGGAACGTGCGTCTGCGAAATCAGAAGCGGTCGAACAAAACGATTCATTGGACAGCACGCATCCGGCGCAACGCTTCGACCAGCGCCCCGGATCTAAACATTTACCCGGAAAAAGAAACTAATAACAAGAGCAAGCCAAGCACCGGAGATTCGCTCACACGAGCCACTCCTTCGCTCTGCGTCACACACGTATTTTCTGGCCTGCGATTCAATGCGCCGCGGCAGGCGATAAGCCTACGGGCTACGGCTCATCAAGGCCGTCCATTTGTTTCCATTTCAAACCCTCACGCCCACCCAACGGTCGTCTCGCAGCATCTCTCACCCACGGACCCACAATTACTTCTTTCGCAGGCGTGTGGGCCAGCAAAACTTCGGACCCACAGGTCAGCGAGACGCTCCTTCTGCATAAATCCGCACCGGGAACCGTCTCATTTCAGCCACACGCGAACCCTAGGATAGACATGGCCAAGAAAAAGTCCTCCTCCGCCGCCGCCGCCGCCGCCGCCAACGGCAACGGCAACCACGCCGCAGCCGCCGCCAACGGCAATGGCAACGGCAACCACGCCGCCGCCGCAGCCAACGGCAACGGCAACCACGCTGCCCCGGTGCTGGCGCCGGGGATGGAGGAGAAGCGGGACTCATCGCCGGTACGGGACCGGAAAGCGGAGCAGCTCAAGACGCTCAATTCCATGCTCCTCAAGGAGGCGGTCGAGCGGCGCGGCCAGGTGGCGGCGCTTACGGCGCGCCTCGAGGAGATCTCCGCAGATGGCGACGCGCTCGACGCCGCCGAGCGCGCAGTCGCGCAAGCAGCCCTCGCCGCGCCCCTCCGCGCCGCGGCCGACGAGGCATCCGCGCTCCGCGCACGCCTCGCCGCCGTCCAGGACTCCCTCCGGCTCGCGGAATCGAAAGCCGCGCTCGAAGCGGGCGCCAAGGACGATGCCAGCGCGCGCCTTGAGGCGGTCGCTGGGGAGAAGGCACGGTTCCTGAAACTTCTCCAGGCCAAGGAGGCAGAAGTGGCGTCCATATCCAACAAGGTCGCGAGCCTGTCGGCCATGATGACAGAGTTGGAGGGCAACAATTCCGAGCTGTTGAGTCAGAATGGCGAACTCATGAAGCAATTGGAGGACACAAAGGAGGCAGTTCGGGTGGTCTCCTGCCAGAAGGCAGAGGTGGAGAGAAGCTTCGAGGAATTCAAGAAAGAATCTGAGGCGTTCCGGGTGGAAACGGAGGAGAAGTTGAAGGCGAAGGTGGAGGAACTGAAGGTGCTGGGATGCAAGAAGGCGGAGATGGATGCAAGGGTGGCCTCTTTGGAAGCAGAGCTTGCATTATCTGTGACTAAGACAGGGGGATTAGAAGCTGAAGTAATGGCAAAGAAGAGGGAGCTTGATTTGTTGAAGGGCAAAAATGATAAACTCCAATCAGAGGTTGCTGAAGCAGAGAAGAAACACACCTTGTCTGCAGAAGAGGTTGAGAGGCTCAAGATGGAATTGGGTGTGTTGGTGAAGGCAAAGGAGCTTGCTTCCAAGGCATTTGATGCTGAGAAGACTGAAATCGTGATGGAATTGGAGAGCCTCAAGAGGAAGGTGGAGGAGATCCAGGCTGACAAGGAGGCAGCCGAGGGGGCGGCACGTGAGAAGGATGCTCAGACCGTTAAGCTGAGGGCTGAGTTGGAGGAGCTCCATGTTTCCATGTCACAGCTCCAAACATCATGTGATGAACTTGATACCAAGCAGTCACGCCTGCAGAGCGAGAAGAATTCAGTTCAGAAAGCACTGGATGCTGAGAAGGCTGAAGCAGGGAAGCTGATGTCTAAAATCAAGGCACTAGAGAACTGCAATGGTAAAATGGACAGTGAGATTGGAGAGTTGAGGATTGCATTGAAGGAAAAGAATGGGAAGATCGAAGTCCTTACCGGTGAGGCTGAGTTGCTGCAGCTCGCAGTGGCTGAAGCGCAGAAGAAGAACAAGGGTGGTATCTGGGCGTGGGTGTATGCCGCCACCACCACCATGGTGGCCGCAATCTCCCTGATCTATGCTGCCAGGGGCCATTGAAGGAATGCACTTTTCTTTTTCTTTTTTCTATGTTGATCCTCTATTTGCATGCTAGTATGCCAATCGAAATGGTCAGGTTGCTATCTTAGCTGCATCACATATGATGAATTGGCTGGTACTATGCAATGAAATCAAATTTTTGCTTGCATTCTGGTAATATGTTTGTTCTTGTTGCTGTTGATGTTCATGTGTTTCATCTTTGAAGTTCTGTAGCATGACGATTGCTGGATGTTTTGCTGTCCGGGCAAGCATTAAGAGTATATGGGGATTTCCTGTTTGTGTTGTTTTATCATCTCGGCTTGCACGATGGACCTTGAGCTGGTAGGATGTTACAGTTGTTACTTGGCCAGTACTGGGATGTGTTATAGACTTCTTCCAGTGCTTGGTGATAACTAAACTGAGTTGTATTCTCTCATGAGCAAATATTCGTGCGTCCTGCGCCGATAGCACTAGGACACAAGGATTGCTTTCCAGTTTCCACAGAAATATGGTTCTACAGTGGTGATGATCTATCGATAATATGTTTCCCATTGTAACAACTACTGGTTTCGTTGTCCTGCTTTTGCTCATGTATGTAGAGAAATACAAAGAAGGACCTTTCTCAACCACGTGAAAACACTATGAAGAGGGCCAAAAGGGATCTCAACATCACTTCAAAGTTGACAAAAGCACAAGGAATTGTCTCTCTTTGAAGTGTTACATAGCACCAAGTTGTACGGCATCTTCCTGGGATACATTGAGGTAAGTTTTGGTTGTATTGCTTGAGTGTTGGTCATTCATATAGGTTAAAAGATAATTCAAGTTCCTGTAAAAAATAAAAGATAATTCAAGCGAAGAAAACAGGGTCGTAATAGATAATAGTGTAATACCAGAATACAGAGGCACAAAACTATGCTTTGTCTTAAGGGTTAGAGTTGCGTTATGATAATTTAAGCACTGTACTTGATTCAACCGGCTCCCTGCTCTGTAATTTACAACCAGGATACTCAGAATAAACAAAGACTACACATTATTGTCTTGAGATGAAAATTATTCTGTGCTTGCTATATTGCTAAAAAATGATTGGTCAGATGGGCAACAGTGTACAGCTTGTTTGTTCTGTGCTCTATATTGCTAAAATTATTCTATGCATGACTGCTACATTGTAGAGGATTTCTGGTCTGGGTTGTGTTGGCATCCTGGAGCCCCGAATCAACTGAGGAGGATTACTGAACAATTTATGCTGAGAATGGTGCAAATTGAACTTACAATCATATTCTCATGAAACATTCAGGAAGTTTTGCAAGCCTTTTTCTGTGGAGGGGAAGAAGCGTACAAACTTGCTTCAAAGAAATAGTACCGTCGCACTTCTGAATCTTGCCATGACTGAAGATATGCAGATGTTTCAGTGCTAAAAAGGATTCTAAACCTTAGATTCAATCTACAAAAGGGCACTCACACATCATCATGAATTACTGTTGGGGCAAACACCAAATAGCTGAGCTGAACAATCACATTTGCCAGCAAGAACAAACTTGGGTATTCGCTTAACAGAAGAACGCCCACGGGCCAGAAAGTAATCCACAGAATCACAACAGTCCAGCGCCATTCATTCATCAGACTAAACAGAACTAGCACCTCCGTTTCATGCAGATTAACAAGACTTTTTCACATTGACAAATCGCAGGCAGTAATAACGAGAACTAGATTGCTAGTATTCCATTCAAAACGGATTCATCGTCGATACACCAAACAAAACATTCACCCAGAACCAATCCAACAGCGTAAAGCATCATCATACTAGAAAAACAGTACATAGCCTACCTTGCAATTATGAATTCAATGTGCTAGTTGAAACAACTTCCACTATGAAAATGGCATGATGGGGTGAACAGGATGGTGTGCTCACTATATTGCTAAAATGAATGGTAACATCTTACTGTTTCTTTTATCCTTGTTAGTCTGCAAGATTCTACGCTTGACTGCTACGTACGTTTTACAGGATTTCTGGAGGGGGTTGTCTTGCATCCTTTTAGTTTATCCTGAAACTGCTGAGAAATAGTACCATCGCACCTTTTCTGAATCTTGGCGAATTAGGCATGACTGAAGACATAAATACTGCCAGAAAAATACTCTCTGCAACGACAACAGGCCATCAGCATTCATTCAGACTAAAACTGTAAAATGATGTCTTCGCCATTCATTGCGCGTCATAAAGATCAAGAAGATGTTTTCACGTTGACATATCACAATGAGTAATAACAAGAACCAGATTGCTAGTATTCCATTCCAACCAGATTCATCATCGATACACCAACCAAAACATTGACCGAGAACTAATCTAACAACCTAAAGCATCGCCATACTAGAAAAAGAACAGAGTCCTCAAATCTTCTGTGATGATGCTGGTTTGATCTCCGAGGCTCTAGAACTCCTGGGACGCGGAGCCGATGTCGCCCTTGCCCTTGCCGACCTTCTTGGGGAGCAGCGTCGTGTGGATGTTGGGCAGCACACCGCCGGCGGCGATGGTGACCGCGCCCAGAAGCCGGCTCAGCTCCTCATCGTTGCGGACCGCGAGCTGGATGTGGCGCGGCACGATCCGTGTTTTCTTGTTGTCGCGCGCAGCATTGCCGGCAAGCTCCAGGACCTGAAGAGAAGAAAACCAAGAATCGAATAGCCGTGAGGGGACAAAACAGGAGAATGCCCATGGGGAACGTAACGCGGAGAGGCTTCATGTGGTTACCTCAGCGGCAAGGTACTCGAGGACGGCGGAGAGGTAGACGGGGGCGCCGGCGCCGACGCGCTGGGCGTACTTGCCGATCTTGAGGTACCTGGCGATGCGGCCGACGGGGAACTGGAGGCCGGCCTTGGAGGACCGCGAGACGGTCTTGGACACCGCCTTGCCCTTGCCCCTCCCGCTGCCGGCAGAACTCATCTTCTGGTCGCTACGGACGGTGGACGCGCAGGTACGGTGGTTGCGGGAGGGATGGCCGGAGTCGGACAGATTGTTGAGGGGGGAATCTGCAGATGGTGTGCCCACAGGGTCGGTGGTGTGATTATATAGAAGGAGGAGGTGGCCCATGATTGGTGGGGAGGGTTAGGCCGTGGATCGATGACGTGGAGAGGCCCTAGGCCGTCAGATGGAGGAGGGGAAATTTTGGGGGCGGGCGCGGATCGGGGGTTTGGAGGGAGACGGAAAAGTTTGGAAAGTGCTTATAGGAGGGGAGAGCACGGGAACTCTCTCGGTTTGGGCTTTGGGGTGTTTCGTCCAAGATGGGCCCATGCGTCAATGGCTTGTTGACTTACTGTAGTAGCTGGACCGCATGTGACATGTGGCTAACTGCTTGTTTGGTTCATGTCATTTGGGTTGGAATTCACGGGTTTCATTTTACAATTCCGACCCTGTTTTGTTTGGCTGTCACGCAAGGGCAGCACTAGGCATGTGTTGATCGGCGTCCGATCCGGGTCGATCACCTCTCAGCAGTCAGATGCGATTCGTGTGGGTTGTCGGATTTGACCAAAATAGTTTGCCTCGGCGCCCTTTCCATACGCATCTTCCACGCATTGACCATCATTTCGCGCACGTGATGGCCTCCGCGCTCCTCGTCCCTTGTCACCATTAAGGAAGACATAAAGTTGGTCGTAAAAACACCTCATTGTCATGGTCGTAGCAATTATTGTCTTCGGTTGTAGCAAAAGCCGACGACGATTGCAGCAAAACCGTCGTCATTGGTTGTAGCTCTGTCATCACAGCATCCCGCCCTGCGGGGTCGCGGCATTTGTTGTCGCCGGTCGTAGCAACCGCCGATGAAGTTTCAGCAACCGTCGTCCCTTGTCACCATTAACGAAGACATAAAGTTGGTCGTAAAAACACCTCATTGTCATGATCGTAGCAATTATCGTCCTCGGTTGTAGCAAAAGCCGACGACGATTGCAGCAAAACCGTCGTCATTTGTTATAGCTCTGTCATCACAGCATCCCGCCCCTGCGGGGTCGCGGCAATTGTTGTCGCCGGTCGTAGCAACCGCCGATGAAGTTGCAGTGAAAACTCATCGTTGCTTGTTGTAGCTCGTTGTGACGTCTGACGGTCGCAACACTTCTGGCGGCCAGTTCCAGCAATTTTCGTCGACCACATCTCCGTGGAGCACTGGTCACAACTTCGTGGAGCACCGATTGCAACACCGTAGTTTGCACTCTCGTGTGGGTGTGTCCATGGATCAACGACGAAGAAGCTCTTGAGAGGAGGCAGGCGGGGGAAGAAGAGCATGTGGTGCATGTGAATTTGTCGGGTCGCGTGTGGTGGGAAAGAGAGAAATCGAAGAGGGGAACAAGCTGTTGAAATATGCCCTAGAGGCAATAATAAAATGGTTATTATTATATTTCCTTGTTCATGATAATTGTCTGTTATTCATGCTTCAATTGTATTATCCGGAAACAGTGATACATGCGTGAATACATAGACCACAACGTGTTCTTGGTAAACCTTTAGTTACTAGCTCGTTGATCAATAGATGGTTACGGTTTCTTGACCATGGACATTGGATGTCATTGATAACGGGATCACATCATTAGGAGAATGATGTGATGGACAAGACCCAATCATAAGCCTAGCACAAGATCGTGTAGTTCGTATGCTAAAGCTTTTCCAATGTCAAGTATCCTTTCCTTAGACCATGAGGTTGTGCAACTCCCGGATACCGTAGGAACACTTTGGGTGTGCCAAACGTCACAACGTAACTGGGTGGCTATAAAGGTACACTACGGGTATCTCTGAAAGTATCTGTTGGGTTGGCACGAACCGAGACTGGGATTTGTCACTCCGTATGACAGAGGGGTATCTCTAGGCCCACTCGGTAAGACATCATCATAATGAGCTCAATGTGACTAAGGGGTTGGTCACGGGATGATGTATTGCGGAACGAGTAAAGAGACTTGCCATGACGAGATTGAACAAGGTATCGGTATACCGACGATCGAATCTCGGGCAAGTACAATACCGATAGACAAAGGGAATCGTATACGGGATTGATTGAATCATCGACATCGTGGTTCATCCGATGAGATCATCGAGGAGCATGTGGGAGCCAACATGGGTATCTAGATCCCGCTGTTGGTTATTGGTCGGAGAGTCGTCTCGGTCATGTCTACGTGTCTCCCGAACCCGTAGGGTCTACACACTTAAGGTTCGGTGACGCTAGGGTTGTAGAGATATAAGTATGCGGAAACCCGAAAGTTGTTCGGAGTCCCGGATGAGATCCCGGACGTCACGAGGAGTTCCAGAATGGTCCGGAGGTAAAGATTTATATATAGGAAGTTCAGTTTCGGCCACCGGGATAGTTTCGGGGGTCATCGGTATTGTACCGGGACTACCGGAAGGGTCCTGGGGGGTCCACCGGGTGGGGCCACCTATCCTGGAGGGCCCCATGGGCTGAAAGGGGAAGGGAACCAGCCCCTGGTGGGCTGGTGCGCCCCCCTTGGGCCTCCCCCTGCGCCTAGGGTTGGAAACCCTAGGGGTGGGGGGCGCCCGACCTCGCTTGGGGGCAAGTTCCCCCCTGGCCGCCCCCCCTTGGAGATTATATCTCCTAGGGCCGGCGCCCCCTAGGGCCCCTATATATAGTGGGAGGGCGGCCACACCCTAAGCTCTGGCGCCTCCCTCTCCCTCCCGTGGCACATCTCGCTCCTCACGCAGCGCTTGGCGAAGCCCTGCCGGAATCCCGCTACTTCCACCACCACGCCGTCGTGCTGCTGGATCTCCATCAACCTCTCCTCCCTCCTTGTTGGATCAAGAAGGAGGAGACGTTCCTGCTCCGTACGTGTGTTGAACGTGGAGGTGTCGTCCGTTCGGCGCTAGGATCATCGGTGATTTGGATCACGACGAGTACGACACCATCATCCCCGTTCTCTTGAACGCTTCCGCTCGCGATCTACAAGGGTATGTAGATGCACTCCCCTCTCCCTCGTTGCTAGATGACTCCATAGATTGATCTTGGTGATGCATATTTTTTTTGCTACGTTCCCCAACAGTGGCATCATGAGCTAGGTCTATGCGTAGTATCTTGCACGAGTATAACACAAAGCAGTTGTGGGCGTAGATTTGTTCAATTCTCTTGCCGCTACTAGTCTTATCTTGATTCGGTGGCATCGTGGGATGAAGCGGCCCGGACCGACCTTACACGTACGCTTACGTGAGACAGGTTCCACCGACTCACATGCACTAGTTGCATAAGGTGGCTAGCGGGTGACAGTCTCTCCCACTTTAGTCGGATCGGATTTGATGAAAAGGGTCCTTATGAAGGGTAAATAGAAATTGGCATATCACGTTGTGGTTTTGGCTTAGGTAAGAAACGTTCTTGCTAGAAACCTATAGCAGCCACATAAAAACTTGCAACAACAATGAGAGGACGTCTAACTTGTTCTTGCAGCATGTGTTGTGTGATGTGATATGGCCAAAAGAATGTGATTAATGATATATATGTGATGTATGAGATTGATCATGTTCATGTAATAGGAATCACGACTTGCATGTCGATGAGTATGACAACCGGCAGGAGCCATAGGAGTTGTCTTTATTTTATTGTATGACCTGCGTGTCATTGAAAACGCCATGTAATTACTTTACTTTATTGCTAACCGTTAGCCATAGTAGTAGAAGTAATGTTTGGCGAGACGACTTCATGAAGACACGATGATGGAGATCATGATGATGGAGATCATGGTGTCATGCCGATGACAATGATGATCATGGAGCCCCGAAGATGAAGATCAAAGGAGCAAAATGATATTGGCCATATCATGTCACTATTTGATTGCATGTGATGTTTATCATGTTTATACATCTTATTTGCTCAGAACGACGGTAGTAAATAAGATGATCTCTCACTAAAAATTTCAAGAATTGTGTTCCCCCTAACTGTGCACTGTTGCTAAGGTTCGTTGTTCCGAAGCACCACGTGATGATCGGGTGTGATAGGCTCTAACGTTCGCATACAATGGGAGTAAGCCAGATTTACACACGCAATACACTTAGGGTTCACTTGATGAGCCTAGCATGTACACACATGGCCTCGGAACACGGAAAACCGAAAGGTCGAACATGAGTCGTATAGAAGATACGATCAACATAAAGATGTTCACCGTTGATGACTAGTCCGTCTCACGTGATGATCGAACACGGCCTAGTCGATTCAGATCATGTATCACTTAGATGACGAGAGAGATGTCTATCTGAGTGGGAGTTCATTAAATATGTTTTGATGAACTTAATTGTCATGAACATAGTCTAAAATCTTTACAATATGTCTTGTAGATCCAATGGCCCACGCTAATGTTGTCCTCAACTTCAACGCATTCCTAGAGAAAACCAAGCTGAAAGACGATGGCAACAACTATACGGATTGGGTCCGTAACTTGAGGATCATCCTCATAGCTGCCAAGAAAATATATGTCCTTGAAGCACCGCTAGGTGACGCTCCCGCCCCGGCAAACCAAGACGTTATGAACGCTTGGCAGTCGCGTTGTGATGATTACTCCCTGGTTCAGTGCGTCATGCTTTACAGCTTAGAATCGGGGCTCCAAATGCGTTTTGAGCACCATGGAGCATATGAGATGTTCCAAGAGCTGAAAATGGTTTTCTAAGTTCATGCCCGAGTCGAGAGATATGACGTCTCCGATGCATTCTACAGTTGTAAGATGGAGGAGAATAGTTCTGTCAGCGAGCACATACTCAAATTGTCTGGGTTGCACAATTGCTTGTCTCAGTTGGGAATTAATCTCCCAGACGAAGCAGTCGTTGATAGAATCCTTCAGTCGCTCCCACCTAGCTACAAGAGCTTCGTGATGAACATCAATATGCAAGGGGTGGAGAAGTCCATTCCCGAGGTGTATTCAATGCTGAAGTCAGCGGAGGTGGAGATCAAGAAAGAACATCAAGTGTTGATGGTGAATAAAACCACTAAGTTCAAGAAAGGCAAAGGAAAGAAGAACTTCAAGAAGGACGACAAATGAGTTGCCGCGCCCGGTAAGCCAGTTGCCGGGAAGAAGCCAAAGAATGGACCCAAGCCTTTAACTGGGTGCTTTTATTGCAAGGGAACGGGTCACTGGAAGCGGAACTGCCCCAAATACTTAGCAGATAAGAAGGCCGGCAACGTCAAAGGTATATGTGATATACATCTTATTGATGTGTACCTTACCAGCGCTCGTAGTAGCTCCTGGGTATTTGATACCGATGCAGTTGCTCACATTTGTAACTCAAAGCAGGAGCTACGGAATAAGCGGAGACTGACGAAGGACGAGGTGACGATACGCGTCGGGAATGGTTTCAAGGTCGATGTGATTGTCGTCGGCACGCTACCTCTACATCTACCTTCGGGATTAGTTTTAAACCTCAATAATTGTTATTTAGTACCAGCTTTGAGCATGAACATTGTATCTGGATCTCGTTTAATGCGAGATGGCTACTCATTTAAATCCGAGAATAATGGTTGTTCTATTTATATGACAGAAATGTTTTATGGTCATGCCCCGCTGGTCAATGGTTTATTCTTAATGAATCTCGAACGTGATGTTACACATATTCATAGTGTGAATGCGAAAAGATGTAAGGTTGATAATGATAGTCCCACATACTTGTGGCATTGCCGCCTTGGTCATATTGGTGTCAAACGTATGAAGAAGCTCCATGCAGATGGACTTTTGGAGTCTCTTGATTATGAATCATTTGACACGTGCGAACCATGCCTCTTGGGCAAGATGACCAAGACTCCGTTCTCCGGAACAATGGAGCGAGCAACTAACTTGTTGGAAATCATACATACTGATGCGGTCCAATGAGTGTTGAAGCTCGCGGAGGCTATCGTTATGTTCTCACCCTCACATATGACTTAAGTAGATATGGGTATGTCTACTTGATGAAACACAAGTCTGAGACCTTTGAAAAGTTCAAGGAATTTCAGAATGAGGTTGAGAATCAACGTGACAGAAAAATAAAGTTCTTACGATCGGATCGTGGAGGAGAATATTTAAGTCACGAATTTGGCACACACCTAAGGAACTGTGGAATTGTTTCACAATTGACACCGCCTGGAACACCTCATCGTAATGGTGTGTCCGAACGTCGTAATCGTACTCTATTGGACATGGTGCGATCTATGATGTCCCTTATCGACTTACCGCTATCATTTTGGGGTTATGCTTTAGAGACTGCCGCATCCACTTTAAATAGGGCACCGTCTAAATCCGTTGAGACGACACCGTGTGAGCTTTGGTTTGGCAAGAAACCGAAGTTGTCGTTTCTAAAAGTTTGGGGATGCGATGCTTATGTCAAGAAACTTCAACCTGAAATCCTCGAACCTAAATCGGAAAAATGCGTCTTCATAGGATACCCTAAGGAAACTATTGGGTACACCTTCTACCTTAGATCCGAAGGCAAGGTCTTCGTTGCCAAGAATGGATCCTTTCTGGAGAAAGAGTTTCTCTCGAAAGAAGTAAGTGGGAGGAAAGTGGAACTTGATGAGGTGACAGTCACCCCTTCCGAACCGGAAAGTAGGGCAGCGCAGGAAGATGTTCATGTGGTGCCTGCACCGACTAGGGAGGAAGTTAATGATAATGATCATGAAGCTTCAGATGAAGTTACTTCTGAACTTCGTAGGTCCACAAGGACACGTTCCGCACCAGTGTGGTATGGCAACCCTGTCCTGGAAATCATGTTGTTAGACAACGGTGAACCTTCGAACTATGAAGAAGCGATGGCGGGCCCAAATTCCAACAAATGGCTTGAAGCCATGAAATCCGAGATAGGATCCATGTATGAAAAAAAAGTATTGACTTTGGTGGACTTGCCGATGATCGGCACGCCATAGAAAATAAATGGATCTTTAAGAAGAAGACTCACGCGGATGGTAATGTGACCATCTATAAGGCTCGGCTTGTCGCTAAAGGTTATCGACAAGTTCAAGGAATTGACTACGATGAGATTTTCTCTCCCGTAGCAATGCTAAAGTCCATCCGAATCATGTTAGCAATTGCCGCATTCTATGATTATGAGATATGGCAAATGGACGCCAAAACGGCTTTCCTTAACGGCTTCCTCAAGGAAGAACTGTATATGATGCAGCCGGAAGGTTTTGTCGATCCTGAGAATGCTAACAAGGTATGCAAGCTCCAGCGCTCTATCTATGGGCTGGTGCAAGCATCTCGGAGTTGGAACATTCGGTTTGATGAGGTGATCAAAGCGTTTGGGTTTATACAGACTTGGGGAGAAGCCTGTATTTACAAGAAAGTGAGTGGGAGCTGTGTAGCATTTCTCATATTATATGTGGATGATATATTGCTGATGGGAAATGATGTAGAACTCTTGGAAAGCATAAAGTCCTACTTGAATAAGAGTTTTTCAATGAAGGACCTTGGAGAAGCTGCTTACATATTAGGCATCAAGATCTATAGAGATCGATCAAGACGCCTCATTGGTCTTTCACAAACCACATACCTTGACAAGATATTGAAGAAGTTCAATATGGATCAGTCAAAGGGTTCTTGCCTGTATTGCCAGGTATGAAATTGAGCACGGCTCAATGCCCGACCACGTCAGAAGATAGAGAAAAGATGAGTGTCATCCCCTATGCCTCGGCCATAGGTTCTATTATGTATGCCATGCTGTGTACCAGACCTAACGTGAACCTTGCCATAAGTTTGGTGAGGAGGTTCCAAAGTGATCCCGATACAGAACACTGGACAGCGGTCAAGAACATCATGAAGTAACTGAAAAGGACTAAGGATATGTTTCTCGTTTATGGAGGTGACGAAGAGCTCGTCGTAAGGGTTACATCGATGCTAGCTTCGACACAGATCTAGATGACTCCAAGTCACAAACCGGATACGTGTATATTTTGAAAGGTGTGGCAGTCAGGTTGTGCAGTTGCAAGCAAAGCATCGTGGCGCATTCTACATGTGAGGCGGAGTACATAGCTGCTTGCGAAGCAGCACAGGAAGGAGTCCGGATGAAGGAGTTCATCACCGACCTAGGAGTTATTCCAAGCGCGTCGGGCCCGATGACTCTCTTCTGTGACAACACTGGAGCTATTGACATGCCAAGGAGCCCAGGTTTCACAAGAAGACCAAGCACATCAAGCGCCGTTTCAACTCCATCCGGAATTATATTCAAGATGGAGACATAGATATTTGTAAAGTGCATACGGATCTGAATGTCGCAGATCCGTTGACTAAACCTCTTCCACGAGCAAAACATGATCAACACCAGAACTCTATGGGTGTTCGATTCATCACAATGTAACTAGATTATTGACTCTAGTGCAAGTGGGAGACTGCTGGAAATATGCCCTAGAGGCAATAATAAAATGGTTATTATTATATTTCCTTGTTCATGATAACTGTAGGTTATTCATGCTTGAATTGTATTATCCGGAAACAGTGATACATGCGTGAATACATAAACCACAACGTGTCCCTGGTAAACCTCTAGTTACTAGCTCGTTGATCAACAGATGGTTACGATTTCCTGACCATGAACATTGGATGTCATTGATAACGGGATCACATCATTAGGAGAATGATGTGATGGACAAGACCCAATCCTAAGCCTAGCACAAGATCGTGTAGTTCGTATGCAAAAGCTTTTCCAATGTCGAGTATCCTTCCCTTAGACCATGAGGTTGTGCAACTCCCGAATACCGTAGGAACACTTTGGGTGTGCCAAACGTCACAACGTAACTGGGTGGCTATAAAGGTACACTACGGGTATCTCCGAAAGTATCTGTTGGGGGGGAGTGTGTTTACGTACCCTCGTAGACCGAAAGCGGAAGCGTCAAGTGACGCAGTTGATGTAGTCGAACTTCTTTGCGATTCAACCGATCAAGCACTGAACATATGGCACCTCCGCATTCAGCACACATTCAGCTTGATGACGTCCCACGAGCTCTTGATCCAGTTGAGCTTCATGGGAGAGTTTCATCAGCACGACGGCGTGGTGACGGATATGATGAAGTTACCGGCACAGGGCTTCGCCTAAGCACTGAAACGGTATGACCGAGTTGTGTTTCTGTGGAGGGGGGCACCGCACACGGCTGGAGAGATCAACTTGTGTGTCTAGAGATGCCCCCTTGCCCCCGTATATAAAGGAGCAAGGGGGGCAGGCCGGCCAGCCCCTATGGCGCGCCTAAGAGGAGCAATCCTACTAGGAATAGGATTGCGATCCTATTCGTAGTAGGAATCACCAAGAGGGAGAAGGGGGAAAGGAAGGAGAGGGAGAGGGGGAAGGAAAGGGGCGCCCCCCCTCCTTCCTTGTCCAATTCGGACCAAGGGGTGGGGGAAGTGCGGCCCAGCCTTGGCCTTCTTTCTCTCTTTCTCCTATGGCCCATTAAGGCCCATAGCTTCCCCGGGGGGTTTTGGTAACCCCCGGCTAGACCTGGCCATGGGCAGCCCGGCCTGGTCGGCCCGACCCGTCCCGGCCCGAAAAAGCCCGACCCCGCCCGGCCTGACCTTGTCCACGGGCCGGGCTCGGGCCTAGATTTCAAGCCCGATGGCCGGGCCGGGCCTGGCCCGGGCCCGTCATTTTTGCACATTAGCGAAGGGGCCCGGCCCGAGGCCGAGGCCCGTCAGGCTTCTGCGTGTTCAGGCCGGGCTCGGGCCTGGGTTTTTTGCACCGGGCTTTGGTAGGCCCGGCCCGAAGCCCAGCCCGGCCTGAGGTTTGGCCACGTCTACCCCCGGCACTCCGGTTATTTCCGAAACTTTACAGAACGCTTCCGGTGTCCGAATATAGTCGTCCAATATATCAATCTTTACGTCTCGGACATTCCGAGACTCCTCATTATGTCCGTGGTCTTATCCGGGACTCCGAACTACCTTCGGTACATCAAAACTCATAAACTCATAATACCAATCGTCATCAAACGTTAAGCGTGCGGACCCTACGGGTTCAAGAACTATGTAGACATGACCGAGACTCATCTTCGGTCAATAACCAATAGCGGAAACTGGATGCTCATATCGGCTCCTACATATTCTGCGAAGATCTTTATCGGTCAAACCGCATAACAACGTACGTTGTTCCCTTTGTCATCGGTATGTTACTTGCCCGAGATTTGATCGTCGGTATCTCAATACCTAGTTCAATCTCGTTACCGGCAAGTCTCTTTACTCGTCACGTAATACATCATCTCGTGACTAACTCATTAGTCATTTGCTTGCAAGGCTTATTATGATGTGCATTACCGAGAGGGCCCAGAGATACCTCTCCGACACTCGGAGTGACAAATCCTATTCTTGATCTATGCCAACACCACGAACACATTTGGAGACACCTGTGGAGCATCTTTATAATCACCCGGTTACGTTGTGACATTTGATAGCACACAAGGTGTTCCTCCAGTATTCGGGAGTTGCATAATCTCATAGTCATAGGAACATGCATAAGTCATGAAGAAAGCAATAACAGTAAAACTAAACGATCATAGTGCTAATCTAACGGATGGGTCTTGTCCATCACATCATTCTCCTAATGATGTGATCCCGTTGATCAAATGACAACTCATGCCTATGGCTAGGAAACATAACCATCTTTCATCAGTGAGCTAGTCTAGTAGAGGCATACTAGGGACACTCTGTTTTGTCTATGTATTCACACATGTACTAAGTTTCCAGTTAATACAATTCTAGCATGAATAAAAGACATTTATCATGATATAAGGAAATAAATAATAACTTTATTATTGCCTCTAGGGCATATTTCCTTCAGTCTCCCACTTACACTAGAGTCAATAATCTAGCCCACATTGCCATGTGATTTAATACCGATAGTTCACATCGTTATGTGAATAACACCCATAGTTCACATCGCCATGTGACCAACACCCAAAGGGTTTACTAGAGTCAATAATCTAGTTCACATCGCTATGTGATTAGCACCCAAGAGTAATAAGGTGTGATTATGTTTTGCTTGTGAGAGAACTTTAGTCAACGGGTCTGTCACATTCAGATCCGTATGTATTTCGCAAATTTCTATGTCTACAATGCTCTGCATGGAGCTACTCTAGCTAATTGCTCCCACTTTCAATATGTATCCAGATTGATACTTAGAGTCATCTGGATTAGTGTCAAAGCTTGCATCGGCGTAACCCTTTACGACGAACTCTTTATCATCTCCATAATCGAGAAACATTTCCTTAGTCATCCAGTTACTAAGGATAATTTTT
>LR738716.1:106773695-106784216 GCA_902687465.1 Secale cereale
TACATCATCTCGTGACTAACTCATTAGTCATTTGCTTGCAAGGCTTATTATGATGTGCATTACCGAGAGGGCCCAGAGATACCTCTCCGACACTCGGAGTGACAAATCCTATTCTTGATCTATGCCAACACCACGAACACATTTGGAGACACCTGTGGAGCATCTTTATAATCACCCGGTTACGTTGTGACGTTTGATAGCACACAAGGTGTTCCTCCAGTATTCGGGAGTTGCATAATCTCATAGTCATAGGAACATGCATAAGTCATGAAGAAAGCAATAACAGTAAAACTAAACGATCATAGTGCTAATCTAACGGATGGGTCTTGTCCATCACATCATTCTCCTAATGATGTGATCCCGTTGATCAAATGACAACTCATGCCTATGGCTAGGAAACATAACCATCTTTCATCAGTGAGCTAGTCTAGTAGAGGCATACTAGGGACACTCTGTTTTGTCTATGTATTCACACATGTACTAAGTTTCCAGTTAATACAATTCTAGCATGAATAAAAGACATTTATCATGATATAAGGAAATAAATAATAACTTTATTATTGCCTCTAGGGCATATTTCCTTCAGTCTCCTACTTACACTAGAGTCAATAATCTAGCCCACATTGCCATGTGATTTAATACCGATAGTTCACATCGTTATGTGAATAACACCCATAGTTCACATCGCCATGTGACCAACACCCAAAGGGTTTACTAGAGTCAATAATCTAGTTCACATCGCTATGTGATTAGCACCCAAGAGTAATAAGGTGTGATTATGTTTTGCTTGTGAGAGAACTTTAGTCAACGGGTCTGTCACATTCAGATCCGTATGTATTTCGCAAATTTCTATGTCTACAATGCTCTGCATGGAGCTACTCTAGCTAATTGCTCCCACTTTCAATATGTATCCAGATTGATACTTAGAGTCATCTGGATTAGTGTCAAAGCTTGCATCGGCGTAACCCTTTACGACGAACTCTTTATCATCTCCATAATCGAGAAACATTTCCTTAGTCATCCAGTTACTAAGGATAATTTTTGACCGCTGTACAGTGATCTACTCCTGGATCACTATTGTACCTCCTTGTCAAACTCATGGCAAGGTACACAACATGTTTGGTACACAGCATGGCATACTTTATAGAACCTATGGTTGAGGCATAGGGAATGACTTTCATTCTCTTTATATTTTTCTGCTGTGGTCAGGCTTTGAGTCTTTACTCAACTTCACACCTTACAAATCAGGCAAGAACTCCTTTTTTGACTGATCCATTTTGAACTACTTCAAAATCTTATCAAGGTATGTACGCATCGAAAGTCTTATCAAGCGTCTTGATCTATCTCTATAGATCTTGATGCCCGATATGTAAGCAGCTTCACCAAGGTCTTTCTTTGAAAAACTCCTTTCAAACACTCCTTTATGCTTTCCAGAATATTCTACATTATTTCTGATCAACAATATGTCATTCACATATACTTATCAGAAATGTTGTAGTGCTCCCACTCACTTTCTTGTAAATACAGGCTTCACCGTAAGTCTGTATAAAACCATATGCTTTGATCACCTCATCAAAGCGTATATTCCAACTATGAGATGCTTGCACCAGTCCATAGATGGATCGCTGGAGCTTGCACACTTTGTTAGCACCTTTAGGATCGACAAAACCTTCTGGTTGCATCATATAAAACTCCTCTTTAATAAATCCATTAAAAATGCATTTTTGTTATCCATTTGCGAGATTTTATAAAATGCGGCAATTGCTAACATGATGCGAACAGACTTAAGCATCGCTACGGGTGAGAAAGTCTCATCGTAGTCAACTCCTTGAACTCGTCGAAAAACTTTCGCAACAAGTCGAGCTTTGTAAACAGTAACATTACCGTCAGCGTCGGTCTTCCTCTTGAAGATCCATTTATTTTTTATGGCTTGCCGATCATCGGCCAAGTCAACCAAAGTCCACACTTTGTTCTCATACATGGATCCCATCTCAGATTTCATGGCCTCAAGCCATTTTGCGGAATCTGGGCTCATCATCACTTCCTCATAGTTTGTAGGTTCATCATGGTCTAGTAGCATGACTTCCAGTACTGGGTTGCCGTACTACTCTGGTGCGGAACGTACTCTGGTTCATCTATTAAGTTCAGCAGTAACTTGATCCGAAGTTTCATGATCATGATCATTAGCTTCCTCACTAATTGGTGTAGGAATCACTGGAACCAATTTCTATGATGTACTACTATCCAATTCAGGAGAAGGTACAATTATCTCATCAAGTTCCACTTTCCTCCCACTCACTTCTTTCGAGAGATACTCCTTCTCTAGAAAGGATCCATTCTTAGCAATGAATATCTTGCCTTCGGGTCTGTGATAGAAGGTGTACCCAACAGTCTCCTTTGGGTATCCTATGAAGACACATTTATCCGACTTGGGTTCAAGCTTATCAGGTTGAAGTTTTTCACATAAGCATCGCAGCCCCAAACATTAAGAAACGACAAATTTGGTTTCTTGCCAAACCACAGTTCATAAGGTGTCATCTCAACGGATTTAGATGTTGCCCTATTTAACATGAATGCAACTGTCTCTGATGCATAACCCAAAACGATAGTGGTAAATCGGTAAGAGATATCATAGACCGCACCATATCTAATAAAGTACGGTTACGACGTTCAGACACACCATTACGCTGTGGTGTTCTGGGTGGCGTGAGTTGTGAAACTATTCCACATTGTTTCAAATGAAGACCAAACTCGTAACTCAAATATTCACCTCCACGATTAGATCGTTGAAACTTTTTTTCTTGTTACGATGATTCTCTACTTCACTCTGAAATTCTTTGAACTTCTCAAATGTTTCAGACTTGTGCTTCATCAAGTAGATATACCCATATCTGCTCAAATCATCAGTGAAGGTCAAAAAATAACGATACCCACCGCGAGCTTCAACACTTATCGGTCTACATACATCAGTATGTATGATTTCCAAAAAATATGTTGCTCGCTCCATTGTTCCGGAGAATGGAGTTTTAGACATCTTGCCCATGAGGCATGGTTCGCAAGCACCAAGTGATTCATAATCAACTGATTCCAAAAGTCCATCACTATGGAGTTTCTTCATGCGCTTTACACCAATATGACCTAAACGGCGGTGCCACAAATAAGTTGCACTATCATTATTAACCTTGCATCTTTTGGCTTCAAGGTTATGAATATGTGTATCATTACGATCGAGATCCAACAAATTATTTTCATTGGGTGTATGACCATCGAAGGCTTTATTCATGTAAACAGAATAACAATTATTCTATGACTTTAAATGAATAACCGTATTGCAACAAACATGATAAAATCATATTCATGCTCAACGCAAATGCTAAATAACATTTATTTAGGTTCTACACTAATCCCAAAATTATGGGGAGTGTGCGATGATGATCATATCAATCTTGGAACCACTTTCAACACACATCGTCACTTCACCTTTAACTAGTCTCTGTTCATTCTGCAACTCTCGTTTCGAGTTACTAATTTTTAGCAACTGAACTGGTATCAAATACCCAGGGGTTGCTATGAACACTAGTAAAATACACATCAATAATCTGTATATCAAATATATCTTTGTTCACTTTGCCATCCTTCTTATCCGCCAAGTATCTAGGGCAGTTCCACTTCCAGTGACCATTTCCTTTGCAGTAGAAGCACCTAGTTTCAGGCTTGAGTTTAGCTTTGGGTTTCTTCACGGGAGTGACAACTTGCTTGTCATTCTTCTTGAAGCTCCCCTTCTATCCCTTTGCCCTTTACTTGAAACAAGTGGTCTCGTTAACCATCAACACTTGATGCTATTTCTTAATTTCTACCTTCACCGATTTCAGCATCGCGAAGAGCTCGGGAATTACTTTTGTCATCCCTTGCATATTATAGTTCATCATGAAGTTCTACTAACTTGGCGGTAGTGATTAGAGAACTTTGTCAATTACTATCTTATCTGGAAGATTAACTCCCAATTGATTCAAGCAATTGTAGTACCCAGAAAATTTGAGCACAAGCTCACTGGTTGAGCTATTCTCCTCAATCTTGTAGGCAATGTACTGTCAGAGGTCTTATACCTCTCGACACGGGCATGAGTATGAAATACTAATTTCAACTCCTGGAACATCTCATATGCTCCATGGCGTTCAAAACGTTTTTGAAGTCCCGGTTCTAAGCCATAAAGCATGGTGCACTAAACTATCAAGTAGTCATCATACCGAGCTTGTAAAATGTTCATAACATCTACATCTGCTCCTGCAATAGATATGTCACCTAGCGGTGCATCAAGGACATAATACTTCTGTGCAACATTGAGGATAATCCTCAGATCACGGACCTAGTCCGCATCATTGCTACTAACATCTTTCAACTTAGTTTTTCTCTAGGAACATATCAAAAACACAGGGGAGCTATAACGCGAGCTATTGATCTACAACATAATTTGCAAATACTATCAGGACTAAGTTCATGATAAATTAAAGGTCAGTTTATCAAATTACTTAAGAACTCCCACTTATACATACATCTCTCTAATCATCTAAGTGATCACGTGATCCATATCAACTAAACCATGTCCGATAATCTCGTGAGATGGAGTAGTTTTCAATGGTGAACATCTTATGTTGATCATATCTACTATATGATTCACGCCCGACCTTTCGGTCTCCAATGTTCCGAGGCCATATCTGCATATGCTAGGCTCGTCAAGTTTAACCCGAGTATTCTGCGTGTGCAAAACTGGCTTACACCCGTTGTATGTGAACGTAGAGCTTATCACACCCGATCATCACATGGTGTCTCGGCACGACGAACTTTCGCAACGGTGCATACTCAGGGAGAACACTTATACCTTGAAATTTAGTGAGAGATCATCTTATAATGCTACCGTCGATCTAAGCAAAATAAGATGCATAAAAGATAAACATCACATGCAATCAAAATATGTGACATGATATGGCCATCATCTTCTTGTGCTTTTGATCTCCATCTCCAAAGCACCGTCATGATCACCTTCGTCACCGGCGCGACACCTTGATCTCCATCGTAGCATCGTTGTCGTCTCGCCAACTATTGCTTCCACGACTATCGCTACCGCTTAGTGATAAAGTAAAGCAATTACATGGCGACTGTATTTCATACAATAAAGCGACAACCATATGGCTCCTGCTAGTTGCCGATAAATTTACAAAACATGATCATCTCATACAATAACGTATAACTCATCATGTCTTGACCATATCACATCACAACATGCCCTGCAAAAACAAGTTAGACATCCTATACTTTGTTGTTGCAAGTTTTACGTGGCTGCTACAGGCTTAGCAAGAACCGTTCTTACCTACGCATACAAAACCACAATGATTTTTCGTCAAGTATGTGCTGTTTTAACCTTCATAAGGACCGGGCGTAGCCATACTCGATTCAGCTTAAGTGAGAGAGACAGACACCCGCCAGTCACCTTTAAGCAACGAGTGCTCATAACGGTGAAACCAGTCTCGCGTAAGCGTACGCGTAATGTCGGTCCGGGCCGATTCATCTCACAATACCGCCGAACCAAATTATGACATGCTGGTAAACAGTATGACTAGTATCGTCTACAACTCACTTGTGTTCTACTCGTGCATATCATCTACGCATAGACCTGGCTCATGATGCCACTGTTGGTGAACGTAGTATTTTCAAAAAATTCCTACGATCATTTTTTGATCTATCTACCAGATGCATAGCAACGAGGGAGAGAGTGTGTCTACCTACCCTTGTAGACCGAAAGCGGAAGCGTCAAGTGGCGTAGTTGATGTAGTCGAACTTCTTTGCGATGCAACCGATCAACCACCGAACGTACGGCACCTCCGCGTTCAGCACACATTCAGCTTGATGATGACCCACGAGCTCTTGATCAAGTTGAGCTTCATAGGAGAGTTTCGTCAGCACGACGGCGTGGTGACAGATATGATGAAGTTACAGGCGCACGGCTTCGCCTAAGCACTGCAACGGTATGACCGAGTGTGTTTCTGTGGAGGGGGGCACCGCACATGGCTGGAGAGATCAACTTGTGTGTCTAGAGGTGCCCCCTTGCCCCCGTATATAAAGGAGCAAGGGGGGAGGCCGGCCAGCCCCTAGGGCGCGCCTAGGAGGAGCAATCCTACTAGGAATAGGATTGCAATCCTATTCCTAGTAGGAATCAACAAGAGGGAGAAGGGGGAAGGAAGGAGAGGGAGAGGGAGAAGGAAAGGTGCGCCGCCCCCCTCCTTCCTTGTCCAATTCGGATCAAGGGGTGGGGGTGCGTGGCCCAGCCCTGGCCTTCTTTCTCTCTTTCTTCTATGGCCCATTAAGGCCCATAGCTTCCCCGGGGAGGTTCCGGTAACCCCCGACACTCCGGTTAATTCCGAAACTTTACGGAACGCTTCTGGTGTCCGAATATAGTCGTCAAATATATCAATCTTTACGTCTCGGACATTCCGAGACTCCTCATTATGTCCGTGATCTTATCCGGGACTCTGAACTACCTTCGGTACATCAAAACTCATAAACTCATAATACCGATTGGCATCAAACATTAAGCGTGCGGACCCTATGGGTTCGAGAACTATGTAGACATGACCGAGACTCATCTCCGGTCAATAACCAATAGCGGAACCTAGATGGTCATATTGGCTCCTACATATTCTACGAAGATCTTTATCGGTCAAACCGCATAACAACATACGTTGTTCCCTTTGTCATCGGTATGTTACTTGCCCGAGATTCGATCGTCGGTATCTCAATACCTAGTTCAATCTCATTACTGGCAAGTCTATTTACTCTTTCCGTAATACATCATCTCGTGACTAACTCATTAGTCATTTGCTTGCAAGGCTTATGATGATGTGCATTACCGAGAGGGCCCAGAGATACCTCTCCGACACTCGGAGTGACAAATCGTATTCTTGATCTATGCCAACACCAAGAACACTTTCGGAGACACCTGTAGAGCATCTTTATAATCACCCAGTTACGTTGTGATGTTTGATAGCACACAAGGTGTTCCTCTGGGATTCGGGAGTTGCATAATATCATAGTCAGAGGAACATGTATAAGTCATGAAGAAAGCAATAGAAGTAAAACTAAACGATCATAGTGATAAGCTAACGGATGGGTCTTGTCCATCACATCATTCTCCTAATGATGTGATCCCGTTGATCAAATGACAACTCATTTCTATGGCTAGGAAACATAACCATCTTTGACCAATGAGCTAGTCTAGTAGAGGCATACTAGGGACACTCTGTTTTGTCTATGTATTCACACATGTACTAAGTTTCCGGTTAATACAATTCTAGCATGAATAAAAGACATTTATCATGATATATGAAAATAAATAATAACTTTATTATTGCCTCTAGGGCATATTTCCTTCAATGGATTCGGCGGGGGCGATGGGGTGCTGAATAAAGAAGTTTTTGAGCCTTCTTCGGCGAGGCGATCGACCCTATGGTTGGGGATGGATTTGAAAATCAGTCTGTTGAAGCAACGATGGTGTGGCGGCGGCATCCTCATGGTGGACTTGTGTCCTCGGGCTCCGCTATTAACATGGCGTTTTCTCTAGCGTCGGTGTGGCGTGGGAGGTAGTCCAGGAGTGGATGCAGATTGTGGTCTGCATGGATGACATCTCGAAGATGGTGGATCGTTTGTTGGGTTTCTGGTTCGCAGCAAGTAGGTTTGGTTTCCTCCTTCGGTGTTTTAGTCGTGGAGGGGTGCCTGATCTGGACCATCGATGGCATGTCCGAGGTGTTGCATCGGTCCCATTCGTTCAACGGTAACGACTTCGCTCGGTGAGCCACCTTGAAGGTTCGCAAAGCTGCATATTAGCGATGGATCCACGCCGGGCATGTGATCCTTCATATTTTTCCTTTGGTAGCTGCTATGGTGGTGCCAAAGTAGGTGATGGGCGTTGGTGTCAACTTTGAGGATTCTTCGGTCTGGAATGTAATTTTATTTCTTGGTTGTGTTCCTTTGTGCAAAGGTTGGCATTATGGTATCTTTTTAGTTTTGCCAGGTCGATGTGTACGCGGCTTGTACCATGATTATTATGATATAAACGAGACACATATTACCATGCAAAAAAACTTTGGAAAGTAAGCAAATTAAATAATTATCTGATAATGTACATTTGTCTAGTCACAAAAAATAAACAAGTCGATATTGTTTGTATGGGCTAAAAAAGAATATTAGTGGATGGTGGAATGCCACACTTGGTGGGCGGCTTACATGTTGAGAGAATTATAAATAATCTGATATGGTTTGCATGGGCTGGAAAATAATGTTTGTGGATATTGACATACAATACTCGATGAGGTGGAAGGCTTGCATGTTGAGAGAATTTAAGGTAGTGGGAATAAACTATTTAGGTATATAGGATATGAGTACACTTCTTGTGTAAATTCATTGACACAATAGAAGGTTATATATGGTTCCTATTAAGCAGTAATACTTGTAGGAGGAAGAGCGTCGGCATGCCGCGCCCATAGGAGATCCCGTTTGAATGTTTGGTGTTGATTTTGTCAGAGAAATAAACTAGGAGAACCCGTCCGAATCATCTAGAAAAGTAAAAAAATGACAAGTATGTTTATTATAGAAATGTCTAATACTGATGCGCAAACAGGGCAAGAAACATTATCAATTCATGGACATGCAAACACAGAGACTTGCATTACAATTTTAGGAACCTAAGAATATAAGCAAATAAAACTAAGAAAAATAAAATCAATGCAAAGGATATAGGAGTATCAAATCATGCATTTTAAAATATAGTGTTGTATTTTGAGATTCGGCATATTGTGTCTCTACTCCATCTGAGAACGCAATGAATGAGAAGTTTCATGATGGTCATTTTCTGCAAGGTATTGTGTTGTCAATAGACCCCCTATCGAAAGGAGCAAACATGTTATGTCTCCATCCCTTACATTGATATTGGTTACCTTCCTCGACATATTGTGTCTCTACCCCACGAGAGAAATCAATGATTGCATGATGGCCATTTTCCTCAATATCCTTTAGCTTCCTTATGGACCCCGCTGCCATGGGAGGGTAAGATAAAATATGCCATGCAAGTTCTTATTATAAGCACGTATGACTATACGAAATAGATGCCTATGTTACATTGATGAATTGGAGCTATTGTGTATCGCTCTAGATTGTGACTACTATATGATGAATGGCATCCAACACAAATATACATCGCTGATCCAATGCCAACGCTTTTCTCGTATTGATCTTTGCTAAGTTACTATTGTTGTTGTTGTTACAATCATCACAAAACCGCTATTGTTATTATTATTGTTCCTGTTACTATTGCTATTGTTACTGAAACTATCAAAACTATCAAACTACTTGATACGTCTTCGTCGTATCTATAAATTTTTATTTTTCCATGCCAATATTATACAATTTTCACATACCTTTGGTAACAATTTATATGATTTATTTGACTAACATATTGGTCTAATGCCCAGTGCTAGTTCCTGTT
Source organism: Secale cereale (assembly GCA_902687465.1). Classification (NCBI taxonomy): domain Eukaryota; kingdom Viridiplantae; phylum Streptophyta; class Magnoliopsida; order Poales; family Poaceae; genus Secale; species Secale cereale. Next base: position 106,783,231 of record LR738716.1, read on the forward strand.
TGTTGCATGTTTTTTGTTTCGCAAAATATCCATATCCAGCGCGAGGGGAAAACTTCCCTACACACAGCTAAGATTAAATCATCCATATTGACATACTAACATACACACGCATACACCGATACACCCAAACACCAAACTATTACAACAAAAGGTGATATGTGCCCACTAATGTAACTGAAATTGCTTTCCCTTTTGTTTCTATATATCACATGTTTCATTACCCACATAAACAACATACTCAGCACAAAACCACATTGCTGAACATAGACAGTAACAAGAAATTTCCATCGCAAGATCATAAGTGCCACAAGCATTCCCCCAAAATAAACATCCAATCCCTTAAAGAAAAGGTACATGCCTAATTTAGAAGCTGGTAATGTGGGAGAAAGGATGCTTCATGTCATTGCCCGTTTCACCCCCTGTTCCCTAAATCACACACACAAAAGCACACTAGAATTCTCACATCAAAAGGCATATCAGACGACACATGACCCAAAATTGAACACAGACGAAGGGATCTCTCCTTCAAATACCCGCGTCATGGTAAGAGCTTCAGAGTTGGGCGAGGGGTTCTGCCGTGCTAGGGATCGAGGAGGCCCAGGGAAGGCTGCCGACGACATACTATGGACGGAGACTACAACCAGTAATCGTCGGCTGGGGCTGCTCATGCAGGTCGACCAGACTAGGCAGGGAACCAATCAACTAGGGGTGCTGAGAAGTGGGGAGGCCGGGATGGCAGCCGGTAGAGGAGGGGGGCAGAACAGGAAGAACCGAGTAGGGAGGCGGCGGCGCGGCGCGACCGCACAAGCGTTGGAGGTTGCAAGCTAGGTCGTGCACTGTGCCCATGCGTGCGTGTAGTGGCAGAGAGCTGCGGGGATCGGTTATCGGTGTGAGCCAGTAGGCTGGGCCTTCGTCTGTGCTGGGTTGTAGATGGCTTGTACCCCGAGCCTATACGAAACCTATCTAGGTAATCCACGCCCCGGGCC
>LR738716.1:106806629-106842284 GCA_902687465.1 Secale cereale
GTTCCGTAATACATCATCTCGTGACTAACTCATTAGTCTTTTGCTTGCAAGGCTTATTATGATGTGCATTACCGAGAGGGCCCAGAGATACCTCTCCGACACTCGGAGTGACAAATCCTAGTCTTGATCTATGTCAACACCACGAACACTTTCGGAGACACCTGTAGAGCATTTTATGATCACCCAGTTACGTTGTGACGTTTGATAGCACACAAGGTGTTCCTACGGTATTCGGGAGTTGCATAATCTCATAGTCATAGGAACATGTATAAGTCATGAAGAAAGCAATAGCAGTTAAACTAAACGATCATAGTGCTAAGCTAACGGATGGGTCTTGTCCATCACATCATTCTCCTAATGATGTGATCCCGTTGATCAAATGACAACTCATGTCTATGGTTAGGAAACATAACCATCTTTGAGAAATGAGCTAGTCTAGTAGAGGCATACTAGGGACACTCTGTTTTGTCTATGTATTCACACATGTACTAAGTTTCCAGTTAATACAATTTTAGCATGAATAATAAACATTTATCGTGATATAAGGAAATATAAATAACAACTTTATTATTGCCTCTAGGGCATATTTCCTTCAGTCTCCCACTTGCACTAGAGTCAATAATCTAGCTCACATCGCCATGTGATTTAGTACCGATAGTTCACATCGTTATGTGAATAACACCCATAGTTCACATCGCCATGTGACCAACACCCAAAGGGTTTACTAGAGTCAATAATCTAGTTCACATCGCTATGTGATTAATACCCAAGAGTAATAAGGTGTGATCATGTTTTTCTTGTGAGAGAAGTTTAGTCAACGGGTCTGTCACATTCAGATCCGTATGTATTTCGCAAATTTCTATGTCTACAATGCTCCGCATGGAGCTACTCTAGCTAATTGCTCCCACTTTCAATACGCATCCAGATTGATACCTAGAGTCATCTGGATTTAGTGTCAAAGCTTGCATCGGTGTAACCCTTTACGACGAACTCTTTATCACCTCCATAATCGAGAAACATTTCCTTAGTCACCCAGTTACTAAGGATAATTTTGACCGCTGTACAGTGATCTTCTCCTGGATCACTATTGTACCCCCTTGGCAAACTCATGGCAAGGTACACAACATGTTTGGTACACAGCATGGCATACTTTATAGAACCTATGGCTGAGGCATAGGGAATGACTTTCATTCTCTCTATATTTTTCTGCCGTGGTCTGGCTTTGAGTCTTACTCAACTTCACACCTTACAAGTCAGGCAAGAACTCCTTCTTTGACTGATCCATTTTGAACTACTTCAAAATCTTATCAAGGTATGTACTCATCGAAAGTCTTATCAAGCGTCTTGATCTATCTCTATAGATCTTGATGCCCAATATGTAAGCAACTTCACCAAGATCTTTCTTTGAAAAACTCCTTTCAAACACTCCTTTATGCTTTCCAGAAAATGCTACATCATTTCCGATCGACAATATGTCATTCACATATACTTATCAAAAAGGTTGTAGTGCTCCCACTCACTTCTTGTAAATACAGGCTTCACCGCAAGTCTATATAAATCTATATGCTTTGATCAACTTATCAAAGCGTATATTCCAACTCCGAGATGCTTGCACCAGTCCATAGATGGATCGCTGGAGCTTGCACATTTTGTTAGCACCTTTAGGATTGACAAAACCTTCTGGTTGCATCATATACAAGTCTTCTTTAATAAATCCATTAAAGAATGCATTTTTGTTATCCATTTGCCAGTTTTCATAAAATGCGGCAATTGCTAACATGATTCGGACAGACTTAAGCATCGCTACGGGTGAGAAAGTCTCATCGTAGTCAACTCCTTGAACTTGTTGAAAAACTTTTGCAACAAGTCGAGCTTTGTAAACAGTAACATTACCGTCAGCGTCAGTCTTCCTCTTGAAGATCCATTTATTTTCGATGGCTTGCCGATCATCGGGCAAGTCAACCAAAGTCCACACTTTGTTCTCATACATGAATCCCATCTCAGATTTCATGGCCTCAAGCCATTTTGCAGAATCTGGGCTCATCATCGCTTCCTCATAGTTCGTAGGTTCATCATGGTCCAGTAACATGACTTCCAGAACCGGGTTGCCGTACCACTCTGATGCGGAACGAACTCTGGTTGATCTATGAAGTTCAGCAGAAACTTGATCTGAAGTTTCATGATCATCATCATTAGCTTCCTCACTAATTGGTGTAGGAATCACTGGAACTAGTTTCTATGATGTTCTACTTTCCAATTCGGGAGAAGGTACAATTACCTCATCAAGTTCTACTTTCCTCCCACTCACTTCTTTCGAGAGAAACTCCTTCTCTAGAAAGGATCCACTCTTAGCAACAAAGACCTTGCCTTCGGATCTGTGATAGAAGGTGTACCCAACAGTTTCTTTTGGGTATCCTATGAAGATTTACTTCTCCGATTCGGGTTCGAGCTTATCATGTTGAAACTTTTTCACATAAGCATCGCAGTCCCAAACTTAAATAAATGACAGCTTAGGTTTCTCGTCAAACCACAGTTCATACGTTGTCATCTCCACGGATTTAGATGGTGCCCTATTTAACGTGAATGTAGCTGTCTCTAATGCATAACCCCAAAAGCGATAGTGGTAGATCGGTAAGAGACATCATCGATCGCACCATATCTAATAAAGTACGGTTATGACGTTCGGACACACCATTACACTGTGGTGTTCCAGGTGGTGTGAGTAGTGAAACTATTTCACATTGTTTTTACTGAAGGCCAAACTCGCTAACTCAAATATTTTACCTCTACGATCATATCATAGAAACTCTTATTTTCTTGTTACGATGATTCTCCACTTCACTCTGAAATTCTTTGAACTTTTCAAATGTTTCAGACTTGTGCTTCATTAAGTAGATATACCCATATCTGCTCAAATCATCAGTGAAGGTCAGAAAATAACGATACCCACCGCGAGCTTCAACACTCATTGGTCCACATACATCTGTATGTATGATCTCCAACAAATCTGTTGCTCGCTCTATTGTTCCGGAGAACGGAGTTTTAGTCATCTTGCTCATGAGGCATGGTTCGCAAGCACCAAGTGATTCATAATCAAGTGATTCCAAAAGTCCATCACTATGGAGTTTCTTCATGCGCTTTACACCATTATGACCTAAACGGCAGTGCCACAAATAAGTTGCACTATCATTATTAACCTTGCATCTTTTGGGTTCAATATTATGAATATGTGTATCACCACGATCGAGATCCAACAAACTATTTTCATTGGGTGTATGACCATCGAAGGTTTTATTCATGTAAACAGAATAACAATTATTCTATGACTTTAAATGAATAACCGTATTGCAACAAATATGATCAAATCATATTCATGCTCAACGCAAATTCCAAATAACATTTATTTAGGTTTTACACTAATCCCGAAAGTATAGGGAGTGTGTGATGATGATCATATCAATCTTGGAACCACTTCCAACACACATCATCACTTCACCTTTAACTAGTCTCTGTTCATTCTGCAATTCTCGTTTCGAGTTACTAATTTTAGCAACTAAACCGGTATCAAATACCCAGGGGTTGCTATGAACACTATTAAAGTACACATCAATAATCTGTATATCAAAATATACCTTTGTTCACTTTGCCATCCTTCTTATCCGCCAAGTATCTAGGGCAGTTCCACTTCCAGTGACCATTTCCTTTGCAGTAGAAGCGCTTAGTTTCAGGCTTGAGTTTTAGCTTTGGGTTTCTTCACGGGAGTGACAACTTGCTTGTCATTCTTCTTGAAGTTCCCCTTCTATCCCTTTGACCTTTACTTGAAACAAGTGGTCTTGTTAACCATCAACACTTGATGCTTTTTCATGATTTCTACCTTCGCCGACTTCAGCATCGCGAAGAGCTCGGGAATTCCTTTCGTCATCCCTTGCATATTATAGTTCATCATGAAGTTCTACTAACTTGGTGATAGTGACTAGAGAACTTTGTCAATTACTATCTTATCTGGAAGATTAACTCCCACTTGATTCAAGTATTATAGTACCCAGACAATCTGAGGACATGCTCACTGGTTGAGCTACTCTCCTCCATCTTGTAGGCAAAGTATTGTCAGAAGTCTTATACCTCTCGACACGGGCATGAGTATGAAATACTAATTTCAACTCTCGGAACATCTTATATGCTCCGTGGCGTTCAAAACGTTTTTGAAGTCCTGGTTCTAAGCCGTAAAGCATGGTGCACTTAAACTATCCAGTAGTCATCATACCGAGCTTTTGTCAAAACATTCATAACATCTACATCTGCTCCTGCAATAGGTCTATCACCTAGCGGTGCATCAAGGACATAATTCTCTGTGCAGCAATGAGGATAATCCTCAGATCACGGAACAATTCCGCATCATTGCTACTAACATCTTTGAACTTAGTTTTCTCTAGGAACATATAAAAAATAAACGGGGAGCAACATCGTGAGCTATTGATCTAAAACATAGATATGCTAATACTACGAGGACTAAGTTCATGATAAATTAAAGTTCAATTTAATCATATTACTTAAGAACTCCCACTTAGATAGACATCCCTCTAGTCATCTAAATGATCACGTGATCCAAATCAACTAAACCATGTCCGATCATCACGTGAGATGGAGTAGTTTCAATGGTGAACATCTTATGTTGATCATATCTACTATATGATTCACGCTCGACCTTTCGGTCTCCAGCGTTCCGAGGCCATATCTGCATATGCTAGGCTCGTCAAGTTTAACCCGAGTATTCTGCGTGTGCAAAACTGGCTTACACCCGTTGTATTTGAACGTAGAGCTTATCACACCCGATCATCACGTGGTGTCTCGGCACGACGAACTTTCGCAACGGTGCATACTCAGGGAGAACACTTATACCTTGAAATTTAGTAAGGGATCATCTTATAATGCTACCGCCGTTCTAAGCAAAATAAGAAGCATAATAAGATAAACATCACATGCAATCAAAATATGTGACATGATATGGCCATCATCATCTTGTGCTTTTGATCTCCATCTCCAAAGCACCTTCATGATCACCTTCGTCACCGGCGCGACACCTTGATCTCCATCGTAGCATCGTTGTCGTCTCGCCAACTATTGCTTCTACGACTATCGCTACTGCTTAGTGATAAAGTAAAGCAATTACATGGCGATTGCATTTCATACAATAAAGCGACAACCATATGGCTCCTGCCAGTTGCCGATAACTTTACAAAACATGATCATCTCATACAAAACCGTATAACTCATCATGTCTTGACCATATCACATCACAACATGCCCTGCAAAAACAAGTTAGACGTCCTCTACTTTGTTGTTGCAAGTTTTATGTGGCTGCTACGGGCTTTAGCAAGAACCGTTCTTACCTACGCATACAAAACCACAACGATGTTTCGTCAAGTATGTGCTGTTTTAACCTTCACAAGGACCGGGCGTAGGCACACTTGATTCAGCTAAAGTGAGAGAGACAGACACCCGCCAGTCACCTTTAAGCAACGAGTGCTCATAATGGTGAAACCAGTCTCGCGTAAGCGTACGCGTAATGTTGGTCCGGACCGCTTCATCTCACAATACCGCCGAAGCAAAGTATGACATGCTGGTAAGCAGTATGACTAGTATCGCCCACAACTCATTGTGTTCTACTCGTGCATATCATCTACGCATAGACCTGGCTCATGATACCACTATTGGGGAACGTAGTATTTTCAAGGTTTTCCTACGATCACGCAAGATCTATCTACTAGATGCATAGCAACGAGGGGGAGAGTGTGTCCACGTACCCTCGTAGACCGGGAGCGGAAGCGTCAAGTGACGCGGTTGATGTAGTCGAAGTTCTTCGCGATCCAACCGATCAAGCACCGAACGTACGGCACCTCCGCGTTCAGCACACGTTCAGCTTGATGACGTCCCACGAGCTCTTGATCCAGTTGAGCTTCACGGAAGAGTTTCGCCAGCACGACGACGTGGTGATAGATATGATGTATCTACCGGCGCAGGGCTTCGCCTAAGCACTGCAACGGTATGACCGAGTTGTGTTTCTGTGGAGAGGGGCACCGCACACGGCTAAAACAATTCAACTTGTGTGTCCTAGGGTGCCCCCTGCCCCCGTATATAAAGGAGCAAGGGAGAGGCCGGCCCTAGAGGGGGCGCGCCAAGTGTGGGGAGTCCTACTAGGACTCCCAAGTCCTAGTAGGATTCCCCTTTCCTTTCCGGAGTAGGAGAGAAGGAAAGAGGTGGAGAGGGAGAAGGAAAAGGGGGCTGCACCCCTTGTCCAATTCGGACAAGAGGGGGGGCGCGCGCCTCCTTCCTTTTGGCTCCTACATATTCTACGAAGATCTTTATCGGTCAAACCGCATAACAACATACGTTGTTCCTTTTGTCATTGGTATGTTACTTGCCCGAGATTCGATCGTCGGTATCTCTATACCTAGTTCAATCTCGTTACCGGCAAGTCTCTTTACTCGTTCCATAATACATCATCTCGTGACTAACTCATTAGTCTTTTGCTTGCAAGGCTTATTATGATGTGCATTACCATGAGGGCCTAGAGATACCTCTCCGACACTCGGAGTGACAAATCCTAGTCTTGATCTATGTCAACACCACGAACACTTTCGGAGACACCTGTAGAGCATCTTTATGATCACCCAGTTATGTTGTGACGTTTGATAGCATACAAGGTGTTCCTACGGTATTCGGGAGTTGCATAATCTCATAGTCATAGGAACAAGTATAAGTCATGAAGAAAGCAATAGCAGTAAAACTAAACGATCATAGTGCTAAGCTAACGGATGGGTCTTGTTCATCACATCATTCTCCTAATGATGTGATCCCGTTGATCAAATGACAACTCATGTCTATGGTTAGGAAACATAACCATCTTTGATCAATGAGCTAGTCTAGTAGAGGCATACTAGGGACACTCTGTTTTGTCTATGTATTCACACATGTACTAAGTTTTCGGTTAATACAATTCTAGCATGAATAATAAACATTTATCATGATATAAGGAAATATAAATAACAACTTTATTATTACCTCTAGGGCATATTTCCTTCAACCCTTCATAAGGACCCTTTTCATCAAATCCGATCCGACTAAAGTGGGAGAGACAGACACCCGCTAGCCACCTTATGCAACTAGTGCATGTCAGTCGGTGGAACCTGTCTCACGTAAGCGTACGTGTAAGGTCGGTCCGGGCCGCTTCATCCCACGATGCCGCCAAATCCAGATAAGACTAGTAGCGGCAAGTAAATTGACATGATCTACGCCCACAACAACTTGTGTTCTACTCGTGCATAGTAACTACGCATAGACCTAGCTCATGATGCCACTGTTGGGGATCGGTGCAGAAAAGCAAAAAAATTCCTACGCATCACAAAGGTCTATCTATGGAGATTACTAGCAACGAGAGGGGAGTGCATCTTCATACCTTTGAAGATCGCGATGCGGAAGCGTTGCAAGAACGCGGTTGGTGGAGTCGTACACGAAGCGACTCAGATCGTGATCGAATCCGATCTAAGCGCTGAACAACGACGCCTCTGCGTTCAACACACGTGCAACCCGGTGACGTATCTCGCGCCTTGATCCAGCAAGGGAAGAGGGAGAGGTTGGGGAAGACTCCGTCCAGCAGCAGCACGACGACACGGTGGTGGTGGAGGAGCGCGGCACTCCAGCAAGGCTTCGCGAAGCACTGCAAGAGACGAGGAGGGAGAGGGGTAGGGCTGCGCCAAGAGATAGGGAGACTCGTGCCTCTGGCAGCCCCGAAACCCCCACTATATATAGGGGGAGGGGAGGAGCTGCGCCCTTATCTAGGGTTCCCCCCTAGGGGTGATAGCAGCCCCAGATCACATCTGGGGGGCGGCCAGGAGGGGAGAGAGAGGGGGGCGCCCTAGGGTGGGCCTTAAGGCCCATATGCACCTAGGGTTTGCCCCCTCTCCTCTCCCTTGCGCCCTGGGCCTTGGTGGGAGGCGCACCAGCCCACCTAGGGGCTGGTCCTTCCCACAACTGGCCCACGCAAGCGTATGGGGCCGGTGGCCCCTCCCGGTGGACCCCTGGAACCCTTCCGGTGGTCCGGATAACGCCCAGAAGACTTCCGATGATCAAAACGGGACTTTCCATATATAAATATTTACCTCCGGACCATTCTGGAGCTTCTCGTGATGTCCGGGATCTCATATGGGACTCCAAATAACATTCGGTAACCACATACTACATTCCCTATAACCCTAGTGTCATCGAACCTTAAGTGTGTAGACCCTACGGGTTCGGGAACCATGCACACATGACCGAGAGATATCTCCGGCCAATAACCAACAGCGGGATCTGGATACCCATGTTTGCTCCCACATGTTCCACGATGATCTCATCGGATGAACCACGATGTCAAGGATTCAATCAATCCTGTATACGATTCCCTTTGTCTATCGGTATAGTACTTGCCCGAGATTCGATCGTCGGTATACCGATACCTTGTTCAATCTCGTTACGGCAAGTCTCTTTACTCGTTCCGTAACACATCATCCCGTGACCAACCCCTTAGTCACACTGAGCTCATTACGATGATGTCTTATCGAGTGGGCCCAGAGATACCTCTCCGTCATACGAAGTGACAAATCCCAGTCTCGGTTCGTGCCAACCCAACAGATGCTTTCGGAGATACCCGTAGTGTACCTTTATAGCCACCCAGTTATGTTGTGACGTTTGGCACACCCAAAGTATTCCTACGGTATCCGGGAGTTGCACAACCTCATGGTCTAAGGAACAGATACTTGACATTGGAAAAGCTTTAGCATATGAACTACACGATCTTGTGCTAGGCTTGGAATTGGGTTTTGTCCATCACATCATTCTCCTAATGATGTGATCCCGTTATCAATGACATCCAATGTCCATGGTTAGGAAACTGTAACCAACTATTGATCAACGAGCTAGTCAACTAGAGGCTTACTAGGGACATGTGGTGGTCTATGTATTCACACATGTATTACTGTTTCCGGATAATACAATTAAAGCATGAACAATTAGCAATTATCATGAACAAGGAAATATAATAATAACCATTTTATTATTGCCTCTAGGGCATATTTCCAACAGATGCAACCGGCACCACCGAGATGAGGTTTTCCCTAAGCCCTTGCACATCATTCGCTTCGAGGTGTTCCCGTCGGTCACATCAAGATTTCTAATGTTTATATTTTTACACAGATCGGTGCCACCGAGTTTTCTGATCGGTGTCATCGAGATGGGTCAAAAGTGTGTAACAATTAAATTTTGTGTGGAGGCTATATATACCCCTCCACCCCTTCTTCCTCATTGAGGAAAGACATTAGAACATGCCTACACTTCCACCATTAATTTTCTAAGCGAGAACCACCTACTCATGTGTTGAGATCAAGAGATTCCATTCCTATCATTTGAAACTTGATTTCTAGCCTTCCCCAAGTTACTTTCCACTCAAATCCTTCTTTCACCATATCCAAATATGTGAGAAAGAGTTGAGTGTTGGGGATACTACCATTTGAAGAACAAGAGCAAGGAGTTTATGATCAACACACCGTCTATTACCTTTTGGAGAGTGGTGTCTCCTAGATTGGTTAGGTGTCGCTTGGGAGCCTCCGGCACAATGTGGAGTTGAACCAATAAGTTTGTAAGGGAAAGGAGATCACCTACTTCGTGAAGATCTACCCAAGTGAGGCAAGTCCTTCGCGGAAGATGGCCATGGTGGGATAGAAAAGGTTGCTTCTTCATGGACCCTTCGTCAGTGGATCCCTCTATGGACTCGCGCAGCCGTTACCCTTCGTGGGTTGAAGTATCCATCAACGTGGACGTACAATAGCACCACCTATTGGAAGCACGCCAAAAATCTTCGTGTCCCCATTGCGTTTACCTTCTCCAAATCCTCCCCTTTACTTACATGTGCATTGTTTTACATTTCACTGCTATACTCTTAGAATTGCATGTGTAGGGTGTTACTTGACTTATCATAATTGCTAAAATCCGCCTACAACTAAAATTGGGAAAATGTTATAATTTCATTTGGTCAAGTAATCTAATCACCCCCTCTAGACATACTTTCGGTCCTACAAGTGGTATCAGAGCTTTGGTCTCAATTTGCCTTGGTTTCCATTGCTTTGGTGATCATAGTGTTGGTTTCACAACCCAGGGGAGTATGGCATGTAGTGAGGGTAACTATCACTGTAGAGGTCCTTATATTGATGGTACAGATTTGCTAGTTGGAAGCATAAGATGAAAATGCATATTCTTGGTCATGACCCCATTGTTTGGGTCGTTGTTCGTATTGGCTTGCAAGGTGAATACCTTGAGGATGATAGAGAACCAGATCGTGAAGCAACCGCAAAAGAATTGAAGATGTTGCAAGACAGCCCTCAAGCTTGTGATATTCTCTTCAATGGATTGTGCCCCCGAGGAATTCAACAAAATCAACTGTCTTGAGAATGCAAAGGAAATTTTGGATAATTTGGTTGATATGCATGAAGGTACCGAGTCTGTCAAGGAATCCAATTTGGATGTGCTTCAAAGTCAACTTGACAAGTTCAAGATGAAGGGTGGTGAAGGAGTCACCGAAATGTACTCTAGGCTCGCTCTCATCACAAATGAGATTGCCGGCTTAGGAAGTGAAGAGATGACCGAAAAATTCATCATCGAGAAGACCCTTTGATCCTTGGATGGAAAGTATGATATCGTGTGCACGTTGATCCAAATGATGACTACTTTCAAAGATCTCAAGCCCACAGAAGTCATTGGTAGAATTGTTGCTCATGAGATGCCACTGAAGGATAAGGAAGAGATCCACAACAAGTCAAGCGGTGGATACAAAGCTTCAAGTGATGCTCCTATAACATCAAGTGACAAGCTAGTCTCCAATGAGGAAATAAGTCTTATGGTGAAGAACTTCAACGAATTCTACAAGAGTCGAAGCAAAGATAGAAGCTACAAGTCAAGGTCCTAGAATGAGAAAAGATCTTCTACCGCGATCATAATTTCTACAACAATGGAAGACCTGGACACTATTCTAATGAGTGTATTGCTCCCTACAAGAAGAGAGAAGACTCGCCAAAAAGGAGAAGTAGAATAGATGAATCACCTCATCGAAAGAGAAGGATTTGGAAAGGAAAGACAAGTCATAAAAGAGCTACACAAGACGAAGACATCAAGCTCATGCTGGTGAATGGGTTTCTAGCTTCGATTCCGACACTCACTCCAAGAGAAGTTATCACTCTGATTCCGACTATAGTCAAGATGAAGGTGTTGCCGAACTTGCTCTAGTGTCGTCCAACTCCTATGACATATTTGATTGACCAAATGAAGGAATTGGGAGATGCTTCGTGGCTAAAGGCCCCAAGGTATCACACCCCGAGTACCTTGATTTCAATAGTGATGAAGATGATTTGCCAGGTGGTGATTATTTGCTTGTTGACAAAACTAGTGATGTGAGCTATAATGAACTTGCTAGTAATCGTGATAATCAAGATGAAATGAAAGACAATGATAAGAATAAGATTGAGTGTCGGGGTACACAAACAGGGGTATGTGTTCCCCCTGACTTGCGCACAGATGAAGAGCCTCCACCACGGCAACCAAGGCTAAATGAAGGAATGGCTACACCAACATGCGAATCAAGAAGACCAAGTCAGTGTACGAGACAACATAGCACACCTTGGGAAGGCCTCCCTTGCTGGGCAGGAGGGCCCAGCCAGGTCGAGACCGCCCCAAGGACGAGTCCAAGATCACCCTGGCAGGCTTGCCGAGGCCGCCAAGAGCAAGAGTTCCCGCCAAGGCTCCACCGCTCCACCGCATCGCAACATAAATCACCTATCAGTGCGGTGTCAATCCTCCAGATGATTAAGTGGCCTCCAGTAAGCACGTGGCGGCCCGTTGGAAGACATATTACACACATTTGACACTTGTATAGAGGCGTGTCACGCAGATAAGCAGAAGATGATTAAGCGGCGCGGCAGGCTTGCCGGGCTTCATCCTTAACGTGACACATACCAGTGCATTTAATGCACTTTGTCCTTTTTTTTGAACCAGGCATAACCCCTTTCCATTACTGCAACATAACATAAATACAACAGTCCAAAGAAAGGAAGGAGAAGGGGAGAGCGGGTTCAAGCATCGCCAGGAAACCCACTGTGAGCACTCGCCATCGACATTACTCATCGTGGGACGAAAACCCGACGACACCAAATCTCAATATATAAGTCCAAGGCCAATAGCCCCAAACCACCGACCAAACCGCTCACATATGAGCAACAAAAGACCAGACCACGCAGGGGAGAAAACAAACAGAACAAAGTTTAGCCCAGGGCATCTAAACAAAAACACTGCTCCATCGTGCGAAGTGTGTGTTTCAGCGTGCCGCTCCTTCTTGACTTGCTGCACATATTCTCATCATCATCGATGCGTTCTCCTTCAGCATCTTTGCCCCATCCCTCATGATCGCAACATCCTCTTGCTTCAATAGCCCTGCCCAGTAACACATTAAAGCACAGGCAGAGAAAATGCATTCAAACGGTTTCTAAGCGGTTTGAATTCGAAAGTAACTCCATTGTGACACGAACATATCGCCTAGCATACAGCCGCAATCCCTACTGTGTAAAACTCTTCACCATCAGGGAAGAAGGTATAACACCACACACAGGCTTGCCAAATACTGTTAGGACAAAGAGCAGTACCAAACATACATGCAACTGTTGTCCAGGTCACCCCAGCAATTGGACATGTAAAAAACAAGTGCTGCGAGGTCTCCCGACCCCCACAAAAAGAGCACTTAAGATTTCCTTTCCAACCTCTATGTTTCATCACATCTCTAGTCAAGACAACATTTTGAAATAACTGCCATAGGAAAGTTTGAATTTTCAATGGGACTCTCGCATTCCAGATCCATCTGCAATCACAGCGAGCAATGTTTTTTTCCAGGAAAGAATATACAGACTTAGTGGTGAACGATGCCTTCGCACCTAAACCCCACTTAATACCACCTCTGTCCTCTGAAACACAGGCTTCCCGCGCCTTGTTACCCACAATTAACCATTGTTCGCTTAATTCAGTGTTCAACCTCCTTCTAAAGAAAGAGGAGGGATCAACATTCAAGCATTTATCAATAGTACACTCAGGATAATTGCAAATAGAGAATCAACGAGGGAATTGCTCAGTAGAGGGATGTTATCCCCAATGGGGTCAATCCATAGCCTGGTAATATCTCCTGATCGAATCACCACCCGCCTTCCTGCCATATAAAGATGTTTCACATTCATAATGGCTTTCCAGCATGGCGAGTCATTGCTTTTCATTTTGATATCAGCCACAATAGCCCTGCTGAAATATTTAGCTTTAATAATATCTTGCCATAAGCCTGATTTAGTTTCTAACTTCCACCACCACTTAGTAAGCAAATTTAAGTTCTGCTTATGCAGATCCTTAACACCCAAGCCCCCCTTACTCTTAGATCTACAAATTCTAGACCACTTGATAAGATAATAACGTTTCTTATTCTTAGTCACGTGCCAGAAGAATCTCCTTCTGCACTTGTCAATCTTATCAAGAATAGCTTTTGCTAAGAGGAACATAGACGTATAATAGAAAACGATGCTAGAGATATTAGCATTTAGCAACGTAAGACGACCTCCTAAGGAGTGATACGTCTCCAACGTATCTATAATTTTTGATTGTCACATGCTATTATTTATGAAGTCTTAGATGTTTAATGGGCTTTATCATTCACTTTTATATCATTTTTGGGACTAACCTACTAACCCAAAGGCCCAGTCCAGATTGCTGTTTTTTTGCCTATTTCAGGGTTTTGCAGAAAAGGAATATCAAACGGAGTCCAAATGGAATGAAACCTTCGCAGGAGATATTTTTGGAGGAAATCAAGCGAGATAGACTTCGGGGCCAAGCCAGAGGACACGGGGCCCACCCTCAAGGGTGGGGGGCGCGGCCCCCTTCCCAGGGCGCGCCCCCGCCTCGAGGGCAGGCCCGGTGGCCCCTGGTGCCCATCTTCCTCCTATATATGCCTACGTACCCCAAAACTCCATGCGCAGAGAGAAAACCCTAATTCCACCGCCGTAGCTGCTGTTCCCGTGGAGATCCCATCTTGGAGCCTTTTCCGGGAGGGGGATCCATCACGGAGGCCTTCATCATCATCATCATCGCCCTCACCATGAGTTGTGAGTAGTTTACGACAGACCTTTGGGTCCATAGCTAGTATCTAGATGGCTTCTTCTCTCTCTCCGGATCTCAATACAAAGTTCTCCTCGGTCTTCGAGGAGATCTATTCGATGTAATCTCTTTTTGCGGTGTGTTTGTCGAGATCCGATGAATTGTGAGTTTATGATCAAGGTTATCTATGAAAGATATTTGGTTCTTCTCTGAACTTTTTATGTGTGCTCATAATATCCTTGCAAGTCTCTTCGAATTATTGGTTTGGTTTGGCCTACTAGTTCTATAGTTCTTGCAATGGGAGAAGTGCTTGGCTTTGGGTTCAATCTTGCGGTGTCCTTTCCCAGTGACAGTAGGGGCAGCAAGGCACGTATTGTATTGTTGCCATCGAGGATAAAAAGATGGGGTTTTCTTCATATTGCTTGAGTTTATCCCTCTACATCATGTCATTTTGCTTAAGGCGTTACTCTGTTTGTATGAACTTAATACACTAGCTGCATGCTGGATAGCGGTCGATGTGTGGAGTAATAGTAGTAGATGCAAGCAGGAGTCGGTCTACTTGTCTCGAACGTGATGCCTATATACAATGATCATGCCTAGATAGTCTCAAAATTATTCGCTTTTCTATCAATTGCTCGACAGTAATTTGTTTACCCGCCGTAGAATATCGCTATCATGAGAGAAGCCACTAGAGAAAACTATGGCCCCCGGGTCTATTCTCAACATATCAATCTACATCTACTTTACTTTTCTTGCTTTTATTTGCTATTTTATTAAACTAAAAAATTACCAAAAATAGTATATTATCATCTCTATCAGATCTCACTCTCGTAAGTGACCGTAAAGGGATTGACAACCCCTTATCACGTTGGCTGCGAAGTTCTTATTTGTTTGTGTAGGTGCGAGGGACTGGCGCGTGGTCTCCTACTGGATTGATACCTTGGTTCTCAAAAACTGAGGGAAATACTTACGCTACTGTGCTGCATCTCCCTTTCCTCTTCGAGGGAACACAACTCAAGCTCAAGAGGTAGCAAGAAGAATTTCTGGCGCCGTTGCCGGGGAGACCCACGCCAAGTCAAGTCAAGATTTGCCATCCCGTCAACTTGCCAATTTCTGGCGCCGTTGCCGGGGAGGCTTACGCAAAAGTCATATACCAAGTACCTATCACAAACCCTTATCCTTCGCATTACATTTATTTGCCTCTCGTTTTCCTCTCCCTCACTTCACCTTTGCCATTTTATTCGCCCTTCTTCCGCCATGTGCTTCTCGTTCGCTTGCTTCTTGTTTGCTTGTGTGTGTTGGATTGCTTGCTTGTCACTATGGCTCAGAACAATACCAAATTGTGTGACTTCTCCAATACCAACAACAATGATTTTATTAGCGCTCCGATTGCTCCTATTACCGATGCTGAATCTTGTGAGATCAATGCTGCTTTGTTGAATCTTGTCATGAAGGATCAATTCTCCGGCCTTCCTAGTGAAGATGCCGCTACCCATCTAAACAACTTTGTTGATTTGTGTGATATGCAAAAGAAAAGGGATACGGATAACGATATTGTTAAATTGAAGTTATTTTCGTTTTCACTTAGAGATTTTGCTAAAACTTGGTTTTCCTCTTTGCCTAGAAATAGTATTGATTCGTGGAATAAGTGCAAAGATGCTTTCATCTCTAAGTATTTCCCTCCTTCTAAGATCATCTCTCTTAGAAACGATATTATGAATTTTAAGCAACTAGATCATGAGCATGTTGCACAAGCTTGGGAGAGAATGAAATTAATGATACGTAATTGCCCTACACATGGTTTGAATCTATGGATGATTATTCAGAACTTTTATGCTGGCTTGAATTTTGCTTCTAGAAATCTTTTAGATTCGGCCGCCGGAGGCACTTTGATGGAAGCTACCTTAGGAGAAGCTACCAAACTCCTAGATAATATTATGGTTAATTATTCTCAATGGCACATCGAAAGATCTACTAGTAAAAAAGTGCATGCTATCGAAGAAATTAGTGTTTTGAGTGGGAAGATGGATGAACTTATGAAATTGTTTGCTGCTAAGAGTGCTTCTTCTGATCCTAATGATACGCCTTTGTCCGCTTTGATTGAGAATAACAATGAATCTTTGGATGTGAATTTTGTTGGTAGGAATAATTTTGGTAACAATGCTTATAGAGGTAATTTTAATCCTAGGCCTTTTCCTAGTAATTCCTCTAATAATTTTGGTAATTCCTACAACAACTCTTATGGAAAGATGCCTTCTGAATTTGAAACTAGTATTAAGGAGTTTATGATCTCGCAAAAGAATTTCAATGCTATGCTTGAAGAGAAATTGCTTAAAGTTGATGAATTGGCTAGAAGCGTGGATATAATTACTCTTGATGTTGATGCTTTGAAACTTAGATCTATTCCACCCAAGCATGATATTAATGATTCTCTCAAATCCATGAGAATTTCCATTGATGAATGCAAAGAAAGAACCGCTAGGATGCGTGCTAAAAGAGAAGATTATATTAAATCGTGTTCTTCTAGTTATCGTGAAAATAAAGATGAAGATCTGAAAGTTATTGATGTGTCTCCTATTAGATCCTTGTTTTCTAGTATTAATCTTGATGAGAATAGGATTGGAGATGATTCTTCTTTAAGGTGTCCCAATGATTCAGAGTTTTTAGATCTTGATGCGAAAATTGCTAAAAGTGGGATTGAAGAGATTAAAACTTTGCATAGTGATGAACCCACTACTTTGGATTTCAAGGGATTCAATTATGATAATTGCTCTTTTATTGATTGTATTTCCTTGATGCAATCCGTGTTAAATTCTCCGCATGCTTATAGTCAAAATAAAGCTTTCACTAAACATATAGTTGATGCTTTGATGCAATCTTATGAAGAAAAACTTGAGTTGGAAGTTTCTATACCTAGAAAGCTTTATGATGAATGGGAACCTACTATAAAAATAAAAATAAAAGATCATGAATGCTATGATTTGTGTGATTTGGGTGCAAGTGTCTCCACTATCCCAAAAACTTTGTGTGATTTGCTAGGGTTCCATGAGCTTGATGATTGTTCTTTAAATTTGCATCTTGCGGATTCCACTATTAAGAAACCTATGGGAAGAATTAATGATGTTCTTATTGTTGCCAATAGGAATTTTGTACCCGTAGATTTCATTGTTCTTGATATAGATTGCAATCCTTCATGTCCTATTATTCTTGGTAGACCTTTCCTTAGAACGATTGGTGCAATTATTGATATGAAGGAAGGAAATATTAGATTCCAATTTCCGTTAAGGAGAGGCATGGAACACTTTCCTAGAAAGAAAATCAAGTTACCATATGAATCTATCATGAGAGCCACTTATGGATTGCCTTCCAAAGATGGCAATACCTAGATCTATCTTGTATCGTGCCTAGCTAGGGGCGTAAAACAATAACGCTTGTTGGGAGGCAACCCAATTTTTTGTTTTTTGTTTTTGTTGCTGTTAGGGAATAAATATTGCACCTATACTATGATTAGATGAGTTTTCATGTTTTGTTTAGTGTTTGTGCCAAGTAGAACCTTTGGTAAGACTTGAGTGAAGTTTATATGATCTTGCTGTGAAAAATAGAATCGTTAGCGCTCGCTAAAGTAGTCTTCATATTTTACTGGAGCGTGATTTTTAGTTGATTCTTTTTGCTGATGATTGGTAGACAAATTGCAAAAAGTTACCAATTTAGTTTGAATTTTTTGGAGTTCCAGAAGTAGGCGAACCCAGCAGATTACTACAGACTGTTCTGTTTTTGACAGATTCTGTTTTTCGTGTGTTGTTTGCTTATTCCGATGCATCTATGAGTAATATTGGAGGATATTGTCGGGGAAACTGATCGCCCATGAACACCTATGGGACCGGAGCCCCTTTTCGGTACGGCAAGGGAGCGAAGGGAGCACAAAGAGCGGATCGAGGCACACACGCGGGCAGTTTACCCAGGTTCGGGCCGCACGGATGCGTAAGACCCTACTCCTGCTTTGGTTTTGTTATTGAGTTCTTGGCTCGGGAGCAAGAAGATCTACAGTACTGGCTACACCGAGCGTGGGAGTGATCAAACTTCCGAACCTCCTCTACGTTGTGCATGGGCCTCCTTTTATAGGTCAAAGGGGTCACCGACAGGTGGCAACGTAGTTGAGGGTAAAAACGTAAAAGTGGTGGTAGTTGTAACAGTGGATGTACAGTGCTCTGTACCTAACCTAGACGGTGGGGGACAAAGGCATTGAATGCCCGTCGCCGTCGTCCCAAATAGTGTAAAAAGCGTCCGTCCGGGCGTCTCCGTTCGCCACGACGGAGGCCTTGTCATCGTGGCTTGCCACCGTGTCCCCCAGGCTGCACAGCCTTCTGCCACGTGCCCCTGGAAGGGCCCCAGGGCGACGCGTGGCCGGATGAGCTGGAGCGCAGGCACACAGTGGAAGCTTGCCACGGTCGCTACCTTGCCGGGCCCGGAAGCTTGTCGCTCTCCGGGTCTTGCCGGGGCGCGCGATGCGCCACGGCATGTCTTCTGAAATGCTGTTCTTTGGCCTCCCTGGCAAGCTCCTCTTGCCAGGGTCTTGTGCTAGAGGGGTGGTCTTGAGCCTGGAGCGGCCTTCCCGGCAAGCTCCTCTTGCCGGGGTCTTGTTTCTTAACTTGAATACTTTGTTCTTGAATGGCTCCAAAGGAACTAGAGTGGGCTTTGGCGAGCGCGTGGCGAGCCCTGCCACGGGACGCTGCTACTGTCCGTGCACAAGTCGGGATACTAAGGTACCCCTACTTTAGTACAGCGACAGGAGCCCCCGGGCCTGGGCCACACACGGTGCCGAGCGCTGTTGGGCCAGGCCCAAAACAGTGCTCGGGCACGCACGGCCCACGGCGCGCCGTATCCCACTCCGTATCCGCCGCATCCCTCCCTAACGGCACGCGTCGATTGCAGCATCGTGGGAGAGATCGTGGCCTGTTTCTTTAATGAAAAAATGCGGAACGTCCCCCGCTCCCCCTTAAAAGCAGAGGAAACAGGGGCAGTTTCCCCCATTGCTTCATTGCGTCTTCAACCTCCAGAAAACCCCGCCGCTCTTCTCCTCCTCAAAGGTCGAAAGAGAGCCGAGCTCCACCCCTCTTCCGCCGCCGCCAGCCTCCCCAGCGCCGCTGACCCCACTCGCCGTCCCCGCCATGGCCCCGAAGAGCGACAAGGTGAAAAACGCGAAGTCCGAGCGGGCGGCGAAGCTAGCAGCAACGCGGAAGAAGATGGTGGTCTTCCCGCCGAGGCTTGGCGCGAGGGAGCTGAGGGACAAGTACTACTTGTTCTGGTCGAGGGAGACGAAGGCTCACCCGCGCACTATGGTCCTCCCCGCTGAAGCCTGCGACATGTTCCCGGGAGGTTACCCTTATTTTGCTCTGTTCTTCCATTGCGGTCTCTGCCCTCCGTACTCTGAGTTCTTCTGCGACGTTATGAACACGTATGGATTCCATCTTCTAGATTTCACTCCGAACGCAGTCTTAACCTTGGCCGTTTTCGCACATCTGTGCGAAAACTTTGTCGGAGTCACCCCCAACGTAGCTCTCTTCCGCCATTTCTTCACACCTCAAGTAGAGTCTGGATCTCCTCTGTCTGGTGGCATCTCTTGGATCTTTAGGCTCAACAAGAAAGAGGCGTACTTGATTGGAGAGCTCCGCGGCAAGTGGGAGGAGTGGAGGGCCAATTGGTGCTGGGTTATGGAAGATGAACCTCAGCAATTTACCTCCCCGCGCCGAGCTGCAATAGTGCGCGGCAAGGATTGGAGTGACCTGGCCCCGGAGGACGAGAAGCTAAAGGTTGCCATCACTAGGATCCTCCGCCTCCGGCAAGCCAATCTTACTGTAGGGGAGGTCGGGGCAGATTTACTTCGCCGGCGCATCGCTCCCTTGCAGGAGAGGAAGCGGTCTGCTTGGGAGTTCGGCAACGCGGCAGACTGTATGAGGCTACGCCCCGGCCTCAACTACAACTTCACTGTCTTGGAGCTAAAGGGGATGATCCGGGAGCTATTCAAGCATGACCCCAAGCACCCGGAGTGGTTTGCCCCGTCTTGGGGAGTAGTTCCACTATGTAACAACTCTTCTCTTAGTGCCATCCGCGCGGCAATGCCGCTGTGCGACTCCCACGGTGTTGATCCCACTTGGCTGGCGCCTTCTGACGAGACTGCACAAACTTTCTTTGACAACTTGGTTGAGCTGCCGATCAATCTTGATGAGAAGAAGGGTCTCACCCGCGACACCACCGACCGGGATTTGGCGTATATCGCCACCAGGATGGAGGAGGCAGCCGCAGCTGAGGCCGCGGGCGAGTTCGGGTACTCCTTGGACGAGGCGGACGCAGCGGACGCGGTGAGCCGGGCCGAGGAGGAAGAGATCCTCAAACTGCTGAGGCCTGCCGGGCAGTCTGCCGGGACGAGCGAGGCTGCCGGGTAGGGCACAGAGTCAAGTGAGCCCGCCGAGGAGGACGCCGAATTGGGCGACGACTCGGGCGACCCTTCAGAAGACTCAGGCGGGTCTTTGGGCCTCGACGACGCCTCCTCATCCTCGGAGAATTCTCCGCCACCACCAAGTCCCCCAGCTCCAGCGAGGAGGCGTCCCCGCAGAGCTGCAGTCGTGGCGGAGCGTTCGGCGGCCCCGCGGCCGCAGCGCCGTCTGACGCGCGCCACCGTGGCGGGCAAGGCCGTCAAGGGAGCGCCCCGCGCCTCTGCAACAGCTGGAGGAGGGTCTTCGCGCTCTGGTTCCACGGCTTCTTCCGCTCCTCGGGCCTCGGCGACGACCGGAGCGGGGTCTTCGCAGACCATCGACCCAGCGCCCGCCAAGCGCCCGAGGGAGCCTTCCCCTCCAGCTCCTCGCGCCGGAGCGCGCGAGGCAGATTTCGACTTCTCCGTCCTCAGCTCCGACGAGGAGGAGGAAGAGTAAGTGGAGCAACTCTTATTTTTCTTCAGTTTGCCGTTCTTGTCTTGAATCTTCCTTGTCTGATTTTGCTCGATGCCTGCCCTTCAGGACCTTGGCACAGAGGGTGGCGAAGAGGGCCAAGATCCCGGTGGTCGACCTCGAGGACGATCCCGTCGCAGCGGCAGAGGATGCGCCAGCGACGAGCCTGCCGGACCAGCCAGCTGCCCCGCAGGGCAGCCCCCAGCGTAAGTCCTTTGTTTACTTTTTCGCTTGTTGGGCGCGCGTGGGCTTCTCATCCTTGCTAATGTCTTGTTTGCTTGTTGACTCGTGCAGAAGTGGAGCCGCAGCCTCAGGAGCGTCAAGAGACTGCTCCCGATGAGCCGCTCGTCCCACCCTCCCCGCCAAGGAGGAGCTCCCCGGCGAGAGTGAGCGCTTCGCCAAGGGCGGGTACTCCGCCAAGGGCGAGTACCCCGCCAAGGGCGAGCACCCCGACAAGGGTGGGCACCCCGCCAAGGGAAGGCCCCAGCGGCCCTCCGCCGGCGGGGACCACTACTACGCCGCCAAGGGAGAACTCCCCGGCAAGGATCCCCGTAGAGGAAGAGGCCCGCGCAGGTAACCCTTGTACTTTTCTTCTCTTGAATTCTTCTTTTTGGATATTTGCTTGACGATTCTTCTTTTCTTTTTCTTCTGTCAGATTCGCCCGCCCCGGAGCCGATGGAGACAGAGGCCATCGCCGAGGAGGACGCGCGCGGCGACGCCACCACCGCTGAAGGGATGGCCGGCGCCGACGAGCCAGCCGCTGATGAGACCGCCGCGGCAGCCGGGAAAGGGACCGGCGACCGCACTGACGGCCCTGAGGCCGCAGGAGCGCCGGACGCTGCGCCGGCCGCCGACCCTCCCGCTGCCGCGACCGGGTCAGGTGTCTATCTGGAGGCCGCCAACGGGGTCTTCATCCAAGTCCCGTGGGCATCTTCGTCAAGGGCGCCCGTAGAGGGGGAGAGCTTCGATGGAGAAGTCCTTGCCTCCGCCGGGCTGAGGCTTGTCGACGCGCCCGGCAGCAGCAATGAGCCCGAGGAGGTGCAGCTTCTGCGCCGGCTTCTGGCCTTATACCGCGCCAGGCAGGCCAAGCTGGAGTCCCGAGAGGCTCTAGCTGCCAAGGCTGGCGTCGATCTGGAGAAGCGCGCCGAGGAGCTCCGCGCCGCCAACCAAGCGGCTCTCCGGAACTTGGCGGAGGAGCGGGAGGAGCTCGCCGAGGCGCACCAGGCGTTCATCCTCGAGAAGGCCGAGGCTGAGGAGCAGCAACGACTAGCCGCCGAGGATCTGTCTCGGCGGGAGGGAGAGCTCAGGCAGCGGAAGGTCGACCTCGATAGCCACGAGGACGACCTTACCGCGCGCGAGCAGTCCATTGGCGGGGCTCTGCAGGAGGCGAGGGACGCCACTGCTGCCGCAGAGACCGCCAAGAGGGACTTGGAGGCGAGGGTGGCGCAGTTGGAGACGAGCTTGAAGACGAGCGAGGAGAGGATTGCCGCGCTCACGTTGGCGAGGGAGAAAGACGCCCACACCCACTCGGAGCTGCAAGTCCGCCTCTCCGACAAGGGCCAGGAACTCACCACCGCCAAGGATTCCATCGTGGACTTGGAGCTGAAACTGTCCACCCTCACTGAGTCGCTTGACGGGGCCCGGAACAGGGAGACGAAGCTGAAGGAAGATCTCCGGGCTGAGAGGGCACTGTTAGAGAGCGCCGCCCTCACGCAGAACAACTTCAGGCAGACGGTGGAGCAGTGGACCGAGGAGCTCGTCACCTCCGCCGCCAACATCGACAAGGAGATGGTGGCGCTGGGGACGGAGCACCTCGTGTACTCCCCCGACGAGAACCTCCCCCACAGCGCCAAGCTGAGCTTGTTTTTCAGAGGAGTGGCGCCAGCCCTCGCGCAGCTACGGGAAAGGCTCCCCACGCAGCTGGCGAACGAGGCGCGCATGCTTTGCACGGGTACTGTGGAGCGAGTGTTGACGAAGATCGTCTACCGCAACCCCGGGATCAACCTTGAGAGCGTCCTCCGGACCTTGCCGCCCGACGCTGACCAGGAGGCGTTGAAGGCCCAAGTTGCCCACATCGTGGCCAAGGTGG
Source organism: Secale cereale (assembly GCA_902687465.1). Classification (NCBI taxonomy): domain Eukaryota; kingdom Viridiplantae; phylum Streptophyta; class Magnoliopsida; order Poales; family Poaceae; genus Secale; species Secale cereale. The sequence goes on from LR738716.1 coordinate 106,829,871, forward strand.
GGAAGATCAGGAGGGTTGACGGCGACCGTGTAGACTAGGCTTTCTTCTTTCTGCTTCCCTTGCCGCTGTCAATTAAGTCACGGACAGTAGTTTGTTAGAACAGCGACAAGTCATCTTGTAATATAACTTTATTTTGGGTAGTTAATGCGGAGTCATTTCCTTGTTCAACTCCTTTACTTTGTATGCCATCACCCTTCGCTTTTAGGGAACTTGCCGGCAAAGGGGCCCTTGCCGCGAGCGCCGAGTGCAGAACTTCAGCAGCCTGCTGGCAATGCCCCTGCCGTCAAGAAACCTTACCTCAACTAGTCGCAACACACTTAGATTGTTGAGCGAACTCGAAAACGAAGTAAGGGCGCGACACTTGTCGCAGCTCACTTAGGCCGTTGAGCGTGCTCGAAACAAAGTAAGGGCGCGGCTAGCCACGGGTAGGTTCCTCCGCGCACAGGTTTTCCATACAAAGTGTGGTCGTTCAAGGAAGATAACTAAGATTTTTAAAATTTTGAATGCTCAAACTTTGGCAACTTAGCTTTCGTGGGTTGTTTGCTTCCCGGCAAGGCTTTCCTTTCTTGAACAACACTTGGTCCATACCACCATACCACTGTCTCCTTCCCCCCGGCAAACTTGTGCGCGAGGAACACTTCTTCTGCTTGAGAGAAAAAGGAAAAAGGGAGGAAACACAGATATGGAGCCTTGCGGCTTGTTATTGCTTACCGGGGGTGTGTGCTGCACAAGGTGTCAGATAACACATGCAAGAAAACGGAAAGGCATGAAATGACAAGTCGTGCGAAGCACAAAAGTTTTACTGATGCACGGGGTGTGCGCCCGGCTTTGTACAAAGGTTTACATGCAACAGCGGCAAGACTTGTACAAAAGGTGGTTGCCGGAGCGGATCATGGCAATCACGCCTCATGGGTGAAACTTGCGAAGACGCTCAATGTTCCAGGAGTTGCTCACCAGTAAGCCTTTTTCGGTCTCAAGGCGGACAACGCCGGGCCTTGTGACTTGTCTCACCCGATAAGGGCCTTCCCACTTCGGCGTCAACTTGTTGGAATTCTTGGCGGACTGAACGCGCCGAAGAACAAGGTCGCCTTCCTCGAGACTTCTGGCTCTAACTTTGCGGCTATGGTAGCGGCGCAAAGCTTGCTGGTATCGAGCAGCTCGTACAGCAGCCTGAAGACGGTTCTCCTCGAGGTGCAGTGCATCATCTTGCCACAGCTGTTCTTGCTCGAGCTCATCATAAGCGAGCACTCGAGGAGACCCGTATACGAGTTCCGTGGGGAGAACTGACTCTGCTCCATAGACAAGAGCAAAGGGTGTCTGCCCGGTGGCTCGATTTGGTGTCGTCCTGATTGACCAAAGAGCCGCCGGTAACTCCGCAATCCAGTTTCTTCCGCACTTGTGCAGCCTGTCGAAAGTTCTTGTCTTGAGCCTGCACAACACTTCAGCGTTTGCCCTCTCCGCTTGACCGTTGCTCCTTGAGTGAGCAACAGAAGCGAAGCAGACCTTGGTGCCAAGGTCTTGGACGTATTGCATGAAGGTGCGACTTGTGAACTGTGTGCCGTTGTCGGTGATGATCCTGTTAGGGATTCCGAAACGGCAAACGATTGACCTGAAGAACTTGACTGCTGACTGTGCGGTCACCTTTCTCACTGGTTCCACTTCCGGCCACTTTGTGAACTTGTCGATAGCGACGGACAAGTACTCAAAGCCCCCGACTGCGCGGGGAAAGGGGCCGAGGATGTCGAGCCCCCAGACCGAAAAGGGCCAGGACAAAGGGATTGTCTGGAGAGCTTGAGCTGGCTGGTGTATTTTCTTGGCATGGAACTGGCACGCTTCACACCTGGTTACTTGTGCAGTTGCATCTTGGAGGGCTTCTGGCCAAAAGAAACCTTGCCGGAACGCCTTCCCGGCAAGTGCTCTTGCGCCAATGTGGTGGCCACATATGCCTCCATGTATCTCTGCCAACAGCTTCTGTCCATCTTCCCGGGAAATGCACTTCAATCTGACACCACTGAGTCTTCTTCTGTACAGTTCATTGCCGACGAACTGGTACATACTTGACTGCCTGGTTATTCTCTCTATCTCTTCTGGCTCTTCGGGAAGTTCTCCAGTTTGAAGAAAACGGACAATTTGCTGTGCCCAGGTTGGAGCTTGAGGCTCAACAACAAGGACTAAAGGCATCAGTGCTGCTGCGGGAACGTCAGCTTCTACGGCAAGAACCTGCGGCTCTGCCGGAGCTGGACGTTCCCCGGCAAGCCCGCCGGGGCAAGACTTGTCGGGAACGCCTGCTTCAACTGTACGAACCCTAGGGTCCGCAGGAGCAGATTGTTCCTCAGCAACTTGGTCGTTGATCTTGGGGACCTTGGCGGCGGCTTCAGGAAGATCCGCCGGCAAGTAGTCGCCGAAGACCAACTTTCTCTTCTTGCTTTGCCCAATTGATGGTGTAACGGATGGCTGAGTTAGCTTGAGCATGAAGGTTCCTGGTTCCACAGGTAGCTTCAATGCAGCACACTTTGACAGGCCGTCTGCGATGTCATTTTGAGCCCTCGGAACATGCTCCATCTGTATGCCTTCAAAGTGATCTTCAAGCTTTCTCACTTCGTCAACGTAAGCTTCCATCAATGGGCTCTGGTAGCTCTTGTTTACTTGTCAGACTACCAACTGCGAATCCCCTCGCACAATCAGCTTCTTGATCCCAAGTTCAGCCGCAATTCTGAGGCCGGCAAGCAAACCTTCATACTCTACAGTATTGTTTGTCGCTTGCTCCTTGGGAAAGTGCATTTGGACAACGTACTTGAGGTGCTCTCCGGTGGGTGCGACAAGCAGCACACCAGCACCGACGCCTTGCAGCGAGAAGGCACCATCGAAGTACATTATCCATTCTTTGCTTGCTTCTTTGGCGGGGATGCTTGTCTCTGGAACTTCTTCGTCTGGCGTTGGTGTCCATTCTGCTATGAACTCCGCCAATGCTCTGCTCTGGATAGTTGAAGTACTCTCAAACTTAAGACCAAAGCTTGACAGCTCCAGTGCCCACTCGACAATCCTTCCTGTTGCTTCGGGATTTTGCAATATCCTCTTCAGCGGAAAGCGAGTGACCACTGTTATCTCATGTGCTTGGAAGTAATGGCGCAGCTTTCTCGAGGCCATGAGGAGACCGAAAAGCAGCTTCTGCACCCCAGAGTATCTTGACCTAGCCCCCTGCAAGAGGGAACTGACAAAATAAACTGGGCGCTGCACCATCTTCTTTCGCACTTTTCCTTACATCTGCGCAGACTCATCCTTGTCGGGGCCAGAGCTTGTCGGGGAAGCCCCCTGCTTGTCATTGGATGTGCTTGCCGGGGCTGTTGGCTCCTCCTCTGCCTCCCTTTCCGCTACCAACGCAGCACTAACCACTTGATTGGTCGCTGCTAAGTACAGCAGCAACTTCTCTTGTGGCCTAGGTGCGACAAGTATTGGAGTGGAGGACAGGTACCCTTTCAAGCCTTGCAGCGCTGCCTCCGCTTCCGGAGTCCATTTCATTGGACCTGCCTTCTTCAAGATTTTGGAAAACGGAGGGCGCGTTCTGCAGACTTAGAAATGAACCTGCTGAGGGCAGCCACACAACCAGCAAGTCTCCGTACATCCTTGACGCGCTTCGGGGCTTCGATCTGCTCGATGGCTTTGATCTTGTCGGGATTAGCTTCAATCCCCCTCTGGGACACAAAGAACCCGAGAAGCTTGCCGGAGGAGACTTCGAAGACGCACTTCTCGGGGTTGAGCTTGAGTTGTATCTTGCGCAGGTTTGCAAAGGTTTCTTCTAGGTCTTGAATCAGGGTATCTTTGTCCTTGCTCTTGACCACTATATCATCCATGTAAGCTTCTACATTCCTGTGTATCTGTGGCTCAAAAGCAGTGTGGACTACCCTTGCAAACGTTGAACCCGCATTCTTCAATCCAAAGGGCATGCGTATGAAGCAATAAGTGCCACATGGAGTAATGAACGCGGTCTTCTCTTCATCTTCCTCAGCCATGAATATCTGGTGGTACCCGGAGTATGCATCAAGAAATGAAAGCAACTCACATCCAGCCGTGGAGTCAATGATCTGGTCAATGCGCGGCAAGGGAAATGGATCCTTGGGATAAGCTTTATTCACATCAGTGAAGTCTATACAAAGCCTCCACTTCCCATTAGCTTTGCGCACGACAACTGGATTGGCCAGCCACGTGGGATGAAGTACACCTCTAACAAGGCCTGCCGCTTCCAACTTCTTGATTTCTTCAGCTATAAACTCTTGGCGCTCCACCGCTTGCTTCCTGACCTTCTGCTTGACGGGCCGCGCATGAGGACAAACGGCAAGCTTGTGCTCAATTACTTTCCTGGGAACACCGGGGATGTCAGACGGTTGCCATGCAAACACGTCCACATTCGCCCGCAGGAAAGCAACGAGCGCACTTTCCTATTTAGGATCAAGCGTAGCACTGATGGTGAAGGTACCACTAGTGCCGTCCTCCTTGGCGGACGCCTTTTTGGTTGCAGGTGGAGCAGCCATTCCTTTCTTAAACTTCGACGACAGCGCAGCACTCCGAAGAGGTGCGTTTGCCGGAGTGGGCTCCAGAGCTCTTGCCGGACTTGGTTTTGTTCTTCCCCCCGGGAGCTTCAGCGGCAAGTGTCTTGCTGTCTGCCGCGGCTGCTGCATCTCGGTAGATCTTGTCGGCGCAGATAAGCGCGTCCTTCTTGTCGCTGGGGACAGAGATGACGCTTATTGGCCCTGGCATCTTGAGCATGTTGTAGGCGTAGTGAGAGGCTGCCATGAACTTGGCGAGCGCCGGATGGCCAAGTATCCCATTGTATGGCAACGGGATATCGGCAACGTCGAAGGTGATCCTCTCAGTCCTGAAGTTTAGCTCTCCGCCAAAGGTTACTGGCAGTGTAATCTTCCCCTTCGGCTTGCTCCTTCCCGGGTTGATCCCTTGGAACGTGCCGGTTTCTTCAAGCTCGCTGTCGGGGATCTGCAGCTTCCGGATTACAGCGGAGGAGATCAAGTTCAGGCCGGCCCCACCGTCAACCAGCATCTTGGTGACCTTGAGGTTGCGGATGGTTGGCGAAACCAACATCGGCAAGCACCCGACCGCAGTTGTGCGGTCAGGGTGATCCTCAAGGTCAAAGATGATGGGCGTGCTGGACCACTTCAGTAGCTTGCGCGACTCGACGGGTGGCTCTGCTGCATTCACTTCCCGCACCCATTGTTTGAGTTGGCGGTGGGAAGTATGCAGAGAGGCACCTCCATCGACGCACATAACTTTTGTGGCCTTCTGGAACTCCTGCTCGCTGTTGTCTCCGTCATCCATGTCCTCGTCGTCGTCTTCTTCTTCGTCCTTGTCGTGGCCGCGGGGAGGTCTATCTCCTTGCCGCTGCTTGGCCTTGCCGCGGCGTCCTCCCCGGCCATTGAATGGCCGCTTCTTGCCGGACTCTCCTCCACCTCCTTGGGCCTTCTCCTTGTCGCGTCACTCGTACTCAGCCTTCTGCTGCTCGACGAGGTATTCGACCCTTTTGCAGTTCTAGAGATCGTGGCCCTTGGTACGGTGGATCTTGCAGTACTGCTTGTCGGAGCCGTCCTGCTTGTCGGCGGCGGCTACAGTGGCAGCCTCCTTGCCGGAGCCACCAGCCTGAGCTTTCTTGGCGCCAGCCTCCTTGCCGGACTGCTCCACAGCCAGTACTTCTTTGTTCTTCTTCTTCTTGTTCCGCCGCCGGTTTTTCCTTGCCGGGGCGGCATCCTCACTGTCCGTTCCTCCTGCTCCAACATCCTCTCCGGGGAGTCTCCTCCCCTCTTCAGCGCGTGCACACTTGTCAGCCAGAGCGTAAAGCTCACTGACGTCTCGTATCTTGCACATCGCCATCTCCTCCCTCATCCGACGGTTACGCACGTTCTGATGGAACGCGCTAATAACCGCGGCAGGGTGGACGTCCGGGATGTTGTGCTGGACGCGGCTGAATCTCTGGATGTATTTCCGCAGGGACTCTCCTTCCTTCTGGGCTAGAATGTGAAGGTCGCTCTCCTGGCCGTGGGGCTTGTGGCCGCCCGTGAAGGCGCCGACAAACTGGTGGCACAGGTCTGCCCAAGAAGAGATGGAGTTCTCCAGCAAGTGCATGAGCCAAGATCTGACATTGGGCTTGAGCACAAGCGGGAAGTAGTTTGCTAATATCTTCTCATCCCGTCCCCCGGCAGCCTGCACCGCAATGGTGTAGATGCTAAGGAACTCTGAGGGATGGGTCTTGCCGTCGTACTTCTCGGGTACGTCGGGCTTGAAGTTCTTCATGCTGGGCCACTGGACTTGCCACAGCTCTCGGGTGAACGCAGGGTAACCTGCCGTGTACGGCAAGTCGCCTGGTTCACGGCGCGCGTGCATGTCGACAGCGGTCCCAGCGCGTTGGTCGGACTGTCGTCGCGCTTCTCTTCGAAGCTCGATGCGAGTCCGAGCGTCTTCTTGTCGCCTGTCGTCGAGGACTTGGCGTTGATCGCGGCGGGCTCGTGGATCCGACGACGCCGTGGAGTCGTCGTCGATGTTGATCCGGCAAGTCGGCGATTTCTACTTCCGCGGCGGGGAGTGCACGGTAGTTGCACCCCCGACGGTCTTGTCTCCATCAGCCCGCGCCTGGCTGACTTGCCGCGGCCGTGATGTTGCCGGCTGCTGCGGCGTGTCGTTGTTGGCGAAGGCGATGATGCTTTGAATGGTAGCCCTCCAGTCTTCGGCCTTGTCTGCCGCTGGAGGGAAGTCGAGGAGCAGCTGAGCTCTAGCGAGAGCTTCTGCTGGAGTGGAGGGGAGCGGTGGCGAACGGTGCGAGGAGCGAGATATGCTCGGACTTCTAACAGCGTTAGAAGGAGCAGGGTCTCGCCCCGGCGACCGCGCCTTGCTCGTGCCAGCACGTTGGCCTTGAGCGTCCCGCGACCCGCCAACTTGGCCTTGTCCTAGCAAGCGGATGGTACCCTGCGTACCATGCCGCTGCCGTTCCGGCACCTCCTGAGAGGGGCGCGGTGCGTGCATAGACACCGAGGTCTTGGAGTGGGCTCGGTCGTCCGTCTTGTCCTTGGACTTGGCGGCGCCGTGAGTTTCCTCGCCGGCGTCCATCCTTCCGCCAGCGTCCACCCCACCAACCGTTGGTTCTGATGGTGGTGGGATCGACGCGGACGGGCCTCCGACCTCCGAAGCCTTCTTCTTCGGCGGCATGCTGATGTAGTCGATGAGGTTGATGAAGTTGACGAAGCTGTTGAAGGTTGCGCCCGCGTGAACGCCGGATCAGGTTCACACAACCTTGACGCCCTCTACCTGGCGCGCCAAAGATGTCGGGGAAACTGATCGCCCACGAACACCTATGGGAGCGGAGCCCCTTTTCGGTACGGCAAGGGAGCGGAGGGAGCACAAAGAGCGGATCGAGGCACACACGCGGGCAGTTTACCCAGGTTCGGGCCGCACGGATGCGTAAGACCCTACTCCTGCTTTGGTTTTGTTATTGAGTTCTTGGCTCGGGAGCAAGAAGATCTACAGTACTGGCTACACCGAGCGTGGGAGTGATCAAACTTCCGAACCTCCTCTACGTTGTGCATGGGCCTCCTTTTATAGGTCAAGGGGTCACCGACAGGTGGCAACGTAGTTGAGGGTAAAAACGTAAAAGTGGTGGTAGTTGTAATAGTGGATGTATAGTGCTCTATACCTAACCTAGACGGTGGGGGACAAAGGCATTGAATGCCCGTCGCCGTCGCCCCAAATAGTGTAAAAAGCGTCCGTCCGGGCGTCTCCGTTCGCCATGACGGAGGCCTTGTCATCGTGGCTTGCCACCGTGTCCCCCAGGCTGCACAACCTTCTGCCACGTGCCCCTGGAAGGGCCCCAGGGCGACGCGTGGCCGGATGAGCTGGAGCGCGGGCACACAGTGGAAGCTTGCCGCGGCAAGCGCCTTGCCGCGGTCGCTACCTTGCCGGGCCCGGAAGCTTGTCGCTCTCCGGGTCTTGCCGGGGCGCGCGATGCGCCACGACATGTCTTCTGAAATGCTGTTCTTTGGCCTCCCTGGCAAGCTCCTCTTGCCAGGGTCTTGTGCTAGAGGGGTGGTCTTGAGCCTGGAGCGGCCTTCCCGGCAAGCTCCTCTTGCCGGGGTCTTGTTTCTTAACTTGAATACTTTGTTCTTGAATGGCTCCAAAGGAACTAGAGTGGGCTTTGGTGAGCGCGTGGTGAGCCCTGCCACGGGACGCTGCTACTGTCCGTGCACAAGTCGGGATACTAAGGTACCCCTACTTTAGTACACCGACATATATGAACCATAGAGAACTTGGATTACAGTAGGTTTAATACCAATATAAACAATGAATGAATTCCTTGCTGTACCTTTGAGTGGTGGTTTGCTTTCTCTTACTAACAGAGCTCGCGAGAATTTTTGTCTAAGTTTTGTGTTGTGAAGTTGTCAAGTTTTGAGTATTGCTTTGATGGACTATGGAACAAGGAGTAGCAAAGGCCTAAGCTTGGGGATTCCCATGGCACCCCAAGTAAATTCAATATAATCAAAAGCCTAAGCTTAGGGATGCCCCGGGAAGGCATCCCCTCTTTTGTCTTCATCCATCGGTAACTATACTTGGAGCTATATTTTTATTCGCAACATGTTATGTGTTTTGCTTGGAGCGTCTTGTATAATTTGAGTCTTTGCTTGTTAGTTTGCCACAATAATCCTTGCTGGACACACCTATTTGAGAGAGTTAAATATGGCCTAGAAATTGTTAGAACACTCTATATGCTTCACTTATATCTTTTGAGTAGAATAGTTTTTGCTCTAGTGCTTCACTTATATCTTTTAGCGCACGGTGGTGGCAATATTTTGTAGAAATTAATGAACTCTCATGCTTCACTTAGATTTATTTGAGAGTCTATTAAAACAGCATGGTAAAGTGTTTAGGCTAAAGAAACTAGTCTTCACATGATAAACATCCAATGTCAATGTAGTAAAAAAATTCACATCAAGTGCATTGAGTAGAAAGAGATGTTGGATGCTTGATAATTGTTTTGAGACATGAGGATAGAGATATTAGTCATGCTAGTGGAGTAATTATGAAATTGAGAAATATTTGTGTTAAGGTTGGTGATTCCCGTAGCATGCACGTATGGTGAACCGTTGTGTGACTAAGTTAAAGCATGAGGTATTTCTAGAGTGTCAACCTTTGTGTGGAGGTCGGGGGCGCGCGATGGTTAACTCCTACCAACCTCCCCCCTAGGGGCATGCGTTGTGCTTTGTTTTGATGACTCGTAGATTTTTGCAATAAGTATATGAGTTCTTATGACTAATGTTGTGTCCATGGATTATACACACTCTCACCCTTCCACCATTGCTAGCCTCTCTTGTGCCGCGCAACTTTCGCCCGTGCCATAAACCCTCTATATATCCTTCCTCAAAACAGCCACCATATTATTCCTCAAAACAGCCACCATACCTACCTATCATGTTATTTCCATAGCCATTCCGAGATATATTGCCATGCAACTTTCCACCATTCCGTTCATATGACACGCATCATATTGTCATATTGCCATGCATGATCATGTAGTTGACATAGTCGTTCTGGAAAAGCCACCATGCATAATTTTTCATACATGTCACACATGATTCATTGCTTATGCCGGTACACCGCCAGAGGCATTCATGTAGAGTCATACTTGTTGTAGTATCGAGTTGTAATATCGAGTTGTAATAAAAAGTGTGACGATCATCATTACTAGAGCATTGTCCCGTGTGAGGAAAGGCCAATAGAAAAAAAGAGATGGCCCAAAAAAAATAGAGAGGGGCTAATAAAAAATGAGAAAGCCCCTCCAAAAAAATGAGAGAAAAGAGATAAGGGACAATGCTACTATCTTTTTCCACACTTGTAATTCAAAGTAGCACCATGATCTTAATTGTAGAGAGTCTCATGATTAGTCACTTTCATATACTAGTGGGAATTTTCATTATAGAACTTGGCTTGTATATTCCAACGATGGGCTTCCTCAAATGCCCTAGGTCTTCGTGAGCAAGCAAGTTGGATGCACACCCACTAGTTTCTTTTGTTGAGCTTTCATTCATATTTAGCTCTAGTGCATCCGTTGCATGGCAATCCCTACTCACTCACATTGATATCTATTGATGGGCATCTCCATAGCCCGTTGATACGCCTAGTCGATGTGAGACTATCTCCCTCTTTTTCTCTTCTCCACAACCACCTCTATTCCACCCATAGTGCTATGTCCATGGCTCACGCTCATGTATTTTGTGAAAGTTGAAAGGTTTGAAAAGATAGTGCATGAAAACAAATGCTTGGCAGAAATCGGGGTTGTGCATGATATGAATATTTTGTGTGATAGCAAGAGAGCATAGCCAACACTATATGATTTTGTAGGGATAACTTTATTTAGCCATAGTATTTTGAGAAGACGTGATTGCTTCTTTAGTATTGCTTGAAGTATTGTTATTTCTTATGTCAATATAGACTTTTATCTTGAATCTTTCAGATCTGAACATTCATGCCACAATTAAGAGAATTACATTGAAAAACTATATTGGTTAGCATTCCACATCAAAAATTCTTTCTTTTTCATTTACCTACTCGAGGACGAGCAGGAATTAAGCTTGGGGATGCTTGATACATGTCCAATGTATCTATAATTTTTGATTGTTACATGCTATTATTTATGAAGTCTTAGATGTTTAATGGGCTTTATCATTCAATTTTGTATCATTTTTGGGACTAACCTACTAACCCAAAGGCCCAGTCCAGATTGCTGTTTTTTTGCCTATTTCAGGGTTTTGCAGAAAAGGAATATCAAACAGTGTCCAAACGGAATGAAACCTTTGCAGGAGATATTTTTGGAGGAAATCACGCGAGATAGACTTCGGGGCCAAGCCAGAGGGCAGGGGGCCCACCCTCGAGGGTGGTGGGCGCGCCCCCTGCCTCGAGGGCAGGCCCGGTGGCCCCTGGTGCCCCTCTTCCTCCTATATATGCCTACGTACTCCAGAAACTCCATGCACAGAGAGAAAACCCTAATTCCACCGCCATAGCAGCTGTTCCCGTGGAGATCCCATCTTGGAGCCTATTCCGGGAGGGGGATCCATCATGGGGGCCTTCATCATCATCATCATCGCCCTCACCATGAGTTGTGAGTAGTTTACCATAGACCTTCGGGTCCATAGCTAGTATCTAGATGGCTTCTTCTCTCTCTCCAGATCTCAATACAAAGTTCTCCTCGGTCTTCGAGGAGATCTATTCGATGTAATCTCTTTTTGCGGTGTGTTTGTCGAGATCCGATGAATTGTGAGTTTATGATCAAGGTTATCTATGAAAGATATTTGGTTCTTCTTTGAACTTTTTATGTGTGCTCATAATATCTTTGCAAGTCTCTTCGAATTATTGGTTTGGTTTGGCCTACTAGATCTATAGTTCTTACAATGGGAGAAGTGCTTGGCTTTGGGTTCAATCTTGCGGTGTCCTTTCCCAGTGACAGTAGGGGCAGCAAGGTACATATTGTATTGTTGCCATCGAGGATAAAAAGATGGGGTTTCAATCATATTGCTTGAGTTTATCCCTCTACATCATGTCATCTTGCTTAAGGCGTTACTCTGTTCGTATGAACTTAATACACTAGATGCATGCTGGATAGCTGTCGATGTGTGGAGTAATAGTATTAGATGCAGGCAGGAGTCGGTCTACTTGTCTCGGATGTGATGCCTATATACAATGATCATGCCTAGATAGTCTCATAATTATTCGCTTTTCTATCAATTGCTTGATAGTAATTTGTTTACCCGCCGTAGAATATCGCTATCATGAGAGAAGCCACTAGAGAAAACTATGCCCCTCGGGTCTATTCTCAACATATCAATCTACATCTACTTTACTTTTCTTGCTTTTATTTGTTGTTTTATTAAACAAAAAAATACCAAAAATATTATCTTATCATCTCTATCAGATCTCACTCTCGTAAGTGACCGTAAAGGGATTGACAACCCCTTATCGCGTTGGTTGCGAAGTTCTTATTTGTTTGTGCAGGTGCGAGGGACTGGCGTGTGGTCTCCTACTGGATTGATACCTTGGTTCTCAAAAACTAAGGGAAATACTTACGCTACTATGCTGCATCTCCCTTTCCTCTTCGAGGGAATACAACGCAAGCTCAAGAGGTAGCAAGGAGGCATCCCCCCAGTCCAGAGTCACATACGTTAATGTATCTAGCCTCCAAGAAATCCCAATCAGCTACTCGCAAGGAGGAAAAGGTCACAGGAACCCCAAGATATTTCATAGGAAAGTGTCCTATTTGACAATAAAAAATATCAGCATCACCCCCCACACACATGATTTCACTTTTCTGAAAGTTAATCTTGAGCCCAGACATGAGCTCAAAAGTATATAGCAACAGTTTCAAATTCACAG
>LR738716.1:106842294-106861511 GCA_902687465.1 Secale cereale
GTCATCTTGCTTAAGGCGTTACTCTGTTCGTATGAACTTAATACACTAGATGCATGCTGGATAGCTGTCGATGTGTGGAGTAATAGTATTAGATGCAGGCAGGAGTCGGTCTACTTGTCTCGGATGTGATGCCTATATACAATGATCATGCCTAGATAGTCTCATAATTATTCGCTTTTCTATCAATTGCTCGACAGTAATTTGTTTACCCGCCGTAGAATATCGCTATCATGAGAGAAGCCACTAGAGAAAACTATGCCCCCCGGGTCTATTCTCAACATATCAATCTACATCTACTTTACTTTTCTTGCTTTTATTTGCTGTTTTATTAAACAAAAAAAATACCAAAAATATTATCTTATCATCTCTATCAGATCTCACTCTCGTAAGTGACCGTAAAGGGATTGACAACCCCTTATCGCGTTGGTTGCGAAGTTCTTATTTGTTTGTGCAGGTGCGAGGGACTGGCGTGTGGTCTCCTACTGGATTGATACCTTGGTTCTCAAAAACTAAGGGAAATACTTACGCTACTATGCTGCATCTCCCTTTCCTCTTCGAGGGAATACAACGCAAGCTCAAGAGGTAGCAAGGAGGCATCCCCCCAGTCTAGAGTCACATACGTTAATGTATCTAGCCTCCAGGAAATCCCAATCAGCTACTCGCAAGGAGGAAAAGGTCACAGGAACCCCAAGATATTTCATAGGAAAGTGTCCTATTTGACAATAAAAAATATCAGCATCACCCCCCACACACATGATTTCACTTTTCTGAAAGTTAATCTTGAGCCCAGACATGAGCTCAAAAGTATATAGCAACAGTTTCAAATTCACAGCCTTATCCGGATCGTGTTCTATACAAAGGACAGTGTCATCTGCATATTGCAGAATAGCCACCCCATTTTCAATTAGATATGGTGCAAGCCCCACAATCAGTTTATTTTTCTGTGCTTGCAGCACCATTTTACACAAGCATTCGACATCTATATTAAACAGGAATGGTGACACGGGGTCTCCCTGCCTAACCCCTTTAAAACTTTTGAAGTAAGGTCCCATAGTGTTGTTCAGCTTGACACTAATTGTACCATCAACCATGACACTTTTAATCCACTTACACCAAGCGGTACCAAAACCTCTCATCTTTAGGCATTATAATAAGAAATCCCAATTTACCTTGTCATAAGCTTTCTCAAAATCAAGCTTTATAACAATGCCCACCTTTTTCTTAACATGAGTATGATGCAGTACCTCATGCAGGGACAAAACCCCATCCATATTACATCTATGTTTGATAAAAGCATTCTGATGTTTGCTAAATAACTTGTCAGCAAAAGGAACCACCCTATTATCTAGAACCTTAGTTATCAACTTGTAAGGGCATCTAAGCAAGCATATAGGTCTGAACTGTTGGATTTTATTGGACCCACTAATCTTGGGTAGTAGAGTTATAATACCATAGTTCAGCCTAGAGACATCAAGTTCCCCCGCATGAAAAGTAGTAAATATTCTCATAATGTCTGTTTTCACAATTTCCCAACACTGCTGGTAAAACTCAGCAGGGATATTATCTGGGCCAGGCGCCCTGTTGCTTTTCATAGAAAATAGATCTTTCTTCACTTCTTCCTCCATAAAAGTTCTAGTGAGTATTTCATTATCTACATCATCAAGTTTCTCTTCCTCCCCCCACAATCCAGGATCAAGGTGAAACATGTTCCCCTGAGCAGGCCCGAACAAATTATTGTAGAAGTCAGTAGCATTCTCCAGGAGTCTACCAGTCCCCACAATCACTGTGCTCCCAGCATTAAGGGAATGAATAGTATTTCTCCGCTTATTACCATTAGCAATTTTCTGATAGTAAGCAGTATTACAGCCCCACCATGCAACCATCTCTGTTTTGATTGTTGCAACACAAATAATTCATCATTAATGAGGATCTCATTTAGCTCAACAAGGAGATTAGTTTTTTTGCAAAACATTTCATGGTCTACAATTCCTTCTTCTTCCAGCCTCTCAATAGACACAAGTTCCTCTCTAATTTTCTGCTTCCTATTTTTCTCGTGACCAAATTTACCAGACCCCAACCTTTAAAAAATATTGACTCTTTTGAGCTTGATATTCAAAATATCAATAGGATCACTAGCATTAACATGTTGATTCCAGATCTTATCAACTAAAGGAAGAAAATCCTCAGATTTTAACCAACTCAGCTCTAACCTAAACTCTCTCTTTTGTGGAGCTCTGATAACATGGTTATCCGAGGACAACAAGAGAGCATTATGGTCAGAAACTTCCCTAACAAGCATCCTCACATTAACTAGAGGAAACATATCCTCCCATTCATTACTCATAAGGATACGATCCAATTTCTCCAAGGTTGGATGAGCCTGATTATTGGACCAAGTGTATGCCCCTCCACTCATATGAGTATCATTCAAACACATCGTATTAATGATTGAGTTAAAGAGGTCGGAGTGTGTTGACTGGCGCCAACATTTGTTTTTCCCCATAATTCCTAAGAATGTTAAAATCACCCCTATCAGCAATGAAGTTTGAATGTGATAGCAGAAATCTGCAAATTCGCTAAGAAAATCACTTTTATCACAGTCATGAGCAGCCCCATAAACCGTACATAGTGTGACACCCCGAGACCGATGCGCCAGGTGTCAGCCAGTTATTCATCGCCGTTGCCTTGTCATCCGCTCGCGTGTTGCATCTTGCCATGTCATCATGTGTATTGCATCATCATGTTTTCAAAACTTGCATTCATCCGAGTCCGCCCGTCCTTTCCGTTGTCCGTTCTGAGCCCAGACACACTCGCCCGCGCCCGCGGCATCTTCGAATATTTATTTTATGAGTGGCCGGAAAATGTTCTCGGAATGGGGTGAAACTTGGTGTGTGGTCTTATTATAGCATAGGTAGACCGCCTGTCAAGTTTCGTCGCCTTTGGAGTTCGTTTGATAGCCCAACGGTTAACCGTGTTAACTGCCGGAAGCCTTTTCTCTTTTGGCCCAGCACCCCTTTCACAACAGCCCCCAAGCCCATTCTAACCCCCTCCATGCTCTTGGCCGTTCGATCACGATCGCGTGGCCGTGAACCGCTCCTCATTTGGACCCTCCTAGCTCCCTCTAGCTATAAAAACGTCCCTCCCGTCCAAATCTGGAAACCATAGTCCATTTTCCTCGATTTCCGCGCCCCTCCACAGCTCCACCGCGCGCCGGACATGTCCGCGCAGTAGCCACATCGCCCGGCCAATAGAAGCACACCACGTCCTCGGCCCCGCCGCCCGCAGCCAATTGGCACGCGCCACGTCGCCTCCCGCGCCCCACATCACCGCCGCGGGCCCGCGAGCCCATCCGGGGCTCTCCCCGGCCCGTGCCCGCGCGCCGCCGCCTTCGCGCCCCGCGCCTCCATCGCTTCCGCCGCCGGCTCACCGTCGGGCCCGCGCCCCGCTGGACCGCCGCCGCCAACTCCGCCGGCCGTCGCCGCCGCAGCTCCATTTCTCGCCGGTCAGAGGAGCTCCGCCGCCGCTGCTGCTCCTCCGCGTCGCCCGAGCCCCATGCCGGCCAGATTCGGCCGGGCGTGGCCGGATCCGCCCGCCGCCGGTTTTGCCCGCCGCCGCCGCCATGTCGGGATGAGCTGGGAGCTCGTCCAGCTCGCCTCGCCCGCTCGAGGGCCACCAGCGCCTCGTGGGCCGGCCACCATCGCCCACATGGGCC
The DNA here is from genome assembly GCA_902687465.1 of Secale cereale. Lineage (NCBI taxonomy): Eukaryota > Viridiplantae > Streptophyta > Magnoliopsida > Poales > Poaceae > Secale > Secale cereale. Next base: position 106,846,007 of record LR738716.1, read on the forward strand.
AGGGCCCATCCAGTCGTGTGCCTCCTCCTCCCTCAGGCCTGCTCTACCTCCTCCTCCTTCCGGCCCAAAGGCCATGGTGAGCGAGCCGGCCTAACCCTTGCTCTGTGCGCACTTTAGTTATATTGCGCCCGTCGTTTTTTTTCCAGAAAACTGTTAAGTCCCAGGAATTGCATAATATGTTGCAATGTTCATGTGGCCGTAACTATTTGTGTGTATGTCCAAATTGAGTGAATGATATGTCAAAATGGTCGTGGTGATATGCTCTTCGCTTTGTTCCATTGTGCCATGCTTGTTTGAGTTCATCTTGACGCTCTAATCTCTGTTGCAAGAGTGCTATAAGTTTAAAACTGCTGTTGACTATAGTTTTGTTGCATGCTTGTGAGTGTGATAACTTTGTGCATGTTTATCCAAATGGAGCATATGATATGTCAAAATGTTCATTGTGAAGTGCTCTACATGATGGTTGCTGTAGTATTCATGTTAGGCGTCATATTGCCATGTTAATCTCTGTTGCAAAAGTGCATGTGGCTGTTAAGTGCTGAAACATGTTGTGAGATGCCGATTTCACTTGCTCATTGCTATTGATGTGTTTGTCTTCATGCCACATGTCTAGATGTTTTAGAAGCTCTTTCATATGGTCTTTGCTGTGGTGCAATCTACTTTCCATGATATGCCTTGAGGTGACTTAAACAAGCTTGTAAACTTGCCATGTTGATGTTGTTGTTTTATACTTAGTGAAAAACTGCTAAGTCTGGAATCTGTTATAACCTGATGCCATGTTTGCTTGATGCCCCACTCCGATCCATGCTTGTTTTGGAGTGGACAATGAACATGTCTTGTTGTCCATGTTATTGTCTATCCATTCATGCCCTTGCTTGCATATTTGACCTGCTGTAGCGTATTTATTTCTTGCTCTCAAGTTGCTATAAATTTTACCTGTCAGCTTTTTATCAGCATGTTCAATTTGGTGAAGCTTGTTGTTATTGATCCATGCCTCCTATGGAGATGCTCCAATGGAGTTGTTTGATGTATGCTATGTCTATTACATGTCCATGATCTTTATATGCTTAGTGGAGTCGATATGCATGTTGTTTTGTGCCTCCGAAGGCGGCATCGTGATGATGTTTTTGCCTTCCCAGATTTTGGCTAAGTCTGGATAATTTTATTGCAACTTGCCATGCTTGGTTAATTGTGTTCCAGTAGGTTTTTGGGTGTGTTCTAAGTTCTTGCTTGTTAAGTAACATGTATACTTCACATCCATGCTTCTTTTTACCTTGTTTGGGTGCTGTAGCATATATTTACCTTGCTCCAAAGTTGCTATGTGGCTGTTAACTTCAGCTTTGCATTGTAACTTGTTTCATGTGCATGTGTTGAACCGTTGCTCCGTTTTGAGTGTGTCCTATATGAAACTTGTGTGATTTTGCATGTAGAAGCATAATATCATGTTGCTTACCTATTTGGAGTGTGTTTGCTTGATGTTTGGGTGCATCTTGCACCGTTGCCATGCTTGTCTTGTTTTGCTCATATCTTCTAGGCCGTAGCTCCGAATTAAAAAAACTTTATATGAAACTTGACTAGAATTTCGAGTAGATCATCATGGTGCATGTTAACTTGCTGTTTAACCACTTTAACTTAAAGTTTGTTCAGATCTGTACTATTTTCAAACGTGCATATGAGGACTTATTGGATTTCTTATAGGTTGATTCCAGCCCCATTTAAACTTGTTGTTTGTTGTTGTTCTTATGTGCTTCATCCCTTGCCATGTAATGCATCATATAGACTTGTCTTGCATCATACTTGGTTGAGCATCTTGTCATGTTCTTGTGTTGGGTGTTTACCATGTTGTGTGCTTTCTTCTCGCTAGTTCTTTCCGTTGCGATCGTGAGGATTCGTTCGTCTACATGTGGTTCGTCTTCGAGGCTTCTTCTTCGTCTTCTTCATGGACCCGTTCTTCTTCCTTGCGGGATCTCAGGCAAGATGACCATCACCTTGGATACCTTTAGTATCATTGCCATGCTTAGTTGTCTTGATGCTATCGTTATATGTCGCGCTACCCATCTTTATTATCAGCCCCTCTCCTTGTTGCCATGAAACCTCTAACCTTTGACACCTTCCCAGCAAACCGTTGTTTGGCTAAGTTACCCGCTTGCTCAGCCCCTCATATAGCGTTGTTAGTTGCAGGTGAAGATGAAGATCATTCCATGTTGGAACTTGTTGTTGGAATATCAGAATATCTATTATTATTATTAACACACCTATATACCTGGCAATGGGTGGAAGGCTTGGCCTTTTGCTCGGTGTTTTGTTCCACTCATGCCACCTTAGGAGCCGATAAACCGGCATTATGTTCCTTGATTTTGCGTTCCTTACACGGTTGGGTATATGGGGACCCCTTGACACTTCGTCTTTGAATAAAACTCCTCCAGCAAGGCCCAACATTGATTTTAATTTGCCTCATAATAACAACTTAATTAATTAATTAAATTTGCATAGGGGGTCGCGCCCTCGTGATTCTTTTCTACATAGCAGGGGGGCTAGTGCTGATGGTGTTGGTCCCAAACGGGGGTTATGCGGGGCCACCGTGGGGAAACCGGAGGGTTGGTTTCACTCGTATAATCGCCCATCCGGTCGTGGCCTTAGACGAGATACGCGCAGCTACTATCAGGGTGTCGACACACCGGGAGGTCTTGCTGGACTTGTTTTACCATTGTCGAAATGTCTTGTGCACCGAGAATTCCGAGTCTGATCGGGCCTTCCCTAAGATAAGGGGTAATATTATTATTACTTCTGCTGATCGTGAGAGCTTGTGATGGGCTAAGTTGGGACACCCCTGCAGGGTTATGATCTTTCGAAAGCCGTGCCCGCAGTTATGTGGCAGATTGGAATTTGTTAATGTCCGGTTGTAGAAAACTTGACAGAGGATCCGAAATAAAACACACAACTGTGTGAGTAACCATGACTTTCTCTTTTCACTTTGAGAAGAGAACACGGTGGGGTTATGTTTGACTCGTAGGTAGTTCAGGATCTTTAGCGATCAGTACTAGTTTGCGACCGCTTGCGTAGATGCTCATCTTATTCTTGTACTCGTAAGTTAGCCACCATATTATGCTTACCCGCTGCTGCAACCTCACCACTTTACCTCTTCCTACCCATTAAGCTTTGCTAGCCTTGTTACCCATGGTTATGGGATTGCTGAGTCCTCGTGGCTCACAGATACTACAACATGTAATGCCCCAGATGTAACACTTTCCAAATATGGCAATATATAAACTTTGGCTTCATCAATTCCTTTCCGGGCTCTTCTTTCGTTTCGGGTTCTTCGTTTTGTCGTGTGCGTGTGTGCATTTCATCCATGTCATGTTGTCATGTGCATTGCATTGCCTTTGTGTTGTCACTTGCATCCGGTCCCACTCGTCTCTTCCCGTTGTCCGTTTCGAGTTTCGATGCTCTCACACGTGCCCGTGGTATCCCCGAGTCCTTCCTTCGTGTGTGGACGTGTAACGTTTCCGGAATGACGTGAGACTTGTCGTGCGATGTTGTTTTGGTACATGTAAGCCGCCTGTCAAGTTTCGTCGCGTTTGGAGTTCGTTTGGTACTCCAACGGTTAACCTAGTGGGCTAAGAGAACCTCTTCTTTAAGGCCCAAGACCCCCTCCACAACAGACCACTAACCCAGCACAACCCTTCCCATAATCTCGGTCGACAAATTGTGATCGCGTGGCCGAAAACCGCTCCCCATTTGGACTCTCCTAGCTCCATATGCCTATAAAAACGTCCACACCCTAGTCTCCGCCCTCCTCGCGCCGCCGGACACGTCCGGAACGGACCGGACACGTCCGCCCGGACGCGCTGGACCAATCAGCGCACGCCACGTGTCCACTCCGCCGCCCTCTCCATCGCGCGCGCTGCCGGCCCTCCGGGGCCCAGATCAGGCCCCCTCGGCCCATCGCCTCCGCTGCCCCGGGCTGCGACCCGTCCCGCCTCAGCCTCCAGCGCCGGCAACTGCCGCCGCCATGCCACTGAGCTCCACCGCCGCCCGAATTGAGCTCCACCGCCGCCGGCCGGGGCTCGCACCACCGCCGCCGGGCCCGTGCTCCACCATCGCCGGAGAGCTCCACCTCCTCCGCCCGACGGCCCCGGGCCAGATCCGCCACCGATCCGACCGGATCTTCTATCCCCGCCGGTCGCCGTGCCCCTCGCTGGCGAGGGCAGCGCCGTCGCGCCCGCTCGAGCTCCCACCCGGCCGAGCGGATCTCCTCGCCGACCCGACCTGCGACCCGCAACGCCGCCGGGACGGTTCCGTTCCGGGAGCCGCCGCCCTCCGATCCAGACGCCCAGATCGGGACCCCTCCGTCCCATTGGACCCCTTTTTCCCGTTTCTGCTAGGTATACTTTTTGGTAAGTCCTTTTCTGCAATAATTTTTGTTGCATGTTCTTGTAGCTGTATCTTTTTGTGTGTAAGTCCGATTTGTGCATATGATATGTCTAAATGATCGTGGTGATGTGCTCTACGTTTTGTTCCATTGTGGCATGCTTGTTTGAGTTCATCTAGAGGTCTTAATCTTCGTGACAAGAGTGCTACTTGATATAAACTGCTGCTACTTGTTATTTTCATGCCATGTTTGAGATGTGATAACTTGGTGCATGTTTATCCAAATGAAGCAAATGATATGTCAAAATGTTCATTGTGAGATGCTCTACAAGATGGTTGCTGTAGCATTCATGTTAGGGTTCATATTGCCATGTTAATATCTGTTGCAAATGTGCATGTGGCTGTTAAGTTTTGTAACATGTTAGGAGATGCTGATTGGAAGTGCTCGTTGCTATTGATGTGTTTGTCCCCATGTCACATGCCAATATGTTTTAGAATCTCCATCATGTGGTCTTTGCTGTGGTGCAAACCATTCTCCATGATATGCCTTGAGGTGACTTAAACATGCTTGCAAACATGCCATGCCAATGTTACTGTTTAAACACATAGTGAAATTTCTACGAAGTCTGGAATCTGTCATATCCTGATGCTATGTTGATACGTCCAAAACGTGTCTATAATTTCTGCTTGCTCCATGCTTCTTTTGTGTGATATTTCTATGATATTTATGCACTTCCATACACTTTTGATCATATTTGGACTAACCTATTAACTCAGTGCACCACAGTGCCAGTTCGTGTTTTCTGCTGTTTTTCTATTTTCAGGTTTCCCCCATATTAAAGGTGCTCTAAAAATTCCGGGAAAAATACAGGAAAAATCAGCGTACAGGAAGCTTCGAGAAAAACCAAAGCAGGGCCAGAGGGGTGCCAGGGGTGGCCCAGGCGGCCACCCGGCGCGGCCCCACCCCTGGCCGCGCCAGGGGGGCGCCTGGGGCCCCGGCTCCGCCTCTGGTGACCCCCCTTTGCATATATATTCCTCGCGTCCTGAAACCCTCGAGGACGGAACCCTTTTTCGCGATCTCGCCTCTGTTCCGCCGCCGCCGCGCTTCCAAGATCGGGAGCATCAGGAGAACTCTTCACGGCACCCTGCCGGAGGGGAGAACCACCACCGGGAGCTTCTCCACCACCATGGACGCTTCCCGGATGAGTCGTGAGTAGTCCACTTTGGACCATGGGTCCATGATCAGTAGCTATGTGATGTTCTCCTCCCCTCTTTGTTCTTCATGGTTTAGACCTCGTGAGCTGCCCTATATGATCGAGGCACATATGTAATCTTTATGCTGTTGCTCTGCTGAGTTTGCTGGGATCCGATGGATTATGAGATTATGTTCAGATTGTGTGTGAGTAATATATTTGATTCACCTCTTTTATATTTATGTTCTTGAGTAATTCTTGCATGTTCTCCGTTGCTGTTTATTGCTTTGGCCAAGTAGTAGGTAGTAACTCCAAGAGGGAGCGTTATGCTTGATTGTGGGTTCATGCCCCTTGATGACTAGCTTGAGTGACAGAAACATGAGTCTAGGGGATGTGCTGTTGCCACAAGGGGGAAAACAACAGTGCTTGTACTTGCGGGTGCAAGGATTCTTTACTTTACGCGAAGTTCTTTTAATGCAGTTGTCTGTTGCTTTGAGTTTACACTTTGGGTGGGATTCGCAACTTAATACCAGCGAGATGTTCTGGATAGATATCTCAAGGTGGATGATTAGTAGTAGATGCAGATGGATTTCGGTCTACTTGCCTTGGCGTACCGCCCATGCTTTTGAGCCTCTACCTTTCCTTGCAGCATAGTTAGCATTGGTTTGCGCACATAATCCTGTCAATTGCCCAGCTGTAATTTGTTTACCTCGCTTTGCTGTTTTATCGTTATTTGGGAGAGAGACATCACTAGTGAACATCATGGGACCCCGGTCCATATTACCACCACTGATCACACCCGCTATTTACTTCCTGTCTTTATTTCCTAGTTGCAGTCATACCTATCACTATTATCTCTTGTGTTTGATCCTTTGTAAACGACAAGGCCGGAGGGATTGACAACCTCTCTGTACTCGTTGGGAGCAAAGTTATTTGTATCTGTGTGCAGGTCCTGTTAACCGCTAAGTTTCTGGCGCCGTTGACACCTTCTTGTCGACCCTCGGAGTCTCACGGGATTCGATCCTTGGTACCTTTGCCAAGGGAAACTTGCTGCTACGCTACATCTCAAACCTTCCACTTGGGGTAACCAACAAGGGGCGAGAAGCCATCAAGCAAAGTTTCTGGCGCCGTTGCCGGGGACTCCACTCTTCAAGATAGGGGAGTTGCACGCTATCTTTTATCTTTGCTTTTTAGTCTTGTTAGTTTACCTTTCAGTTTTTGCTCTAGTGTCCTTTATCAAAAATCACAAAAATAGTTATCTTCCTTGCTGCTGCTATGGGTTCCACCAAAAACACTAAGTGGGAGGAGTACACCCCTTCTTCCATCACACCAATCACCACTGTCGGGATCTACAAAAGTAATAAACCTTGTGATTATGTTAGTTTTAATGGAGAGCTATTCCCATGGCATGGTCTCCTAGGAAAAAAGTATGAGCCTCTGTTTAAAGTTGCTCCCACACTTCCCCAAACTTGGGAAGACGTCCAAACACTTATAATAGAGAGCAATTCAAACAAAGAAGATGACACTACAATTCTACTCAATAATGATAAAATTGATTTTGATAATTGTAGTCTCTCAGAAGTTGTCACCTTTTTACAAAGAATGGCTAAAGATCCCCACACTAGCACACTTAATCTTGCCTTCACAGAGCATATCACTAATGCTCTCATCAAAGCTAGGGAGGAGAAGCTTAGGGTAGAAGCCTCCATACCTAGAAAGCTAGAAGATGGTTGGGATCCTATGATTAAAATTAAGTTGAATAACTTCTCTTGCTATGCTTTATGTGATGTTGGAGCTAGTACCTCCGTTATGCCCAAAAGAATATATGATATGTTTAAATTGAGATCTTTTGATCCTTGTTCTTTTGGTGTTCGTCTTGTTGATTCTTTCGTAAAGAAACATTTGGGGAAGATCGACGATGTTCTTATCATTGTCAATGACAATTATGTTCCCGTTGATTTTACTATTATGGATATTGAATGTGAACCTTCATGTCCAATTATTTTGGGACGTCCTTTTCTTCGCACCGTTGGTGCTATCATTGACATGAAAGAGGGGAATATAAAATTCCAATTCCCTCTCAAGAAAGGAATGGAACACTTCCCTAGAAAGAAGATTAAGTTGCCTTTTGAGTCCGTTACACGGGCTAGCTATTCTCTCACTCTTGATAAAACTTGATTTTCTCTTTTTGCATCATGCCTAGCTTAAAGGCATAAAAGAAAGCGCTTTTGAGAGGCAGCCCACAACGAATTAGGTTTTATTTTGCTTTTGTTGTGTCTTGATGTTTGTTACTACAGTAGCATCATCATTGTATCTTTTCTTTTCAGCTTTGTGCCAAGTTTAGCCTCCGATTGCATGAAAGTTCAAAAGTTGTGACGTGCTGTCCAGAAAACAGATTCTATCCTTGGACAGAAAAATTCGTATAAAATCACCAGATCATCCTTTTGATCTGAATTTTTTTGACAGCATGCTCTATACAATTGGCTTTCGGGCGTCTGTTCTGAGTTTTTTGATTTGAGTTGCAGAAGTGCCCTGAAAAATTTATTTACTACCTGCTGGTCTGTTTTTCACAGATTCTGTCCTGTTTTGCCTTTTCTTCGTTTTGCAAACCTTAAGCTTGCTTTTTCTTTGCAAAAACCTTTTGGCAATCTTGAGAAACAGTAGCTCTTCAAGATTATCTTTATTTCCAGTAGGGAAAAGTTATTTTATTGTGGGTACTAACCTCGCTAATCAGATTATGATGAGTTATGTATGAAGGGATTTTTCAAGTGTGCGAGGGAAGATGATAAAAGAAGATTCAGGAGGGTCAAACGCTCAAGCTTGGGGATGCCCCCATGCACCCCCAAGAAATATTCAAGAAGACTCAAGCGTCTAAGCTTGGGGATGCCCCCATGCATCCCCTTCTCCATCAACAATCATCAGTTCGTCTTTCGTTCCACTGTAATTATCACTTCATGTATTATGTGCTATGCTTGGAGCGTCTCGCTCTTAGTTTCATTTTTAGTTTTCTTTAGCTTTGCTTGCTGTTCATAACAAGTTAGAACCAAGCTTTCTTTGTGTGGGAGAGAAACACGCTCCACTTCAACCTAGAACACAACATAGGATTTTCATGCTTATCTTTGCTGTGTGTGTTCTTTGTCTTTCCATAGCTGCTGTCATGTTTAGCTCTTAGTTTTCATGCTTTTCTTTTTAAAGAGCCTTTGTTTAGTTGGTTGCTGAACTCTCTTGAGTTTTCATGTTTATCTTGTTAAGAGAGTTTGCCTGTTGCACTGAGTTGTGTGTCTTAACTTAAAGTAGGTTGTAATGACCCGGATGTAATACTTTCCCTTTTGGGCATATAATATATCTCCGGCTTCATCAATTCCATTTCGGGTTCTTCGTCTTTTGGGTTTTCGCCGTTTTGTTGTGTGCGTGTGTGGCATTCATTCATATCATGTAGTCATGTGCATCGCATTGCATTTGTGTTGTCGTTTGCATCCGGTCCCACGCGTTCCTTCCCGTTGTCCGTTTCGCGTTCCGGAGCTCCCTCACGTGTCCGTGGCGTCCCGTAGGCCTACTTTGGTGTTTGGCCGTGTAACGTTACCGGTTTGGCGCGAGACTTGTCGTGTGTTGTTGTTTTGGTGTGTGTAACCCGCCTGTCAAATCTCGTCGCGTTTGGAGCTCATTTGCTACCCCAGCAGTTATTCTCGTGGGCTCAAAGTGCCTCCACTTTGAGGCCCAAGACACCCCTCCAACAGCCCACCAAACCATCCCAAACCCCTGCTTTCATCTAGGCCATTCAATTCTAATCGCGTGGCCGAAAACCACACCTCATTTGGACAACCCTAGCTCCTTGTGCCTATATATTTGTCCACCTTCCTCAAATTTTGCCCCAAAACAAGGAAACCCTAGTCCACCATCATCTCCTACCTCTTCTTCTTCTTCCTCCATCCACCTCGCCGGATTTCTCGCCGGAATCCGCCGCCGCCGGAGCTCCCCTCGCCGGAGCTCATCGCCGCCGGCCGGCGCCGCCACCTCGCCGGCCGGGCCACCAACCACCGACCCCGGCCTCCGCATCTCCCTTCGAGGCCAGCCGCCGCCCCTCCGCATCGAGCCGCCGCGCCGCCCGCTGCATCAGAGGCCAGCGCCGCCGTCCAGATCGGATCGGGGCAGCCAGACCCGATCGATCCCGAGTCAACGCCGCAGGTCGGGGCCCGACCGATCGCCCCGCCTGGGCCTCTCCCTCCTTCGCCTGGGCCGGCTTCGCCAGCTTCCCCAGCGCCCGGCCAGGCCCGACCGCCTCCAGCATCCTCCCTCACCGGGCCGCGTCACCAGCTTCCCCGCCTGGGCCGAGACCCTAGGCCCAGTCCCTGCGGCTGCCTCCGCCTCCAGCTGGTGGGCCGAAGCCAGGTGGACCGGACCGAGGCCGCCGCCCCAGGCCGCCGCTCCTTCGACCAGCAGCCGCCGCCGCCTGGATCGGGGAGGAGCCCCGATCTGGATCCGCCCCGCGCCTGGCCCGTTAGCCACCGGCCCGACCCGCGCCACTGCCTGGTCCAGCCCGATCCACCGGTGACCGATCCGCCGCCCGGTAGCAGCTCCGCCCGATCCGCGCCCGTGTTGACTTTTGTTGACCCGGAGGTAGTCCCAGTTCCACTAAGTCCCTGTGATACTTTGTTGTCTGATGCATTTTTCAAATGTTGATAACTTTGTGTGTGATGCTCCGATTTGAGTGAATGAGATGTCCATACGTTCGTGGAGACTTGTTCTACTTTTCATTCCATTGTGCCATGCATGTTTGAGATCATCTAGAGGCTTAAATATCCGTTGCAAGAGTGCATCGTGATAAAAACTGCTGTTAGTGTTGTTTTTCATGCCATCTTTGCACAGTGATAACTTGGTGCTCGTTTATCCGAATGATGCAAATGACATGTCCACGTGTTCATCTTGTCATGCTCTACATGTTAAATGCTTAAGTTTGCATGATAGAATTAATCTTGCCATGTTTATCTTCGTTGCAAAGTGCCATGTGTCTGTTATGTTGTTAAACTTGTTATGAGATGTCATTTTGAGGAGCTCATTGCTATCATTGAGATTGTCCTCTTGATGCATGCTTAGGTGTTTTGGAATCACCATCATATGTACTTTGATTTGGTGCTTACCACTTTCCATGTTTAGCTTTGAGGTGACTTAAACTTGCTCTCAAAGATGCCATGATGAAACTGTTGTTTTAACACTTAGTGAAATTTCACTAAGTCTGGAATCTGTAATTTCCAGATGCCATGTTTGCTTGTTGTTCTAGGCCAATCCATGATAGTTTTGGGGTTACTCTTGATGATTCCTTGTAGTATATATTGTTGGCTATCCAGTCATGCTCTCACATGCTTATTTGAGTGGCTGTAGCATATTTAACTTTTGCTCCAAAGTTGCAATAAATTACTGCTGTCAGGATTTTGTTGTCAAGTTCAATATGTCCAAGCTTGTTGCTATTGATCCGTGGCTCCTTTGGGGGTGCACCAATGGATTTATTTGCTGTAGGGTATATCTAGTTTATGTTCATGCTCTTTGCCATGATGTTTGAGTGCTATAGCTCATTTATCTAATGCTCCAAAGTTGCTATGTGGCTGTAATTTTTCAGCTTTCACATGTTTATTGTTTCGGGCATAACTTTTAGCCCGTAGCTCCGTTTTGAGCAAGTCTTACATGAAACTTGATTGAGTTTTCGTGTAGATTCATAATATCCTATTGTTATCATGTTTTGAAGCTTTTTGCTTGATCTCATCTTGTCATGCTCCGTGTGCTCCCATAGTGCATCCGTCTTGCATCCAGCATGTTTTGTGTGCGCATTGCATCTTGTTGATTCCGTGCCTTGTGTGTTTGTGTTGAGTAGAGCCGGAAGCTGAGACCGAGTACGAGTACGAGCACGAGGTTACCACCGAGCTTGGGAACGAGGACCCCTCTTACGATCCCATCGACAACTCTTCAGGCAAGATGACCGAACCCCGATAACATTACTATCTTTGCCTATTGCTAGAGTATCGCTCTATAGTTTTGCCTCGATGCCCATGTCTTTCCTGTCAGCCTTCTAATTGTAACCATGATCATGTTTAACCACCCTACCTAAGCAAACCGTTGAATGGCTAAGTACGCTTCGCTCAGCCCCTCTTATAGCATTGTTAGTTACAGGTGAAGATTGAAGATGCTTGCTTCATGTTGAAGTTTTGTTGGGTTTTATCACACTATAAAAATGCTTAAAATGAAATCATCTATATATTGGTAATGGGTGGAAGGCTAAGCCTTTTGCTTGGTGATTTGTTCCACTCATGCCGCTAGGAACCGCATAAACCGGTGTTATGTTCCTTGATTATGCGTTCCTCACACGGTTGGGGTTATGGGACCCCCTCGATAAACCGCTAAGTGCTAAGTCTTTTCCAGCAAGTCCCAACATTGGTACTATTCGCCTAAACAACTAAAACTTACCGAGGGAGTAATTAACCCAAGGATTAATTAATTCAACCCCCCTGGGCCAGTGCTCGATTTGAGTGTTGGTCCAAACTAGAGCCACTTGCGGATGCCACCCAGTTCGCTGGGATCTTCGGTATCTGTACGTAGCGCTCATCCGGTCGTGGCCTGAGACTAGATACGCGCGGCTACTATCAGGTTGTCGGCACGCCGGGAGGATTTGCTGGATTAGCCTTACCTTAGTTCGGAGTATCTTGAGCACGTGATTCCAAGAATACTCGGGTCTTCCCACCTTGGAGTTGCGACTCCGCGGATCGTGGGCTTGTCATGGGCCAAGTTGGAACACCCCTGCAGGGTTATGAACTTTCGATATCCGTGCCCGCGGTTATGTGGCAGATGGGAGCTTGTTAATATCCGGTTGTAGAAAACTTGACACCATGTTCCAATACACTACCAGCGTGAGTACCGTGACTGGCATTTTCCGAAAGGGGTTCCGGGAGATGAACACGGTGGGGTTATGTTTGACTTGTTTAGTGTAGGATAACTTAGTGATCATCTCTCGACCGAGGCACCTTCTCTTCTCGCTCTCTTTTACGTAAGCTAGGCTAGTGCTGCTGCAACCACTTTCTTATTCTTTCTTCAGCCTTGTTCCACACCCAAGGCTTAAATAGTCATGTTACCCGGGAACGGGATTGCTGAGTCCTCTGTGGCTCACAGTTACTTCAACACACCAGATGCAGGTCCGATGGTGAGCTATCCAGGTGATGGCACCGAGCTAGACTGGGAGTACGACGAGGAGCGTAGCCGTTACTATGTTCGTTATCCCGATGATCAGTAGTGGAACTTCTACTAGGATTCGATCCGACCTGTGGATTTTAATTATGTTTGGTATCTTATCATTTGGATTTTACCCTTAGACGGGCCGTGATGTTTTATTGAATGATGATTTGGACATGTAATGTATTTGTGTGACGTGGCGAGTGTAAGCCAACTATTTTATGTTTTCCATCCCCATCTTTTACATGAGTTGTGCAAAGATACCAAACTTGCGATCATTCCAGCATGGGGTTATGTCTCTAAGTCGTGCCTCGACACGTAGGAGATATAGTCCCATCCTGGGCATTACAAGTTGGTATTCAGAGCCTTCTCCGACCTAGAAGCCCCCATTGATTGATTGAATCGTTGACGGTCGAGTCTAGGCACACACTGAAAATATTTTGAGTCCTATATTTATATCGGAGAGTAGGATTTCTTGTGCTTCTCATCCCCTTTCTCTCTGGTGAGGACTCCTGACGTCTACTCTTGCCTCTTCTACTTTCAAAAATTGCACCAATTTTTTTAGGAATCTCGCGAGTATTGTGGGATTGTTTCGATGTTCTTGTGACGAGAATATTGTTCTCGATGCCTCCTGACATTAGGGGTTGTGGCAGTGTCCCGGGGAGTTGAGCTTCGGGGTATTGTCGTCACAAGCATATCGCGGCAGTACTATATACTTAAGACGGCCGACATTGAAAATCTCTCCTATACGGTTAGTGGCAAGATAACCCCGACATCACCCAGTACTGGGGAGGTAGTTCGGGAGTATTGCCATAGCTTGGTATAGTGGATGCTTTTCGAAGGTCCGAGGTAGACGGTTTCCGAGAAAGACTGGTTATGTGTTGAAGGATGGATACAGCTGGATGTAGGTTTAGAGTTGATTGCGCGGTGCTTCCCCTGTAACCCCAACACCTGATTGCATAACTGGAAACTTTTTAAAATTAATTGTAATGCCCAGGATGAGACTATACCTCCTACGTGTCGAGGCACGACTTAAAGGTATAAGCCCATCCTAGAATGATCTCAAGTTTGGTATCTTTGCACGACTCATGTAAAAGAGGGATTAAATTGCAAAAGAAATAGTTGGCTTACACTCGCCACTTCACACAATACATTACATGAGCAAAACATCATTCAAAACATCACAACCCATCTAAGGGTAAGATCCAAAAGACAAGATACCAAAACAACATAAAACCACAGGTCAGGATCGAATCCAAGTAGAAACCACTACTGATCGTCGAAAACGTCACAAGCATACGGCCACTCTCTTCATCGAGCTCCCAGTGAAGTACTTGAACCAGCTCCTGCATCGAACTCGGCTGAACCTGCATCTGGTGTTGTAGTATCTATGAGCCACGAGGACTCAGCAATCCCATAACCATGGGTATCAAGACTAGCAAAGCTTTGTGGGTAGGAAGAGATAAAGTGGTGAGGTTGCAGCAGCGGCTAAGCATAATATGGTGGCTAGCTTACGAGTACCAGAATAAGATGAGCATCTACGCAAACGGTTGCAAAATTAGTGATCGCTAAAGATCCTAAACTACATACGAGTCAAACATAACCCCACTGTGTTCTCTTCTCAAAGTGAAAAGAGACAGTCACGGTTACTCACACAGTTGTGTGTTTTACTTCGGATCATCTGTCAAGTTTTCTACAACCAGACATTAACAAATTCCAATCTGCCACATAACCGCGGGCACGGCTTTCGAAAGATCATAACCCTGCAGGGGTGTTCCAACTTAGCCCATCACAAGCTCTCACGATTAGCTGAAGTGATAAATATAATATCATCACTCCTTATCTTAGGGAAAATCCGATCAGGCTCGGCATCCCGGTAGCACAAGTCATTTCGACAATGGTAAAACAAGTCCAGCAAGACCTCCTGGCGTGCCGACACCCTGATAGTAGCCGCGCGTATCTCGTCTCAGGCCACAACCGGATGAGACATCCTACAGGTTATACCAGATACCTCGGGTTTCCCCAAGGCGGCCCCGCAGTCTGCTCGTTTGGGACCAACACCATTAGCACTGGCCCCCCCTGCTATGTAGAATTAAGAATCCTCGGGCAGCGCTAACTCCCTATGCAAATTTAATTAATTAATTAAGTTGTTATTATGAGGCAAATTAAAACCAATGTTGGGCCTTGCTGGAGGAGTTTTATTCAAAGTCGAACTGTCATGGGGTCCCCATTTCACCCATCGTGTGAGGAACGCAAAATCAAGGAACATAATGCTGGTTTATCGGCGCCTAAGGTGGCATGAGTGGAACAAAACACCGAGCAAAAGGCCAAGCCTTCCACCCATGCCCAGTATATAGGTGTGTTAAATAATAATTATAGATATTGTGATATATCCAACAACAAGTTCCCTCCTGGAACGAACTTCATCTTCACCTGCAACTAACAACGCTATAAGAGGGACTGAGCAAGCGAGGCTGAGCAAGCGGGTAACATAGCCAAACAGTGGTTTTGCTAGGAAGGTGTCAAGGTTAGAGGTTTCATGGCAACAAGGAGAGGGCTGACATAAAAATGGGTAGCGCGACATGTAACGATAGCATCAAGACAACTAAGCATGGCAATGGTAGTAAAGGTATCCAAGGGTATGATCATCTTGCCTGGAATCCACAAGGGAGAAGAACGGATCCATGAAGTAGACGGAGCAACAGTCGAGCGAATCCTCACAACTC
>LR738716.1:106865584-106894945 GCA_902687465.1 Secale cereale
TGCTGTTTTTATAAAAAAAATAGAAAACAATAAGGAGAAAGAAAAGGAAGGAGGTGATCTGAATAGGATTAAGGCATAGGGTAAAAATCCCTGGACTCACGAAAATGTCAGGAATTTAAATAAAATTGTTGGAGGGTTATTGGAAGAACCTCGAAACAACGGAAAAGAATTATTGGCAAGGTTTTGAAGGTGAAACTCGAAGTGAAAAATACATGGGGAAATTATGCAAGTGTGTTGGGTTAATTCCAACGAATGGAATATTTATAATATATAGCTCCTTTAATATTGGGAGACTTTTATATGTTATAAAGAGAAGTCACCTTCCCTCGATTTAAATGGACCGAAGGTCCACACGATTTATTTAGGTTGAGATGCAAAAATAAATTACATGATGGCATGATGACATGATGCAATGCAAAATAAATAAAGCAAGCACAACTGAAACACACGGGAGACCCGGAACATCTGGAATCTTCTGGTATCTTCTGGAATCTTTTGGGACGTCGGTCTTCGGGCGTCACAACTCTCCCACACTAACAGAGGATCTTGACCCGAGATCCTAGAGATATCACCGGGTAAAAACGGAAGAGGAAGAGGTAAATTAAAGTTGCTTCTTTGACAGACGAGTGAAACCAGGAACCTTGAGAGGTTGAACAAGTTCAATAAGAGTACAATGGAGATGAACGAAGATGAAACACTCCGTTAGAAAAGAGGAACAAGGAGCATTATGAGAACCTTGTAGGTTGAAAGACATGAAACAAGAGCTCACGGATCAAAAGAATATGAAACCGCAATGGTATAGCCAAGGAATAAGAATGACAGAATTTGGACAGCACTTCGTCTGAAAATGGAAGGAATTAACAAGAACTTGAGGAGAAGGAGTGATACTTGATGAAAACAACAACATATTGCCTCCGAAATAATTGAAAGAATGGCACAAGGTTAAGAAAGATTCAGACAGCACACCGGTTAAAAGACAGGCAAAACTTGATAAGATGACGGAACTTGAATGAAGAATACAACACTCCGGTTAAATGGACAAGCAAAGGAAAGAACATGATCTCGATAAAAACGAGATGGTGGTTAAAGAGAGCAATATCACAAAACCTCCGGAATGAAAGAATAGAGAATATAGTTCAATGAAAGAAATGAACGGAGAAGAAAATGACAACTTCTCTCAAAATTGAATTTGAAAGAGCGTCATTACGAAGAAGGGTTGAACGGAGTTGTTGGAAAAATCAACAACGAAAAGAATAAGCTCGTTGTGGGCTTATGGAAAACATCTCAAAATTATGAGGTGACAACCAGCCACTAACAGAAATGAATTGCTTGGATTGAGATCAACAAGGAGACGAAAAACTTATTTCGCCGGAATGATAATTGAAGAACTTGGGTCATTTATAAGCACCATAATTGCAACAATCCTTAGGGAAAGCTTTTAGGTGAAATACAACCCAAGATAACCCCAATGAATAATTCAAGGGTTGAAAAGATCTCTTGAACAAGGAAAATGATGGTTTAAATATTTCATTCCTGACAACTTTTGAATCATGAAACATGAAGGAATTGTCAAGAATGACATAACACCATCTTAAAAGATAAGGGAGAAAGAATTGCAATTGGAAAGCATGATGAAGAAATGCTTGAGCTCCAACAAGAATCTTGATGAAGACTTCGAGGATGAATTAAATGATGAACCACCATGAGAACTCCGGTAATGAAAGCATGAGAAGTGAAAGATGAAAAGAATAAGATTCAAGGCCTGCAATGAATTAGATGGAGCTTTGAAATGATATAATTGAAATAACTTGAAGCTCCGGTAAACAAGATGAACAACTTAGAACCGAGAATATGATATGATGAACAAGCTCTGAAGGAAGGGATTAACCTCTTGGAAGAAACTAGAATAAGATTTATGTTATGCATATCCTTCATCAATTTAAGTTGATGACAACCAAAGGAATTGGCATACTACTTATTCTCGTTGCAAAGAATTAAAGAGAGATCTAGCACAAACTTGGGTAATCTTCAACGAACCACCGGCAGGATTATGAAAAGAACAAATGAATTAAAACGATAACAACGGAAGGGTAATCTTGAAAGAACCACCGTAAAAAATGGAGACGAACGAAGAGACATCAATGAAGAATAGTTGAAGGTCGAAGTTGTTGCACGACTCATGTAAAAGAGGGATTAAATTGCAAAATAAATAGTTGGCTTACACTCGCCACTTCACACAATACATTACATGAGCAAAACATCATTCAAAACATCACAACCCATCTAAGGGTAAGATCCAAAAGACAAGATACCAAAACAACATAAAACCACAGGTCAGGATCGAATCCTAGTAGAAACCACTACTGATCGTCGAAAACGTCACAAGCATACGGCCACTCTCTTCATCGAGCTCCCAGTGAAGTACTTGAACCAGCTCCTGCATCGAACTCGGCTGAACCTGCATCTGGTGTTATAGTATCTGTGAGACACGAGGACTCAGCAATCCCATAACCATGGGTATCAAGACTAGCAAAGCTTTGTGGGTAGGAAGAGATAAAGTGGTGAGGTTGCAGCAGCGGCTAAGCATAATATGGTGGCTAGCTTACGAGTACCAGAATAAGATGAGCATCTACGCAAACGGTCGCAAAAGTAGTGATCGCTAAAGATCCTAAACTACATACGAGTCAAACATAACCCCACCATGTTCTCTTCTCAAAGTGAAAAGAGACAGTCACGGTTACTCACACAGTTGTGTGTTTTACTTCGGATCATCTGTCAAGTTTTCTACAACCGGACATTAACAAATTCCAATCTACCACATAACCGCGGGCACGGCTTTCGAAAGATCATAACCCTGCAGGGGTGTTCCAACTTAGCCCATCACAAGCTCTCACGATTAGCTGAAGTGATAAATATAATATCATCACTCCTTATCTTAGGGAAAATCCGATCAGGCTCGGCATCCCGGTAGCACAAGTCATTTCGACAATGGTAAAACAAGTCCAGCAAGACCTCCTGGCGTGCCGACACCCTGATAGTAGCCGCGCGTATCTCGTCTCAGGACACAACCGGATGAGACATCCTACAGGTTATACCAGATACCTCGGGTTTCCCCAAGGCGGCCCCGCAGTCTGCTCGTTTGGGACCAACACCATCAGCACTGGCCCCCCCTGCTATGTAGAATTAAGAATCCTCGGGTAGCGCTAACTCCCTATGCAAATTTAATTAATTAATTAAGTTGTTATTATGAGGCAAATTAAAACCAATGTTGGGCCTTGCTGGAGGAGTTTTATTCAAAGTCGAACTGTCAAGGGGTCCCCATTTCACCCATCGTGTAAGGAACGCAAAATCAAGGAACATAATGCCGGTTTATCGGCGCCTAAGGTGGCATGAGTGGAACAAAACACCGAGCAAAAGGCCAAGCCTTCCACCCATGCCCAGTATATAGGTGTGTTAAATAATAATTATAGATATTGTGATATATCCAACAACAAGTTCCCTCCTGGAACGAACTTCATCTTCACCTGCAACTAACAACGCTATAAG
Organism: Secale cereale; assembly: GCA_902687465.1. Lineage (NCBI taxonomy): Eukaryota > Viridiplantae > Streptophyta > Magnoliopsida > Poales > Poaceae > Secale > Secale cereale. Next base: position 106,869,131 of record LR738716.1, read on the forward strand.
AGGGACTGAGCAAGCGAGGCTGAGCAAGCGGGTAACATAGCCAAACAGTGGTTTTGCTAGGAAGGTGTCAAGGTTAGAGGTTCCATGGCAACAAGGAGAGGGCTGACATAAAAATGGGTAGCGCGACATGTAACGATAGCATCAAGACAACTAAGCATGGCAATGGTAGTAAAGGTATCCAAGGGTATGATCATCTTGCCTGGAATCCACAAGGGAGAAGAACGGATCCATGAAGTAGACAGAGCAACAGTCGAGCGAATCCTCACAACTCCGAAACGAAACCGAAGCTATCAAGGGAAGCAACCGGAAAGAAGCAAACAACTCGGTAAACACACAAACATAGACATGGCATACAATGCACAAACAAGTATGATGCATGTCCGGTTTAATTATGCCTGGCAATGGCAAAGTGCACAAACAAGTACTACAAGTTAAGTGGAGCTCAATATGCAACGAGTTGCATATTGACGAAACACCACATTAATTATTTAGTTGACTCTCGTTTATTTACAAGACAAGATTAAATGTTGGTTAACATGGCAAGAGGTGAAGCAAAAACAAACTACACTATCTAGACATTTTGAATGAGGCCGGAAAATAACAACAACATATCTGGAAAATCCCCATGAGCATGTGTAGTAATTATAAGCAAACAACAATTAAACATATAATGTTGTTAACATGATGCGGATGACATGATCAAGTTTATGCAATTTTTATTAAAACATTAACATGAAGAGATACGAAGATGATACGGAGTATTTATCACTGTGGTGGAAGGAAAAGGTGCCACGGCAACGATCCGAACATGATGCAACGCAACATATCGGTTCCGGTAACTCGTTGAGAGACCGGTGCAAAAGAAAAGACGGAGTGATCGAGTCGAACAAGATGAAAGGTGGGGTGATCCCGTTGCCGGGTTCCCACTTGTCGGCGACGAGGCAACCGAGGAACATGACAAGGACGAAACGGGCACGAAGCACAAGGGAGAACTCATACAACACAACATTCATCCACGGGTCAACGTCTCGGGTTATACCTTCGAAACACTCGTTTCGGGACGGTTCGAGATCGTAGAGGAAGGAGTCGTTCTTGCGGGTCGTAGAGGAAGTAGTTGTACACGAGGTAACGAGGGCGTCGTGGTACACGTTCGTAGAGGAAGTAGTGGTACACGGGTCTTCGGCGACGGTAGACGTTCACGTCACGTGTCGTGGTACTTGCGACGTCGGGGTACACGTTATGTAGTGGTACTTGGTGTCGGCGACGGTAGTCAAACTTGACGGATCCGAGCTCTTCGAGGGTCGTCGTGGTACTTGCCGCATCGACGTGTAGGGGTACTTGGTCGGGTCATGTAGATGCTCCAGTCGTCATACACGGGTCCACTGTCAATTACACAGTACAAGGCAAAACAAAAAGAACAAGAGCGGCAACACGTTTGCGTGAAGGGGCCACGAGGCCATGGCAGCAAGACAGCACCGAAGGAGGCCGGCGACGAGGTGCTGGAGGCGAGGCCTTGACGAACAGCCGACGAAGAGGAGGCAGGGGCCCTCGACACGGGAAGGGCCTGCGGCCATGGCGCTCGCGGGGAAGAGGGAAGGCGGCGGCTGGAGGAGCTGCGGCGTCCGGCCTTGAGGACGGGACGGCGGAGGGAGACCGCGGGAATGGAGGCGAGGGCCTGGCTGGAGAGGCTTGGTGCGGCCAGCGCACGGAGGGAGCGGCATGGAGGCGATGCTGGGGCTCGGCTCCTAGCGAGGGAGACGCTGGCTCGGGGGCCTCGACCGGGCGGGGCGACGGGATCCTAGAGGCCGAGGCGCGGGAGGACTGGTGGCGCGGTCGCGCGCGCTGGACAGCGACGCGGCCGCGGGATCCGGCCGGCGGCCTGGAGGCGACGGTGGCGGAGGTCGCGGGCTGGAGAGGAGAGAGCCCGGAGCCATGGCGCGGAGGAGGCGCACGTCGGGCGCGAGGATCGGGAGATGGGGCTCGGGGTGCTCGGGGTCGAGCCCTGGCTCGATGGGAGGAGGAGGAGGCGAGGCCTCGAAGGGAATCGGGGTGCGAGGGAGAGCGGGGCGATGGGGTTCGCTCCTGGCGGCGGGGAAGGGAAAGGGAGGAGTGATGGGGTCGGGCTAGTTAGCGCTAGGGTTAGGAAGGCAGGCTGGGCCTAGGTGGGGAAATGGGCCGCTGGGGGGGAAGGAGGAGGCCCAGATGGCCAGGAGGCCGGTGGGCTGCTGCTCTTCTGCTGTTTTTATAAAAAAAATAGAAAACAGCAAGGAGAAAGAAAAGGAAGGAGGTGATCTGAATAGGATTAAGGCATAGGGTAAAAATCCCTGGACTCACGAAAATGTCAGGAATTTAAATAAAATTGTTGGAGGGTTATTGGAAGAACCTCGAAACAACGGAAAAGAATTATTGGCAAGGTTTTGAAGGTGAAACTCGAAGTGAAAAAGACATGGGGAAATTATGCAAGTGTGTTGGGTTAATTCCAACGAACGGAATATTTATAATATATAGCTCCCAAAATATTGGGAGACTTTTATATGTTATAAAGAGAAGTCACCTTCCCTCGATTTAAATGGACCGAAGGTTCACACGATTTATTTAGGTTGAGATGCAAAAATAAATGACATGATGGCATGATGACATGATGCAATGCAAAATAAATAAAGCAAGCACAACTGAAACACACGGGAGACCCGGAACATCTGGAATCTTCTGGAATCTTCTGGGACGTCGGTCTTCGGGCGTCACATTAATATGTGGGTTTATCCAGTAGATCGTAGGCATTCTTCCAACGAATGCAGGTTAGCGAGTTCGGGGTTCTACATTGAGTGAAGTGGTTTTATGACCGATGTTCCGATCAGGAGTTGCATCTTAAAGGGTCCTTGGCTATGCTGATCCGGGGATTGCAAAACCCTTTCGTAACGCGTTTATAAGCTTTCAACACAAAGATGTTAGAGCGAAGCTCCTATCTTGTGTTTGTTTCCGTCTGCACCTTGTTGTTTTTCTTATTTACCTTTTGTCCCCTATGTGGCTTCTCGTGAAGATTGATGTTATCATTTAACTGAGAATTTCATTCGTTCCTCTTGTTCGAATGATTATTGTGAAGACTATGTTGCATTTCAATCCGTTGTTTAAGCTTATACCTTCTTCCAATGAAATTGCTGATTTGTGGTCATCTCTTTCAGGATGGCTCCGAAACGAGTTCCCAATGCTAACCCAGAGGGTGAAGAGGTCCCAAACCGTCCTCCTTCCCCTCCTCCTCCGTCTGAGGCTTGGAGAGCGATTATGCAGACTACAAATCAGAACACCCAGATGTTGATGCAGATGATGCAGCAGATGCAAGCTAATCAAGCTAATCAGGGTGCTCCAGGGAACCAAGGCAATTTCTTCAACCAACAGCACCATGCTACTCTCAACCAGTTCTTGGCCAATCAACCAAAAGCTTTCAGTTACTGTGTCGACCCTCTGGATGCTGAAGATTGGTTAACCGATATTAAGAAGCATTTTGAGTGCAGTAACGTAAGGGAAGAGGACTATGTGAAGTTTGCAGCCTTCCAACTCAAGGACCAAGCAGCTGACTGGTGGCAGCAGTACAAAGACTCCAGGCCAGGTCGTGTGATCTCTTGGGAGGATTTCTGCAAGGACTTTCGCTCTCACCACATTCCAACAAGTGTCATCGAGGGTATGCGTGAGCAATTCCGCAACCTGAAGCAGGGCTCTACGACTGTCTACCAGTATAATGTCAAGTTCCAAAACCTCGCCCGCTATGCTAAGCAAGACATACCAGATGCCAAGAGCAAGATCTATCAGTTCCGCGGAGGTCTCAAGGATGAACTTCAACTTGCTCTCACCTTGTTCGAGCCCAATGAGTTTGACAAATTCTATAACATGGCGCTCAAGCAAGAGGCAGCCCAGCTCAAGATGGAGGCTTCTAAAAAGAGGATTCGAGATGCCGTTCACTCCTCCTCATCTTCTCAAGTCGTCGCGAAGCAACATAAATTTTGGCTTCCTCCTCCTCCAGTGATTCGAGCTCCTTACAACAACTCCAACAGCAACAAGAACTCTAGTGGACGTGGTTTCTCCCACCCACCCAACCCGAGCAACCAGTCGAAGAACCAGTTTCAGTCTCAAGGTTCCAAGTCAAGTGGGTCTCATTTCCGTCCTCTCTCAGAAGTGGTGTGCAACAAGTGTGGCCAGAAGGGTCATTATGCAAACAGATGCCCGAACCCAAAGCGTCTTCCGCCTCCTCCACCTGTCAGTTCGGCTATTGTCAAGCATAATCCAAAGTCAGCAAGGGTGAATCTGATGAATGCAGCTGAAGCGGAGAATTCTTCTGATGTGATATTGGGTAACCTCTCAAATAACTCCTTTCCTGCTAAAGTTTTGTTTGATTCGGGTGCTTCGTTGTCCTTCATTTCAAGACCTTTTGTGGCTAAGCATGAATTGGCTTTGGAGAGCATTCCTAGACCTTTGAAGATTATTTCTCCGGGTTTGCAAATGACTTCCAACTCAGTTGCTCCGAATGTATCTATTCGCATGGGTGATTATCGCTTTCTGGCTAATCCGGTGGTTCTTGGCAATTCCGACATTGACCTCATCCTCGGGATGGATTGGCTTTCTCAGCATGATGCTCAAATTGATTGTGCACAGAAGGAAGTCAAGATGACTCATCCTGATGAAGATTTGATTATCTTTGTGTCACATCCCTAGCTAGCACTTGCCTTAGGACCTAACTAGAGTGTGCATCATGTCTACTTTCAAAGAAACTTGAAATGGGATTAACAGAAACCCCAGCACCCCTCTCCTAACAACTAGGGTTTGTTAAAACATTTTCCAATGTACCCAAAATGCCCTTAAAAAATGTTCATCATTTCTGCCTTGGTCTTAAAACTCTGCCAAAAATGGTGCACAATTTTCTAGGACAATCTAGGGCTTTGGATTAAATCTTATGGTATTTGAATTTGGGCATTTAAATGCTATAAAATATTTTAAATGCTCAAATAATCATAAACTATAATGTTTCCTACTGTTCATAATATATACAGTAGGAATGACAAGTGTTATGAGTTACAAAAATGCTCTGGCATTTTATTTAAATGAACAAAGCTGCAAAAGAAATGAAACAGAAAAGAAAATAGAAAAAAAGGGAGAGAGAAAAGCTTACCTGGCGCCCCCACCCGGCCCACCTGCCGGCCCAGCCCAGCTGCCGCTCCAGCGAGCTGCTTGGCTCGGCCGGGCAGGCAGGCAGGTGCTCGACGGCGACCGCGTCGCGCGCCACGCAGCTGCCCGCCGCCCTGCTTCGTCCCCTCGCCGTCCTGGAGGGATGGTTCGATTGTCCACGTCCTCCCCGACCCCGCAGACACCTCCACCTTCCCCCAGTTCCTCTCCCTCGCTCTCCCCGCGCCATGGCCGACGCCGCCGTGCTCGCACCGTCGTAGAAGCCGCGCCCACCGTCGTCTCTGAGCCCCGCCTTGGTGTCCATCGTCTCCGCCGTCCTCGACTGCTTCGAACAGGCCGAGCCCCGAGCGCTGGCCCGCCCTGGAGACGCCCCCAACCTCTTCTTCCCCAACTCCGGCCGCGGAGATCCCCCTCGCCGCCCCGCTCAGCTCCGACCACCCCCGAGCTCGCTCCGGCGCTTGCTGCAACCCCTGTGAGCCTAGCTTCATCCTCCCCCTCTCCGTTGGCTCTCTTTTGCCCTGGAACACACTGCACAAAGCTCAACCGCACACACCGCCGCCGTGCTCGCCGCCGGTGATGCTCCGGTGACCATTTGGTCACTGGCACCCGTCCATCACACTCACCGCAGCACGTAGATGCGAAAGGTGCTACGCACACATCGCCTAGGCCCCTGCAGCCGCATCTCCACACACGCCCGACGCCGGTCGCCGCCGTCGAGCTAGTTGCCGTCGTCTCCGGCCACCCCAGGTCCGGCGACCACCACCATCCGACGCGCAACAGCAAGGGCTTTCCAACGCACCCAACCGCAGCCCGAACCGTGCACCGTAGGCGATTTCCGAAGCACGCTGCCGTGTTTGGCCTCGCCGGCGGCTAAACACCGGCGAGTTGGACCTGTTTTGACCACGGGTTTGACCCCCTGGGTCACTGACATGTGGGCCCTGCCCGCAAGTCAAACCTAGTTTAGGTGTTAATTTAATTCTAATCAGTTAATTAGTTAACTGTGACACTGACCAGTGGGTCCCACTGGTCAGGTTTGACTTGGACTGGCCCTGTTGACTGCCTGACGATAGCATGGTGTCATGCTGATGCAGTAAAGGTTTTTCTGGGATTTTTTAGATTTAAAATAATTCAGGAAATTCCAGAAAATACCCAAAACTTCTAAAAATCATATAAAATCAACCATAGCTCAGATGGAAAAGATTTATATATGAAAAATGATCAGAAAAATCGTATCTTTCCAATGGAACTGGTTTCATGCAAGTTTGAAAAAGTTAACTTGCTGTATACATCAAAAACATGATAATGCACTTATTTAAATAATAGTTTGAACTCCAATTTGAATCTTTGATTCAAATAGGTTCAAACCCTTCTGGTTTTAGTTGCATTAGCCAACACACATGCATCTTGCCATGTCATGAGCATGCATCATATTGTTGCATTTGTTTGTTAATGATTGTATCGTCGGTATTCTCTGTGTTAGGTCCTGCTCCCGAGGATACTGCTGCGTATCCAGTTGAAGAGCAGTACCCGACAACTACCTTGTCAGGCAAGCAATCATTGATCATTTCGATACAAACCCAATCTTCTCGCTCATGCTCTCTTTTACTGCATTAAGGCAACAACGTGTGAACTGCTACTTGCTGCGGTAGTTGAACCCTATTCCCTTGCATGACCTGTCATTGCCACAGTAAATAGTTGAAACCCACTAGCATGTGTAGGAGTTGATTGAGCCATGTGATGTGTGATCCACCATGCTATTTGTTTATGTTGACTGCTATGCTTAGAGTTGTGTCTGGTCTGGTTCATCTGGGTGATGGATCAGAGTGAAATAATCTTACCGATAAAGAGAAGGAGGTGTGGAATACGCTTGGTAAAGGTATCGATGAAAGGCCATGTAGGAGTACATGGTGGGTTGTTTCATTGGAATCGTCCATAGGACCCGAGATCTGTATGTGTGGTTCAAGTTACAGCTACTACCACACATTGGGATCCTTAATTGACCCTCTCGGCTTATTAATTACCCTTGATCTCTGTCCAGGAGTTGCAACTAGTTTCTGGTGTTTATAGCTTACTGGAGGTTGTGCACAACGCTGACCCTCGGGGTGGGTTGTGATGCGACAGGTACGTGGCACAGTGTACCGGTTACCCGTTTGGTGACTCGGGAACCCTGTACACATCGTTTGGGGCCGTGAGCGACACCCCGGCCGGATCTCCCCACGGATGGAACCCAAATAGGCGATAAACCTGGACAAGAGACTTGAGTAGTTAGTCAGGTCGTGGCCGACACCCCCGCTGGGCTTTCGCTTGAAGGTTGCCGAGTACACGCCGGGTAAACGGCGATAAGTGGTGAAAGCGTGTGTGAAGAGGTACACCCCTGCAGGGTTATCAAACTATTCGAATAGCCGTTGTTCGCGGTACGAACTACTTGGTTGCTCTTACAGTTCATAGACAAGTTGATGGATACTACTAAAAGCCTCAAGATAAGTGTGAGTGCCGTGGATGGCCCTTCCGTAGGATGACGGAAGAGGATCCTCGGTAGTGTATTGATGTGGTGAGTAGAGGACTCGTGTTCGTAATAACATCTTGCAATCTGTTGAGAGTTGTAGTATAGGTTAGCCAAGGTCAAAGCTGGCATTCTGCTATAAACTCCACTACCCCCTTGATAATGTTGCATGTATGATAGGTTCTGTGGTAAGACTTGCTGGGTACCTTTGTACTCATGTTTGCTTAATAACTGTTGCAGAGGAGAACCCTGCCCCTGCTGATGGGTTCTACATAGACGTTGACGTCGACGAGTAGCTTGACACCCAGACGGAGATCTGGAGCTTGTGAAGGGCCTTGTAGATAGTCAGGCTACACCAAGCCTGTTTTATTTTCTAAGTTATCTGTACTCATACATGTAGCTTCCGCTTGTGCTTGTATGACTGTATGACTTGAGTGTTGGGTCATGTGACCCCTACCTGTATGGATATATTATGTATGGCTCTTGGAGCCTTTTAAATAAAGTACTTTGAGTCATAGAGTTCTGTTGTGATGCAATGTTGTATTTGCACATATTGAGCATATTGCGTGTATGATTGAAATGCTTGGTATGTGTGGGATCCGACACCTAGTTGTTTTCCTTTGGTAGCCTATCTTACAGGGAAATGCCTCCTAGTGATTCCAATGAGCCTTGGTAGCTTGCTACTGCTCGGAACACGTAGGCTGGCCAGCATGTGTCCTTCTTCGTTCCTGTGTCTGTCCCTTAGGGGAAATGTCACGCGTTGTTCCTTTAAGTCCATGTAGTCTGCTACGACTTGGGTTCATACGTTGATGACCGACACGTTCGTTGCTGGGTCATGGATGCCTGTCTCTGTAATTTAGTGCCACTTTTGGTTTATAACTAGCCATGTCGGCCCGGGTTCTCTGTCATATGGATGCTAGCGACACTGTCATATAGGTGTGCCAAAATGCGCAAACGGTCCCGGGCCAGGTAAGGTGGCACCCGTGGGGTTACCGTGCGTGAGGCCGCAAAGTGATATGACGTGTTACAGCTAGATCGGTGTGACTTAGGATCGGGGTCCTGACAGCGTTGGCATCAGAGCTGGACTGCCTGTAGGTTTCTCAAGCCAAACTGGTCGATGTTGAGTCTAGAAAAATTCTTAGTTATATGTAGGGGAATTGATTGTGGAAGGGAACGTAAGGCTCTTTTTACTCCTTTACCTTATGCCTTCTGATCTGAGTCTTTCTATTCTTCTACGGGGATTTAGGATTAGGCCTCTTATCCTTACTAGGTTCACGTGTTACTAATCCGTAGACTCTTAGGATTGTTGGTTTCAAGCCTCAGTTCAGTTTCTATCCTTTGAGTATGATGATTGTTGAACCCGGAACCTTGATATGGAATTGTTGAGTGGCTATGCTATCATTTGTATGATGTCTCAAATCTTTGTTTGAGCATTTACAGTTGTTATGCTGCCCGATTTCTTCCAGAAACACTAATGCCTTTGCATTATTTCGTGTTTCAGATGTCTGGCCGCATCCCTCACAAAGTGGTTCGTTTGACTCGGTGCATTAATGTGCCCGGTCACACGGCCATGCTATTCCGTGTGATGACTGAGACCGGTTATCGCTGGTATCCTGAATACACTGTGGAGGAACAGTACCGGGATTTCAATCAAAGTCAGTATTTCTGCACAGTCTGGATATACCCCTCATATCCCGAAGCTAATGATCCCAACCATTGGTCTTATGGACTCGGGATTACCATCGAGATGGCAGTGCAGGATGCCGCTTATTCGATGATGACCATTCTCCGTGCTAGGCATGCCCTGTTGCTGAACACTGAGTTCTGTTACATGCCAGCCTCACTTCCCGGAGAGGAAGGCTACTACACTGGTCTGTATACTGATGCTGCTCATGAAGAGCCACTGCTTCAGACTACTGTTCAGATGTTGGAGGATAGGGACCGTGAGGTCCGTGCCCTCCGAATGGAGCTATATAACACTCGAGCCGCTCATTGGACTACTTTGACACGGCTTGCACCTGCTGTGCACGCCGGATATCTGGACATGCGAGATTTGTACCCTGTGCGGACTCATCTGCCTGATCGCATGGATTGGCATGACGTTGGGGGTATTACACCTCCACGTGGGCGTCGGTTACCACCAGCATCGGGACCGAGACCACACCCATGCCCTTATGGTCCACAGCCTTCGAGTGCTCGCGAGTTCCAAGATCCATCTGTTCCACTTCCAGGCTACGGTGGTAAGCTTTACGAGGATTACTACGCGAATGTCTGAGCTAGGCCGTGGTTGTAGTAGTATTGTAGTAGTTGTATCTCCACAGTCCTGCGCGTCTTGTGGAATATGACTTAGTGTGTACTGAGTTCCGGAGGTGTAGTTAAATAATGTATAGGAGCTTGGAATGCCTCTGATGGGATGTATCGTCTTTCACCGCAGTTGTACTTTAGCCTCGGCTTGTACTAAACTTTGTATGGTGTGTATGACCACTGGTGTATATATAGCAGTTCCTATATTACCATGTCGTACGGATGAACATCTCTGCATTCTGTGACATCCATTAAATTCTGCACTTCTATGTCAAATTTTTGCCATCCTTGTCTAAACTATTGTTTTGTTTTCCTAGGATGGTCAACACTCGCAACACTCCTGCTGCTCAGGAGCAGGGTGAGGCTAGTGGGGCTAGAGATGGGAATCTGCCCCAGCCACCCTCTTTGGCGGAAGTTATGCTTGAAGCAGAACGGAACAAGAGAGAGACCAACCGTCTGCTGGAACGCATAGAGCAGAACACTGGGTTCCGTCAGAGGAATGACGTGGTGTCAATCCACGATTTTATCAAGATGTGTCCACCAAAGTTCCATCACTCCACTGAACCTCTGGATGCTGATGACTGGCTACGTAGTATCACCCACAAGCTACACTCTGCCCGTGTGGCCGAAGCTGACAAGGTTATCTACGCCGCCTACCATCTTGAGGGCCCTGCTAGTCTTTGGTGGGAAAACTTTGAAGCTATGCGTCCTGCTGGCCAAGTCACTACCTGGGTTGAGTTCAGTGAGGCATTCCGTGAACATCACATTCCGGAAGGTCTCATGGATCGCAAGCGGGAGGAATTCTGCAATTTCACCCAGGGCCGTTTAACTGTGGATGGCTATAGCCGCGAGTTTGGTAACCTGGCGCGCTATGCACCTGAAGAAGTATCCACCGATGCCAAGAAACAGGCGAGGTTCCGCAAGGGACTCAGCCCTGAACTCCGCCGAGATCTACGTCTGCACGAGTGCACTTCTTTCCAGAAGTTTGTAAACAAGGCTATCAGTGCTGAAACAGGCCAGACCGACTTCGAGGCCACACGCAAGCATACTCGAGACTTTGGTTCCTCATGCGGCTGTGGCTCTCACAAGCGCCGTGTGTGGGTTCCTAACACTGCTCTGCCACCCAAGTACACACCGAGGCCATCCTATGAGGCGCCTCGCCCAACTCAACAGTTTGCACCTGCTAAGACCTATGGAGGACCACCTTCCAACTTTGCTCCGCGCACCACCACTGTGACATGTTTCAAGTGTGGAGAACCGGGACACTACATGCGTGATTGTCGCCAGAACCAGCCAGGAAAACCCGTTGGCCGTGGTAAGCCAACCGGCAAGGTGAACTATGTCAAGCCAATCCCCACTGCACGTGGTCATGTCAACTATGTTTCTGCCGAAGAAGCTTATTAGGATCCTAACGTCGTCCTTGGTACGCTTCTCGTAAACTGCCATCCGACATCTGTTCTTTTCGATACTGGAGCATCCCATTCGTTCATATCTGAGAGCTATGCTCGATTGCACAACATGACTTTTTGCGACATGCCTACTTCCATGGTTATTCAAACTCCTGGTTCAAAGTGGCAAACCTCTAGGGTAAGCCATGGAAATGAAATCCTTGTCGATAGACTTGTCTTCCTAGCATCTTTAATCGCTCTCAAGTCCTCGGACATAAACATCATCTTGGGTATGGATTGGATGACAACTCATTACGCCAAGATTGATTGCTTTACTAGGACCGTTCAACTTACACATCCATCCGACAAGATAGTCAATGTCTTGACTCGAATGGCTGAGCGTCAGCTCTACTCTCTTAATGCCAGACCTCTACCAGAACTCGAAGATATCCCGGTAGTCCGTGACTTCCCGGATGTTTTTCCAGAAGAACTGCCAGGAATTCCACCTGATAGAGATGTCGAGTTCGTGATAGATCTTATCCCTGGAACTGTCCCAATCTCTAGGAGACCTTATAAGATGGCACCACTAGAATTAGCTGAGCTAAAGAAACAACTCGATGAGTCCTTGCAAAAAGGTTTCATCCGTCCTAGTTCTTCCCCTTGGGCTTGCCCCGTCCTCTTCGTCAAGAAGAAGGATGGAACGGAGCGGATGGTTGTAGATTACCGACCTGTCAATCTGGTCACCATAAAGAATAAGTATCCGCTCCCCAGGATCAACGACCTGTATGATCAGCTCGCTGGATCCTCAGTCTTCTCTAAGATGGATTTGAGATTGGGCTACCATCAAATCAAAATCAAGAACGGGGACATTCCTAAAACGGCTTTCGTTACTCGTTATGGCCAATATGAGTACACCGTCATGTCCTTCGGATTAACCAATGCCCAAACTACCTTTTCTCGGTTAATGAATTCTATATTCATGGAGTATTTGGATAAATTCGTCGTGGTATACCTCGATGATATACTCATCTATTCCAAGAACAAGGAAGATCATGCCGAGCATTTAAGGCTGGTATTGACGAAACTTCGAGAGCACCGCCTTTATGCCAAATTCTCCAAATGTGAATTTTGGTTGCCAGAAGTAACCTATCTAGGTCATGTGATCTCTGGCAAGGGTATTGCCGTCAATCCCGAGCGAGTTCAAGCCGTACTTGATTGGACTCCCCCTGAATCTGTCAAGCAAGTTAGGAGTTTTCTTGGCTTAGCGAGCTATTGCCGACGTTTCGTCGAGAACTTCTCCAAGGTTGCTAAACCTCTAACCGAACTCCTCAAGAAAGATAAAAAGTTTGAGTGGACCCCACAGTGCGAGTCTAGTTTTCAGGAACTGAAAAGACGCCTGACATCTGCACCTTTACTGGTACCACCAGACTTTTCCAAGGATTTTATAATCTATTGCGATGCCTCGCGACAAGGACTAGGTTGCATTCTCATGCAAGATCGTCAAGTGATTGCATATGCATCTCGACAGTTGCGGCCACATGAGGATAACTATCCTACTCATGATCTAGAGCTTGCAGCTGTAGTCCATGCACTCAAAACATGGCGACATTACCTCCTTGGTAATCGCTGTGAAATCTTCACTGATCACCAAAGTTTGAAGTATATCTTCACCCAACCGGATTTGAATCTCAGGCAAAGACGTTGGGTTGAGTTGCTTACGGACTACGACTTAGGAATCACTTACACCCCTGGAAAGGCCAATGTCATGGCCGATGCGCTAAGTCGTAAGTCATATTGTAACAATTTAATGTTACAACAAAGTCAACCACTTCTCCACAAGGAATTTCGTAAGCTTAACCTTCACATTGTTCCTCGAGGATTCCTTTCCACCTTGGTGGCGAAACCTACCCTTATGGATCAAATCATAGTTGCCCAGCGGTATGATAAAGGCATATCTCAGATCAAGGAGAACATTGCTAGCGGAGTTGCTAGAAGTTTCTCTATGGATGATCGAGGTGTAGTGTACTTCGAGAACCGCTTGGTGGTACCCAAGAAACCACAACTACGGCAAATGATTCTTAAGGAGGCTCATGAATCTCCTCTCACGATTCATCCCGGTAGTACCAAAATGTATCAAGACCTACGTCAAAGATTCTGGTGGACTAGGATGAAGAGAGAAATTGCTCAATTCATTGCTAACTGCGACGTTTGTCGTCGAGTCAAAGCAGAGCATCAACGGCCTGCTGGCACCCTTCAACCTTTAGCCATTCCTCAATGGAAATGGGACAAAGTCGGTATGGACTTCATTATCGGATTTCCCAGGACCAGGAAAGGGAATAATGCTATCTTCGTCGTTATCGACCGCCTCTCTAAAGTAGCTCATTTCCTACCTGTTCGGGAGAGTATTACCGCTAGCCAGCTAGCAGACTTATATGTCTCTCGAATAGTATCACTTCATGGTGTGCCGTTGGAGATTAACTCAGACCGTGGAAGTCTTTTCACTTCCTGACTTTGGGAAAGTTTCCAAAATGCTATGGGAACTCATCTCTCTTTCAGTACTGCCTTCCATCCGCAGTCAAGTGGTCAAGTGGAACGAGTCAACCAAATCCTGGAAGACATGCTTCGAGCCTCTGTCATTTCCTTTGGTATGGAGTGGGAAAAGTGTCTTCCATTTGCCGAATTCGCTTATAACAATAGTTATCAAGCCAGCTTGGGTAAAGCTCCCTTCGAAGTTCTATATGGACGAAGGTGTCGAACACCTCTTAACTGGTCGGAGACCGGGGAAAGACAATTCTTTGGCCCGGATATGATTCAGGAAGCAGAAGAGCAAGTTCGCACGTTCGTGAGAGATTGAAAACAGCCCAGTCTCGCCAGAAGAGCTAATATGATAGTCATCATAAGGCTGTAACTTTTGAAGTCGGCAATAAGGCTTACCTTCGGGTTACTCCTCTTAAGGGAACCCATCGCTTCGGTATCAAAGGCAAATTGGCCCCTCATTACATCGGTCCTTTTCGCATTCTTGCCAAACGAGGAGAAGTTGCCTACCAATTGGAACTACCTCCGCACCTCTCCAGAGTTCATGATGTTTTTCACGTTTCTCAACTCAGGCGTTGCTTCTCGGATCCTATCCGCGGAGTGGACCACGAAACTCTTGATCTCCAAGACAATCTCACATATCGAGAATACCCTGTTCGTATTCTTGATCAAACCGAGCGCACCACTCGACGCCACAATATCAAGTTTCTCAAGGTTCAATGGTCACATCATTCCGAGAGTGAAGCTACTTGGGAAAGGGAGGATCGTCTTCGACTTGAGTACCCCACCCTCTTTCCGGAGGAACCCGAATCTCGGGACGCGATTCTTTTAAGTGGGGGTGAGTTGTCACATCCCTAGCTAGCACTTGCCTTAGGACCTAACTAGAGTGTGCATCATGTCTACTTTCAAAGAAACTTGAAATGGGATTAACAGAAACCCCAGCACCCCTCTCCTAACAACTAGGGTTTGTTAAAACATTTTCCAATGTACCCAAAATGCCCTTAAAAAATGTTCATCATTTCTGCCTTGGTCTTAAACCTCTGCCAAAAATGGTGCACAGTTTTCTAGGACAATCTAGGGCTTTGGATTAAATCTTATGGTATTTGAATTTGGGCATTTAAATGCTATAAAATATTTTAAATGCTCAAATAATCATAAACTATAATGTTTCCTACTGTTCATAATATATACAGTAGGAATGACAAGTGTTATGAGTTACAAAAATGCTCTGGCATTTTATTTAAATGAACAAAGCTGCAAAAGAAATGAAACAGAAAAGAAAATAGAAAAAAAGGGAGAGAGAAAATCTTACCTGGCGCCCCCACCCGGCCCACCTGCCGGCCCAGCCCAGCTGCCGCTCCAGCGAGCTGCTTGGCTCGGCCGGGCAGGCAGGCAGGTGCTCGACGGCGACCGCGTCGCGCGCCACGCAGCTGCCCGCCGCCCTGCTTCGTCCCCTCGCCGTCCTGGAGGGATGGTTCGATCGTCCACGTCCTCCCCGACCCCGCAGACACCTCCACCTTCCCCCAGTTCTTCTCCCTCGCTCTCCCCGCGCCATGGCCGACGCCGCCGTGCTCGCACCGTCGTAGAAGCCGCGCCCACCGTCGTCTCTGAGCCCCGCCTTGGTGTCCATCGTCTCCGCCGTCCTCGACTGCTTCGAACAGGCCTAGCCCCGAGCGCTCGCCCGCCCTGGAGACGCCCCCGACCTCTTCTTCCCCAACTCCGGCCGCGGAGATCCCCCTCGCCGTCCCGCTCAGCTCCGACCACCCCCGAGCTCCCTCCGGCGCTTGCTGCAACCCCTGTGAGCCTAGCTTCATCCTCCCCCTCTCCGTTGGCTCTCTTTTGCCCTGGAACACACTGCACAAAGCTCAACCGCACGCACCGCCGCCGTGCTCGCCGCCGGTGATGCTCCGGTGACCATTTGGTCACTGGCACCCGTCCATCACACTCACCGCAGCACGTAGATGCGAAAGGTGCTACGCACGTATCGCCTAGGCCCCTGCAGCCGCATCTCCACACACGCCCGACGCCGGTCGCCTCCGTCGAGCTTGTTGCCGTCGTCTCCGGCCACCCCAGGTCCGGCGACCACCACCATCCGACGCGCAACAGCAAGGGCTTTCCAACGCACCCAACCGCAGCCCGAACCATGCACCGTAGGCGATTTCCGAAGCACGCCGCCGTGTTTGGCCTCGCCGGTGGCTAAATGCCGGCGAGTTGGACCTGTTTTGACCACGGGTTTGACCCCCTGGGTCACTGACATGTGGGCCCTGCCCGCAAGTCAAACCTAGTTTAGGTGTTAATTTAATTCTAATCAGTTAATTAGTTAACTGTGACACTGACCAGTGGGTCCCACTGGTCAGGTTTGACTTGGACTGGCCCTGTTGACTGCCTGACGTCAGCATGATGTCATGCTGATGCAGTAAAGGTTTTTCTGGGATTTTTTAGATTTAAAATAATTCAGGAAATTCCAGAAAATACCCAAAACTTCTAAAAATCATATAAAATCAACCATAGCTCAGATGGAAAAGATTTATATATGAAAAATGATCAGAAAAATCCAATCTTTCCAATGGCACTGGTTTCATGCATGTTTGAACAAGTTAACTGGCTGTATACATCAAAAACATGATAATGCACTTATTTAAATAATAGTTTGAACTCCAATTTGAATCTTTGATTCAAATAGGTTCAAACCCTTCTGGTTTTAGTTGCATTAGCCAACACACATGCATCTTGCCATGTCATGAGCATGCATCATATTGTTGCATTTGTTTGTTAATGATTGTATCATCGGTATTCTCTGTGTTAGGTCCTGCTCCCGAGGATACTGCTGCGTATCCAGTTGAAGAGCAGTACCCGACAACTACCTTGTCAGGCAAGCAATCATTGATCATTCCGATACAAACCCAATCTTCTCGCTCCTGCTCTCTTTTACTGCATTAAGGCAACAGCGTGTGAACTGCTACTTGCTGCGGTAGTTGAACCCTATTCCCTTGCATGACCCGTCATTGCCACAGTAAATAGTTGAAACCCACTAGCATGTGTAGGAGTTGATTGAGCCATGTGATGTGTGATCCACCATGCTATTTGTTTATGTTGCCTGCTATGCTTAGAGTTGTGTCTGGTCTGGTTCATCTGGGTGATGGATCAGAGTGAAATAATCTTACCGATAAAGAGAAGGAGGTGTGGAATACGCTTGGTAAAGGTATCGATGAAAGGCCATGTAGGAGTACATGGTGGGTTGTTTCATTGGAATCGTCCATAGGACCCGAGATCTATATGTGTGGTTCAAGTTACAGCTACTACGACACATTGGGATCCTTAATTGACCCTCTCGGCTTATTAATTACCCTTGATATCTGTCCAGGAGTTGCAACTAGTTTCTGGTGTTTATAGCTTACTGGAGGTCGTGCACAACGCTGACCCTCGGGGTGGGTTGTGATGCGACAGGTACGTGGCACGGTGTACCGGTTACCCGTTTGGTGACTCGGGAACCCTATACACATCGTTTGGGGCCGTGAGCGACACCCCGGCCGGATCTCCCCACGGATGGAACCCAAATAGGCGATAAACCTGGACGAGAGACTTGAGTAGTTAGTCAGGTCGTGGCCGACACCCCCGCTGGGCTTCCGCTTGAAGGTTGCCGAGTACACGCCGAGTAAACGGCGATAAGTGGTGAAAGCGTGTGTGAAGAGGTACACCCCTGCAGGGTTATCAAACTATTCGAGTAGCCGTTGTTCGCAGTACGAACTACTTGGTTGCTCTTACAGTTCATAGACAAGTTGATGGATACTACTAAAAGCATCAAGATAAGTGTGAGTGCCATGGATGGCCCTTCCGTAGGATGACAGAAGAGGATCCTCGGTAGTGTATTGATGTGGTGAGTAGAGGACTCGTGTTCGTAATAACATCTTGCAATTTGTTGAGAGTTGTAGTATAGGTTAGCCAAGGTCAAAGCTGGCATTCTGCTATAAACTCCACTACCCCCTTGATAATGTTGCATGTATGATAGGTTCTGTGGTAAGACTTGCTGGGTACCTTTGTACTCATGTTTGCTTAATAACTGTTGCAGAGGAGAACCCTGCCCCTGCTGATGGGTTCTACATAGACGTTGACGTCGACGAGTAGCTTGACACCCAGACGGAGATCTGGAGCTTGTGAAGGGCCTTGTAGATAGTCAGGCTACACCAAGCCTGTTTTATTTTCTAAGTTGTCTGTACTCAGACATGTAGCTTCCGCTTGTGCTTGTATGACTGTATGACTTGAGTGTTGGGTCATGTGACCCCTACCTGTATGGATATGTTATGTATGGCTCTTGGAGCCTTTTAAATAAAGTACTTTGAGTCATAGAGTTCTGTTGTGATGCAATGTTGTATTTGCACATATCGAGCATATTGCGTGTATGATTGAAATGCTTGGTATGTGTGGGATCCGACACCTAGTTGTTTTCCTTTGGTAGCCTATCTTACAGGGAAATGCCTCCTAGTGATTCCAATGAGCCTTGGTAGCTTGCTACTGCTCAAAACACGTAGGCTGGCCGGCATGTGTCCTTCTTCGTTCCTGTGTCTGTCCCTTAGGGGAAATGTCACGCGTTGTTCCTTTAAGTCCATGTAGCTTGCTACGACTTGGGTTCATACGTTGATGACCGACACGTTCGTTGCTGGGTCATGGATGCATGTCTCTGTAATTTAGTGCCACTTTTGGTTTATAACTAGCCATGTCGGCCCGGGTTCTCTGTCATATGGATGCTAGCGACACTGTCATATATGTGTGCCAAAATGCGCAAACGGTCCCGGGCCAGGTAAGGTGGCACCCGTGGGGTTACCGTGCGTGAGGCCGCAAAGTGATATGACGTGTTACAGCTAGATCGGTGTGACTTAGGATCGGGGTCCTGACACTTTGCCTCCAGGGATAACACTATCAGGCTTTTCTCTCTCAATGATAAGGGCGAGATTAATGCCATATCTCAAATTCCGGTGGTAAACGAATACCAAGACGTCTTTCCTGAAGAACTTCCAGGCATGCCTCCACACCGTCAAGTGGAATTCGTCATTGAACTCGAGCCGGGTACTGAGCCAGCATGCCGGCGTCTGTACAAGCTCTCTCCTGGAGAATTGAAGGAGTTGAAGAAGCAGCTTGATGAACAGGAACGTTTGGACCTGATCAGGCCTAGTACATCTCCTTGGGGCTGTGGTGTCTTATTTGTCAAGAAGAAGGATGTCACGGAGCGTCTATGCGTCGATTACCGGCCATTGAACAAGAAGACAATAAAGAACAAGTATCCGCTCCCCAACATCAACGAACTGTTCGAGCAGCTCAAAGGAGCTAAAGTGTTCTCTAAGCTCGATCTCCGAATGGGCTATCACCAAATTCGCATTCGCGAGGAAGATATCCACAAGACTGCCTTCATAATGAGCTACGGCTCCTACGAGTATACGGTCATGTCCTTTGGTCTCGCCAATGCTCCACCTACCTTCTCGAGAATGATGCACTATATCTTCAACCCCTACACCGGCGAGTTTGTGCTTGTGTATCTGGATGATATTCTGGTATTTTCCAAGAATGAAGAAGATCACGAAAAGCACTTACGTCTGGTTCTTGACCGACTCCATGAACATAAGTTCTATGCCAAGTTCTCCAAGTGCGAATTCTGGCTCGATAAGGTTTTGTACCTGGGTCATATCATCTCTGCTGACGGTATTGCGGTAAACCCCGAGAAAGTTGAAGCAATTGTCAACTGGGAAGCTCCTCAGAACGTCAAGCAACTCCGAAGCTTTCTTGGTCTTGCCAGCTATTGCAGAAGGTTCGTTGAGAACTTCTCCAAGATTGCCAAGCCTCTTTCCAACTTGCTGCAGAAGAATGTCAAATACTTTTGGTCTCCAGAGTGTGAAGTGGCATTCAAAACCCTCAAAGAAAAGCTCGTCTCTGCTCCAGTTCTAACTCCTCCAGATGAGTCCAAGCCCTACGAAGTATTCTGTAATGCTTCTCTTCAAGGACTTGGTGGTGTGCTTATGTAGGACAAGAGAATTGTGGCTTACACTTCTCGTCAGCTCAAGCCAAGTGAGAAGAACTACCCCACACATGATCTTGAACTAGCAGCTGTGGTACATGCTTTGATTACGTGGAGACATCTGTTGTTGGGCAGAAAAGTCGACATCTTCACCGATCACAAGAGCTTGAAGTACATCTTCACACAGCCGAATCTGAACCTCCGCCAGACTTGTTGGGTTGAAATGATCCAAGAGTATGATCCCAGCATTGAATACACTCCTGGCAAGGCGAATGTGATTGTAGATGCTTTGAGCAGAAAGGCATATTAGAACAGCCTTCTTATCAAGCCGTTCCAGCCTGAGCTTTGTGAAGCTTTCACGAAACTCAACCTCCAAGTTGTTCCGCAGGGTTTTCTTGCAAATCTTCAAATTCCTCCTACCTTGGAAGATCAGGTCCATGAGGCCCAACTCAGTGATGCCATGGTGCAGAAGGTGAAACATGGTATTGCAAAGGGCACTCCTAAATACAAGTGCTATCGCGTTGATAAGAGAGATACCTTGTTCTTTGAGGACAGACTCTTTGTTTCCAAAGGTGATCTCAGGAAGCTCATAACGGAAGAAGCACATGATTCTCTCCTTTCCATTCATCCTGGCAGTTCCAAGATGTACCAAGACCTCAAGCAATCTTACTGGTGGACACGCATGAAAAGGGAGATCGCCCAATTCGTGAACGAATGTGATGTCTGTAGAAGAGTGAAGGCAGAGCATCAACGTCCAGCCGGTCTTCTCCAACCTCTTCCTATTCCCGAGGAGAAATTCGACCACATTGAAATGGATTTCGTCACTGGCTTTCCTAAGTCCAAGAGAGGGAATGATTCTATCTTTGTGGTGATTGACAAGCTTACCAAAGTCGCTCACTTCCTTCCAGTCAAAGAATCCATCAATGCAGCTCAGTTGGCAGAGTTGTACACTTCCAGAATTGTGTCTTTACATGGCATTCCTCAAGTCATCTCCTCAGACCGTGGAAGTTTGTTCACATCCAAGTTCTGGGACTCCTTTGAGTCCACCATGGGCATTAAGATTAGGTTCATCACTGCTTTTCACCCTCAGACTAGTGGTCAAGTCGAGAGAGTGAATCAGATTCTAGAAGACATGCTCAGAGCCTGTGTCATATCTTTTGGCATGAAATGGGAAGATTGCCTTCCATTTGCCGAGTTCTCTTACAACAACAGCTTTCAAGCAAGTGCAGGCAAAGCTCCGTTTGAAATCCTCTATGGCAGAAAGTGCCGTACCCCTCTCAATTGGTCCGAGACAGGCGAACGTCAACTTCTTGGCAATGACTTGATCTCAGAAGCCGAAGAAATGTGCAAAGTCATACGTGAGAATCTCAAAGCCGCTCAATCGCGTCAGAAGAGCTACTATGACGGCAAGCATCGTGATTTGGCTTTCAACATTGGTGATCATGTCTATCTCCATGTTTCTCCGATGAAAGGAACCCAAAGATTTGGTATCAAAGGAAAGCTTGCTCCTAGATACGTCGGACCTTTCAAGATCCTTGGCAAAAGAGGCGACCTAGCCTATCAACTTGAGCTCCCGTCCAACTTCGCCAATGTTCATGATGTGTTTCATGTGTCTCAACTCCGCAAATGCTTCAAGACTCCTGAACGCATGATTCCGTTTGAAGAGATTGATCTTCAACAAGATTTGTCCTACCGAGAGCATCCCGTTGCTATTCTCAAAGAAACCGAGCGCAAGACCCGCAACAAGTCCATCAAATTCTTGAAAGTCAAATGGTCACACCATACCGACCGAGAAGCAACGTGGGAACGAGAAGATCATCTTCGTTCCGAGTACCCTTCCTTTTTCCAGTCCTAGATCTCGGGATGAGATCTTTTTGTAGTAGAGGAGAGTTTGTAATGCCCCGGATGTAATACTTTCCCTTTTGGGCATATAATATATCTCCGGCATCATCAATTCCATTTCGGGTTCTTCGTCTTTTGGGTTTTCGCCGTTTTGTTGTGTGCGTGTGTGGCATTCATTCATATCATGTAGTCATGTGCATCGCATTGCATTTGTGTTGTCGTTTGCATCCGGTCCCACGCGTTCCTTCCCGTTGTCCGTTTCGCGTTCCGGAGCTCCCTCACATGTCCGTGGCGTCCCGTAGGCCTACTTTGGTGTTTGGCCGTGTAACGTTACCAGTTTGGCACGAGACTTGTCGTGTGTTGTTGTTTTGGTGTGTGTAACCCGCCTGTCAAATCTCGTCGCGTTTGGAGCTCGTTTGCTACCCCAACAGTTATTCTCGTGGGCTCAAAGTGCCTCCACTTTGAGGCCCAAGACACCCCTCCAACAGCCCACCAAACCAGCCCAAACCCCTCCTTTCATCTAGGCCATCCAATTCTAATCGCGTGGCCGAAAACCACACCTCATTTGGACAACCCTAGCTCCTTGTGCCTATATATTTGTCCACCTTCCTCAAATTTTGCCCCAAAACAAGGAAACCCTAGTCCACCATCATCTCCTACCTCTTCTTCTTCTTCCTCCAGCCACCTCGTCGGATTTCTCGCCGGAATCCGCCGCCGCCGGAGCTCCCCTCGCCGGAGCTCACCGCTGCCGGCCGGCGCCGCCACCTCGCCGGCCGGGCCACCAACCACCGGCCCCGGCCTCCCCATCTCCCTTCGAGGCCAGCCGCCACCCCTCCGCATCGAGCCGCCGCGCCGCCCGCTACATCGGAGGCCACCGCCGCCGTCCAGATCGGATCGGGGCAGCCAGACCCGATCGATCCCGAGTCAACGCCGTAGGTCGGGCCCGATCGACCACCCCGCCTGGGCCTCTCCCTCCTTCGCCTGGGCCGGCTTCGCCAGCTTCCCCAGCGCCCGGCCAGGCCCGACCGCCTCCAGCATCCTCCCTCACCGGGCCGCGTCACCAGCTTCCCCGCCTGGGCTGAGACCCTAGGCCCAGTCCCCGCGGCTGCCACCGCCTCTAGCTGGTGGACCGAAGCCAGGTGGACCGGACCGAGGCCGCCGCCCCAGGCCGCCGCTCCTTCGACCAGCAGCCGCTGCCGCCTGGATCGGGGAGGAGCCCCGATCTGGATCCGCCCCGCGCCCGGCCCGTTAGCCACCGGCCCGAACCGCGCCACTGCCTGGTCCAGCCCGATCCACCGGTGACCGATCCGCCGCCCGGTAGCAGCTCCGCCCGATCCGCGCCCGCGTTGACTTTTGTTGACCCGGAGGTAGTCCCAATTCTACTAAGTCCCTGTGATACTTTGTTGTCTGATGCATTTTTCAAATGTTGATAACTTTGTGTGTGATGCTCCGATTTGAGTGAATGAGATGTCCATACGTTCGTGGAGACTTGTTCTACTTTTCATTCCATTGTGCCATGCATGTTTGAGATCATCTAGAGGCTTAAATATCTGTTGCAAGAGTGCATCGTGATAAAAACTGCTATTAGTGTTGTTTTTCATGCCATCTTTGCATTGTGATAACTTGGTGCTCGTTTATTCGAATGATGCAAATGACATGTCCACGTGTTCATCTTGTCATGCTCTACATGTTAAATGCTTAAGTTTGCATGATAGAATTAATCTTGCCATGTTTATCCTCGCTGCAAAGTGCCATGTGTCTGTTATGTTGCTAAACTTATTATGCGATGTCATTTTGAGGAGCTCATTGCTATCATTGAGATTGTCCTCTTGATGCATGCTTAGGTGTTTTGGAATCACCATCATATGTACTTTGATGTGGTGCTTACCACTTGCCATGTTTAGCTTTGAGGTGACTTAAACTTGCTCTCAAAGATGCCATGATGAAACTGCTGTTTCAACACTTAGTGAAATTTCACTAAGTCTGGAATCTGTAATTTCCAGATGCCATGTTTGCTTGTTGTTCTAGGCCAATCCATGATAGTTTTGGGGTGACTCTTGATGATTCCTTGTAGTATATATTGTTGGCTATCCATTCATGCTCTCACATGCTTATTTGAGTGGCTGTAGCATATTTAACTTTTGCTCCAAAGTTGCAATAAATTACTGCTGTCAGGATTTTGTTGTCAAGTTCAATATGTCCAAGCTTGTTGCTATTGATCCATGGCTCCTTTGGGGGTGCACCACTGGATTTATTTGCTGTAGGGTATATCTAGTTTATGTTCATGCTCTTTGCCATGATGTTTGAGTGCTGTAGCTCATTTATCTAATGCTCCAAAGTTGCTATGTGGCCGTAATTTTTCAGCTTTCACATGTTTATTGTTTCGGGCATAACTTTTTGCCCGTAGCTCCGTTTTGAGAAAGTCTTACATGAAACTTGATTGATTTTTTGTGTAGATTCATAATATCCTATTGTTATCATGTTTTGAAGCTTTTTGCTTGATCGCATCTTGTCATGCTCCGTGTGCTCCCATAGTGCATCCGTCTTGCATCCAGCATGTTTTGTGTGCGCATTGCATCTTGTTGATTCCGTGCCTTGTGTGTTTGTGTTGAGTAGAGCCGGAAGCTGAGACCGAGTACGAGTACGAGCACGAGGTTACCACCGAGCTTGGGAACAAGGACCCCTCTTACGATCCCATCGACAACTCTTCAGGCAAGATGACCGAACCCCGATAACATTACTATCTTTGCCTATTGCTAGAGTATCGCTCTATAGTTTTGCCTCGATGCCCATGTCTTTCCTGTCAGCCTCCTAATTGTAACCATGATCATGTTTAACCACCCTACCTACGCAAACCGTTGAATGGCTAAGTACGCTTCACTCAGCCCCTCTTATAGCATTGTTAGTTGCAGGTGAAGATTGAAGATGCTTGCTTCATGTTGAAGTTTTGTTGGGTTTTATCACACTATAATAATGCTTAAAATGAAATCATCTATATATTGGTAATGGGTGGAAGGCTAAGCCTTTTGCTTGGTGATTTGTTCCACTCATGCCGCTAGGAACCGCATAAACCGGTGTTATGTTCCTTGATTATGCGTTCCTCACACGGTTGGGGTTATGGGACCCCCTCGATAAACCGCTAAGTGCTAAGTCTTTTCCAGCAAGTCCCAACATTGGTACTATTCGCCTAAACAACTAAAACTTACCGAGGGAGTAATTAACCAGAGGATTAATTAATTCAACCCCCCTGGGCTAGTGCTCGATTTGAGTGTTGGTCCAAACTAGAGCCACTTGCGGATGCCACCTAGTTCGCTGGGATCTTCGGTATCTGTACGTAGCGCTCATCCGGTCGTGGCCTGAGACTAGATACGCGCGGCTACTATCAGGGTGTCGGCACACCGGGAGGATTTGCTGGATTAGCCTTACCTTAGTTCGGAGTATCTTGAGCACGGGATTCCGAGAATACTCGGGTCTTCCCACCTTGGAGTTGCGACTCCGCGGATCGTGGGCTTGTCATGGGCCAAGTTGGAACACCCCTGCAGGGTTATGAACTTTCGAAAGCCGTGCCCGCGGTTATGTGGCAAATGGGAGCTTGTTAATATCCGGTTGTAGAAAACTTGACACCACGTTCCAATACACTACCAGCGTGAGTACCGTGACTGGCATTTTCCGAAAGGGGTTTCGGGAGATGAACATGGTGGGGTTATGTTTGACTTGTTTAGTGTAGGATCACTTAGTGATCATCTCTCGACCGAGGCACCTTCTCTTCTCGCTCTCTTTTACGTAAGCTAGGCTAGTGCTGCTGCAACCACTTTCTTATTCTTTCTTCAGCCTTGTTCCACACCCAAGGCTTAAATAGTCATGTTACCAGGGAACGGGATTGCTGAGTCCTCTGTGGCTCATAGTTACTTCAACACACCAGATGAAGGTCCGATGGTGAGCTATCCAGGTGATGGCACCGAGCTAGACTGGGAGTACGACGAGGAGCGTAGCCGTTACTATGTTCGTTATCCCGATGATCAGTAGTGGAACTTCTACTAGGATTCGATCTGACCTGTGTA
>LR738716.1:106904888-106921828 GCA_902687465.1 Secale cereale
TGACATCTTGGTATTCTCCAAGAATGAAGAGGATCATGAAAAGCACCTCCGTTTGGTTCTCGACAGACTCCGTGAACACAAGTTCTATGCCAAGTTCTCTAAGTGCAAATTCTGGCTTGATAAGGTCTTGTATCTGGGCCATATCATCTCTGCTAACGGTATTGCTGTCAACCCCGAGAAAGTTGAAGCGACTGTCAACTGGGAACCCCCTCAGAACGTCAAGCAACTCCGAAGCTTCCTTGGTCTTGCTAGCTATTGCAGAAGGTTCGTTGAGAACTTCTCCAAGATTGCCAAGCCTCTCTCCAACTTGCTGCAGAAGAATGTCAAGTACAACTGGTCTCCGGATTGTGATGTGTCATTCAGAACTCTCAAAGAAAATCTCATCTCTGCTCCAGTTCTTACTCCTCCAGATGAGTCCAAGCCCTACGAAGTATTCTGTGATGCTTCTCTTCAAGGACTTGGTGGTGTTCTAATGCAAGACAAGAAGATTGTGGCATACACTTCTCGTCAATTGAAGCCAAATGAGAAGAACTACCCCACACATGATCTCGGGCTAGTAGCTGTGGTACACGCTTTGATCACGTGGAGACACCTTCTGTTGGGCAGAAAAGTGGACATCTTCACCGATCACAAGAGCTTGAAGTACATCTTCACACAGCCGAACCTGAACCTTCGCCAGACTCGTTGGGTTGAAATGATCCAAGAGTATGATCCAAGCATCGAATACACACTTGGCAAGGCAAATGTCATTACAGATGCCTTGAGCAGAAAGGCATATTGCAACAGTCTCCTTATCAAGCCGTTTCAGCCTGAGCTTTGTGAATCATTCAGGAAGCTCAACCTCCAAGTTGTTCCGCAAGGCTTTCTTGCAAATCTTCAAGTTGCTCCTACCTTGGAAGATTAGATCCGTGAGGCCCAACTCAGTGATGCTATGGTGCAGAAAGTTAAACATGGTATTGCAAAGGGTACTCCTAAATACAAGTGCTATCGCATTGATGAGAAAGACACCTTGTTCTTTAAGGACAGACTTGTGGTTCCCGAGGGTGATCTCAGGAAGCTCATAATGAACGAAGCACATGACTCCCTCCTCTCTATTCATCCTGGAAGTTCCAAGATGTACCAAGACCTCAAGCAGTCTTACTGGTGGACTCGCATGAAAAGGGAGATTGCCCAATTCGTGAATGAACGGGATGTCTGCAGAAGAGTGACGGCAGAGCATCAACGTCCAGCCGGTCTCCTCCAACCTCTTCCTACTCCCGAGTGGAAATTCGACCACATTGAAATGGATTTCGTCACTAGTTTTCCTAAGTCCAAGAAGGGGAATGATTCTATCTTTGTTGTGATTGACAAGCTAACCAAAGTAGCTCACTTCCTTCCAGTCAAAGAATCCATCAATGCAGCTCAGCTGGCAGAGTTGTACACTTATAGAATTGTGCCGTTACATGGCATTCCTCAAGTTATCTCCTCAGACCGTGGAAGTTAGTTCACTTCCAAGTTCTGGGACTCCTTTCAGTTAGCCATGGGCTCTAAGATCCGTTTCAGCACTGTGTTTCACCCTCAGACTAGTGGTCAAGTCGAAAGAGTGAACCAGACCCTCGAAGACATGCTCAGAGCTTATGTCATCTCTTTTAGCATGAAGTGGGAAGATTGCCTTCCGTTTGCCGAGTTCTCTTAAAACAACAGCTTCCAAGCAAGTGCCGGCAAAGCTCCGTTTGAAATCCTCTATGGCAGAAAGTGCCGTACCCCTCTCAACTGGTCCGAGACTGGTGAACGCCAACTTCTTGGCAATGACTTGATCTCAGAAGCCGAAGAAATGTGCAAAGTCATACGTGAGAATTTCAAGGCCGCTCAGTCGCGTCAAAAGAGCTACTATGACGGCAAGCATCGTGATTTGGCCTTCGACATTGGAGATCATGTCTATCTCCGTGTTTCTCCTATGAAAGGAACCCAAAGATTCGGTATCAAAGGAAAGCTTGCTCCTAGATATGTGGGCCCTTTCAAGATTCTTGGCAAAAGAGGCGATATAGCCTATCAACTCGAGCTTCCATCCAACTTTGCAAATGTTCATGATGTGTTTCACGTGTCTCAACTCCGCAAGTGCTTCAAGACACCTGAACGCACCATTCCGTTAGAGGAGATTGATCTTCAACAAGACTTGTCTTACCGTGAGCACCCCGTTGCTATTCTTGAAGAGACCGAGCGCAAGACCCGCAACAAGTCAATCAAGTTCTTGAAAGTTAAGCGGTCACACCATACCGACCGAGAAGCTACGTGGGAACGAGAAGATCCCCTTCGTTCCGAGTACCCTTCCTTCTTCCAGTCCTAGATCTCGGGACGAGATCTTTTCGTAGTAGAGGAGAGTTTGTAATGCCCCACATGTAACACTTTCCAAATATGGCAATATATAAACTTTGGCTTCATCAATTTCTTTCCGTGCTCTTCTTTCGTTTCGGGTTCTTCGTTTTGTCGTGTGCGTGTGTGCATTTCATCCATGTCATGTTGTCATGTGCATTGCATTGCATTTGTGTTGTCACTTGCATCCGGTCCCACTCGTCTCTTCCCGTTGTCCGTTTCGAGTTCCGACGCTCTCACACGTGCCCGTGGCATCCCCGAGTCCTTCCTTCGTGTGTGTACGTGTAACGTTTCCGGAATGACGTGAGACTTGTCGTGCGATGTTGTTTTGGTACGTGTAAGCCGCCTGTCAAGTTTTGTCGTGTTTCGAGTTTGTTTGGTACTCCAACGGTTAACCTAGTTGGCTAAAAGAACCTCTTCTTTAAGGCCCAATACCCCCTCCACAATAGCCCACTAACCCAGCACAACCCTTCCCATCATCTCGGTCGTCAAATTGTGATCGCGTGGCCGAAAACCGCTCCCCATTTGGAATCTCCTAGCTCCCTATGCCTATAAAAACGTCCACACCCCTCCATTTTCGGGCGAAACCCTAGTCTCCGCCCTCCTCGCACCGCCGGACACGTCCGGAACGGACCGGACACGTCCGCCCGGACGCGCTGGACCAATCAACGCCCGCCACGTGTCCACTCCGCCACCCTGTCCACCGCGCGCGCCGCCGACCCGCCGGGGCCAGATCTGGCCCCCTCGGCCCATCGCCTCCGCCGCCTCGGGCTGCGACCCGTCCCGCCTCCGCCTCCAGCGCCGGCAACCGCCGCCGCCGCGCCGCTGAGCTCCACCGCCGCCGGACTTGAGCTCCACCGCCGCTGGCCGGTGCCCGCACCACCGCCGCCGGGCCCGTGCTCCACCGCCGGAGAGCTCCACCTCCTCCGCCCGACGGCCCCGGGCCAGATCCGCCGCCAATCTGGCCGGATCCGCTCTCCCCGCCGGTCGCCGTGCCCCTCGCCGGCGAGGGCAGCGCTGCTGCGCCCGCTCGAGCTCCCACCGGGCCGGGCGGATCTCCTCGCCGACCCGACCCGCGACCCGCAACGCTGTCGGGACGGTTCCGTTCCGGGCGCCGCCGCCCTCCGATCCAAACGCCCAGATCGGGACCCCTCCGTCCCATTGGACCCCTTTGTCCCGTTTCTGCTAGGTATACTTTTTGCCAAGTCCTTTTCTGCAATAATTTTTGTTGCATGTTCTTGTAGCTGTATCTTTTTGTGTGTAAGTCCGACTTGTGCATATGATATGTCTAAATGACCGTGGTGATGTGTTCTACGTTTTGTTCCATTGTGGCATGCTTGTTTGAGTTCATCTAGAGGTCTTAATCTTCGTGACAAGAGTGCTACTTGATATAAACTGCTGCTACTTGTTATTTTCATGCCATGTTTGAGATGTGATAACTTGGTGCATGTTTATCCAAATGAAGCAAATGATATGTCAAAATGTTCATAGTGAGATGATCTACATGATGGCTGCTGTAGCATTCATGTTAGGGTTCATATTGCCATGTTATTCTCTGTTGCAAAAGTGCATGTGGCTGTTAAGTTTTGTAACATGTTAGGAGATGCTGATTTGAAGTGCTCGTTGCTATTGATGTGTTTGTCCCCATGTCACATGCCAATATGTTTTAGAATCTCCATCATTTGGTCTTTGCTGTGGTGCAAACCATTCTACATGATATGCCTTGAGGTGACTTAAACATGCTTGCAAACATGCCATGCCAATGTTACTGTTTAAACACTTAGTGAAATTTCTACTAAGTCTGGAATCTGTCATATCCTGATGCTATGTTTGCTTGATGCCCTAGGTAAATCCATGCTAGTTTTGGGGTGGCCATTGATCATTCCTTGTTGTAGATGTTATTGGCTATCCATCCATGCCCTCTCTTGCTCATATGGGTTGCTGTAGCTTATTTATTTCTTGCTCCCAAGTTGCTATAAAATATAGCTGTCAGGTTTTTAACGTCATGATCAAAATGTTGTAGCTTGTTGCTATTGATCGATGCCTCCTATGGAGTTGCTCCAATGGAGTTGTTTGCTGTAGGATATGCATACTTAATGTCCATGCTTATTTTCACCATGTTTGAGTGCTGTAGGGTATACATTACTTGCTCCAAAGTTGCTATGTGGCTGTTAATTGCAGCCTTGCATTGAATCTTGTTTCGTGTGTATGTGTTGAACCATGGCTTCGTTTTGAGCGTGCCCTATATGAAACTTGTGTGATTTTGCATGTAGAATCATAATATAATGATGTTAACTTGTTTGGAGTGTGTTTTCTTGATGTTTGAGTGCTTCTTGCACCGTTGCCATGCTTGTCTTGTTTTGCTCATATCTTCTAGACCGTAGCTCCGATTTAAACAAACTTTATATGAAACTTGAATGGAATTTCGTGTAGATCATCATGGTGCATGATAAATTGCTGTATAACAACTTTAACTTAAGGTTGGTTCAGATCTGGACCATTTTCAACATATGCATATGAGGACTTACCGGATTAGCTATATGTTGATTCCGGCCTCATTTAAACTTGTTGTCTTGTGTTGTTCTTGTGTGCTTCATCCCATGACATTTACTGCATCAGTGCATCATGCTGATTGTGCATTGCACCTTGTTTGATTCTCGTGCCTCGTTGTGTTCTTGTGTTGAGTAGAGCCGGAAGCCAAGACCGAGAACGAGAATGAGGTTACTACCGAGGTTGAGTACGAGGAGCTGTCTTACGATCCCATCGACGACTCGACAGGCAAGATGACCTGACCCAGATATCATTACTATCTTTGCCTATTGCTAGAATTCTCGCTCTTTAGCTTATTGCCTCGATGCCAATGTTTGTTTGTCAGCCTCCTATTGTAACCATGAATCTGTCTAACCACCCAACCTAGCAAACCTTTGTTTGGCTACGTAAGCTTCGCTCAGCCCCTCTTATAGCATTGCTAGTTGCAGGAGAAGATTTGAAGATTCTTGCTTCATGTTGAAGTTTTGTTGGGATATCACACTATATAAACTCTTAAACTAAATCATCTATACATTGGTAATGGGTGGAAGGCTAAGCCTCTTGCTTGGTGATTTGTTCAACTCATGCGGCCCTAGGAACCGTTTAAACCGGTGTTATGTTCCGTGATTATGCGTTCCTAACATGGTTGGGGTTATGGGACCCCCTCGATAACCCGCTTAGCGCTAAACCTTTTCCAGCAAGGCCCAACATTGGTACTCCATTTGTCTAATAACTAAAACTTGCATAGGGACTAGCTATCCCATGATCTTAATTAACAACCCCCGGGCCAGTGCTCCACATGAGTGTTGGTCCAAACTGGGCAGACTGCGGGGCCACCACGAGGAAACTCGAGGATTGGTATATACCTGTAGGCTGGCCTATCCGGTCGTGGCCTGAGACTAGATACGCGCGGCTACTGTCAGGGTGTCGGCAAGCCGGGAGGTCTTGCTGGATTAGTTTTACATATGTCGGTATATCTTGAGCACGGGATTCCGAGAATACTCGGGCCTTCCCACCTTGGAGTTGCGATCCGCAGATCATGAGCTTGTAATGGGCTAAGTTGGGACACCCCTGCATGGTTTTGAACTTTCGAAAGCCGTGCCCGCGGTTATGTGGCAGATGGGAATTTGTTAATATCCAGTTGTAGAAAACTTGACACCATGTTCAGAACACACTACTAGCGTGAGTAACCGTGACGGTCATTTTTCGAAAGGGGTTCGGGAAGTGAACACGGTGGGGTTATGTTTGACGTGCTTAGATAGGATCACTTCGTGATTACTTTGATGCTCGTGGCACTTCACTTCTCGCTCTAAACACGTAAGCTGGAGCTAGTGCAGCTGCAACCTTCTATCCTTCTTCAGCCTTGTTGCACACCCAAGGCTTAGATGGTTTTGCTACCCGGGAACGGGATTGCTGAGTCCTCCGTGGCTCACAGATTCTACACCATAGCAGATGCAGGTACTATGGTGGACTACTCAG
This sequence comes from Secale cereale, assembly GCA_902687465.1. Taxonomy (NCBI): domain Eukaryota; kingdom Viridiplantae; phylum Streptophyta; class Magnoliopsida; order Poales; family Poaceae; genus Secale; species Secale cereale. Next base: position 106,911,249 of record LR738716.1, read on the forward strand.
GTGACAACACGGAGCTGTACTGGGAGTTCGATGAAGAACGTAGTCGATACTATGTGCACTATCCCGATGATCAGTAGTGATTTCTACTAGGGGCGATTCGAACCTTGTGGCTTTATGTATTTGGTATCTTTCATTTGGATCTTCGCCCGTAGTCGGGTTGTGATGTTATTTGGATGATGATTTGCTTATGTAATGTATTGTGTGACGTGGCGAGTGTAAGCAAACTATCCTTTTTGCAATTTCATCCCTATTTTTACATGAGTCGTGCAAAGATACCAAACTTGAGATCATTCTAGAATGGGCTTATACCTTTTAGTCGTGCCTCGACACGTAGGAGGTTAATCCCATCCTGTGCATTACACAACAACAGTTGCATGTGCAGGTTTCCGATGACTTGACGTGAGAGTGATGTGTCCTTTTATTGGAGTTCTTTCTTCTTCTTCATCATCAGTCTTGGGTTAGGTTCCGGGTCGGCAGCCTGGGATAGCAGCTGGATGTCGTTGTGCTTTTCTTGTTTGCATCCGTAGTCGGATGTCTTGTATTGATGTTGTTGTATTCATGTGACTTGTATGTATTGTTGTATCCCCCATGTATGTTTTCTTATGGTATGATGTAATGATATCCATCTTGCTAAGCGCCAAAAATGTGGTTGTGCCCCAATCCCGTAAGCGTCACGTGATCGGGATAGAATCGCATCTTGGGCCTGACACATAGGGTCCAAACCTTCTTCATACCTATATCATAGAGAGACACCTAAAGGATAAATCTACCTTTCCTCCAGGCAATTACCTCAAACTTTTCCTTTTTGACCCCGCATAAAATGCCCCCAGCTTTGTCAATAGAAGGGATCCAATCCCACTCGAAGAGATTGTGTGGGTCGAGCTTTCTGAAATAACTATCCAGAAAGTTTATCTTCAAAGTTTCTTGCAAACAAAGGAAGTCAAGGGAGTGGTCACTAATGATATGGGATAGGTAGGTTTTCATCCCTTTTTTCATGCCCCCCTACAATTCCAGAAGAGACCTATCACTTATACCTTTTCCCTTTCCTTCCCCTTGGTGGCCCTATTATGATGGACAAGGCTGCCAGCTTGACCCCCAACAGGTTTTTGGCTTCTAGTAGTGGGTCTAGAAATAGCCACTCGAACCTTTGGGCTCCTTTTCTTCCTAGACTGAACTAGAGTAAAATGTTCTTCCACATCTTCATCCCCATCACCCCAATCTGTACTAACAGGGGTTTGATCTCCCTTCCCATTGGTGATACACATCACCTCACTACAAAAAAATACACTTCCGTGATGATACGTGTTTGTCACAGTAGGTCACGTTTCCTGTCATGCATGTACATCCATGGCAATTTTATGACAAAATCAAGATAGTCATACCTGTGCTATCGTAGAAGTGTTCCATGACATTGCCAAAATTATCATCACGGAAGTATCCACTTCCATGATGATAGATCACACGTCACAAAAGTGCTTTCGTCAAGGGTGACCGACACATGGCATCCACCGTAACAGAACGCCGTTTAACTTTCGGGTCCGGTTTTGGATCCGATAACCCGTTAATAGCCCCGACCAATGGGGATTTTCCACGTGTAAAATTCTGATTGGCTGACGGAAACAGGTGTCAGCTCCGCGTTGGCACATGTGTCATTCATCCAATGGGCGAGATGCGCCTATGATATGTTGACACGTGGACCGGCCCAAAAGTGGCCCTTAAAGGTTAAATGGGCCGGCCCAACTAAAGGCCCGCAAGATTTTGCAGACCATAATGGGCCGGCCCAACTAAAGGCCCACAAGATTTTGCAAACTATAATGGGTCGGCCTAGCTAAAGGCCCACAAGATTTTGCGGGTCATAATGGGCCGGCCCAGGTAAAGGCCCACAAGATTTTTGCGGGTTATAATGGGCCGGCCCAGGTGAAGGCCCACAAAAGTTTTGTGTACCATAATGGGCCGGCCCAGCTAAAAGCCCACGAGATTTCACCAACATTAATGGGCCGGCCCAGCTATAGGCCCACAAGATTTTGAGGACCCTAGTAGACTGGCCCATTAACTGGCTGCCATATTTTGGGCCAAATGCCGGCCTATATTTGATCCGGTCCATTAATGGCCTGCCACGTTCCAGGCCTAATAATGGCCCATATGAGATCCGGCTTGTGAAAAGCCTACCATGTTCTGGGCCAAATTACGGCCCAGATCAAGTCCGGCCCTTTAAGAGGCTTTGGGCTAAATTATGGCCCATATCAGATTCGGCCCGTCAACTTGACGCTATGCTTTTGGGCCCACTTGCTAAAGGCCCATTTAGTAATTCGGCCTGATCTGCCTGTTAAGGGCCCGTTTAGCATTTCGGTCCTATATTAATATTGGCATGTTAAAAGCCCGTCTTATAGTTGGGCCTAACTACGGCCCGGATTGCATCCGGCCTGCTCGCAGCCGATAATCTGATTAGGCCAAACAAGGATAGATACAATTTTGGCCTGTTATAAGCCCGTGATTTGATTGGCGCATTCGTGGACCGGGGTCTATTTCGGCTTGCTGCCGGCCCGTGAGCTGTTCGGCACGATTCAAGCCCAACCTACTTTTCAGCCTCCTAAAGGCCCATTGACTTTTTCTTGGGAAAATAGGGCCGGCGGTTTACTCGGCCTATTAAAGGCCCGAATCTACTAGTGGGCCAGTTTACATTTAGGCCTGTTAACGGACCAAGATGACGGGGCCCATAATGCGGATCATACATGGTGATTTGCATGATGGCCTGATTATGTACCGTAATTTTACGGTTTGGCAGGTTTACTGCGAAGACAGGATATATATATATATACAGTAAAATAACTGCAACATCGTGAATAAGAAAAAAACCTAGACTATACAATAAAGAAATTACGGCATATTACATCCACTGGGCATCAAAGTTTGCCACTATGATAATAAAGCACAAGCTGACAACAGATTACATACACTGGGCATCAAAGATCGCCACCAGTGCAACTAAACATGCCGACAAAATAATATACAAAACTGACAACACTTCAATAGAGTTCAAGAAAGGTTAGCCCTGCTCGGGAGCTGCAGCGCAAGCAGCTGAGCAAGCTGGTGAGACTGCACTTGTTTGACACTTATATCCTCCTCACTCTGAAAGATAAACAAGCAGACAGATGACATGTTTTGCAAATATAAGTATCAGTGCTGACAATTCATCACATTTCTTACTGACGAATAAAGTGACACGGTTTAAAATAGCATTAACACAATATGGTATTGTTCAGGTCAAGACATGGCAGGAAATGACATTGTGAAGGAGTTGGCAGCTTCACGACACCACTGGATTACAAATTAAGAACCCATAAGTATCAATGGTTAGTGTGCTGTCAATTTATCCCATTTCAGATTGGCAAAATAAGATCACTTGCTCTGTATAGTTTAATTTACATGGTATGAAGAAGGAACTTGGTTGTACAATTGAAAAGGTAAATTGAGAAGGACAAACTTTGTTTATGAACTGGAGTACATAATAAACTTTAAACACGCAATTTGATGCAAACACCAAAAATAAACAGCTGTTGCATCATGCCTAACCTAATATACACAACAAAGTTTGAAGGCTTGAGAAGGACAAACTTACATTATTGGTGAAGGCAGGCTCTATAAAGCCCTTGTCCATTCTGATGGGGGGAGGGCAATTCAAGAAGTTTACCACATAATCTTCTTCATAAGCATTGCCTTTATTCTACATTTTGTTAAGAGTAAATATAGATGTGACAATATAAGAAAAAATGGAGAATATTTAAGATAAGATGAAGAGTGATGCTACATAACCAAGTAGCTATAAATGTAAGTACAATGATACAGGCAAAAGGTACAGCCAAGAGCAATGCAGAGCTAAACTTCTTCAGTACCATCGGTGTTATCCAACCTTATGGTAAGAGTAAATATATATCTTATGTGTTGAAAATGGAGGGCAAAGGAAAATAAGCTATAGAGTGATGGTACATGAACAACTACCTGTCAATATAAGTACGCTGATAAAGGACAACATGTACTTACAAGAACAATGCAAAGCTAAAAAAAAATCATTGGCATTGGATATATTCTACACTAATGTAACCATTCATACAGATCAGATAATTTGAAGCGAACAATTTATAAGCAAGCTATCATGCATACTGCTGTCACATAATGAACCAGGTATGTATGCAAGTACAATGATATAGGACAATAGGTACTAACAAGAGCAAAGCAGCGGGCAGCATATTTGCGATATCCTGTCGTTCTTTTCAAACCGGAATTCTTTTTCGAGCAGATTTCCTGCAAAAAAGATCCGTAAGGCACATGCGGAAAGGTAGAAGTTCAAATTGTCATGCGATATCATAGACAGTACCTCATCCTCGGAACGAGACCAGTGCATAACAAGGTTTTTCCATTCAATGTCTTCTAAATTTAGCACAAGAGACTTCACCAGAAATTTGTTTATAGACTTGCCATCAAAGTGTGATTTCCTCAGGTAACACCAATACTGTTGCAATGCTTCCTTGAAAAGTGCAAGCAAGCTTTGTTCGTCATGACTATCCAAATTGACCCTCGCCTACTTACGACAATGTGATGTGAATCATTGATATGTTCAATCAGCAGAAAACAGGAAAATAATCACCATGAATAATAGCACTTACACATTAGTGGGACAGGAAGATGTCAAAATGGTGTTTGTCTTCACTATAATCTTCCAATGATGGGAATATATGCACGTAGTCCCTAACAACATTGAAAGCATTGTATTTTAAACTGGGAATAACTGGAATGGGGTTCCAATCTACAGGAATTGGCCGTCTCTGCAGTTGGGATAGGTCTTCGGCCGGTGGACTTGCTGTACTTTTTGCTGGAGTGGGATTTTTCTGTGGTACGGCTGGTGCTATGGCAACTGAAATCGGCATACCTTTTGCTGGAGTGCAGGTCATGTGTGGTGGGGCTAGTGGTGTGGCCAGTGAAGTATGGGTACAGTCTGCTGGAGTCGATCCTACGTTTTGTGTCACTGGTTGTACAACCAATATAAGTGGGGTGCTGTCTGATTTCTCCGGCACAATCATGTTTTTCGAGGACTTTGCTGGTGCTCCTTCAGGTTCGGCAATCACCCTCTTCCTTTTTGATGTCTGATGCGCAAGAACATCATTTGAGTGGAAAAACATGGTATGATGACAGATGGAATATGTATTGATAATGGATGGGCATGGCATCTCGACATATATGATGAGTAAACGAAGCAGATGGCGGTGCAACAAAGTAGAAGAAATGCAAGACAACATATGCAAGATACGCGCAATCAATAAAACCTTGCCAAATTAGAGCAGGCACCTTGATGGGTGAACATGACAGGCCATCTGCCTTTGACTCCTCGAGGTTAGAATAGTCATTAGGATCATATTCTGAACAAGAATCTATAGGTGGGGAGCGTATGAGTTTCATTGCATCCAGAATGGCACTCAATGCCTTGGTGCCAATTTTGTAAGTCATTGCAGTATTCCACAATATTCTTCTGATGCGCGGATTCTGATATTCACTGTAATTACGTATAATATCTGAGAACCATGAAAACATAAATACTTGTGAGATTATCATTGTAATGCAGAGGATAGTCTAATATAGGGGCGCCCCTATAAACACTTGTGTGTTATCACTGGATTCTGATGAGAGAGCTCATGTGTGATGTAATATGGTGCGTGCATTTATATAATCTGGCACAAGTACACAAAAAAATAGGCTCCAGAAGTAAGGATAGTTGGCAGATGATAGGTTCAAAATATACTGTATAGAGAGTTTATTGCCAAACCATGATAACAAGAGCACACAACAACTAGGCAGATCATAGTGTACATAAAAGGGGTACACCATAACCACGATATATAAATCAGGAAAGTGGAACTGGCTTGAAAATACGGTGTTGTATTGCCGCTAGTAATTGAAAGCCTATCGATCAAGTACATGCCAACTCTATCAGCTGTTGATTGCAGATGTCCTGGCTCCCCTTCCTGACAAGGAACATACCGTACGTACTAAATACAGAATAACAAAAGAGGAACATGTTAAAGAACAGAAGAGGAAGCATATTCTTGAGGTTCCGCTTAATTGCATACAATGTTGGTTACCCACTCATGATGAATCACATCGCCCAAAGAAATGCAATTCCATGTTGTCTCTCTATATGTGGAAATTTTGAACAAGAGTCATTAGGATCATATTCTGAACAAGAGTCAATAGGTGCGGAGCGTATGAGTTTCATTGCATCCAGAATGGCGCTCAATGCCTTGGTGCCAATTTTGTAAGTCATTGCGGTGTTTATCTTCAAGAGTGGAATGCTGCTAGTGCGACACAAAGCAGCTACACAGATCATAGTGTAGATATAACGGGAAAACCGTTAGCATCAGAGTAAAATCAGCAAAGTGGAACTTGCTGGAATATATGTGCTAGTATTGCCGGTACGGCTAGAAAGGCTTCGGATACCAGCTCTCTTCAACTGGAGGTGTGGTACTGTTAATATCAGTGTAACTCTCAAAGGTGACACAACTCTCTGCATTTCCTTGCTTTTCTTATAGGATTCAAGTGAGCATGCCACTACAAATCATATTCCCATGTTTACAAAATCCTACGAATCAAAGAGGCCCGAAGAGTTCAAAGTGTCCATACCAACCAACCGTATAGACCTCTACACTGCAAATTTCCCCGCTCATCTTCACTACAAGGAACATACTGTACTACTATCATACTCCCTCCGTTCCAAAATATAAGTCTTGGTAGAGATTTCCACTATGGATCACATACAAATGTATCCAGATACATTTTAGAGTGTAGATTCACTCATTTTGCTCCATATATAGTCCATGGTGGAATCTATACAAATACTAGTATTTAGGAACGGAGAGAGTAATTATTAAAGAAGAACGGAAGAGGAACATGCTAAAGAAGAGCAAGCAGATTTTGGATAATAAAACGTTCGTTGCGTAGTGCCCACACATGATGAACCAGAGCGCATTAAGTAAGCAACTCGATGTTCTCTCTCTATATGTGGTGCACGTGTTTTTTCGAAAGTAAAGTATAAATGTTATCTATTTTAGTAATATCAGCATCATATCAGATTCGTACTTGAGCAACAAGTTTGGAATTATGAGTGGCACGTTGTTTAGTTTGATTAATTCAGGAGCAGTGCTAAGCAGGTACGATGATGGTACTGAATATAAAGGCATGTCCACATGCAAGTCGCATAACTTTTTTCATTTGGGTCAGTCGACCATTTCAGGCGGTTGGATGAAGATCCTGCGTCTCCTAACCCTTCTTCTTCCTCATCTCTGATTCTTCCCATACAGAACACTGCACGGGCCGTCGGCCGGACCACCGGCCCCCACGGCCTGTGTTCCTCCGCCACCCCCACCCCCACCCCCACCCATGTTGAGTTTTCTTCGTTCGGCGAGGCCCCACCATCGCCCCCACAACCAAAGTCCCCACCTAAGCCCCTTCGTTCGCACCGGAAAACTCCGGCGAGCTCTGAAAAATCGACTGACCCAATTTTGAAATTTAGTCTACTGTGATTTAACTAGTGTGGAATATAAAAGGGGAAAACCATAAGCATTGGGAGTATAGTGTTGAGCGTGCCATGGCGGATCTGAAGGTGGAAACTGGACAAAGGCAACTTCGCAACCAGTGTTTGCTCTCAACTAGCAAGTAAGTGATGGACAAGAAATCAGAGTAAAGCAGTGGCGATCTATTTTCTTTCTGCGATAAATAAGTTGAGCAGATACGAAAGAGTACCGCCTCTGGTGCGGCGCCGTGTATGCATCTGCCGAGAATTTGACGGTACTGCGGCAGCGATGGCTGTCGACGACGTGGAAGCAGATCTAGGAGGGCAGATGTTGGTGGCGGGGCGCGGTGGACGAGACAGTCATAGGAGCAGCGCCGGCAAGGTGGACGACGGCGGGGATGAAGCGAGAGGACGGGATGCAAGGATCCCGGTCCGAAGCCGTGGATGAGAGAGGTCGATCTCTTGTAATGGACGGCGACGTCGGGGTATCAGCTCCGGCATGGTCGAGGAGGACGGCGGTGGATGGGGTGGCGGACGGAGGAGGCTGGGGTGGAGAGCGTGTTTTGGCGCCCACGGAGTACGAATGGGGAAATGGAGGTGGAGAGGAAGGGGGAACCATGTTGCAGGGCGCGCTTGTCTCAAATGCGAGGAAATTTACAAACTTAGCCCCCGTTTCATATTTCCTACATCACAGCAATATTAGTCGGTTGGGGATATGACGGTAATCTCGCATACACCGAATATTTGCTGATGAGAGTTTGTTTTTGGTGCCCACCGTGTATGAATCGGGGAGGGAGTCGATTTCGGCCGAGGACACACTGTGTTTTGACGCCCACCGTGTATGAATCCGGGTGAGAGGCGGTTATGTCACCTTTGAGTGATATTACAAACCTACCCCTATTGAAACCTATAGAAATCGAGCAGATGGGCTTTGCATGGCAGGGATAGGCACTAGTAATTTCCATCTCGTAGATTTTGGTTTCAGGCGCGCTTAGTTCAAATTTTGCAGAGTGCACGTTTACTGTGCCAACTCAATTCGAATCCCGTTTGTATTCTATTTTCTTTCGGGCGGGATCCATTTTCGATTGGAATACAATTTTATATACATCATTTTTTATATATACTTTTAGAAGCACAACACCCTTTATACATAAATATGGTTTACAAATGGCATGATCTTAGATTCATAAGGTTGTATCCATCAATTTGGATTTTCAAATATTTGAAATCACTTTATGTTGAAATCCAATGTATGCATTCCTCGCTAACTGTCTCCAATTAATGTGTGTTTCATGCGGTTTTTTTTACTTCTCAAACATGTATAATGTGTTTCACACATGCAACATATAGTGTAATCCCGTTTAGACATTAATTGCATACAGACCATGCATTGTTTCTAAGTAAAGAATCTATGGATCACCGATATTAATAAACTATATAACATTACACGTGTGCCCAAATTCAAATGAATATGCTTGTTTGAAACACCAATTTGCGTTATGATATTATCAATGTCGTGATCTCCAGTTTAAATATTTGAATCCCATTAAATCCAGATATTCGTCTCATTTAACTATCACTCATGCTTATATAGGACTATCTCTCTAACCTATACGTGTTCATCGTCTCTCGGGTATCTCTCGTGCTACCTGTATGTCGACAATGATCTTTTATCTTCGTAACACACTGACGGTACTCTCTCCCTCGACCTTCATCACTCTATCTCTCTCTAAGTATATCTCGCTCCCTACTATGTGTCTCTAACTATGATTCTCCATGAGGAATCTCTTTCTCTCCCACAAACACAAAACTTTGTCTTCCGGGGTCTTATTTCTCTCTACTATTCCCCTGTGTGCCACTCGCACACCCCTCATATAGAGATGTCTTTCTCTCCTTAGGTATGAGAACCTACGACTCTTCCTCTTAAATATCTCTTTCTCACACACAAACACAAACTCTGTCTCTCAGGGTCTCATATTTCTCCACTGTTCTCTTGTATGTCGCTCACACACACACTCCCTCCCTAGAGATATCTCGCGTTCCCTCATATGTTTCTCTAGCTATCACTCTCGTTTTGAAATATATTTCTCTCCCGCAGACACAAAACTCCGTCTCTCGGGATCTCATTTCTCTCCGATATTTGTTTGTATGTGAATCAGACGCACCCTTTCTTCATCTGTCTCACACCCACACCCATAACTCAGCCTTCTCATCCACTCGACTCCTTTCTCTAACGCACACTATCTAGCATGTTTATCTTTATATTTATCTGTTTCTCCATCAACCTTCTTTCATTTATAGGTTGATCTCTTTTGCACAATCGTTGTGCCTCACACCCTCTACTCGCCATAGATGCATGCTCCATCCCACGCCACTATCTCTTAAAGACAAAAACACATGCTCAATTGTCAGGCCGTCTTCAATGCATTCTCGCATGCATGCATATTGTCATACCGATTCGTCTCTCTCTCCTATGTCGTTGATCTTAGCTTATGACTTATGTCTTCTTTCTTTTATCTCGATCATGCGCGCGCGCACACACACACACACATCCCACGTATACATGTATACCTCTCACACATGCACGTTGAAGGTCTCTATGTCTCCATACGTAGTTAATTACCCTCAACCCTAACAGCACATCGAATTGTTCTCTTCTTGTGTACACATAACTTCCGCTTGGATGGGTAAAACACACACTCACACTTAACAATCTCCTTGTAGCTACCCCCTCTCACTCTTCCCCTATATCTCCGAAACCAATAAGACCATCCCTTCATTTAATTCCCGCCTACATGCACCATCGATATATAGTAGTCTTCCTCGGTGTCTCTCAAACAAACACGTTTTCTCGATGTCGACTACTCTCACGCGCACACACCTTCTCTTCCCTCTCTACAGACTTTTTCTCTCTCGCACCCCATCGTTGGTGGCCTCTGCCATACACATCACCTCTCTACGATGAAGCCATGCACTCTTAAATTACATCTGCCACCGAGGACCCCGCGACACACACACA
>LR738716.1:106922078-106935477 GCA_902687465.1 Secale cereale
ACACACACACACACACACACTAAGACTCCATCTCTCTCTCCCCCCACACACACTGAGACTCCATCTCACACACACATGCTCTAGGCGGAGCATTTGTTCCTACCACCCTTCATCCACCCTTACCCGTATGATAAACAATCACCTTAATTTACTTGTATAACATGGACAAATTCCACTTTACTTTAGTAGTTAGCAAACTTATCTTCTGTATCCTTATAAAAAACCGAGTTGGCGATGATGGTGTGCCTGCCATCTTGTAATATAGACTGTCTGATCTATATCTGACAGATAGAAAACTAACTATGATAATTTTACAAAAGATAGACGCACCTATCTCCACATCCTTATCTCCCACACCTCATTGTTGAGCAATTAAAAAAGAAAGTCTCCGGAACAATCTAGCATGGTGGCCGCTGCTGCCTACCTGCGCCGTCCATCCCCATGCCTCCGCCCATTCCGACCACCAGTCACCACCACGCTCCACTCCTCCTCACCTTATATCTCATCTTTCATTTTTTCGATGACATTCTCGAGATACCAGTTTTCCAATAAAATTATCGAAATATCATTAGTTTTTACACATGGGATTACTCCTGCATGGGTAAATCACAACATGCGTTTTGTATAAAAATGCATATTGATGTTCCGTGCAATGCACGAGCATGTTGCTTGTTATTATATAACGCAAATCACGAGCTAGAAGTGACATTTTTATTTACACAACCATGTTAACATGGCCACGTAAATCACCCGCAAAAAAAACATGGCCACATGAATCACTAGCTAAAGTAAATACCATTATACTTATATCCCGATTCAAAAGGTTGAGTACATGTCCAAAGAGTAGAGTCACACACACGCACTATGTCTCTCAGAATCTCTCACACACACACACACCAGTTACGTGACGCCCACTTAAGCAAACACGTATGTTACAATTTGTGCACCCGCGGCTACACGTGATGCTGCGCATTTATTTAAGCCGGACGGCGAACCCAAACAATAGCTGCATTCATTCCCCTCCCGTCGCCTCTTCTCTGGTCGCCGTTGCACGGAAGCCAAGAAATATGGTGATAGCGTGGGTTAGCCATGTACTAGTATGATGTAACTACACCGGGCTGCCGTGTTTCGTACTCTTCTAGTCCACTATGGAGATGATTGGTTGATTTTATATCGCTGAATAATATAAAATATTATGAGTGCAGACGCTCCACCCCGAGGTTCCTTGCTCCTTCTCGGTCGTCGGGAATCTATGTTCTTGCACTCTATTTTTTTACGCGAGCTTTGTTCATCCTTTTGCCAACACGTGACACATCTAGCATCAAGGTGCACGTGTCATGCAAGGATCATTCCATCTATATGAAGAACACGTGGGACTGGAACTACGAGACGGACATGTACCCAGGAGTGGACGTGCGAACCTGTGTAACGTAGCGCAGTAAGTGAAGTAGAAAGGCACAAATAGTATGAACATGCTTGGCATATAGGCATTTGTCTCTTACTACCACTAAATGTTGTACGTGCAGTGCCCGGTGATGTTATGGAGTACGTGACTAAGTACTCTACTACTACTATATTAATTGGAGGCACATATTAGGTTTTATATTTGTTTACGTGTATGCTCCGAGACCTTCCAACTAGACGTGTCTTTCTCTCCGGGTCACACTTTGTATCGTTCATACCACTAGTACAGTAGTACTACTACGTGTGGTCTCCGACCCAGAAGTGGAGACGCTCTACCACGCTGTTCATGTCCCACTCCTTTCGCTGACGTGTGCGACATCCAGCACGTGCCGTGTGATTGGGACTCCTTCGCCGTAAGAGTTGAAATGCTAGCATTCATCAGAAATAAAAAAATAAATATAAATCACCAGTGATACTACCGCAGTTTCCTTGCTACTTGATATCGGAAAGAATACTTCCGCTCGCCGACATGTGGGACGTCGACCATCCCGGTCCACTTGCCATGCCCGCAGAACTTCAAGGTAGAGTCACCCCGGTCGTCGCGCCGCAGTAATTACTAATGAGCTGTCAAATCACATGCCCAACCTTACCCACTGTGAAGTTGCTCGGACGAAGGGACCATCTTGATTTCATTGAATTTCGCTTCTTGAAGAAAACTACTGTACCAACAGTACTGCTAGCTACAGTAGTTACTCCAGTAGAGGCCTCCTTTGGTTCATATAGGATAGGAATTTTATAGAAATATGAAAATCATAGGAAGTGAGATGACATGCATCTCAAACTCAATTCCTATAGAGAAAGAGATGCCATTTGATGCATAGGATAGGAATTTTTCCATTTAGTCTAGGCTAATGCACTGGTAATTTTATCTAAAAACTACAGTAGTAACTAGTAGTAATGTTACATGCTCGTAATTAATTAAACAAACATGCGGGCGACATAGACACACACACTAACTACTAGTACTACTACTTCTCACATGCTGGCCAAACGCCGTCGTTGTCCTTCCCGGCTTTGTGGCGACACCCCACCGTGCTTGGATCTCCGCCGACCTCTCCGCAGCAGCGCGTGCGTCCTCTTCTTTCTTGCGGCGGCGGGCCTCTCTTTTCTTGCGATTTTTCTAACGTTTCCGCTCCCTCTGTGCGGCTTTGGCCGCCTCTTGCTCTACCGCCCATTCGGCCTTGGCAGCTTCAAATTCCGCCAACATAGGTGTGAGGTCGCGAGCGGCGATGAACTCGGCACGGCGGGATGCCACCGCTTGCCTACCATTCTGTGTGCGGTCGTGGGCGACGTGGAACTCGGCGCGGCGGGATGCCATCGCTTCCTTACCGGTTAGTGTGCGGCGCGGTGGCATGAACGACGCTTGGTGACAGCTCTGGGGTGGAGTGACCGGACAACCGTAAAGTGCATTGGTTTGTCAAGAGCTCAAGGACAAAAGATGAAGGAAATTTGGATTCCCCTTCAATCATGGTCATTTATTACCGAGTAAAATGCATTGGCGGTCATTGAACTTGTCTTGATAGCTCACTTTGATCATTGTATACAAGATATGGTGATTATACGATCACTGGCTCAGCGTATAGCTCCGTATTTGTCTGGTTGACTAGTCAAACAGTCCGCATGCGCCTCATCAGCTCGTGCTCTTTATCTATCTATCTATGCGGGCCTACCTGTCAGTGGAGAAAGAAATAAAAACCAATATTATGCGTATGTGACATTACTGTTTAGACGTTTGCTGGAGGCCTCCGCGAACACCGAGCATGTATTCACCTGGCTCAACACCAACGGTCATACTCGTGACTCGGCGCCTTGCTCATGTATATCGTCCATCACAACGACAATCAATAAAACAGCCTAGCTAGAGAAGGTACTATGGTGCGGAGTACTCCATGTACTATCGTGAGCAACCAATCATGGTGCCACTTCACACGAGTGTGTGTCTGATCGATTCGTCCATTATTCGTAAGTTATGTATGGTTGTGTGGTGGTCGTCGAATGCTAGCTGGCGACAAGAGCGGTTGCATGGATGCCTGGTTGTCAATACGTGCCGCATACACTTCAAAGGCTAGTCATCTATGAGTTCACATTTTCCCACCACGCCAACGTTTGACCGCCTTGGCCTACCGAAACCCCTTCCATCGCTAGCACACGCTTCCCGCCTGAAACAATCATCGTCTCTCCAGAACACCAATGCCGCATTCACCGGCCTTATCAGCAGGTGCAGTTGGTGTGTCACTGACATTCGGGCCTGATGCCCATCGGACCCACATGTCAGTGAGACAACGCACCTACGGTTAAGTCACTGAAGCAGCGTCCGCATTAACGCCCGACGCAACCTCTCACTCGCGCCGGCATTGCTGCAGCGCGACGGCCGAGAGAGCGCCACCCGTGCGTCATCCCGGTGCAAGCGACTGCTCCGCGTTAATGACACCGCGGCTGCCGACGAACCTACTCCGGTGCCAGCCGTCCATCCGTCTGCTGCGGCTCATTGCCATTGGCCCGCTATATTAACTTGAGCCCCAGCTCCCAGCCATAGCCAAAGACCCACACTCATTCTCCTCCGGTCCCTTCCTTCTGTTGGCACCACTCCAACCATGGCCTCCGGGCACTCCAAAGCTCTCTTGGACGTACTGTCGCATGAGCAGATGAAGGACATCGGTGGCTCTGGTATGGGCGCGCTCCAAAGCTCTCTTGGACGTACTCTCACAGGAGCAGATGAAGGAGATCGCCGGCTCCCCCCAGGCCGCCCTCCTCCGCCACGACCACAAAGCCGGCGCGCGGGTGCGGGCGCAGCCGGCAGCGAGGAAGAGTAGTACACGGTAGGTCGCCACCGCTCCTCCACTCAGTCGACGCCAAGCTTGGTGGGATAAAATTCAGCGGCCGATTAGCCGCTTGACGGCGATGTGGAGGCGGAAATCTTCATAACCTTGTGCTCCGGAGGAGGAGGTTATCGAGGCGGATAAGGAGGAGGCAAAGGCAATGGCCGGCTTTCTCAGGTTCATGGCCGGACATGGTTGTCGGGGCCCGGCGATCGTTTAGATTAGGTTTGCAGTAGGTTTTAGTATGGTTTGTGCGAAATATGTAATGATTATCGTCCAGCTTTTAGGAAAAGTTTTCGAAATGTAATGAATTTCATCCAGTCAATTTGAAATTTGCTTTGTTTGCACGAATTCCGTCCGGTTAGTTCATATAGTTGTCGAACGGTATGCGGGAAGCATTAGATGGCATCCATCAGTGTCCTCAGACAGATGCCGGTGTAAATTTGAGGGCCAACGCTGGAGATGCCCTAACTATCATGCTATAATCGCTAACAGTGCTCCATTATTTCGCAGGGAACAGTTATCCCTCGATCAAAATCAGATCCGCCGTGTTTCGTACTCCTCCCACGTAAGAGTGTAGACTCTTGCTTACATAAAGATGGAGCAAATGGACGACACTGTAGCACATCATATCACTCAAACTAGCCCGCCTAACGCACGGGAAAGCACCGCCCTCGTCATTTTGTTCTGGATTTCTATCAAACGATCGCACAAAAATGTTACGCTTTGCAAGTTCAAAAGGAAAAGGCAACACACTTAAAACTCGTACGCGTCGCCTTCACGTCGCACCCCCGACAGTCCGGCTCGCACGCTGCTCACCAGAGGGGACACGCGCTGTCTTGCATTTTCACTGACATGTGGGACTACAATTGAATAAACCATCGATAGCCGAAATCTAATCGCTCGGCGGGCGTCGGCTGAGAGGAGAGAGACGGGGGAGGGAGAAGAGATCACCCGTCCATCGTGCACGGACTCCAAGAAATATGTGGTTATAATGTGAGGTGGGCCATGCGGGAATCCGCACCGCTTCCAAGTAGATGAGTAACTTTGTATTACTAACTTTGAAACGAAGGGAGTACAAATCCTAGGCGGGCTAGTTTGCCCTAGTGGGTTTTAGTGATATGACGTGGTACAGTGCCGTCCAGTTTTCATGAAGAAGCGGAATTCAACGAAGTCATGATGGTTCTGTTGGATATATGAGCAAATTACTATGATATTTAATCCGAATAAACAGGAAATAAATCATGACAACAGTAACACAAATTGTACTAAGCATGCTAACTAGCATAGCAGATGAACCGATCAAATCTAGGGCACATACTAAAAGCATGAATTCTACCATGACCTCGAACAAGAAGGACATAATCACATACGATGCAACGGGAGCAGCACCGCCGGTGTTCATGTTGTCGCCCATGTCGTTGAGGAAGAGGTAGAATTCATGCTTTTAGTATGTGCCCAAGATTTGATTGGTTCATCTGCTATGCTAGTTAGCATGCTTAGTACAATCTGTATTACTGCTGTCATGATTTATTTCCTGTTTATTCGGAAATCATAGTAATTTTCTCATATTTCCTTCAATCCAAAAACCTGATCGCCCCTCTCCCGTACAGGATCACAAGAGGTGGGGTTCCGGAGGCCTGCTGTCCCTTCTCGCGGTGCACGCCGAAAGGAGGGATGGAGAAGACTTGCGTGGCGGCACAATGATATGGAACGGTGGTGAGAAACCATATGTTGTGGCGGCCGCTAGGGTAGATGTCTGCCTGACTATATAATGCGGGCTGGGTAGGTCATGGAGAAAACCCCACGTCCAAATAACAGCCCCACGATCCAAAAGGATCGGAAACGGCTGAGCAATTAACGCGTCCGTTAATTATGATTTATTAATTATTCCCGAGCAGCAAAAATATAGACAACGTGCATAGCTCTGTCCTCAGCTCGGCTCATTCCCGCAACCCGCGGCATGTCGTGACGAGGCGTGGCGAGCGAGGAGGAGCGCGCGTTTAGGTCTCATCTTCTCATGCTCATACAAGTGGTAGAAGAGCTAACCTTATAAAGAGGTGCAACTCTCTCTCAACTTCCATGGTGGGACTAAACTTTAGTGCCACTCACTCCACTCACATGTGTGCATGAATGGGCCAGGAGAATTCCAGAATTTTAGTTAGGCTCTGGGCCAAAGGCCTAATAGCGAGGTGGGCCATGCGGGAGACCTCACCGCTTCCAAGTAGATGAGTCAACTTTGTACTACTAACTTTGAAATGGAGGGAGTACAAATCCTAGACGGGCTAGTTTGGCCTAGTGGGTTTTAGTGATATGACGTGGTACAGTGCCGTCCAGTTTTCATGAAGAAGCAGAATTCAACGAAGTCATGATGGTTCCACAAAGTTACTCTACCCGCAGTACTGCTACCACAAGCGAAGACTGGACAACACTGTACCACGTCATATCACTAAAACCCACTAGGCCAAACTAGCCTGCCTAGGATTTGCACTCCCTCCATTTCAAAGTTAGTAGTACAAAGTTGACTTTTGCAAGTACTATAGCTCGCACAGTAGCTAGCCTACTAACACCAAGAATCATCAAATAAGCCCTGCTGATATGATAAACAGTTCAAACTTACATCTAAGCATGCCATATATTACATCAAAAGCTGGTGAGGATTCATCTGTTTCCATAACTCGGAGAGGGTTCGCATGATTCACTATCAAACAAAAGTAGGAAGTACCGTCTACACAAGACAGTGCACTAGCCCTAAGATGGTTTTATAATACACATTGTTCTGGTAATTAAACACAGGGCAATGCAAACTACCCTGAAGGATTAGCGCGACCAACTATTTCTTGTCATCGATCTCTCGGGGCAATGACCACAACATGGACAGCGGCATGGGAATCGATCTCTGGGGCGATGTCCACACGACTGACCACGACATCGGAATCAATCTCTGGGGCGATTTCCATAGGATGGACAGTGGCATCGGAATTGATCTCCGGGGCGATGCCAACAGGACGGACCGTGACATCGAAAACGATCTCTGGGGCGTTGTCCACAGGATGGGCTGCGACATCCGAATCATCAAGGACGTCCACCGGCACCTGCACAACCCTAACATATTAGCAAGCACATTGCAAATAATCAAAAACCACAACTTTCGGTAATAAGCCATTATTTTTTACCTTGTGCAGCTCACCAGGGGATCCCATCCCTTCGCGGGCCATCTCCTCGTCCTCGATGGGGGCCATCACCTTGCCAGGGGAATACTGCTTCTCAACGGTGACTATCTCCTCAAACTCGGCCTTGAGCCTCGCATAGGTGGCCATCAGAGTTTCTGGTTTAGGCACGGTGGGGCCCTTGCTGTTCTTCCAACTTACTTTGAGGAGTTCATCCGCAAACGTCGTCAACTCTTTGGCCATTGCTTGTTTCTTGGAGTTCTTCGTCTCCATGGGTTGGCCCACCAACATGGTCAACTCGTTAGTCGGTGTTCGCTTCCTGGAGATCGCTGTCTCCAGTGGGTTGTCCGCCGGCAACTCTTTGCCTAGTGCTCCAGGATCCATCAATGAACTGACAAACAAAAAGCAATCGAAAGGAAACCACAATCGCAATGAAAACGGGAAAAGAATAGGCTGTGAGGATCGGTCGGTGCTTCGCAAAAAGAAGATTCTTGGAATGAAAATATAGCAGCATCACTGATTCGCCCACCTTTCCTTTGTCGGTACAGAAGAAAAATTGCAGAAGTGAGTAGCCTGGAGTGAGGTTTTCTTCAAGAAAGGGGAGAAAGGGCTTCAACGAGCGTTCCAGTGAAATGATGGTTGCTTCATCCAGTCCAACTTTGAGGCCACTTTACCATTGCTGGTACAGGTGTGGGTTTTCTGATATGACGGGTCATGACGGCCGCACCAGGGTGACCGGTGAGTTTCGACCGTAGCACCTCGCTATGATTTGGTGGATGGCACGCGGGCCCGGATGCTTTGATGTCCCACATGTAGATAGAGCGGCTAGTCATATACAAGTGTTCAATATTGTGCACCGCGACCAAGGCGGAGAGGAAAACGAGAGAACTACGTAATTAATGCATGAGTTTAATTAGGGTAGTTTTGTAAAGTACGAGATACATTCATCCAATCGCAAAATGCCTTGGTTGATGAGATTTGAGATTTGAGCCCTATAAACCAGAAGGGAGATTTGAGATTTGAGATTTGAGATACTTCACGCAGTGTAGTCACTTGTTGGAATCTCTAGAAAGACTTATACCGCATGATTCTTTGCTTCTTCTTACTACTACGTACTACTTCGCCGACATGTGGGACAACCAGCAGCATCCGGGTCGACGTAATACGTGTCATGCACCAGATTAGAGTGCGGAACAGAAGGGGGCATCACCCCGGTCGTACCGCCTGGCCTTGTTTGGATACTCTAACTCAGTTAAAGGTTAGAGTTAGATTTTTTTTGGGTTAGTTGAGTTCAAACTAACCCAAACTAACTCTAACACATGGGTCCAAACAGTAACCCAAACTAACCCTCCTGTTTTGGATATTTTTTGGTTAGTTGAGCTCAAACTAACCCAAATTAACTCTAACACATGGATCCGAACAGTAACGCACCGTCAAATCACAAAGTTCGACCTTTCCAGCAGTAAGTAAGTTGAATCCACTACTCCCTCACCCTCCTCGCCTCTCTGTCAAACCGCCTACGTGAAAACTGCCCCGAAAAATCCCCGCCCTCAACTTTCAAGTATGCAAAAATGATTCGAGCTTGTTCGTTCTATATAAATACTAGTACTGTATGTTTATTCACCCGTGGGGTTGTTCAATGAATGGAGGGCCGGGGAGCACAAGTGAACAATAATACTACTAGTAGTAAGTAGGAGTCGTACAGGTAGTCACCTTAAATAGAGAGTTTCTTTTCTTTAATGCCACGTACACAAATTGAAACGCTTGTTGTGGAGAGAAAAAGATAACCACTCCGCTATATATGTACGCAGGGGCCTGAGCGCTTGCTTTACTAGCGTTGCTCTTTTCATTATCTCATCCTCTCCAGATCTAAACAAGATAGCGGTAGCAACATTTTCTCTATGCTCATCGCTAGTCATAGATCCGGCCAGATCCCTTCGGCCGATGTGTGTAGAGGGCTAAAAGGTGCATCGTTCACGTGGTCATCGCCGGCGAGGGAGGAAACCCACAGTTGCCGGAGGGGCCCGATCCTCTGCCCGTGCCGTTCTCTCTAACACAGTGCCGGCTCGGGAGGTCCTCCGACCCTTCTTCTTCCCTGCCGTATTGTCCACAGATCCGACCTGCCGCCGCTGACATCCCGACGACCCTCAGGTATAAGTACTTCGAAAGCGGCCTTGGTCTACTGCCCCAGCTCCCCACGTGTCTGTATGTGCATCTTTTTCTACTCCCATCAGCTCTTCCAAAGCCACCTAAATTTTTAGTATTATTAGAGGTAAAGCTATTTCATGCATTAGAATCTAGGGCTTTGTTCAAACAACGAAGAAAGGGGGGAAAGTTGTAGCATGAATCTAGGACTTGATTCAAAGAGGAAATAATATGGTGAAAGTAGTAGAGACCGGATACCCAACTGGTCTCTTGGTTGAAAAGGGAAATAATGGGAAAATGCAGTACAAACTGGATAAGGAACATATCTATTATTGGTTGAAAAAAGGATAGAAAGTGGCGGCTGGTGGACAAGTCAACAGAGTAAAAGGTCTCAGGATTAGATTTGCTGCCCTCACATAGTAAAAGGTCTCCAGGATTAGAATTGCTGCCCTCACATAGTAAAAGGTCTCAGGATTAGATTTGCTGCCCTCACATAGTAAAAGGTCTCCAGGGTTAGGTTTGCTGCCCTCACATAGTACAAGGTCTCCAGGATTAGGTTTGCTGCCCTCACATAGTAAAAGGTCTCCAGGATTAGATTTGCTGCCCTCACATAGCATGAACAAACTCGGCATCACCACTTTATGCCTCCTTGTAGGTACATTGTGCTGATGCGTCCACTGTCGCATGTCCTTGTACCAACCTTTTGTTGTTGTTAATGTAAGGGCACATGTAAAATGAAGCAATCACACTGTTACCTTAGGGACATGTCTAACCAGTGTTATTGTTAATCTAGTGCCTCCAGTGATAAGATGCAATTAAACTGTGTTACAAATGGCACTCTTGCTGTTTTCACCAGTATGATAAGTAAGTTGCTCCTTTACTCTGCTGAGTGTCCTGGTGTCCCCACGGTCCCATGCCCTTAAACCAACTCTTTAGCTGCTGTTGATTTACTGTATCTGGTAAACAAGCAATGCCACCATTAAAGTAATCCCATATTTGACGAATCTCATTGTTGATCGTAATGCTTCTGGTAACATGAAGCATTGCTGACGTTTTAAAATTTCTACTGTCCTTGTGTGATTGCCATGAACATAATTAAGATGCTTCTTTTCATTTCGTATATGCTTCATATATTCTTATTGACCTATAGCTATTTACTTTCTATCTTTTTGTGCAGATAGGGATATCCATTTCACCTTGTTGCTATTATGACCTTGTGGTGAACTGCACAAAACACTTTTTTTGGAATGAGTGTCTTGTCCAGTTCAACTAAAATGTCACGTGGGCAACATCTCTCAATTTTGGTGGAACTGCACAAAATGGTGATTGGAGTTTCCAAAATCTTCGTCAAATTCTGCTGGTAATCTCGTGCAACATTTTATTAGTCTTTGCAAGATCACTGTCACCACAATGGCACTTTATTTTAGTGGAACTGCACAAAAGGATAAGCAAATTATTGTTGCACCTTACATGAACAGGACGACCAACCTTAATGTTGCTCAATTTTTGTGTAACTACTAAAGAGAACCTGTCATCTCACAAGAGCAAGTACTTCTTGCTAGCTCAATGATGCAATATTTGCTTCATTTCAGGTGAACTGCACAAAAAGGCGCATGAATTGAATCATTTATCTGCATGTTGGCCTAATCCGAGCGGATTTGCAGGTTCACCACATCGAGTCGTGGCGGCATAGGGCCCCTCACACCGGTCAGTACTGTCCTTTATCAACATGGTTGTGCTTTGTCATACTATGCTAATGTTCTATTTTTCAATTAAAGCTATTCTTTCGCAATCTTTTCTTGTTTTGGAAATAAAGTTTGCTTCAACTAGTGCCACTATTATAGTAATAATGCTCTTTCTTATCTGTGCAAACAGGAATACTCAATTACAGATGTTGTGATGGTCAAGAGAATTCACCAAGTTCTTGGGTTGTATGACACGGCTAGCCAGGATGGATTTAATCCCGATATTCACTTTATCAAAAGGCTTTAATGGGTAGGTTCTGAATCTTGCAAGTTGGGAATCAATGAGATGTGTAGGCATCTTATTTGTAATTATTATTGGATCTTATTTGTTGGTTCTGAATCTTGCAAGCTGGGAATCGATGAGATGTGTAGGCAACTTTGTTGTAATTATTATTTGGATCTTATTTGTTGGTTCTGAATCTTGCAAGCTAGGAAACACGACATGATGATGCCGATGACAACAACCATAACAAACAGTTCAAACTTGGTAGTATTATCTTTGTGAAAGTGCTACAAATGTGCTAATCGTGTGCGCCCTGAGGATAGTAATTCTAATTGTTGTGCATGGTGATCCTGTGGCACTGATAGAACGAGCCAATGCATTGCTTGTTTTAAGTGCAAATTTCTATTAAAGCTAATTAAATTTAAGTAAAGTGACCGCTAACTCCTGTTATTACAGTACCAATACAGACCCGCTCATGAACTGACATGTGGCCGGAGTAGGTGTTTCTTAATGGAGGCATTTGAATGCGCAGAGGGTGCATCTTCTGCCGGGTGTGCAGCCGACGAGGGAGGGGTAGTAACTATTGTCGCCTGTACACACTCAGTTTACTGTTGAATCCAGTTCCGCAGAGCTGAAAAACAAACTGCTGCCGCCGCCTACACACTCGTTCACTTGAAGAGACTCCAATGGCGATCCGAGGGGTGAGCCTGCTGGATATGAACTTCAGCAAGGAGTTCCCCTTTGAGTTCGTCGTTCAGTCCTATAGCTGCACCAAGTTGAATGTGATGTACACCAACGATCCGGACTCGGTGAAGCTCTACCTCGTCGAGTTCAAGCAGTACCTACAGGACGAGAAAGCACAAGGTTGCAGGACTAGACCTTGTGCCCATCCATTCGTCTCCTGACAGGGACCAGCGGATCAGCATGGACAAGGTATGTGTGCGGGACGAGGTTCTCATCTACCACTTCTGTAGGGCCATCAGAGGTTCCGGAGCATTCGCTCGTTTCATCGGCAGCGCCGACTGCACCTTCGCTATGGTGGAGAGAAGGAAGAACGCGACGATTCGGCCATCTGGTGCAACAAGCTTGTCGACATCCAGAAGCAATACAAGATCATCAGCAACGGGCATGAGAAGGATTCTGTGGTTGACCTCGCCGAGACCATCATCGACCCCTGATACGCCAACATGAAAGAAGACAACGATACCAATGACCTGAACACGTGGGAGGTACCTCTGAATCTAGCCTACATAACCTACACGGCCAGGAGGGCATGGAAGGTACCTCTGAATCCACCCTGCACCCGAACAAGTCAACCCTCGTACTCCCCTCCGCCTGCGTCTTCCCCCGCTCCAGTTTGTTCGGTCCGAGGTCTCGATGTCGTCCTCTGCCTTGGTGCTCTAGCCGCGACGCCGCCGTCTGTCGTTCCCAACATGGTCAGCAAAACAAGAGGAATCGGGAGACAACTGTTCGTCGAGAGGCTGACAGTTCCGAGCCCACCAGGTCCATGGCCTAGGTTTTGTTGTTTAACATGGGCAGCCCACGACATGTTTCAACATTTTTTGGATCCAGCAGGTATCGAGCGGCCTCTGGGCCTCCCAACCTAGCTTGTATATAACATCAGCAACCCAAGTTATGTTCATTTTTTCAAGACGACGCACAACTCAGTTCTATTTTTCGTTTTCATTATTCCTATATCTGAATTTTCTCCCACTTTCTTTTTCGATGTAAACTGAGTTTTCTTCCAGTACTTTTCCCTAGAACCAACTCAACTGTCCCACGTCTAGCCTAAAAATAATAATACCCCATGTACTATTAACTCATCAAATTTAA
>LR738716.1:106944972-106964904 GCA_902687465.1 Secale cereale
CTTGAATCCTTGCGAAATGGCACGGGAAGGACACGATCTGGCCGATGTCAACGCTCTCCCCCTCCCGGAGATATCGCGCGTCCATCATGACCCCCCCTCCGATCGATTAGAACTAGCCGAAGCATGCCCCGCCGGAGGAGGATCTCACTGTCGACGAGAGTGACGTGGCGTGCCGCGGAGAGATCCAACGCCAAGGAAACGTGCCAGCGTACGTGAGACACCATCGCCTTAATGCACTTTGTCCTAACTACCAGAGTTAGGTATGATAGCACTGTTAGCTATCTAATCACTAGATAAAGACTGTTTTGCCACTCTGGTTACCCCTTGAGCTATAAAAGGAGGCCCAAGGCAACCTAGAAAAAGTTTCAGGATTCGGACCCTCGCTCATTTGTTCACACGTAGCCGCTCTCCCCGAGGCCACCTTGCCGGGCTTGAGCACTGCGTGTTGTTGCATTGCCCACATCCAATCCACCAAAAGCAGGAATAGGGGTTTACACCTCACGACGGCCCGAACCTGGGTAAACACCACCCGTGTCATCGCGTCGGGCTGCCTCCTGGCCCCCGCTCTTTGTGCAACGTGATCTCCCCCTCGCCGAACCACAAAGGGGCTCATAGCCCCATAGGTGATCGTGTTCTCCCATGACATCTTTGGTGTGCTAGGTAGGGGGAATCACTTGCACGAACTCGAGGTTACGAACAACGCATCGATCTTCATCATCACCCTCATCGTCATCCTTTTCGCCAATGACTTCGGAGAGGAAGGAGAGTGCAACTCCCTAGCCTCGTTCCTCCCAGACCTTGTCGCTCGTCTCCGCCGCAGCGACGATGACGACGAGGGTGAAGGGTGATACGTCTCCAATGTATCTATAATTTTTTATTGTTCCATGCTATTATTTATGAAGTCTTGGATGTTTAATGGGCTTTGTCATACACTTTTATATCATTTTTGGGACTCACCTACTAACCCAAAGGCCCAGTCCAGATTGCTGTTTTTTGCCTATTTCAGGGTTTTGTAGAAAAAGAATATCAAATGGAGTCCAAACGGAATGATAACTTCGCGAGAGATATTTTTGGAGAAAATCACGCACGGGGGACTTGAGATCCATGTCAGGGGAGCCTCGGGGTGTCCATGAGGGTGGGGGCGCGCCCTCCTTCCCAGGGCACGCCCCTGCCTCGTGGGCCCCTCGAGCACCCCTCGGTGTCCTCCTTCCTCCTATATAAGTCTACGTACCCCGAAACCATCGAAAACAGAGAGAAAACCCTAATTCCACCACCGTAACCTTCTGTTCTTGTGAGATCCCATCTTGGAGCCTGTTCCGGAGCTCCGCCGGAGGGGGGATCCATCACGGAGTGCTTCTACATCATCATCATCGCCCTTACCATGAGTTGTGAGTAGTTTACCACAGACCTTCGGGTCCATAGCTAGTATCTAGATGGCTTCTTCTCTCTCTCTGGATCTCATACAAAGTTCTCCTTGGTCTTCGAGGAGATCTATTCGACGTAATCTATTTTTGCGGTGTGTTTGTCGAGATCCAATGAATTGTGAGTTTATGATCAAGATTATCTATAAGAAATATTTGGTTCTTCTCTCAACTTTTTATGTGTGCTCATAATCTACTTGCAAGTCTCTTTGAATTATTGGTTTGGTTTGGCCTACTAGATCTATAGTTCTGGCAATGGGAGAAGTGCTTGGCTTTGGGTTCAATCTTGCGGTGTCCTTTCCCAGTGATAGTAGGGGCAACAAGGCACGTATTGTGTTGTTGCCATCGAGGATAAAAAGATGGGTTTATATCATATTGCTTGAGTTTATCCCTCTACATCATGTCATCTTGCTTAAGGCGTTACTCTGTTCTTATGAACTCAATACACTAGATGCATGGTGGATAGCGGTCGATGTGTGGAGTAATAGTAGTAGATGCAGGCAGGAGTCGGTCTACTTGTCTCGGACGTGATGCCTATATACAATGATCATGCCTAGATAGTCTCATAATTATTCGCTTTTCTATCAATTGCTCGACAGTAATTTGTTTACCCGCCGTAGAATATCGCTATCATGAGAGAAGCCACTAGAGAACACTATGGCCCCCGGGTCTATTCTCAACATATCAATCTACATCTACTTTACTTTTATACTTTGTGTTCTTATAAACCAAAAATACCAAAAATATAAACTATCATCTCTATCAGATCTCACTTTCGTAAGTGACCGTAAAGGGATTGACAACCCCTTATCGCGTTGGCTGCGAAGTTCTTATTTGTTTGTGCAGGTGCGAGGGACTCGCGCGTGGTCTCCTACTAGATTGATACCTTGGATCTAAAAAACTGAGGGAAATACTTACGCTACTGTGCTGCATCTCCCTTTCCTCTTCGAGGGAATACAACGCAAGCTCGAGAAGTTGCAAGAAGAATTTCTGGCGCCGTTGCCGGGGAGGTTAACGCAAAAGCCATATACCAAGTACCTATCACAAACCCTTATCCTTCGCATTACATTTTTTGCCTCCCGTTTTCCTCTCCCCCACTTTACCCTTGCCATTTTATTTGCCCTTCTTGTGCCGTGTGTTTATCGTTCGCTTGCTTCTTGTTTGCTTGTGTGAGTTGGATTGCTTGCTTGTCACTATGGCTCAGAATAATACCAAATTGTGTGACTTCTCCAATACCAACAATAATGGTTTTATTAGCACTCCGATTGCTCCTATTACCGATGCTGAATCTTGTGAGATCAATGCTGCTTTGTCGAATCTTGTCATGAAAGATCAATTCTCCAGCCTTCCTAGTGAAGATGCCGCTACCCATCTGAACAACTTTGTTGATTTGTGTGATATGCAAAAGAAAAGGGATACAGATTATGATATTGTTAAATTGAAGTTATTTCCGTTTTCACTTAGAGATCATGCTAAAACTTGGTTCTCCTCTTTGCCTAGAAATAGTATTTATTCATGGAATAAGTGCAAAATGCTTTTATGTCTATGTATTTCCCTCCTGCTAAGATCATCTCTCTTAGAAACGATATTATGAATTTTAAGCAACTAGATCATGAGCATGTTGCACAAGCTTGGGAGAGAATGAAATTAATGATACATAATTGCCCTACACATGGTTTGAATCTATGGATGATTATTCAGAACTTTTATGCTGGCTTGAATTCTGCTTCTAGAACTCTTTTAGATTCGGCCGCAGGAGGCACTTTCATGGAAACTGCCTTAGGAGAAGCTACCAAACTCCTAGATAATATTATGGTGAATTATTCTCAATGGCACACAGAAAGATCTACTAGTAAAAAAGTGCATGCTATTGAAGAATTAGTGTTTTGAGTGGAAAGATGGATGAACTTATGAAATTATTTGCTGCTAAGAGTGCCTCTTTTGATCCTAATGATATGTCTTTGTCCACTTTGACTGAAAATAGCAATGAATCTTTGGATGTGAATTTTGTTGGTAGGAATAATTTTGGTAACAATGCTTATAGAGGTAATTTTAATCCTAGGCCTTTTCCTAGTAATTCCTCTAATAATTATGGTAACTCCTACAACAAATCTTATGGAAAGATGCCTTCTAAATTTGAAACTAGTGTTAAGGAGTTTATGATCTCGCAAAAGAATTTTAATGCTATGCTTGAAGAGAAATTGCTTAAGATTGATGAATTGGCTAGAAGTCTGGATAGAATTACTCTTGGTGTTGATTCTTTGAAACTTAGATCTATCCCTCCTAAGCATGATATCAATGAATCTCTCAAAGCCATGAGAATTTCTATTGATGAATGCAAAGAAAGAACCGCTAGGATGTGTGCTAAAAGAGAGGATTATATTAAAGCGTGTTCTTCTAGTTATCATAAAAATAAAGATAAAGATCTGAAAGTTATTGATGTTCTCCTATTAGATCCTTGTTTTCTAGTATAAATATTGATTAAGATAGGATTGGATATGATTCTACTTTAAGTGTCCCAATGATTCAGAGTTTTTAGATCTTGATGCTAAAATTGTTAAAAGTGGGAGTGAAGAGATTAAAACTTTGCATAGTGATGAACCCACTACTTTGGATTTCTAGGGATTCAATTATGATAATTGCTCTTTGATTGATTGTATTTCCTTGTTGCAATCCGTACTAAATTCTCCGCATGCTTACATTCAAAATAAAGCTTTCACCAAACACATAGTTGATGCTTTGATGCAATCTTATGAAGAAAAGCTTGAGTTAGAAGTTTCTATCCCTAGAAAGCTTTATGATGAGTGGGAATCTTCTATTAAAATAAAAATAAAAGATCATGAATGCTATGCTTTGTGTGATTTGGGTGCAAGTGTCTCCACTGTCCCAAAAACTTTGTGTGATTTGCTAGGGTTCCATGAGCTTGATGTTTGTTCTTTAAATTTGCATCTTGCAGATTCCACTATTAAGAAACCCATGGGAAGGATTAATGATGTTCTTATTGTTGCCAATAGGAATTTTGTACCCGTAGATTTCATTGTTCTTGATATAGATTGCAATCCTTCATGTCCTATTATTCTTGGTAGACGTTTTCTTAGAACGATTGGTGCAATTATTGATATGAAGGAAGGAAATATTAGATTCCAATTTCCGTTAAGGAAAGGCATGGAACACTTTCCTAGAAATAAAATCAAATTACCATATGACTCTGTTATAAGAGCCACTTATGGATTGCCTTCCATTGCTCGACAATAATTATTCGCTTATACAATGATGCCTATATACAATGATCATGCCTAGATAGTCTCATAATTATTCGCTTTTCTATCAATTGCTCGACAGTAATTTGTTTACCCGCCGTAGAATATCGCTATCATGAGAGAAGCCACTAGAGAACACTATGCCCCTCGGGTCTATTCTCAACATATCAATCTACATCTACTTTACTTTTACCGCCTTTACTTTCTGTTCTTATAAACCAAAAATACCAAAAATATAAACTATTATCTCTATCAGATCTCACTTTCGTAAGTGACTGTAAAGGGATTGACAACCCCTTATCGCGTTGGCTGCGAAGTTCTTATTTGTTTGTGCAGGTGCGAGGGACTCACGCGTGGTCTCCTACTGGATTGATACCTTGGTTCTAAAAAACTGAGGGAAATATTTATGCTACCGTGCTGCAGCTCCCTTTCCTCTTCGAGGGAATACAACGCAAGCTCAAGAAGTAGCAAAGGGCGATGGTGTTGCGGTTGATGTGGCTGGCACAGATGACGTGACCACCATGCCACTGTAGGATCGGAAGTATGTCTAGAGGGGGGCTGATTAGACTACTTGACCAAATAAAAACCTAGCCTTTTCCTAATTTTAAGTCTTGACAGATTTAAGCAATTATGCACAAGTCAAGCAATCAACCTACACATGCAATTCTAAGAGTATAGCAGCGGTATGTAAAGCAATTGCATATGAAGGTAAAGGGAAGAGTTTGTATATTGCAAACGCAAGTGTAGGCACGGATGTTTTTGTCGTAGTTACGATAGGTGGTGCTATCGTACATTCACGTTGATGGAGACATCAACCCACGAAGGGTAACGGTTGCGCGAGTCCACGGAGGGCTCCACCCACGAAGGGTCCACAAAGAAGCAACCTTGTCTATCCCACCATGGCCATCGCCCATGAAGGACTTGCCTCACTAGGGTAGATCTTCACGAAGTAGGCGATCTCCTTGCCCGTACAAACTCCTTGGTTCAACTCCACAATCTTGACGGAGGTTCCCAAGTGACACCTAACCAATCTAGGAGACACCACTCTCCAAAAGGTAATAGACGGTGTGTTGATGATGAACTCCTTGCTCTTGTGGTTCAAATGATAGTCTCCCCAACACTCAACTCTCTTTCATATGATTGGATTTAGTGGAAAGATGATTTGAGTGGAAAGCATCTTGGGGAAGGCTAGAGATCAAGATTTATGTGGTTGGAATGGAATATCTTGACCTCAACACAAGTGTAGGTGGTTCTCTCTCAGAAAATGTATGTTGGAAGTGTAGGCATGTTCTGATGGCTTTCTCCACGAATGAAGAGTGGGTGGAGGGGTATATATAGCCTCCACACAAAATCTAACCGTTACACATGACTTACCAAACTCGATGGGACCGAATCAGAAAACTCGGTCAGACCGATTTAGTTCATAATGTGACTGTTAGGCATTTGGGTGGGACCGATATGTCAAGTCGGTAGGACCGATTTCATTAGGGTTAGGGCATAACGTAATCTCAGTGAGACCGACTACACAAACTCGGTAGGACCGATTTTGGTAATAAGCTAACCAGAGAGTTGGTCATGCAAACTCGGTGGGACCGATTCCTCGTTTCGGTTGGACCGAAATGTTACGAAGGGGAAACAGAGAGTTTACATTGCGAACTCGGTGGGACCGATTGCTCATCTCAGTTATTCCGAAACGTTACGATGGGAAACAGAGAGTTTGCAATCCCATCTCGGTGAGACCAAGATCCCTATCGGTGAGACCGAAGTGACCAGGGTTGAGACCGAAGTGACCAGGGTTTGTGGCAGTGGCTATGTCAAGAGAACTCGCTGGCGCTAGATAGAAAGTTTTGGTGAGGCCGAGTTTGACTTTTATTTTGGGACATATGTGGATGTGAGAAAGTGGTTGAGGGTTTTGGAGCATATCACTAAGCATTTTGACCAAGTAACCCATTAAGAAACACGTCATCCCCTTTTAATAGTAATGGCTTTCATATGCGCTCAATGTGTTCTTGGATCACTAAAATAGAAAATCTAGAGTCTTGAGCTTGAACCAATATGCGAACTAGTGATAAAACAAGAAACTAAAAGATTCGATTGCAAGATCTAAAGATATATCTTCAAGCAATCACCTCCCTGGTAACGGCGTCAGAAAAGAGCTTGATGTCTACTACACAACCTTCTTCTTGTAGACGTTATTGGGCCTCCAAATGCAGAGGTTTGCAGGATAGTAGCAAATTTCCCTCAAGTGGATGACCTAAGGTTTATCAATCCATGGGAGGCATAGGATGAAGATGGTCTCTCTCAAACAACCCTACAACCAAATAACAAAGAGTCTCTTGTGTCCCCAACACACCCAATACAATGGTAAATTGTATAGGTGCACTAGTTCGGCGAAGAGATGGTGATACAAGTGCAATATGGATGGTAGATATAGGTTTTTGTAATATGAAAATATAAAAACATCAAGGTAACTAATGATAAAAGTGGGCATAAACGGTATTGCAATGCTTTGGAACAAGTCATAGGGTTCATACTTTCACTAGTGCAAGTTCTCTCAACAAGGATAACATAATTAGATCATATAACAATACCTCAACATGCAACAAAGAGTCACTCCAAAGTCACTAATAGCGGAGAACAAATGAAGAGATTATTGTAGGGTAC
Organism: Secale cereale; assembly: GCA_902687465.1. NCBI lineage: Eukaryota > Viridiplantae > Streptophyta > Magnoliopsida > Poales > Poaceae > Secale > Secale cereale. The sequence continues at coordinate 106,952,318 of LR738716.1, forward strand.
GAAACCACCTCAAAGTTATTCTTTCCGATTGATCTATTCAAGAGTCCGTAGTAAAATAGCACGAAGCTATTCTTTCCGTTCGATCTATCTTAGAGTTCGTACTAGAATAACACCATAAGATACAAATCAACCAAAACCCTAATGTCACCTAGATACTCCATTGTCACCTCAAGTATCAGTGGGCATGATTATATGATATGCATCACACAATCTCAGATTCATCTATTCAACCAACACAAAGAACTTCAAAGAGTTCCCCAAAGTTTCTACCAGAGAGTCAAGACGAAAACGTGTGCCAACCCCAATGCATAGATTCCCAAGGTCACGGAACCCGCAAGTTGATCACCAAAGCATACATCAAGTGAATCAATAGAATACGCCATTGTCACGACAGGTATCCCACACAAGACATACATCAAGTGTTCTCAAAACTTAAAGACTCAATGCGATAAGACAACTTCAAAGGGAAAACTCAATCCATTACAAGAAGGTAGATGGGGAGAAGCATCATAAGATCCAACTATAATTGCAAAGCTCGCGGTACATCAAGATCATGCCATCTCAAGAACACGAGAGAGAGAGAGAGAGAGAGAGAGAGAGATCAAACACATAGCTACTGGTACATACCCTCAGCCCTAAGGTTGAACTACTCCCTCCTCGTCATGGAGAGCGCCGGGATGATGAAGATGGCTACCGGAGAGGGATCACCCCCTCCGGCAGGGTGTCGAAACGGCTCTAGATTGGTTTTCGGTGGCTACGGAGGCTTGCGGCGGCGGAACTCCCGATCTAGGTTTCTTTTCGGGGGTTTCTGTATTTATAGGAATTTTTGGCGTCGGTCCCACGTCAGGGCGGTCTCCGAGTCGTCCATGAGATAGGGGCACACGCCCAGGGGGTAGGGCGCGCCCTCCACCCTCGTGGACGGCTCGGGACTCTTCTGGCCCAACTCTATTACTCTCGGGGCTTCTTTTGGTCCATAAAAAATCATCAAAAATTAGCACGTCAATTGAACTCTGTTTGGTATTCCTTTTCTGTAAAACTAAAAAACAAGGAAAAAATAGAAACTGGCACTGGGCTCTAGGTTAATAGGTTAGTCCCAAAAATCATATAAAATAGCATATAAATGCATATAAAACATCCAAGATGGAACAATAAAAAATTATAGATATGTTGGAGACGTATCATTGATCATACAGGGATATAAAAGATAATATCATTCAAGCAATCATTAAAGTAGCATATGATCAATCACATGATCAAACAAGTATCTCACACAAGGACATAAGGTATAAACCAAGCACACAATAAAGTTCAACCAAAAACAAGAGAGACAAAGAAGCAAAACACACTCTCTTGAAGCCTATGATCTATATATATTTCTCCCCTTTGGCAACAAGTGAACAAAAAAAATTGAAAATGCATAGCGTTATGCGTCTCTCAGGCTTGATCTTCGGGAGGCGGTGTAGAGAGAACTCCAAGGATGAAGGCATTTGTAGATGTTGTTGGAGCTGGTGGAGTGGCAACTGGAGGTGGCACTGAAGCTGTAACTGCTGGTGCTGATGTAGTAGCTCTAGTGTCAGGTATGGGCACTGCAGCAGATCTCTGACCTCTAGGAACTCTCTAAAATGCATTAGTGGTAGCCTGCCCTTTCCTCTCCTCTACTTCCGCCTGGAGCTGCTCAACTGCAGTCTGTATCTCAGTCACTTTCAGATCAAGATCATAGAACTTTGTTTCAATGATCCTCTCCAAACTCTCCTGATTTTGAGTTAGGGTGGCCAAGCCCTTCTCAATCCTCAAAGTTTCTTGAATTAGATATGCCATTTGATCTTGTTTTTACCTGAGGGACACTTGAGATGCCTTTTCAACACTTGGCATCTTTGCTGCTTCCTCAGCTCTAGCTTTCTCTCTCTTTTCTTGTGCTTGCACTAATGAAGGATCATTCTCATCCATCACAACTGTGTTGTCTACAAATTCTGGATATAGGGGTATATGCTCCTTAGCCAACAAGTAGGTGCGTGTGCCCATCTTGGAGTTGATGAGCTCCTGAATGTGAGGAGCATACCCACAAGATCTCTTCTGGTCAGCAGCTGTCCTCTTGCTTGTCTCTACAATCAGACTCATGACCTTGAACTTTTGAGGGACAACAAAATTGTGCAGCAAGTTGATTGAGTGTCCTCTGATCATCTTATGATATCCTGACTTGGGTAACAATGTATGCCTCAATATAGTGTTGATTGTAGCTAGACCAAACAACAAGTAATGTACAGATCCAAGCTTATGTGTCTCCAAAGCTGTATCAGGGATCTCTTTGTACATGTTTGCCATGGAGTTGTGGTCTTTCTTCTTCTTGGCATACACATCCAAGTCATCCTCATGCTCTTCAGGGGCTTTTAGCAACTTGGCCCACTCATCAGCAGTTGACTGGTACCTTGTACCTTCACACATCCACACAATTCTACCATCTGGATAAAAATGAGCTGTGGAGTAGAATTGCATGATGAGTTCATCATTCCATTTTGTCAGCTTCTGACCCACAAACTTGTCTACACCACATGATTTGAAACTTTCATGCACACTTGGAAAATGATCTTCATTTTACTTGATGTATTCCTAATCAACCCATATCATGTCACATACCATTCGCTTCTTGTCAAGCAGAATGGTATCATAGAAATATTGTTGTTCTTTTGTATGGAACCTGTAATCCACATTAGTCCTTCTCCTAACAGCATATGGATCAGATTGTCTCCATCTTCTGAGACCTGCATCCTTCCTCAACTTCATGTCCTCAGCAACAATGTGATTATCATCATGATCAGGGATCTTGGGTTTCAATTTTCTGGGCACTTGGACCTCAACATCTTCATCAACCTCAGGCACTGGGGCCTTGTTCTTTTCTGCAGCTGGAATGTTCCTTGTGCTTCTCTTGGGTGCAGACTTGGTGGTTTGAGCAGCAGCTTTGGGGGCAGTCTTGGGCTTTGAAGGAGAAACCCCTGACTTAATGGCATCCCCCATCAGCTTCTAAGATTTAGGTGCCGGTGCAACGTCCTCTTCTTCTTCTTCTTCTTCTTCAGCTTCATCATCATCATCATCATCATCATCTCTCATAGATGGCTTGCCAATCACTCTGGCTGTGGTCTTTCTTGCTCTCTTCTTAGTTCCTCCTAGATCATAATCTCTAGTTTCAAGGGTGAACACCATTGTTTCTTGAGTTGATGATCTGGCCTTTGACATTGGAGCTCTCTTGGCAGGGACCTTCTTAATCAAACCAGGCTTGGTTGAAGCAGCTGTGCCATAATCCTTCCTAGCAACTTTCTTCTTTGAACTGACTTCTTCAACTTCAAAATCTTTATCCTCTGAATCTGAAGTTTTCTTCTTTCTCTGCCTACTTGATGCCTTAGGCAGGTATCTTGGTGTGCTCCTGCTACCCTCATCAGAACTGCTAGAGGGAATAGTTCCCTCACTCATGTTAACTTGCTCTTCAGACCTGTTCTGGCTGTTACTTTGATCAGACATTGTTGACACTGCAAACTAAAAGCTGACCCTGTGAATAGATGTAGGTGAGATAGAGTGGATAAGCATCACAAAGTGCAGAGTTTTTGCAAAACAGATGACTCAAAAACTTAGTTTTAGTTCTCCACAGAAAGCATTTCAGAGCTACCAATTTGTTAAACTCGGTGATACCGAAGCAATTTTGGAACCTAAACTAGTGAAGTCGGTCAGACCGAGTCACAGTTCGGTGGCACCGAGATTGCTAGAGTTTCACAAAGAGTCGAACTCGGTCACACTGATTTGCAGTTTTCGGTCAGATCAAAAATCACATGTGCAATGGCCTAAGCCAAATCAGTGAGACTGATTTCTACAACTCGGTCGGTCTGAGATGAGTTCGGCGGAGACCTAACCCTAAATTTTCGAATCAAAACTAATCTATACAGAGTTTCTGCTGGACATGATGATTTCAATTGTGGCAAGAATCATGGCAATATCTTTGTGCTTAGAATCAGAGATAAGGATTGCACATATATTGAGCTCATACCCTAACTTGGCGGTGAGCTTGCTACGACAGGAACGGCGGGGTAGAATCCCATTGACGGCAGCGGAGACCAGCGGCGGGAGGTCGCTGGCGGCGAGAAGACGATCCGGAGAACCGAGATGGCAGAGCAGGTCACGCGCGGGCGAGAGGTTTTGGAAAGTTTTCCAAAATTTGACCCGACGGTATATATAACCCGACCGTGTCGGTGTGACCGAGTGGAACAAGTCGGTGGCATCGAGATGCAGAATCACAAGCGGTTACTGCAACTCGGTGTGACCGAAAAGTTCAAAATCGGTTGCACCGAGATTGAAAACCTAGATTAACTTAGTGAACTCAATGTGACCGAAGTGGATGACTCGGTCATACCGAAATGCACAAAGAGATTTTGGAAGTTTAAGTTTATGACGAATCGGGGACTCCGAGTGCTCCTCACACAAAGTGGTTCGAATCTGACTTGATCAAACTTTGTGATGTAGCATGAATAGAGTTTGAGACGAGAAAATCATAGATAGCTAGAGGGGGTTCTTAGGCATTCTTGTCCATCCATTTGGCAAAAGAAAAAGAGCAAAACAATCAAAGCAACAAATGGATGTCCTCGAATGAGAAAAATATGCATTCAAAATGCTCACACAATAAAATAGCAAATGAAACATGTGGCAAAGCATGCACAACCATTCTAGCATCTATCAAGCAATTGGCGATGACTAGGTCATCTGTATATGAGTATATTGACTTCGGAGTCAAATGAGAACATTTGATCATAGGTCATACTCATCGTTTAAGCACAAGTGGGGTTACCACTTTTACATAAAGCATTGTTGTGTTCACATCATTAGAGTTGCTTTAGCTCAATTGATTAGCATAAAGCTCCCCCTAGATGTGATATCCCCCCTAAGAGGGATGAACAAACCTTGGGTTTTGTCGATGATGACTTCATGTAGATGTTGAAGATGTGGATTCTCAATGTTGATGTAGATCATTTGGAGCAATCCACTGGAGTGAGTTGCACTTTCAATACCTACATGGGTTAGTCCCACAAGGAACAAACAAAGATATCCATGGACATAGAGTGAATTGCACACAAGATGATGTCCATGAAAGCATTTGGTTACCTTGTTCCTGGTCTTACTAACAAGAGGCTTTGTGACTCCTTGAACTAGTGCAAGATATGGAAGTTGTTTGCACTTGTCCTCGCCAAAATGATATGAGTGAAGTATGTTGGCGGAGTCACCCTCAAGAACTCTCTAGTTCTTCTTCTTCGGGATCCACAACATCTTGATGGGAATCCTTGGAGTTGTAGATGTACTTGATGAACTAGAACTTGAAGTAGTCTTGGGAACCCAGTTGACCATGGCCTTGGGAGCTTCTTCAAATGCATCAATCTCCTCTTGAAGCTTGTCCTTGCCCTTTAGCTTGTGGTCTTGTGGTGTAACATCATCTTGAGCTTGTGTTCCTTGGAAAGAAGTAGGATCATACTTCTCTTGTTGAGGAACAAACTTTGTCTTGGGGTATAGATCTTCTTCCCACTCAACTCCATTGGCATTGAACTTTCGTTCAAAACCAACACCTTGATCCTTCCGGTGTCTTCCTTGCTTGTGTACAATCTTCTCAAATTGCTTACTTCCGGCAAGGCTCTTGTAAACACGTTTCTCTATAATTCCCTTCAATAGGCTGTTTTCTTGCTCAAGTGTAACTTGGCTAAGAGAATTTTTAGTGGAATCAAGAGTACTACTATAAGCAACAATATTTGATTTAGCATGATTATTGTTACTACTAGATGAAGAATCTTTCTTGTTCTTGTTGCTAGATTTAACTTGTGGCATGTAAGTAGACAAGAGTAAATGTTTGCCAATGTAAGAAGAACTTTTCTTGCGAAGATCATCATTGATTGCTTTTTAAGAACTCGTGCTCTTGCTCAAGGTTGAGCTTTTCAAAGCGTAACTTCTCACGAGTCTTTAAAAGTTCTCGGTAATCTTCCAAGGTAGTTTCATGAGCTAACTTAAGAGTGTTTAGTTCTTTAGTTAGACACTCAATCTTCTCCTTATCATTGTCATTCGTTTTATCTTGATTAGCATGATTAATAGCAATTTCATCATATGTTTCATCACTATTGCTACCAACAAGTAAATCTTCATCTCCTAGCAAGTCATCTTCATCACTATTAAAATCAAGATACTCGGGGTGTGATACCTTAGGGCCTTTAGCCATGAAGCATCTTCCAATTCCTTCATTTGGCGAGTCAAATATGTCGTAGGAGTTGGATGACACAAGAGCAATTCCGGCAACACCTTCATCTTGAGTATCTTCGGAGTCGAAGTAGTAGCTTCTTTCGGAGTGGTCATTAGAGTCAGAACCGGATACCCATTCACCAATATGAGCTTGATGTCTTCGTCTTGTATAGCTCCTTGATGATTTGTCCTTACTTTCCGAATCTTTGCTTCTCCGAGAAAGTTTTCATTCATAACGATCATCTCTACTCCTTCTCTCTCTTGGTGGTGAATCTTCTCTCCTACTCCTTCTTTTGGGAGAATCTTCTCTTCTTTTGTAGGGAGCCGTACAATCATTGGAGTAGTGTCCGGGTCTTCCACAATTGTAGCAATTTTGATGACGACTTGAAGATCTTTTGTCATTGTAGGACCTTGATTTGGAGTTTCTCTCCTTGCTTCTACTCTTGTAGAACTTGTTGAAGTTCTTCACAATTAAGCTCAATTCTTCATTGAAGACTTGTTTCTCACTTGATGATGTAGGAGCATCACATGAGGTTTTGTAAGAACCACTTGACTTGTTGTGGAGCTCTTCCTTATCCTTAAGCAACATCTCATGAGCAACAATTCTTCCAATGACTTCCGTAGGCTTGAGATCTTTGTAATTGGGCATCATTTGGATCAATGTGCACACGGTATAATATTTTCCATCCAAGGCTCTTAGGATCTTCTTGATGATGAATGTGTTAGTCATCTCCTCACTTCCTAAGCCGACAATCTCATTTGTGATGAGAGCAAGCCTAGAGTACATTTCAGCGACACCTTCACCATCCTTCATCTTGAACTTGTCAAGTTGACTTTGAAGCACATCCAACTTGTATTCCTTGACGGAGTCGGTACCTTCGTGCATATCAGTCAAAGTATCCCAAATTTCCTTTGCATTGTCAAGACAACTGATTTTGTTGAATTCTTCGGGGCACAATCCGTTGAAGAGGATATCACAAGCTTGAGCATTGTATTTCAGCATCTTCAACTCTTCCGCGGTAGCTTGACGGTTTGGTTTTTTCCCATCAAAGAATTCACCTGGCAAGCCAACACACACAATCGCCCAAACGACGGGGTTATGTCCAAGAATATGCATTTTCATCTTATGCTTCCAACTAGCAAAATTAGTACCATCAAATTAAGGATCTATACGGTGGTAATTTCCCTCGCTAGACGCCATACTCTCCTTGGTTGTGAAACCAAGGCTATGATCACCAAAAGCTATGGAAATCAAGGCAAATGGAGACCTTAGCTCTGATACCACTTGTAGGATCGAAAGTATGTCTAGAGGGGGCGATTAGACTACTTGACCAAATAAAAGCTAGCCTTTTCCCAATTTTAAGTCTTGGCAGATTTTAGCAATTGTGCACAAGCCAAGCAATCAACCTACACATGCAATTCGAAGAGTATAGTAGCGGAATGTAAAGCAATTGCATAGGAAGGTAAAGGGAGGAGTTTGGAGATTGCAAACGCAAGTGTAGACACGGATGTTTTTGTCGTGGTTCTCGATAGGTGGTGCTATCGTACATCCACGTTGATGGACACTTCAACCCACAAAGGGTAACGGCTGCGCGAGTCCACGGAGGGCTCCACCCACGAAGGGTCCACGAAGAAGCAACCTTGTGTATCCCACCATGGGCATCGCCCACGAAGGACTTGCCTCACTAGGAAAGATCTTCACAAAGTAGGCGATCTCCTTGCCCGTACAAACTCCTTGGTTCAACTCCACAATCTTGACGGAGGCTCCCAAGTGACACCTAACCAATCTAGGAGACACCACTCTCCAAAAGGTAATAGACGGTGTGTTGATGATGAACTCCTTGCTCTTGTGCTCCAAATGATAGTCTCCCCAACACTCAACTCTCTTTCATAGGATTGGATTTGGTGGAAAGATGATTTGAGTGGAAAGAAACTTGGGAAGGCTAGACATCAAGATTTATGTGGTTGGAATAGAATATCTTGACCTCAACACAAGTGTAGGTGGTTCTCTATCGGAAAATGTATGTTGGAAGTGTAGGCATGTTCTGATGGCTTTCTCCATGAATGAAGAGTGGGTGGAGGGGTATATATAGCCTCCACTCAAAATCTAACCGTTACACATGATTTACCAAACTCGGTGGGACCGAATCAGAAAACTCGGTCAGACCGATTTAGTTCATAATGTGACCGTTAGGCATTTTGGTGGGACCGATATGTCAACTCGGTAGTACCGATTTCATTAGGGTTAGGGCATAACATAATCTCGGTGAGACCGACTACACAAACTTTGTAGGACTAATTTTTTGGTAATAAGCTAACCAGAGAGTTGGTCAGTCAAACTCGGTGGGACCGATTGGCTTGTTTTAGTTGGACCGAAACATTACGAAGGGGAAACAGAGAGTTTGCATTGCGAACTCGGTGGGACCGATCGCTCATATCGGTTAGACCGAAACGTTACGTAGGGAAACAGAGAGTTTGCAATCCATCTCGGTGAGACCGAGATCCCTATCGGTGAGACCGAGGTGACTAGGGTTTGTGGCAGTGGCTATGTCAAGAGAACTCGGTGGCGCCGAATAGAAAGTTTCGGTGAGGCCGAGGTTGACTTTTGGTTTGGGACATATGTGGATGTGAGAAAGTGGTTGAGGGTTTTGAAGCATATCACTAAGCATTTTGAGCAAGAAACCCATTAAGCAACACGTCATCCCCTTTTAATAGTATTGGCTTTCCTATGGGCTCAATGTGTTCTTGGATCACTAAAATAGAAAATGTAGAGTCTTGAGCTTGAGCCAATATGTGTCCTTAGCATTTTGAGGGGTCCACATTTCTAATCCATGCCATGCCAATCATTGAACTTTCCTAAAATATTTATCTTGAGATAGAGTTAGTTCAATGAGCTATATGTTTTTAGGAATTACCAAACCCACCTAGGGATAGTTGCACTTCCAGCCACCCCTGCCAGAAATAGGAGCATGGCATGCGGCAACATCACCCTCCTCACGCCCTCCAAGTGAGCACGTCCGACCCTAAGGGACGCCGCTTGTGCGTACGGACAAGAAATCGATAAACAATTGGCCTCCTCCTTCCTTCTCGCCCGCCAATGATTGGGTCGCGCAGTGGTGATGCCGCCAGAGTCGATAATCCCACGTGGAGCTCGGTCCTGTATTTATCCTGCCAAGGATGAATCCTAAGTTGAGGGTTGGTGCGTATCCATTGGTTGGTACCCCCGGCAAGCGAACCCCGGCAACGCTCTATGCACTAGTGCGTCCTTCACACCAGCCACCGGGAGATAATTGGAAACAATGGGAAAGGGGGGAGAATCCAATTCTTTTCCTTTTCCATAGTACATCATTAATCACAAATATTTATGCTGACCCCTTCAGCTCATGCCAGGGCTGGGTGCGTAACTAATGCGTTTTCCTAGTCCCTCCATTGTGCCCCTTCCTGTTTCTCGTCCTTGCAGAACGAAAATAATTACGCGAGCCCGAGCTCCCCATAAGGCACGAAGAGGAGGGGCAACCAAAGTGGAAGAGAAGACATTGAACATATTCAAGTGTACGCCCTGACAGGAGGGGACCATAAATAAAAGCTAAGTTGGTGTGTTTGTTAACTTCTCTTTAGAGCTTGCACATATCTATCCCTCGGACAACCAAAATGTTGTATGGCAAGTCCTTTGTATGATGGAGCCTTACTGTATTTGTCTATGCCCTTGCTTTTGTTTCGAGCCTGCTCAACAAAGTGGGTGGCCGCGTCAAGGACTATTAAGGAAAAACCCACCGGCATCGTGTCCTTGCCAGCTGAATGCTAAGGACCCGTTCCTCAAAGCAATCGTGGCAGCATGCTGTTGGCGGGCAACCAAAGTATGCAAGGAAACTAACTATATTAATGCCAATGGGTAAACATAATAGGGATAGCATGCGCTAGTATATAAACATCAGTTTGACAAGCATTAAGGCAAGAGCAGTATGTAACCTAAAAACGAGATACATATTGTGTCTTATTACAAGGCACCATGGTAACAAGAATGACTCAAGGTTGGGACTGATGGACTTTGGGAACTCTTGGAACTGAGAGAACCTTGTAGGCATGGGGACCGGCCTTCGTTGCGACAGGAGAAATGTCGGCGCTCGACGGCGGCTTCTTGAAGCCATTGGCATGGTTGAAGTCTGGGTGGAAGAAGGTGAGGTTGCTCAAGACCAAGAAGAGATCGTCATGAGTAAGCTTCCGGGATTCATTAGCGAAGCCGGCGTCCCTATCGTCCTCGTACATCTTCAGCCTCTCAATCAAGCCCTCGAAGAAAAGTGCCAACTTAACACTTGGGAATTCATGCTTACCGACGGAGAAGGCCCAACTCTTCATGTCCATCTTTGTGATCTGAGTAGTGAGGCATTTAGCGATATCTACCATACTCTTGATCCAGAGGTCACGCTGCTCAACTTGGTTCTCCAGTTTTTCCTATGCGTCTTTCTAGAGAGAGTCCTTGCCTTGTTCAAGTCCGACATCAGCAGCTTCTCACGAGCGCTGGCAGACTCAATTCCCCTTTCCAAGGAGCCGAGCCTTGCCTTCATGTCAGAGATGGCGCTGTTGGCAATGTTGAGGTCCCAGCTCTTGGAGGAAAGCTGCGGTTCCACCTCTTTCTAAATGGTTTCTGCTTTCTGCGCTTCCTCTTTGAGAGTCGAGATTTCCTTGTTCCTTCCGGCAAGGTCCTCCGTCAGCTTGTTCACTTGATATTCAAGATGAGTCTTGGTAGTAGATGCGACAGCTAGCTCGTCGGTAACCTTCTTCAATTGGGTTGAGGATTCAAGGGCCAGCACGCTGAGAGTGGCTTTGTGGCTCTCCTCCAGGTCCTTAGTACGTTGTTGGACACGGGCCTCTAGTTCCTCTGCCTTGCCGTGAAGAGTAGCCTCGAGGGCCCCTTCACGGGAGGAGATGTTCGTCTCTGTGGCGTTTAGAAGCGCCTCGTACTCCGCCAGTCGAGTCTCCCGGGCTGCAAAGTCCTCCTTGGCCATAGCCAATGTCTCGTACTGCCTCTTGAGAGAAATGATTTTCTAGTTGTACTACTCGCGCAGCTCATTGCCCTTGTCCTTCAGTTTTTGATCCACACGACCGGCAGAGCCGCGCTGCTCCTTAATTGCCTGCCACTTGAGACTACACCTGCTTTGCACGTCCTTGAATCCTGCTGCCATGGACTCCAGAAAAGCCAAATCCTTGGCGCAGTCAGCAGAATCGTCAGCCTCATCAACTCCTTGGGATAGCTGCGTCAATATGCATCTAATTGATGTCTACCATGCAACCTTCTTCTTGTAGACTCGTGTTGGGCCTCCAAGCTTAGATTCTTGTAGGACAATAACAATTTTCCCTCAAGTGGATGATCTAAGGTTTATTAATCCGTGGGAGGCATAGGATGAAGATGGTCTCTCACAAACAACCCTGCAACCAAATAATAAAAATTCTATTGTATCCCCAACACACTCAATACAATGGTAAATTCTATAGGTGCACTAGTTCGGCGAAGATATGGTGATACAAGTGTAATATGGATGGTAGATATAGGTTTTTGTAATCTGAAAATGTAAAAACAGCAAGGTAGCAAGTAGTAAAAGTGGGCAAAAACAGTATTGCAATGCTTGAAAACAAGGCCTGGGGTTCATACTTTCACTAGTGCAAAATCTCTCAACAATGATAACATAATTGGATCATATAAAAATCTCTCAACGTGCAACAAAGAATCACTCCAAAGTTCCTATCGCGGAGAACATAAGACGAAATTGCTTGTAGGGTACGAAACCACCTCAATGTTATTCTTTTTGATCAATCTATTGGGCTATTCCTATAAGTGTCACAAATAGCCATAGAGTTCGTACTAGAATAACACCACATGACACACATCAATCAACCCTAATGTCACCTAGATACTCCAATGTCACCACAAGTATTTGTGGGTCAATTTGTACGATGTGCATCACACAAATTTAGATTCATAATATTCAATCCAACAAAAAGAACTTCAAGAGCATCCCGAGATTTCTATCGGAGAAAGGAATATGAAAACACGTACCAACCCCTATGAATAGATTACCCCAATGTCACCACGGGAATCCACAAGTTGATAACCAAAACATACATCAAGTGGATCAATCAAACATCCCATTGTCACCACGTGTATCCCATCGCAAGACATACATCAAGTGCTCTCACATCCAAAGATTCAATCCGACATAACAAAACCTCCAAGGAAAAGATTCATTTCACCACAAGGTAGAGAGGGAAGAACACCATAAGATCCAACTATAATAACAAAGCTCGTGGTACATCAAGATCATGCCAAATCA
>LR738716.1:106969095-106980524 GCA_902687465.1 Secale cereale
AGGGTAACGGCTGCGCGAGTCCACGGAGGGCTCCACCCACGAAGGGTCCACGAAGAAGCAACCTTGTCTATTCCATCATGGCCTACGCCCACGGAGGGCTAGCCTTACTCGGGGTAGATCTTCACGAAGTAGGCGATCTCCTTGCCCTTACAAACTTCTTGGTTCAACTCCACATCTCGATGACGGAGGCTCCCAAGCGACACCTAACCAATCTAGGAGGCACCACCCTCCAAAAGGTAATAGATGTTGTAGATGATGATGAACTCCTTGCTCTTGTGCTTCAAATGATAATCTCCCCAATACTCAACTCTCCTCACTGATATGGCTGTGGTGGAAGAAAGGATTGAGTGGAAAGCAACTTGGGAAGGTTAGAAATCAAGTTTCATATGGTAGGAATGGAGCAACTTGATCTCAACACAAGGGTAGGTAGTTCTCTTCTCAAAAAGTGTAAGGTAGGAGTGGTTGTTCTTTCTGATGGCTCTCTCCACGAATGAAGAGGGGGTGGAGGGGTATATATAGCCTCCACACAAAATCCAACCGTTACACACATAATTGAGCAATCTCGGTGAGACCGAAGTGGAAACTCGGTCAGACCGAAAGTTCAAATATAGTGAACGTTGGGGTTTTCGGTGGGACCGAAAATACCATCTCGGTTTGTCCGATTTGAGCAAAGACAGGAACTTGCCAGTTTCGGTGAGACCGAAATTATCAACTCGGATATTCCGAAATGATGACAAACGGTTACAGAAGGTTGGCAGCCCGTGTTTCGATGAGACCGAACTCAAACTCGGATTGACCAATTTTTCTAGGGTTTGGCTTATGGCTGAGGTGGTTCATCTCGGTGGGACTGAGTTTGGAAAATCGGTTTGTCCGAGATTACTTATGAGTGTATTGTAGTGAAAGTTGCTGATAGTTGAAGGAGATATATCACTAAGCACTTGAGCAACCAGATCATCAACACAACCTCATCCCCTTTTAATAGTATTGGCTTTTCCTATGGACTCAATGTGATCTTGGATCACTAAACCAAAAATGGAGTCTTGAGCTTTTGCCAATGCTTGCCTTAGCATTTTGAGGGGTCCACTTCTTCGGTCATTTCCATACCCGTATCACTGAACTTCTCTGAAATGATTCTCAAGTAACAATTAGTTCAATGATATATATGTTGTTATTAATTGCCAAAACCACCCGGGGATTAGTTGCACTTTCAATCTCCCCCTTTTTGGTAATTGATGACAACATATAGATCAAAGCTTCGACAAAAGATATAATCAATGAATAATATCGTCGCTTTGAGAAGTATGTGATAAACAAGAGCTCCCCCTAAATTTGTGCATTATTTAAAATTTGCGTTTGAATGCAAATGCACAATCGATTAGGATTATGGGTCACTCTTCCATGTCACATACATCTTGGTGGAGCGCACAAAATTATAAGAATGAATAACATGCACCCAATCACCAAGACATGAGTAAATAGCCATACAAGATAGGAATAGCATATGATAAGCATTAAGCACACATTAAAGCATAGTATGACTAAGCACTCATTAAGGTAGCATCAAACGTAGTATCAAGCACACTGAAAGTTTCAAGAACCAAAAGAACCAAATGTATCTCAAAGAAACCGCAAAAGAACGAAAGAGCACTCTCTCTCTCGAAGCCCTATGATCTATACAATTTCTCCCCCTTTTGGCAACAAGTTACCAAAAAGTTCAAAAAAGCATAGAGCTAAACGTCACTGTGGGCTCTGCTGGCGGCTCCCGTCTGGGTAGATGTCGGAGTAGATATGACGGCATCGGCGAAGACTTCAGCTGATGTCTGCGCTGGAGGAGTGGATACTGGAGCTGTGGCTGGAGTGACTGCTGGAGCTGTGGGAATAGCAGCTGATCGGGATCCTCTGGGAACCGGAGCAGTCTGGCGATGAGAGTCCTGGACTAGGTCATCCTGCATGAGCTCTGCCCTGTCCTGCCTAGCTTCCTCCATGTCTGCCTCAAGCTTGTTGACGGTCACCTGAAGTTCAGTCAGCTTCACGTCCAGAGCGTGGACCTTCTCGTCAACAATCCTCTCTAGGCTCTCCTGAGATTGTTCAATGCTGGCCAGGCATTGTTCAATCCTCTGGGTAGCTTCAAAAATCTGCTCTCCGAAGCTCTTTGGTTTAGCTGCTGCTGCTGCTGCCTCTTTATCAGCTTTGGCTTTCTTAGCAGCTTCAATCTTGGCTTGACCTTCAACCGAAGTTGGATCCTCCTCGTCCATCACAACAACATTATCTTCATGCTCTGGCTGCAGTGGTAAGTGCTTCCTATCCAACAAGAATTTGCCCGTGCCAAACTTGGCATTGATAAGCATCTGAATCTGCGGGGCAAATCCACACGACCTCTTCTGGTCAGCTGCAGTCCTCTTAATGGTCTCTACCATTAAGTCCATCACCTTGAAAGGTGCCTTCTCATCAAGTATGTGCATCATGTTGATAGAATACCCTCTGATCATGCGATGGTCTCCAGACTTGGGCATCAAGGTATGCCTCAGAATAGTGTTTGTGGTAGGTAGACCTGCTTGGAGATAGTACACTGAGCCAAGCTTCCACCCTTCCAAATCTGCTGCGGGGATCTCCTTGTACATGTTCTTCATGGAATCATGGTTCTTCTTAGGAATCCCATAGACATCAATGTCGTCCTCTCTTTGCACTGGAGCATTCAAAAGTTCTGCCCATTCTTCAACAGACGAAGAAAACCTTTGACCTTCAGTCATCCAGGTGATCTTCCCATCAGGATAGAAGTGGGCTGTGGCATAGTACTGCATAATCATCTCGTCGTTCCAATCTGTCAGTTTCTGACCCACAAACTCATCAACTCCACATGCAGTGAAGCTCTCATGCACATGGGGAAAGAAGTCTCGGTGCTCTTCACTGTCAATGTACTTCCAGTCAACGTATCTGGTATCTGCAACTATATGCTTCTTATCCATCAGCACAGTCTCATAGAAGTCCTGCTGCTCTCTGGTGTGGAATCTGGGGTCCACAGCAGTCCTTCTCCTCACGGCATATGGATCAGACTGTCTCCATAGCCTGAGACCTCTATCCTTCTTTGCCTTCATATCCTCGGCTTGAGGATGAGCATCGTTGTGGAGTGGCAGTTTTGGACGGAGCTTCAGTAACACATGATCTTCTTCATCAGAATCAGCTGGTGGCACATCACCTTTGTTCTTCTCAGATGCTGGAATGTTTCTGGTTGTCCTCTTGGGCTTGGCAGAAGGCTTTGCTGGAGCTGCCTTAGCTTGAGCAGGCTTCTTGGGCTTAGAAGTGGCTTGAGCCCTAATTGCATCACCCATGAGTTTCTGCTTCTGAGGAGCAGGCTGGGGTGCTTCTTCTTCTTCATCTTCAACTGCTGCTTCTGTATGAGGTTCAGCATACACTACCCTCTTCCTCTTGGAAGTTTTCTTCACTTTACTTGGGGCTGGCTCTCCCAAGTTTAGCTTCTTGGCAACAGCTGACTGCTTGACCTTGCTGGTGCCTTTCTTCGACTGCTGCCCTTGTTGCTCTTTGGCAACAACTTTTCTCTTGGGCTTGGAGGTTACTTCCTCAGCAATGAAGTCAGAGTCCTCATCATCAGAATTTCTCTGCTTTCTGGTTCTGGTGGCTGCAGGAGGCAAGCCACTAGGTGTACTCCTCTCACCATCATCAATAGGGCTACTAGCCTCAGGACTAGTATCTGCCTCAGGAATCTCTGCAAAAGGTGATTCTGACCTGTTCTGGCTGTCACTGGCATCTGACATGGCTGAAAACCTGTGAATAGATAAGGTATAGGCAGAGTAGAAGAGTTATCACAAACTGCAGAGGTTTTTGCAAAAAAATGAGTTCAAATATTAGTTTTAAGTTTTCACAGAATGCATTTTGGTCAAACCGATTTTCAGTTTCGGTGAATCCGAAGTGTATAACAGTAGCTTACACACCACTTTCGGTTGGACCGAAATGGGTTTCGGTCCTGCCGATACTCTAGGGTTTCACTAAAACCATACTTCGGTCACACCGATTTGCACAACTCGGTTAGACCGAAAGTGCAGTGCAATGGCCAGAGGCCGAATCGGTCACACCGAAAATTTAAAACCGGTTTCACCGAGATGTGTTCCGTGGAAACCTAAACCTAAGAATTTTACTCGAAACTAGAAACGATCTGATGGAAAGGAAGTTTTTCAATCGTGGCTAGATGCAGGGCAAACCAATCGTGCAATGAGTCGGATGGGGAGCACGAGAGGGATCGAGACTCACCCTAACTTGGTGGAGTCCCTCTACGGCGGCAACGGCGCGGAGGAGAAAACCGTTGACGGCGGCGGAGACCTGCGGCGAGGGCGCACAGGCGACGACGGCGACGATCCGGAGATCAGGGCGACGGCAGCAGGGGACTTGGGGGCGAAAACGTTTGAAGGAAAAATCGCGCGCTGCCCTCAGTATTTATATCCCCTTGCTGTCGGTGGGACCGAGTTGAAAAACTCGGTGACACCGAGATGGATAACTGCTATGCAGTTACGCATATCGGTCACGCCGAGATTTAGAACTCGGTTTCACCGAGATGAAACCTAGATCAGTCTAAGCGTTTCGGTTGGACCGAGTGGGAGAAGTTGGTCTGACCGAAATTGACTTAGAAGGTTTTGGAAGTCAGCCTTAGACGGATCGGTGGCTCCGAGTGCTCCTCACTCGGAGGGTCCGAAAATGACTTGTTCAAAGTTTGTGATATAAGCATGAATAGGATTTGAGACAAGAAAGCATAGATAGCTAGGGAAGGTGCTTAGGCATTCTTGTCCATCCATTTGGCCAGAAAAATCAAAACAACCAAAACAACAAATGGATGTCCTCGAATGGATAAAATCATGCATTCAACATGCTCACACAATAAGATAGCAAATGAAATATGTGTCAAACATGCACAACCAAAACTCTAGCTACTAGCACACAATTTGTCGATGACTAGGTCATCTTTATATGAGTATTTTGACTTAGGAGCCAAATGAGAACATTTGATCATAGGTCATACTCATCGTTTAAGCACAAGTGGGGTTACCACTTTTACATAAAGCATTGATGTGTTCACATCATTTGGAGATGCTTTAGCTCAATTTTTAGAGCAAAGCTCCCCCTAGATGTGAGAACCCCTTTTAAAGGGTCAAACTAACCTTGGGTTATCGTAGAAGACTTCATGTAGATGTTGAAGATGTGGATGCTCAATGTTGATGTAGATCATCAAGAGTTGGGAGCTATCCTTTGGATTAGGGCACTTTCAATACCTACATGGGTTAGTCCCACAAGGAACAAACAAGGATATCCATAGACATAGATTGAAGTTCACAATAGATGATGTCCATGAAAGCAATGATTACCTTGTCCCTTGACTTACCAACAAGAGGGTTTGTGACTCCATGAACTAGTGCATGATGTGGAAGTTGATTGCACAAGTTCTTGCCAAAATGAATGTGAGTGAAGTATGTTGGCGGAGTCACCCTCAAGAACCTTCTAGTTCTTCTTCTTCGGGATCCACATCATCTTGATGGGAATCCTTGGGGTTGTAGTTAAGCTTGACGAAGTAGAACTTGATGTGTCCTTGGGAACCCACTTGACCATGGCTCGAGGTGCTTCAATGAATGCATCAATCTCCTCTTGAAGCTTGTCCTTGGCCTTTAGCTTGTGGTCTTGTGGTGGAAGGTCATCTTGAGCTTGTTCCACATTGGAAGAAGTATCATACTTCTCCTTTTGAGAAACAAACTGTGGAGTAGGGTATTGACCTTCTTCCCACTCAACACCTTCGGCGTTGAACTTTCGCTCAAAACCAATCCCTTGATTCTTCCGGTGTCTTCCTTGTTTGCGAACAATTTCCTCAAAGTTCTTGCTTCCGGCAAGACTCTTGTAGACACCTTTCTCTATGATTTCCTTCAATAAGCTATTTTCTTGCTCAAGTGTAACTTGGCTTGAAACATTGTTAGTGGAATCAAGAGAACTACTAGAAGCAACAATATTAGATTTAACATGGTTATTGTTACTACTAGAGGAAGAATTTTTCTTATGCTTGTCATGCTTAGTCTTAATAGGTGGCAAGAAATTAGACAAGAGAAGTCGTTTGGCAAGATATGAAGAACTCTTCTTTCGAAGATCGTCATTGATCGCTTTTAGAAACTCATGTTCTTGCTCTAGAGTGAGCTTCTCGAAGCGTAGCTTCTCATGAGATCTTAGGAGCTCTCTATGATCTTCTTGAGTTGTTTCATGAGCTAACTTAAGAGTGTTTAGTTCTTTAGTTAGACGCTCAGTCTCCTTCATAGCATTGTCATTCGACTCTTCTCGACTATAAAGACTACTAGCATTTTCATCGTTACTAAGCTCACTAGATTTATCATGCAAAAGCTCATCTTCACCAAGCAAGTCATCCTCATCACTATCAAAGTCAATGAATTCAGGGTGTGTTACCTTGGGGCCTTTAGCCATGAAGCATCTTCCAATTCCCTCATTTGGTGAATCAAATAAGTCGTAGGAGTTGGAGGATACGAGAGCAAGACCGGCAACACCTTCATCTTGGCTATAGTCGGAGTCGGAGTGATAGCTTCCATCGGATTGATTGTCGGAGTCGGAGCCGGAGACCCATTCTCCTACATGAGCTTGATGTCTTCTTCTAGTGTAGCTCCTTGATGACTTGTCTTTCCTCTCCGAATCCTTGCTTCTCCGAGAGGGTCTTCGTTTATAACGATCATCTCTACTCCTTCTCTCTCTCCGAGGTGACTCATCTCTTGATCTTCTTCTTGGAGATTCTTCTCTTCTCTTGTGGGGAGCCGTACACTCATTTGAGTAGTGTCTGGGTCTTCCACAATTGTAGCAGTTTCGATCACGACTAGAAGATCTCTTTTCATCATATGATCTAGACTTTGAGCTTCTTTCTTTGCCTCTATTCTTGTAGAACTTGTTGAAGTTCTTAACCATTAGGCTTATCTCTTCATTGGAAATTAACTTGTCACTTGAGGTTGTGGGAGCATCACTTGTAGCTTTGTAAGCACCACTTGACTTGTTGTGAAGCTCTTCCTTATCCTTAAGTGTCATCTCATGAGCAACAATTCTTCCAATGACTTCAGTTGGCTTGAGAGTCTTGTAGTTTGGCATCATTTGGATCAAAGTGCACACGGTGTCATATTTTCCATCCAAAGCTCTTAGAATCTTCTTGATGATGAATCGGTCGGTCATTTCTTCGCTCCTAAGCCGGCAATCTCATTTGTGATGAGAGCAAGCCTAGAGTACATTTCAGCGACTCCTTCACCATCCTTTATCTTGAACTTGTCAAGTTGACCTTGAAGAATATCTAGCTTTGATTCCTTCACAGATTCAGTACCTTCGTGCATTTCAACCAAAGTATCCCAAATCTCTTTAGCATTCTCAAGATGGCTGATCTTGTTGAACTCCTCGGGACACAAGGCATTGAAGAGAATGTCACAAGCTTGAGTATTGTTTTGCAACATCCGCAACTCTTCCGGTGTAGCTTCGCGATCCGGAACTTTTCCTTCCTCGAAGAATTCACCTTGCATACCAACACAAATAATGCCCCATGCGGCTGGGTTATGACCAAGAATATGCATTTTCATTTTATGCTTCCAACTAGCAAAATTTGTACCATCAAAGTAAGGACCTCTACGATAATTACCCTCACTAGACGCCATACTCTCCTAGGTTGTGAAACCAAGCTTATGGAGTCCAATGCAATGGAAACCAAAACAATGGAGACCAAAGCTCTGATACCACTTGTAGGATCGAAAGTATGTCTAGAGGGGGGGGGGTGATTAGACTACTTGTAAATATAAAAATTCTGCCTTTTAATCATGAACAGTTTTTGGCAGTTTCACAATTATGATCAAGTCAAGTATCACCCTACACATGCAATTCTAGAGTATAAGCAGCGGAAAGTAAATTGCACATGTAGTAAAGAGAGGTGGAGAAGATCAAACGCAATTTGGAGACGCGGAGATTTTTCTCGTGGTTCCGATAGGTAGTGCTATCGTACATCCACGTTGATGGAGACTTCAACCCACAGAGGGTAACGGCTGCGCGAGTCCACGGAGGGCTCCACCCACGAAGGGTCCATGAAGAAGCAACCTTGTCTATTCCATCATGGCCTACGCCCACGGAGGGCTAGCCTTACTCGGGGTAGATCTTCACGAAGTAGGCGATCTCCTTGCCCTTACAAACTTCTTGGTTCAACTCCACATCTCGATGACGGAGGCTCCCAAGCGACACCTAACCAATCTAGGAGGCACCACCCTCCAAAAGGTAATAGATGTTGTAGATGATGATGAACTCCTTGCTCTTGTGCTTCAAATGATAATCTCCCCAACACTCAACTCTCCTCACTGATATGGTTGTGGTGGAAGAAAGGATTGAGTGGAAAGCAACTTGGGAAGGTTAGAAATCAAGTTTCATATGGTAGGAATGGAGCAACTTGATCTCAACACAAGGGTAGGTAGTTCTTTTCTCAGAAAGTGTAAGGTAGGAGTGGTAGTTCTTTCTGATGGCTCTCTCCACGAATGAAGAGGGGGTGGAGGGGTATATATAGCCTCCACACAAAATCCAACCGTTACACACATAATTGAGCAATCTCGGTGAGACCGAAGTGGAAACTCGGTCAGACCGAAAGTTCAAATATAGTGATCGTTGGGGTTTTCGGTGGGACCGAAAATACCATCTCGGTTTGTCCGATTTGAGCAAAGACAGGAACTTGCCAGTTTCGGTGAGACCGAAATTATCAACTCGGATATTCCGAAATGATGACAAACGGTTACAGAAGGTTGGCAGCCCGTGTTTCGGTGAGACCGAACTCAAACTCGGATTGACCGATTTTTCTAGGGTTTGGCTTATGGCTGAGGTGGTTCATCTCGGTGGGACTGAGTTTGGAAAATCGGTTTGTCCGAGATTACTTATGAGTGTATTGTAGTTAAAGTTGCTGATAGTTGAAGGAGATATATCACTAAGCACTTGAGCAACCAGATCATCAACACAACCTCATCCCCTTTTAATAGTATTGGCTTTTCCTATGGACTCAATGTGATCTTGGATCACTAAACCAAAAATGGAGTCTTGAGCTTTTGCCAATGCTTGCCTTAGCATTTTGAGGGGTCCACTTCTTCAGTCATTTCCATACCCGTATCACTGAACTTCTCTGAAATGATTCTCAAGTAACAATTAGTTCAATGATATATATGTTGTTATTAATTGCCAAAACCACCCGAGGATTAGTTGCACTTTCACCTATGTTGGAGGAGGGCAAAATCATCCTTAAATCTGTTCAACCACCCACTGACAGTTGGAGCAACCCTCCTAAAGTGTTTATTATTTCTTTCCTTCCATATACTCCAAGCAGCCACCAAAAAGATTTCGAAGAAGAGCGGGCGCCCCCAAGAGTTTTTGGCCTGTTGAAGCAGATGGAGACGACAGGTGAAGGCGGGCCAGTTGATACCAAGCTTTTGCCAGCAGGATGGCGCCCACCGTGGGGCATGGCATTTATCGAGCCATGATGCTTATGGTTCTTTCTTCAATCACTGTCCCGGCCATCACACAAAATACTCCTCATCATACAAAAGGATCAGGGAGTTGCTCATCTCAACTTGTCCTCTTTACAATCAAACATTGTAATGATATAACTATGGTTTGTTCTTTTTCTGTATGCACACGAGATCATACAAAAGGACACCTCCCTTTGTTTCGATTGGTGGCTCGGCTCCCGCACGATGAAGCGTCATCGTCCGCTCGTCATCATCTTGCGTGGTCATCGGTGATGCCGTCGTCGAGCGCCCGCACACGCGCAGCCGCTAACGCTCGGCCTGGTTCCCCGGCCGGTTGAACACGTCGACCGGTGGTCTGGTCGACCTGGCTCCTTGGGCGACAAGGCCCGGCTGAAGGCGCTCGACCCAGCTCCACACGCGTCGAAGCACGGCTCTGACCTGTGCACAACTCTCTCTCCCTGAGCAGTGAAACGCAACCACCAGCGCTCGTGCCGGCCTCGCCCTTGGCTGCGCCGGCCCGCGACTGGACTACGGACAATTGCTCATCCTCCTCATCTCCACCTCTCGGCAGCCGTCCGGTTCCGGCCAGACGGGCCATTTCCGCCGCAGTGCAGCTCTCCTCCTACGTCTGCACCAGGTCGTAATCTCTCTCTCTCTCTTCATCTAATCATTACTAATCCATATGCATCCATGCATACAAAATCTTTTTTCCATCCTCACGGTTGCATGTACACTAGATTGTTAGGCTCCCGAGCCTTTAACTACATACATAATGCATTAGCCGATACATGCCGTAATTGCAGCCACTGGATCGGTTAGGCTCCCATGCCATTAACTGCGTATATAACGCATGAGCCCATGCATGTCGTAACTGCAGCCAACACTGAAATGAGGACTTATTGGTAGCATGCAAAACCGAAGCGTGCATCCATCATTGCATGCTAAGACAGCTCACAGTGGGGAGTAACATAGAGTAGTAACATCGCCATGTTACTACTCTATGTTACTACCTCCATAGTGGGTAGTAACATATGAGTGGTATCATGAAAAAGTTCATTTATTAGGCTATAGACTCATTATTCCTTGAAATGTGTGATGTTACAGTAGTAACTAGCAAAGTTACCACAAACCTCTCTCTCCTCATTAATTAGCTGCCACATAAGCAATCTTATATTGAAATGTGTGATGTTACTAGTTAAGTTACTCCCATTGTGACTAGTCTAATACCATTTATTGTTGCCACATTTTCAAAACTCACGTAATTAGCATTATTCTTTCCCATGACCTCTGAGTTTCACCGAGCCAGTTGAACTGAGTATCTGCAGGTCTCATGCGTATTTTTCACTCGAACGGGTTGAGGCACACCACTCGGACATGCATGACGTACATGTCCTTCTCTATGTACTCGGACGAGTGTTGGATAATCGAACGCCCCGCGCATCGTCATTTCGTAGGATGTGCCTACTTCACTCGGACGTTCTGCACTTCGTCACTCCGTGGGACGCGTCTACTTCACTCGGACGCCCCGCGCGTCGTCACTCCGTAGGACACGTCTACTTCACTAGGACGCCCCATGCGTCCCCACTCTGCGGGTCGCGTCTACATCACTCGGACGCCCCGTGCTTCGTCACTCCGCGGGACGCGTCTATTTCACTCGGATGCCCCGCGCTTCGTCACTCCGCGGGACACCTCTACTTCATTCGGAGGACTCGCGCATCCTCACTCTGCAGGGCACGTCTACTTCACTCGGACGCCCCATGCTTTGTCACTCCGCGGGACGCCTCTACTTCGCTCGGAGGCCTCACGCATCGTCACTCCACTGGACGCGTCTACTTCACTCAGACACCCCGCACCTCGTCACTTCGCAGGACTCCTCTACGTCACTCGGAGGCCTCGCACATCATGACT
>LR738716.1:106980534-106996647 GCA_902687465.1 Secale cereale
CCACGCATCGCCACTCGGTTGGTCACCTCATCATCATTCGGTCGCCCCACGCGTCGCCACTCGGTTGGTCACCTCATCACATCTCGGCCGCCTCACGCGTCGCCACTCGGTTGGTCACCTCATCACAACTCGGCCGCTCCGCGCATTGATGTCTACTACACAACTTGTTCTTGTAGACTCATGTTGGGCCTCCAAGCGTAGAGTTTTGTAGGACAGTAGCAAATTTCCCTGAAGTGGATGACCTAAGGTTTATCAATCCATGGGAGGTTTAGGATGAAGATGGTGTCTCTGAAACAACCCTGCAACCAAATAATAAAAAGTCTCATGTGTCCCCAACACACCCAATATAATGGCAAATTATATAGGTGCACTAGTTCGGCGAAGAGATGGTGATACAAGTGTAATATGGATAGTAGATATTGATTTTTGTAACAGTAAAAAAAATAGCAAGGTAGCAAGTGATAAAACAGAGCACGAACGGTATTGCAATGCTTGAAAATGAGGCCTAGGGTCCGCACTTTCACTAGGGCAATCTCTCAACGGTGCTAATATAATTGGATCATATAACCACCCCTCAAAGTGCGATGAAGAATCACTCCAAAGTTCTTATCTGGAGGAGAACATAAGAAGGAATTGTTTGTCGCTATTCTTTCCGATCGATCTATCCAAGAGTTCGTACTAAAATAACACTAGTTATTCTTGCCGATCGATCTATCAAGAGTTCATACTAAAATAATCACCAAAGCAAATTCATATTCATAATACTCAATCCAACACAAAGAACTTCAAAGTGTGCCCCAAGATTTCTACCAGAGAAACAAAGATAAGAACCTGCATCAACCCCTATGCATAGATTACCCCAATGTCACCTCGGGAATCCGCGAGTTGAGTGCCAAAACATATATCAAGTGAATCAATACGATACCCCATTGTCACCACGAGTATTCAATGTTCTCAAATCCATAAAAGTATTCAATCCGATAACAACGAAATCTCAAAGGGAAAGACTCAAGTCATCACAACAAGATAGAGAAGGGAAAACACCATATGATCCGACTATATTAACAAAGCCCGCGATACATCAAGATTGTGCATCTCAAGAACATGAGAGAGAGAGAGAGAGATTAAACACATAGCTACTGGTTCAAACCCTTAGCCCCGAGGGTGGACTACTCCCTCCTCACCATGGTGGCCATCGGGATGATAAAGATGGCCATCGGTGATGATTTCCCCCTCCGGCGGAGTGCCGGAAAGGGCTCTAGATTGGATCTCGTGGACTACAGAGCCTTGTGGCGACATAACTTCTTATCTAGGTTAACCCCTAGGTTTTTTTTAATATTTGGGAATATTATAGGGTAAAGAGGGGGTGCGGGAGGACACCAAGGTGGACGCAACCCACTTGTGCGCGCCTAGGGCCCCAAGCACGCCCTGGTGGGTTGTGCCCCCCTCTGGGCACCCCTGAGGTGTTGCTCTGGCCCATCCTGGGTGTTCTGGTCCATCAAAAATCTCCAAAAAGTTTCGCGGTGTTTGGACTCCGTTTGATATTGATTACCTGCGATGTAAAAAACAAGCAAAAAACAACAACTATCACTGGGCACTGGGTCAATAGGTTAGTCCCAAAAAATGATATAAAGTTGCTATAAAATTATTGTAAAACATCCAGGAATGATAATAAAACAGCATGAATACTTCATAAATTATAGATACGTTGGAGACGTATCAGCATCCCCAAGCTTAATTCCTACTCGTCCTCGAGTAGGTAAATGATAAAAGAAATAATTTGTGATTTGTGAATGCTAGCAGAGTGCATAAGTTTGATTAGTGATAAATTCAATCATTTTTCCTAGCATCATAACACCAATTCTTTCCTATAAAAATTCTCATGTTAGAGCAGCAACCAATTCACATGTTAAGGTTCAAACGATGAATTCTCTTGAAACTCGACAACCTATGTTCTCAGTCACCAAGCTATTGTAATTCAACTTATTCAACAGAGTTTAAGTAAGAGCCCCACATGCTCAACCAGCATATAGTCTTCTATGATTGCTAACACTCACCACATACACATGAGCAATACGTTTCAACCAGACACATAGAAATATAGGGGCTTGTAGTTTCGCCCCCAACGCATTCACCTTTGGGTGATGTCAACAATAATAACTCATGCTACCCATATTCAGCTGGACATATGTGCCTAGATCTTTCCTCACCACATGATGCTTGCCAAAAGAGAAAAATAAAAAGGAATAGAGGGAAAAACTTTGACTCTTTGCATAAAAGTAAATACTAAAAATTAAAAGATAAGCCCTTCGCAGAGGGAAGCAGAGGTTGCCATGCGCTTATTTTTTATATGCTCAACCCCTTAATGCAAAGGACCGTCACGTTATATTGCCCCTTATGATAGCAACCTTTATTATGTAGTCCGTCGCTTTTATTACTTTGCCATCTTTGCCATCACAAGTTCGTACAACGCTCAATTTTCCCTTACACTAAACGATCTAACACTTTTAGAAGCAATTTTTATTGCCTTTTTGCACCGATGACAACTTACTTGAAGGATCTTGCTCAATCCTTAGGTAGGTATGGGGGACTTTTGAAGATAAGATTTAGGTTTAAGGGTTTTTGGATGCACAAGTAGTATCTCTACTTGGTGCGGATTTTTTAGCTAGCAAAGATAGGGTGGCAAGCACCACATGTTGAAGGATCTATGACAATATAACTCCTGTGTGAATATGAACAAACATAAACCATTACGTTGTCTTCCTTGTCCAACGTCAACAATTTTGGCATATAATATTTTGATGGGCGCTCACAATCACATAAGATTTCCAAGATAGTGTATTTGCATGTGAAAGTTCTCTTCCTCATACTAATTATTCGTGAATTGCTTGTATGACAAATACTGTGATTGTAAAGCCTCAAAAGATTTCACTTTCTAAACACAATGTGAAGCTACCACTTCACATGATATGATTTCAACTTCATGACATTCAATTTATTCAAGAATTTACTCATAGGATATAAGTGAAGCACAAGAGTAAATGACAAGCTACTCCAAAAAGATATAAATGAAGATCATGATCATAATATTTATTTCTCTCAAATTAATTTAAGTGAAGCAAGAGAGAATGTCTTCAAAATTACTAAAGCACACCGTGCTCAAAAAGGTATAAGTGAAGCACTAGAGCAACGACGCAAGAAAAGAGCTTCGTTGACGGGATGTGAATGTCGCTTACTTAGCCTCCCTGGCAACTATTTGGGGCCTCTATTTTACTTAAAAACTTTTGGATCTAAGTATTTTATTAAAACATCAAGAAAAAAAAATGAAATTTCAAGAATAGCACATCTCATGTGAAGAAGCAAAAACTAAGGATCAACCGATACTAACCGATAATTGTTGAAGAAGAGAGATGGGATGCCTATCGGGGCATCCCAAAGCTTAGATGCTTGAGACTTCTTGAAATATTATCTTGGGGTGCCTTGGGCATCCCCAAGCTTGAGCTTTTGTGTCACCTTAATTCTTCTCATATCACGGTTTTCCTAAATCTCAAAAGCTTCATCCACACAAAACTCAACAATAACTCGTGAGATAAGTTAGTATAAACCAATGCAAAAACCTTATCATTCTCTACTGTGGCAAATCACTAAAATTATTAATCAACATTGCATACTAAAGGCCTCTGCATATTTAATACTCCCATCCTCAAATAGAATCATTAAACAAGCAAACATATGCAAACAATGCAAACATAATAGCAATCTGTCAAAACAGTACAGTATGTAAAGAATTCAAGAGTATCAATACTTCCCCAACTCCAAAAGTTATGAATATCTACCACACTTTTATAAAATTTATCAGAGCTTATTTTGCAAAAAGTTTCAATATTTTATCACATTCTGACATTTCTAGGGAATTTTTGCAAATCGGTAAACTTTCTGTTTTCAAACAGCAACATGTAGGCTTGCAAAATAAGCATGGTAAAGGCTATCCTTGACACTTTTATTAAAATAAAGGACAAAAAACATTATTCTAAATAACAGCAAGCAAATCCTAACAAAAGAAAATGACACTCCAAGCAAAACTCATATCATGTGACGAATAAAAATATACCTTCAAGTGAGGTTACCGATAATATTGGAGACGAAAGAGGGGATGCCTTTCGGGGCATCCCCAAGCTTAGTTGCTTGGTTGTTCCTTTAATATTACCTTGGTGTGCCTTGGGCATCCCCAAGCTTAGGGTCTTGCCGCTCGTTATTCTCGTCATATCGATATCTCACCCAAAACATGAAA
Organism: Secale cereale; assembly: GCA_902687465.1. Taxonomy (NCBI): domain Eukaryota; kingdom Viridiplantae; phylum Streptophyta; class Magnoliopsida; order Poales; family Poaceae; genus Secale; species Secale cereale. The sequence goes on from LR738716.1 coordinate 106,984,826, forward strand.
ACTTCAATCACACAAAACTTAACAAAACTTCGTGAGATGGGTTAGTATGATAAAACAAATCATTCACTTTGGGTACTGTCAAAGACGAGATTCATAATTGTTTTCACAGAATGCCTACTGTAGCATATCATTTCTAAAATTTATATTGATCAATATAAGCCATAGAAACTAGAAAACAAGCAAATAATGCATTGAAAACAGAATATGTCAAAAACAGAACAATCTGTAATGATCTGAACATTCACCATATTTCTGCAACTCTAAAAGTCTTAAAAAATAGGACCATGATAAAAGTTTGTATATTAATCTTCAGCAAAAAGAATCAACTCAAAATCACTCTTCTGTTAAAAATGAGATTTTTTTTGTGAGCGTAAAAGTTTCCGTTTTTCAGCAAGATCAAATCTACTATCACCCAACACGATCATAAGGCTTTGCTTGGCACTTTATTGAAACAAAAGCTATAAAACATGATTACTACAGTAGCATAATCATGTGAACACACAAAAAAAGTAGGTATAAGTGTTGGGTTGTCTCCCAACAAGCGCTTTTCTTTAATGCCTTTTAGCTAGGCATGATGATTTCAATGGTGCTCGCATAAAAGATAAGGATTGAAACATAAAGAGAGCATCATGAATCATAAGTTCCTCTCTCATAATAAATTTCAGTAGCATGATGAATAGATTCATCAATATAACCATCACATAAAGCATTCCTTTCATGATCGACAAGCATAGAAATTTTACTACTCTCCACATAAGCAAATTTATTCTCATGAATAGTAGTGGGAGCATCATATGAAACTCGAATACTATAAATTTTTTCCACATTAAAAGAGTGATGTTCAGTAAAAGGATATTCAAAATTATGACACTAATTATCACTACTTTTTATAACATAAGTATCATCACAATAATCATCATAAGTAGCAAGTTTGTTCTCATCTTAGATAGGAAGCACGCAATCATCATAGAAAATTTGATCATCCAAATTAAGGGGAGTAAAAAGATCATCCTCATTAAGTGAAAGTCCTATTATGAGCTCGAGCTAAGATGGACTCTATATCTCAGCCGTTCTCTAGCGCCAAGATTCACATTGGGGCTTGTATTTTACTATGTATTCTCCCTAGTGTAGGTTGTTATTTTCCAGACAAGGGCCCACTCACGTGCCGCATTTATTTGGACGTCCGTCGTCCTGGCGAGCCAACTCAGATGGACTCTAGCGTCATGGTCCACGGCTCAGCCGTTAGAAACCAAATGATGGCGTCCAAACAACGATATTTTAATATTTCTAGACTGCAGTGACCGCACCCCTTCCTATGGAAGATTCCCCTGTGCCGCCGTCCATACCATTATCTTCTCCAGTCTCGTCCTGAAGAACCAGACCGGCGACCATGGGTACATTCTTCTTCCTCGCAGCCTGAGGAAGTGCTCCCACTGATCCCTTGTCCTTTCTGCAAAGGCAAGGTGGTCACCTTCACCTCCCGCGCTGGAGCTCGCTTCTACAAGTGCGTCATGAAAGATGTAAGCGCCCCTTTGCCATGAAAAAACATTTTTAGTGGCCGGATCCCCCTTTTTGTCTGGAGTAAAAATATGAATCCATGCAGGCTGGGCTATGCAAGTACATGAGATGCACGTACCCGCCGGAGCTGACTCGCCACGGCTTATCCGAGTCGTACGGACGATGGTTCACACTCCTCGGCGGCGACTCTCCTCAGCTGTGACTCCTCGGCGGCCACGTCGGCCTTCCAGGTCCCCCTGTTGTACATCCATTTTTAATGCACTCTCGGTCATGCAATTTTGTAGTAGCACTTCATAGATTCTTAGATCGATAGCTCCAGTTTCTAGATTCATCAGGCTCACATGTTTAGTTCTTCGCAACAAACATGTACAATATCCAGATTTTTGATCCATTCAGAGCTTTAAAATCAAGACGGATCCATACTTCTCCCAGATTCATAATTTTTATTACATACACACTTGCAAAGCAGCAACAATTTGTGCACTATCCAGTGTATCATACCCTGAGCAGGGTCACGTTTATCAAGTCAGCCTGAAACCTTGACTGACTATTTTCCTAGTTTTAATCTTTAAGAAAAACAAGTTTCTTTGGATTCAGTTTATGAAAACCATAATCTAGATTCAGTTTGCTACACTGTGTGCAGATTACTAGTTTATTAGATTTAGTTTGCCAAAACCATCATCTGGATTCAGTTTGGATTCAGTTTGCCAAAGCCATCATCTAGATTTACTTTGGATGCAGTCCCATTATATCTTACTCATATCGAGTGCATACCGAAGAGAAACAGAAGATCTTACTTACTTGGCCAGGGACTGAATCTTATTTTTTAAGTCCATGTTACCAGGCTTTAATTTTACGATCAATGTAGCAGGCCCAACATGTCGGATGAAGCCAGCTGTGAGGGGGTGATGGGCGATAACAACCTACAGATAGGTAGTCGCGATTCAGCGCAAAGTGGTGGCCCGGCCGCCCCTCCAGCAACAACATGTCATATATTTGTCAAGCATGTTGTCAAGGTTATTCAGACATTCATTGAGTTCAAGCGATTTCTCGTTACAAGAATTGGCTTTGGTGGCATGCTCGACCTTCAGATGCTGTAGAAACTAAACCTAAAATTCAGTGCTTGGATGATGAGCAAGGTTAGTACCACCCGCCGCGCCATCGTCCTAGCTGCGAACAAGATATTGAATTTCTGGCGAGAGGATGTTCACAAAGTTTTTGGAATTCCATGTAATGCCCAGGATGGGACTATACCTCCTACGTGTCGAGGAACGACTTAAAGGTATAAGCCCATTCTGGAATGATTGCAAGTTCGGTATCTTTGCACAACTCATGTAAAAATAGGGATGAAATTGTAAAACGATAGTTGGCTTACACTCGCCACGTCACACAATTCATTACATAGCAAAACATCATCCAAATAACATCACAACCCGACTACGGGTGAAGATCCAAATGAAAGATACCGAAATACATAAAGCCACAGGTTCGAATCGCCCCTAGTAGAAACCACTACTGATCATCGGGATAGTGCACATAGTATCGACTACGTTCTTCATCATACTCCCAGTATAGCTCTCTGCCGTCTCCTGGGTAGTTCACCATAGTACCTGCATCTAGTGTGGTGTAGAATCTGTGAGCCAAAGAGGACTCAGCAATCCCGTTCCCGGGTAGCAGAACTATCTAAGCCTTGGGTGTGGAACAAGGCTGAAGAAAGATAAAAGGTTGCAGCTGCACTAGCACTAGCTTACGTGTTAAGAGCGAGAAGAGAAGTGCCACGAGCGTCAAAGTGATCACGAAGTGATCCTATCTAAGCACATCAATCATAACCCCACCGTGTTCACTTCCCGAACCCCTTTTCGGAAAATGACCGTCACGGTTACTCACGCTGGTAGTGTGTTCAGAACATGGTGTCAAGTTTTCTACAACCGGATATTAACAAATTCCCATCTGCCACATAACCGCGGGCACGGCTTTCGAAAGTTCAAAACCCTGCAGGGGTGTTCCAACTTGGCCCATTACATGCCCACGATCCGCGGAGTCGCAACTCCAAGGTGGGAAGGCCCGAGTATTCTCGGAATCCCGTGCTTAAGATACTCCGACTAAGGTAAGGCTAATCCAGCAAATCCTCCCGGCGTGCCGACACCCTGATAGTAGCCGCGCGTATCTCGTCTCAGGCCACGACTGGATGGGTGATCCCACAGGTTTTTACCAGCCCTCGGGTTCTCCCAAGGTGGCCCCGCGTAACCCCCAGTTTGGACCAACACTCATGTGGAGCACTGGCCCGGGTTGTTGATTAAGAAGAGGGTTAATTACTCCCTATGCAAGTTTTTAGTTGTTTAGGAAAATAGTACCGAAGTTGGGACTTGCTGGAGAAGACTTAGCGCTAACCGGTTTATCGAGGGGGTCCCATAACCCCAACCGTGTGAGGAACGCAAAATCAAGGAACATAACACCGGTTTATACGGTTCCTAGGGCGTCATGAGTGGAAAAAATCACCAAGCAAGAGGCTTAGCCTTCCACCCATTACCAATATATATATGATTTCATTTAAGAATTTATATAGTGTGATATCCCAACAAATACTTCAACATGAAGCCAGAATCATCGAATCTTCTCCTGCAACTAGCAATGCTATAAGAGGGGCTGAGGGAAGCCTACGTAGCCAATCAAAGGTTTGCATAGGTTGGGTGGTTAGACAGATTCATGGTTACAATAGGAGGCTGGCAGGAAAACATGGGCATCGAGGCAAATAAGCTAAAGAGCGAGACTACTAGCAATAGGCAAAGATAGTAATGATATCTGGGTCAGGTCATCTTGCCTGTCGAGTCGTCAATGTGATCGTAAGACGGCTCCTCGTTCTCAACCTCGGTAGTAACCTTGTTCTCGTACTCGGTCTCGGCTTCCGGCTCTACTCAACACAAGAACACACGAGGCACGAAATCAAACAAGGTGCAATTGCACAATCTACATGATGCACGTATGATGCACTTAGGATGCACTGCAGATGAACTTAGGATGCATTACATGACAACAAAGGAAGCACACCAGGACAATCACAAGAACAAGACAATATGCTCAAGCAAGTAGGATGCTAGACAGATCTATATAGGATTCAAAACATGGCAAGGTAGGAAGCACAGAGAAACAACATAAGAACAACAAGTTTAAATGAGGCCGGAACTACTTAAGACAAATTCGGTAAGTCCTCATATGCATAGTTTGAAATTAGTCCAGATCTGAACAAACCTTAGATTAAAGTTGATAAACAGCAATTTAACATGCATCATGATGATCTACACGAAATTCTAGTCAAGTTTCATATAAAGTTTGTTTAAAACGGAGCTACGGTCTAGAAGATATGAGCAACACAAGCTAAGCATGGCAACGGTGCAAGATGCGCCCAAACATCAAGCAAACATACTCCAAACATGTTAACAAGAAGATATTATGATTCTACATGCAAAATCACACAAGTTTCATGTAGGGCACGCTCAAAACGAAGCAACGGGCTACAAGATACACCCGAAACAAGAAACAATGCAAAGCTGAAATTAACAGCCACATAGCAACTTTGGAGCAAGAAATATATAGTCTAAAGCACTCAAACATGGTGACAAGAAGCATGGACATGAAGTAGACATATCCTACAGCAAACAACTCCATCGGAGCATCTCCATAGGAGGCATGGATCAATAGCAACAAGCTACAACATTTTGATCATGACACTAAAAACCTGACAGCAATATTTTATAGCAACTGGGGAGCAAGAATTAAATATGCTACAGCAACCCAAATAAGCAAGTGATGGCATGGATGGATAGACAACAACATATACAACAAGGAATGATCAATGTCCACCCCAAAACTATCATGGATTTGCCTAGGACAACAAGCAAACATAGCATCATGATAAGATAGATTCCAGACTTAGTGAAATTTCACTAAGTGTTAAAACAGTAACATTATCATGGCATGTTTGCGAGCATGTTTAAGTCACCTCAAGGCATAACATGGCAATTGGTTTGCACCACAGCAAAGATCACATGATGTAGAATCTAAAACATATGAGCATGTGACATGGGGACAAACACATCAATAGCAACGAGCTCCTCAACTAGGCATCTCGTAACAAGTTACAAAACCTAACAGCCATATGCACTTTTGCAACAGAGATAAACATGGAAATATGAACTCTAACATGCATGCTATAGCAACCAACATGTAGAGCATCTCATGATGAACATTTTGACATATCATTTGCTTCATTTGGATAAACATGCACCAAGTTATCACATCTCAAACATGGCATGAAAATAACAAGTAGCAGCAGTTTATATCATGTAGCACTCTTGTCATGAAGATTAAGACATCTAGATGGACTCAAACAAGCATGACACAATGGAACAAAACGTAGTACACATCACCACGATCATTTTGACATATCATTTGCACAGTTTGGATAAACACACAAATAGTTACATATGTTCAAACATGCAACAAAATAACACATGCTAGGGACTAAATTGTAAATAAGCAATTAATCGAGAAAAAGTAAAAAAAACGCCGGCGGGAAAAAAAACACCAGGGTCAGATCGGGGGGACTGGGCCTCACCTTACGGGCCGTGGCCCGAGGTGGGGTGGAGGCCGGCGGCTCGGGAGACTGGGCCGACCCGAGGTGGAGGAAGGGGCCCAGCGGAGGCTGGCTCGGGGCTGGCTAGGGGAGCAGCTCGTGCCCGACGATCACGAAGGGCGGCGGATCCCGCTGGCGAGGGCGCGGCTACCGGCGGGGAGGCGAGACCGGTCGGGGAGGCGGCGGATGTGGCCGGGCGGCGGAGATCGGAGCGGGGGGAGGCGGAGCGCTCCAGCGGTGATGGAGCTCGGGTGGCGACCGGCGGCGAGGCCCCGCGGCGGCCTGGACGCCGGGCGCTGAGGCGACGGGCGCTGGCGGCGGGGAGGCGAGACGGGCTGGGGAGGGCCCGATCCGGGCCGTTGGGCCCGACGGCACGGCGCGGTGAGGGAGGACACGTGGCGGACTCTCACTGGTGCGGAGGTCGGCTGGACGTGTCCGGCGACGTACGGACACGTCCGGTGGCTGCGGGAGGAGAAAAATTAGGGTTTGGGCGAAAAATGGACATAGGGGGACGTTTTTATAGGCACAAGGAGCTAGGAGAGTCCAAATGGGGAGCGGTTTTCGGCCACGCGATCACAATTCGATGAACGAGATGATGGGAAGGGTTGTGTTGGGCTGGTGGGCTGTTGTGGAGTGGGTCTTGGGTGTCAAAGAAGAGGTTCTTTTAGCCCAGTAGGTTAACGTTGGAGTACCAAACAAACTCCAAACGCGACGAAACTTGACAGGCGGCCTACACGTACCAAAACAACATTGCACGACAAGTCTCACGTCATTCTGGAAACGTTACATGGCCACACACGAAAGAAGGACTCGGGGATGCGACGGGCACGTGTGAGAGCGTCGGAACTCGAAACGGACAACGGGAAGAGACGAGTGGAACCGGATGCAAGTGACAACACAAATGCAATGCAATGCACATGACAACATGACATGGATGAAATGCACACACGCACACGACAAAACAACGAAACCCAAAAAGACGAAGAACCCGGAATGGAACTGATGAAGCCAAAGTTTATATATTGCCATATAGGGAATGTGTCACATCGGGGGCATTACAAACTCTTCTCTACTACGAAAAGATCTCATCCCGAGATCTAGGACTGGAAGAAGGAAGGATACTCGGAACGAAGGTGATCTTCTCGTTCCCACGTAGCTTCTCGGTCGGTATGGTGTGACCACTTAACTTTCAAGAACTTGATTGACTTGTTGCGGGTCTTGCGCTTGGTTTCTTCAAGAATTGCAACGGGGTGCTCTTGGTAAGACAAGTCTTGTTGAAGATCAATCTCCTCAAACGGAATAGTGCGTTCAGGAGCCTTGAAGCACTTGCGGAGCTGAGACACGTGAAACACATCATGAACATTAGCGAAGTTGGAAGGGAGCTCAAGTTGATAGGCTAGATCGCCCCTTTTGCCAAGGATCTTGAAAGGGTCCACATATCTAGGAGCAAGCTTGCCTTTGATACCAAATCTTTGGGTGCCTTTCATAGGAGAAACACAGAGATAGACATGATCACCAATGTTGAAGGACAAATCACGATGCTTGCCGTCATAGTAGCCCTTCTGACGCGACTGAGCGGCCTTGAGATTCTCACGTATGACTTTGCACATTTCTTCGGCTTCTGAGATCAAGTCATTGCCAAGAAGTTGACGTTCACCAGTCTCGGACCAGTTGAGAGGGGTACGACACTTTCTGCCATAGAGAATTTCAAACGGTGCTTTGCCGGCACTTGCTTAGAAACTGTTGTTGTAAGAGAACTCGGCAAACGGAAGGCAATCTTCCCACTTCATGCCAAAAGAGATGACACAAGCTCTGAGCATGTCTTCTAGAATCTGGTTCACTCTCTCGACTTGACCACTAGTCTGAGGGTGAAACACAGTGCTGAAACGGATCTTAGTGCCCATGGCAGACTGAAAGGAGTCCCAGAACTTGGATGTGAACAAACTTCCACGGTCTGAGGAGATAACTTGAGGAATGCCATGTAAGGACACAATTCTGGAAGTGTACAACTCTGCCAGTTGAGCTGCATTGATGGATTCTTTGACTGGAAGGAAGTGAGCTACTTTGGTAAGCTTGTCAATGACAACAAAGATCGAATCATTTCCCTTCTTGGACTTGGGAAACCTAGTGACAAAATCCATTTCAATGTGGTCGAATTTCCACTCGAGAATCGGAAGAGGTTGGAGGAGACCGGCTGGACGTTGATGCTCTGCCTTCTATGACGCCCCCGATTTGTCCGTACACTAATCATGCACGCAAATGTGTACGACCAAGATTAGGGACTCACTGGAAGATATCACAACACAACTCTAGACACAAATTAAAATAATACAAGCTTTATATTACAAGCCAGGGGCCACGAGGGCTCGAATACATAAGCTCGAAAACACAAGAGTCAGCGGAAGCAATAATATCTGAGTACATACATAAGTTAAACAAGTTTGCCTTAAGAAGGCTAGCACAAATGTAACAATGACTGAAAAGGAAAGGCCTCTTGCTTGGGACCTCCTAACTACTCCTCGAAGCAGAACTCCATGTAGAAACATTATCGGGATCCTCTAGCTCCTGGACTCCACCGATCTGGTTGCATCAACCAGAAGAAGAAAGAAGGGGAAAAGGGGGAGCAAAGCAACCGTGAGTACTCATCCAAAGTACTCGCAAGCAAGGATCTACACTACATATGCAATGATATATGTGTAAAGGGGGTAATATCCGTGGGCTGAACTGCAGAATGCCAGAATAAGAGGGGGATAGCTAATCCAATCGAAGACTACGCTTCTGGCAACCTCCATCTTGCAGCAGTAGAAGAGAGTAGATGGAATAGTAACAAGCATCAAAGCTTCTGGCAGCCTCCGTCTTGCAGCAGTAGAAGGGAGTAGATGGTAAGTTCACCAAGTAACATCGTATAGCAATATCCTACCCGGCGATCCTCCCGCACATCACCCTGTGAGAGAGCAACCACCGGGTTGTATCTGGCACTGGTAAGGGTGTGTTTTATTAAGTATCCGGTTCGAGTTGTCATGAGGTCGGAGTACAACTCCGGGTCGTCCTTTTACCGAGGGACACGGCTATTCGAATAGATTAACTTCCCTGCAGGGGTGCACCACATAACTCAGCACGCTCGATCCCATTTGGCCGGACACACTTTACAGGGTCATGCCCGGCCTCGAAAGATCAACACGTCGCAGCCCTACCTAAGCACAACAGAGAGGTCAGCACGCCGGTCTAAACCCTAAGTGCACGAGGGTCTGGGCCCATCGCCCAATGCACACCTGCACGTTGCGAGGGCGGCCGGTAAGCAGACCTAGCCTCTCCTAATACCAGAGTAGGCGTTCCGGTCCAATCCGGCGCGCACCGCTAAGTCGCTGACGTCAAGAAGGCTTCGGCTGATACCACGACGTCGAGTGCCCATAACTATTCCCACGTAGCTGGTTAGTGCGTATAGGCCAATGTCCAGACTCAGATCAAATACCACGATCTCGTATACGTGTTATTATGAAATAACCGCGGAGAACGACCAGGGCCAGGCCCACCTGTCTCCTAGGTGGTCGCAACTTGCCCTGTCGCTCCGCCACAAAGTAACCATCAGGGGGCTGTCGGGAACCCAGGCCCACTACTACCTGGGTGGAACCACATGCCCCTTCAGCCCCCATCTTCGAATCATCATCATGTATGTAAAGTATGTATATAGTATATACCCGTGATCACCACCCGAGTGATCACGGCCCGATGGTATAGCATGGCAGACGGACAAGAATGAAGGGCCACTGATGGAATACTAGCATCCTAACTAAGCATTATTATAGCAGGTACGGGTATCAACAGATGTAGCAACAATGACAGGCTATGCAACAGAATAGGATTCATCGAATCATCAACAATAGAAATTCTAATGCAAGAGTAAGAGAGAAGAGAATTGGCGATATCTGGTGATCAAGGGGGGGGGGCTCGCCTGGTTGCTTTGGCAAGAAGGAGCGGTCGTCGTCGACGTAGTCGAACACAGTGGCATCGGCATCGTCTCAGGGTCTACCGGAAAGGAAGTAACGGAGGGGGAACACAATAAATAACATAGCAATCAAAAGCATAACAAATCATAACACAGCAATACGCAGTGCTAGGGTGGCCTAACGCGGTGGGAGGTGATACTGACGAATGAGGGAAACATCCGGGAAAGTATTCCCGGTGTTAGGAATTTTCGGGCACATGAAATGGAGGGGGAATGTTGCATGTTCGGTATGATAGAGATGTGTGGCGGACAAACGGACCGCGTATTTGAATTCGTCTCGTCGTTCTGAGCAACTTCCATATATAAATTATTTTCATCCGAGTTACGGATTATTTTATATTAATTTTCAAAGTTTTATTCATTTTCAGAATTTAATTTTAGTTATTAAATTCGAATTAAAACAACAATTACTTTTATACACAGCAGCAGCTAGCCACTGTGTATGACATGTGGGTCCAATGGGGCTGAGTCAGCCCAGTCAACTGTTGACCAGTTGACTGGTCAACGAAGTCAAAGGGACACAGGGGTCCTACCGGTCACTGACTGGGAGTGCCCAGTCAGCAGAGTTGACTAGTCAACTGGGTCAGCGGGACCCGGTAGTCAGTGACTGTTTATAATAACATGTTTTAAATAGTTTAATTAAACAAATTAGTATGTGGGCCGGGTTGTCAGTGACTATTAGAGTTAACAGTGAATTAAATTGATTTTAGTTAAGTTAATTAGTAGGTGGGGCCAACCTGTCAGTGGGTCATTAGTTAACAAAGTTCATTTTATTTGCACCGGTTATTTACAGACGTGGCCCCACATGTCATAGAGTGTTTGGGGTTTAATTAGTGTGACTAATAATGCGGGGACCAAATATCAGTGGCCCATGCTGGCGTTTGTCGCGGTGGCGCACCCGGTGGTGTACGCCGACGACCTCAGAGCGGCGGTAACTTGCCAAAATCGATATTTCGATGACCTTTTTGGGCGGCTATGGGCTCCAGACGGACAAGTGAGACAGCGCGCACACAGTGGTGCTAGACGCACGTACAGGGGGTGGCCGGAGCGATGGCCAAGCGGCGGTGGCGACGGCGCCCATCGGGAATGAACCTACGGGGCGCGGAGGGGATAGAGGAGAGGGAAGAGGCCTCAGAGGACCGAGAGCTCACAGAGAGCTCGAGAGCATGCTCGACGAAGCCGGGGAAGCAGCGATGTCGCAGATCGACGGCGTGTTGCCGCGGTCATGGCAGAGGAGGAAGGATCGATGGCGACAGCTTGGATGAGTTCCCGCTCGCGTGAGTTGACGTGGAGGTCGAAGGCATCGGGGCTCAGTGTGGCGACGTTGGAGGAGGTGCGGGGTGGAGGCGGAGGTCCTCGGGCGTGGCCGTGCTTGAGGCTGAGCGGAGGCGGGGACGACGCGAGGCGGCGGCCTGGTGGAGATGAAGCTGCGGGCGCACGGGGGCCTCCGTCGCTGGCAGTTCAGGCGCGGCGTCAGGGAAGGCCAGTACCGTCGGGCGGCGCGGGGCAAGTGGTGATGGGAGGCGCTGGCCAGCGCCGACGCGTGAGAGGCGGGGTCTACGCGATGGGCGACGCTCGGCGCAGCGCTCGGCGCCGGTGATGGCGGCCTTCGGGCGCGGGCGCGTGTGGTCTCGTGGGTGATGGCATGGGGAGGGAACGAGAGAG
>LR738716.1:107042800-107053655 GCA_902687465.1 Secale cereale
AGTTTTTTGGATGCATACTCAGGTTATCATCAGATCAAGATGGCAGTTAAGGACCAGGAGAAGACAACCTTTATAACTCCTTTTGGAGCCTTCTGCTATGTATCTATGCCATTTGGGCTCAAGAGTGCCCAGGCGACCTACCAACGTTGTGTGCAGAACTGCCTTCAAGGGCAGATTGGACGGAATGTCCATGCATATGTCGATGACATTGTGGTAAAATCCAGGAAGGAGGAGACACTGATAGATGATTTGAAGGAAACTTTTGATAATCTCCGAGTCTATAAAATGATGCTTAATCCGGAGAAGTGCGTCTTTGGTGTTCTGGCAGGCAAGCTCCTAGGGTTCTTGGTGTCAAACAGAGGAATCGAGGCTAATCCGGAGAAGATCAAGGCGATTACGTCCCTGGCTAAACCGGCGTGTATCAATGATGTCCAACGTGTGGCAGACCGTATTGCAGCACTCAGCCGATTTATCAGCCGTTTAGGGGAGAAGGCAATCCCGCTTTATCAGATGATGAAGAAGACAGACCATTTCGTCTAGAGTGATGCTGCTGATGCCGCGTTTGAGGATTTGAAGAGGCAATTGGCAGAGCCGCCGGTCCTTGTTGCCCCAATTGACAATGAGCCGCTGTTGTTATGCGTGGCTGCTAATGCCCGTGCAGTAAGTGCTGCCATTGTGGTAGAGCGCAAGGAAGCATGCAAAGAACATCCGGTTCAACGTCCGGTTTACTACATCAGTGAGGTGCTCATCGAGTCAAAACAGAGATATCCGCATTGGCAGAAGCTGGTGTATCAAGTTTTCATGGCAAACCGGAAGCTCAAGCACTATTTTCAGGGCCACCCAATCACCGTTGTTAGCTCAGCTCCGTTAGGGGATATAATCCAGAACAGAGAGGCTACTGGTCGAGTTGCAAAGTGGGCCATTGAGCTTAGCCCGCACGGATTAAAATACGTGCCCCGTACTGCGATAAAGTCCCAAGCTCTGGTGGATTTTATCAATGATTGGACGGAGTTGCACGCACCTGAGGAGAAGCCGGATCATACATACTGGACTATTCACTTTGACGGTTCAAGGCAATTGGAGGGCTCGGGGGCTGGAGTCGTGTTAACTTCCCCACTAGGAGATAAGTTCTGCTATGTACTCCGTTTAATGTTCCCTTGCACTAATAATGATGATGAGTATGAAGCCCTCCTCCATGGGCTGCGGATGGCCAAGGAGATGAACTTGAGCCGGGTTAAGTGCTTTGGCGATTCAGATCTGGTGGCACAGCAAGTATCTGGCAAGTGGGACTCCAAGGATCCGCTCATGGCAGCATATCGACGAGAGGTAGACGCTGTCGCTGGACACTTCAAAGGATATCAGGTGGATCATATAGACCGGCGAAAGAATGAAGCAGGCGATGCGTTGAGCCGGCTGGGTTCCCAACGTAAACCAGTTCCGCCTAATACCTTCTTGGATGAGTTGCATAATCCATCGGTGCAGTTACCTTCAAAGGAGGACTTGGCTGTTCCTGATCCGGAAGTACAATTGGTCGGAACACTTCATGTTATTCCGGATTGGGCGCTCCCTTACTTGGCGTACATGAACCGGGGTGAGTTACCAGAGGACGAAGTCGAAGCCCGACAGATAATCCGACGGTCTAAGTCTGACTATTATCAATGGAGAACTTCATCATCACAACGTTTCTGGAGCTTTTCAACGATGTGTGTCACCAAAAGAAGGCTATGATATCCTTAGAGAGATTCATGACGGGGATTGAGGTCATCACGTCGATTCAAAATCGTTGGTGGCTAAAGCTTTCCGACATGGGTTCTACTGGTTGACGGCTCACGCCGACGCAGAGGACTTGGTCAGGAAATGTGATGCTTGCCAGAAATTTTCACGGCGTGCTCATATACCGGCGCAGGAGCTGAGGATGATCCCAATTACTTGGCCATTTGTGACTTGGGGGCTTGATACAGTTGGACCCTTCAAGAGATCCCAAGACAAGAAAACCCACCTATTAGTGGCAGTGGACAAGTTCACGAAATGGGTTGAAGCGGAGCCTGTCAGTAAGTGTGATGCAGCAACATCGGTTCAGTTCATCAAAAAGGTGATTTTCCGGTTTGGCTTTCCACACAACATTATAACTGATAATGGCACCAATCTATCCAAGGGGGATATGGAGGAGTTCTGTCAATGAGAGCACATCCGACTTGATGTATCATCAGTAGCTCACCCTCAGTCTAATGGCCAAGCTGAGAGAGCCAATCAAGAGATCTTGAGAGGCATCAAACCCCGGCTTATGGTTTCTTTGCAGAGAACACCGGGTTTTTGGGTGGAGGAGTTGCCTTCTGTACTATGGAGCATCAACACTACACCTAACAGATCTACAGGGTACACGCCTTTCTTCATGGTATATGGAGCTGAAGCGGTCCTCCCTAGTGATATCCGTCATGACTCGCCGCGGGTGGCGGCTTATGTTGAAGCGGATAATGAACAAGCAAGGCAAGACGCTTTGGACCGGCCGGACGAGGAACGAGATACGGCAGTAGCTCGATCGGCAATTTACCAACAAGACCTACGCCGGCACCACAGTCGCCGGGTTAAGACCAAGACGTTTCAAGAAGGGGATCTGGTGCTTCGGCTCATCCAAGACCAGACGGACATGCACAAGCTATCCCCACCTTGGGAAGGACCCTTTGTGGTCAGCAAGAACCTGCACAACGGATCATACTACCTCGTCGACGTTCGAGAACATAAGGACTCATGCACGGCGGAGGAGGAGACCAAGCGGCCGTGGAACATCGCTCTTCTTTGACCTTACTATACTTGAGCCATAGGCTCCGCTTTATGTACAATATATATATTATGATCAATATAATAAATCGGCGCCCCCGGTAAACCGGGGTATCAGCCATCTTTTTCATAAGAGTATCACATGGGGGCTTCCTTGGGCAAGGGAGTTTTCTATGGCCTCTTAAACCGGCGCCCTTGATAAACGAGGCATCAACCGTCTTTTCTGTTCATAAAGAGTATCACATAGGGGCTTCCGCGGGCAAGGAAGTTTCCTATGGCCTCTTGAACCGGCGGCCACATCAAGACCATCATAAGAGCACAGCTCTGGTTGCTTCAGCAATTTCCACATGATGATGAGGGGCAAAAGAGAGTTTGGTGCCTAGCACAGCTCAAACATAGGCCCCGACGAGCAATGCTGAAACGCTACCTGGGGGCTCCTGATGCAAGTTCATTAGCAAGTTGAAAACTCTTGTAGTGAACACGGCTTGGAAGCTTGGTGTATACACCTAAAACCCTGGATTAACCTGCCTGCATCAAGTAAATCACGCCGTCCAGGTAAACCTGGTATGACCCGTCGAACGTACACACAAGTCAATCCTTCGGGACCCTGAACTTGGTAACGTTAAATTGACGATCATCAAGTGATTACACAAGTCAAATCTTTATAAGATTTTGAACATTAGTAGCATGTGACATTGATGATTTGGTTAAGGATTGCGGATCATCTTAACAGGCTTTGCTAAAATGTTTAATGACAGTAGCCTGGCAGCTCATAAAAAGCCTCGAATTTGGAGCCTGACAGCTCATAAAAAGCCTCGACTACATGGTCTTATTTGCCCAAAAACTTTCTTTTTCATTTTTTATGTTTGCTCAAATCTTTATCTTCAAGGTCATTGGTTTTTCAACCAAGTCCATTGATTCAAGACGGGATAACTACAAAGTTGGCACCGCATCTGTATTTACAAAGTTATAATCTGGGTTATAAACACCAGTACTAGTTTACAGTTAAACCGACGTTCATTGTAACCCGGATCGGCCTTCATGATGAGCCGACAAGGATCTAAGGGAGTCATCATTACTTACGCCTTGGATCGTTCCTGCCGGATTAAGGTTTAAAGATACACTTAATCACAGGTATGACACATGCTTATATTATTTACACAGTTCAAGTTGTTAACTTAGATCATGTGTTTGGCTAGTATGACCCGTCCGGCGATAAACCGCCAGGACACTTTGAGCATTGTTTGTGCAGATACAGGTAATATAAACTGTCAAAGCATTGCAAGCAGGATATATTTCAGAAGCTGCCAGACAAAGTAATGCCATGACACATAGTGTGGGACAAAGACAGTATTTCAACTATTCTATTACAAGGCACTGGCAGGCCCAAAAGAATATCAGTTTTTCACCAAGTATTCAACATATAAAGGTAAACCGGAGCCGGTTTAGGATTCTGCTTCGGCTCGCTGTGAAGACTGAGGGTCAGCTTGTTCTGGATCTTCGACAACTTCGGGCAGCTGTTGGAAATCAGGGGTGCTCCAGTCAATCTTGGCAAGGGCACGGAAATATACTTCATCATTTATAAGTTCTGATGGTTCAATGTCAGGGGCGAAGGTGTGCTTACGAACGGGTGGAATAAGATTTTCAATGTCATAGGACGGGCGCTCCACCCGCACGTTCTCCAGATCATAACCTGGATGGTACCTTGACAAGTCCACTTCGTCAGCAAGCTTACTAGCAAGAGGCTACATATCTTTGGTTAAGGCGCGAAGATCCTCAGCGAGAATGCTGATCCGTCCTCTTTCATACCGGGATAACCATTCATGGCCTCCGCCGGATCAAAGTCAGGAACCCATGCCTTGGCCCGGGATAAAGCCATTAGAGAGCCAGCTCTGGCGGAGGATTTCTTCACTTCAACAATGCGAGTAGGCGAGATTGATAGTTTCTCCAGAGTACCTTGGATGGTAGTTGGAGCCGGTTTATTGTGCGAAATAGCACTGATGGCCCTCTGAGCACCGACATAGAGTTGTTCTACCAAGGTATAAGCAACCTTAAGCTTCTTCCGCACATCATCCCCAAGATGAGTAACGCGCCTCCCTATGTACACATGATGAGTTAAACCGGAGCCGCACAAGATAGCAAGGATAAGCTTATGTTAACAAAAACTTATCAAAGATAACAGATGTCATATCATTTATATGTTGCCTTAACCCGGACAGCTCTTCCCTCACCGGGTTAAGAGTTGCTTCAGCATCACTGGCCCTTTTTTCCAAGGTAGCCTTTTCCACTTCCCAAGTGGACCGCTCCGCTTCAAAGTCTTTCTTGAGCTTCTCCATACTAGCTAAAGCAAGGGTGAGTTCCTCCTTGACTTTAGTCGAAGCAGTTTCTTGAAAGGCCAGACTATTCAGGAGCTCAGTTATCTCAGAAGCCCTCCGGTTCAAGTCAGTCTGCAGAGGATAAAGTGTATCAGATATTCAAAAAGACAATTCAATCAAAAAGTCTCAAGCACATAACAAGTTATGCACTTGACACTTGGGGGCTAATGTACATTTGCAGTAATAAGCAGGCAATTTTTCCAAACAAAGTCCCAAGCATATAACAAGTTATATACTTAGCACTTGGGGGCTAATGTGTCATCATTCTAAAACACAGGAGAAAACCCGGTTCACCCGCAATGGAGTAAACCGGCCCTTCGGGGCTACACGTGCAAATCAAAGTATTCCAGTTGATCTATCAAAGTCCCGGTTCACCCTAAAGGCTAAACCGGCCCTTGGGGGCTACAATGGATTAAAGATATAGCCACAAGACACAAGCAGAAATGAAAAGCAAAGGAAAAGAAGTTACCTCATATCTTTCTTTCATTAAATTCACCAAACCGGCCTCATGGTCACGGCTGGTGAAGAGGCGGTTCAGGTATCCAGAATGAAGTTCCTGGGCACTAAGTTGGGCATAACTGGACAGGTCGGTGCTCCACTTGCCTTTATCCTTATGGAGAATTTCTTCCTTGGCCGTATGTTTGGCCAAGATAACAGGTTATGCTGGGGTGGTAAAACCAGTCCCAGTAATCTTGACATCGTCCGTTGAAGCAGCAGTGGGATTGGCGCGTACCGGACTAGCGTGAACTGGACTAGCTCGAGCGGGACTGATCCGGGCGGGGCTGGCCGGGTCAGCTGTGTGATCCATGGGGTCGTCCTCTTGAGCAGCAATTTCTTCTCGGTCCATAGGAGGAGGAGTGTCATGTGGAAGCTCAACATTATCGTCTAAGGGGTTGGCAATTTCAAGATCGCCTGCCGGTTCAGAAGTGGTGTTTTCGACCGCCGGCTTACTCAATTTTGCCTTTTTGCTAGGCTTGGGCATACTGAAAAGGTTAGAAGAACAATGAAAATCACAAGTCAAAATGGAAAGATAAACCGGGCAGGAGGAAAGACAACTTACCCGTGAACGGTCTTGAGCACAGGGACTTGTGTGGCTGTGGACTCACCGGAGGATGACAAAGGAGTTTCCTGGTAATTTGGATCAGACGGTTTAAGGGGTTGACGAAAAAGACCCGCTTTAGGATGACGGATAGTTGGAGTAAGTAAAACCTCTGAACGGCGTCTTCGAGTCGGAGTGTGGGTCCATCCAGTCGACTCGACCACATGGCCACTGTGGCGTGTGGTGCGGCGAGCCTCATGTTGCTATTTCTTTAAAAGAAAATGGGGATCCAGTTGAGCATAAGGGTGAGAACATGGATATTTCCGGGCTACCCGACGAACTTTGGGTGGCAAGGGTTCTGAATTAAAGGAAAGAGAGATTACCTCAAGTTCATCCGCTTTACTACCTTCGCCGGATCTTGGGAAAAGTCATTGTTCATATAAATACAGACAAAAAAAAGATTAAAGTCCTTAGAGCCAAGCAGTACCTCAGAGGCCGGATCATCCTCTTCTGCGTTTGAACCGGAAGAAGCGGTAGGCTTCTTCTTGTGTTTCTTTACAGCCAGGCTCTTCTTGCGAGATTGCCTCGCCGGTTTGTCCTGGGCTTTCCTTTTCCAGAAAGGGTCGTCCGCCTGTTTAAAGGAATCAAAGCATATCACGCCAAGCAATATGGACGAATTAAAACAAAGCAAAGAGACGGAAAAAGTTCTTACCGACGGCGGTTTGTTGTTCATGCAGAAGGGCGCTAATCCGGTCTGGCTGCACTCTTCCAGAGATATATTTAACATCTTCTTGGCAGATTCAGTAACTTCCTTCTCCGGAAGCACAGTCTCCGTGTGACGCAGAGGGTCCTTGGGGTTGCCAGTATACTCGCACATTAAACCGGAGCGCCGGCTTAATGGGAGAATACTCCAAGAGAGCCAGCAGCGGACAAAATCAACTCTGGTTAAACCATTGGCTACAAAAGCCCTGAGCTTGGAAAGCTGGGGGCATATCGAGCCCGGTCTTGGGCACTCAAGCGCTGCGGGAAGGGATGATCCGCTGTCAGACGGTGAGAGCGATAACCCAACAGTGGATTCTCTCCTTCTGGTGAAGTGTCAACGCAGTAGAACCAAGTCTGATTCCACTCCTTGGGATGGCTATGAAGAGTGGCGTGAGGAAAGCTGACATCTTTTCTCTTCTGGATGCTCATTCCGCCAAGTTCAGTATTGGGCCCGTCATGAAATTCAGTCCGACGATTCAGATGGAAGAAGTCCCGGAATAACTCCATAGATGGCTCCTCTTGTAGATAGGCTTCTGAGAAGACTTGGAAATTGCAGATGTTTGATATGGAGTTGGGACCTATGTCTTGGGGGTGGAGCTGAAAGTCTGCTAGTACATCGCGGAAAAACTTTGACCCTAGAGGGTTAAAGCCCCGGGCCAGGTGATCAAAAAAGACAATAACTTCTCCTTCCTTAGGCTTGGGAGGACACTCTTTCCCAGGAGCCCTCCAGTGCAGAACCTCCTTGGGACCTAAAGCGCCAATTGAGGCCATCTTTTCTAAATCATCCTCAGTAATCTGGGATGGGACCCAGTTGCAGGCAACAAACTGCTTGGCCACGGAAGTCATTTTTTTCAAAGAGGGAACGCTGAAAAATACAATACAAGATCCGGTTTACGATCTATACAGATTCAAACCGGTATATACCATGAAGGCATTGGTCTAATTGGCGGTTTAAGCAGGGGACTAATGGTATCTACTGATCCGGAATAACTATGAACGTAACAGCTGCCGGATTATGAAGTTTGAAAGGAACATGTTAAACCGCCAAACACAGGCAGGAGAGGTGCAAATTTAAAGCTAAACCGTCGACACAGGCATATGAAGCGCAGATTTAAAGCTGAACCGTAGACATAGGCAAATGAGATGCAGATCTAAAGTGTGGGAAACAACTTTCACATGAGCAGTAGTAAAATATGGATCTACAGCATATGGAAAGATAATTCAAGTTATATTCAATGGAAACAACGAAGGTTTTTTGCAGATTCAGTTTAAGCTAGCATGGTTGGGGGAACTAAGATTATGAAGACGGAGCGGAATCATGCGTACGAGAGTCGACCTAAAAAGTTTAACATCTATGGCTAGGAACTACCTATGGCAAAGAACCGCGAAGAACAGGGGTTCATCTGCGTACTCCCGTGAAACCCTAGAACTGAGATCTACGGGGAAGAATGAGTAACGTACCTGAGGCAACGGAAACGGAAGGACGGCGGCGGATCTCTGGACACGCTCAGGTTGATGCAGCGGCCGGGCTTGATGAAGACGACGAGCTCGACGGACGGCGGCGGAGCTTGAGCGCTGGAGGTCAGAGGAAGAAGAAGCAAGGGGGGAAAAGGAGATGGCCCTCGGCCCTATTTATAAGCTGAAGGGATAAAACGGCAAGCGCGGGAATCGAGGAGACCAAAAATCGGATATGGATGGCGCTGTCGCCTCGATCTTCGGAGGTTTAGTAATTAAAAGTAAAAAACAGGTACATGCATTAAATGTGCGGATGGCGTCACAACGGTTCAAAGCGACCTGAGGGGATGACGTCATGCCGGTTTACAGAGCGAACTAAAGCGACAGAAAGGAAAAGCCTGTACAAGACTTTGAAGATTGACATGAACAAATTCAAATCAATCTGGGGCCTAATGTCAGGGATATTACTATCAGGTATAAACCGGCCAGGAGGGTCCGGTTTACGTTATCAAGACTATATTATCAAAAGCCCAGCGGAGTACAAAGTAGAAGATTGTGGCCCAAGAGGCTTAGAGCCCATGTGTTAGGGCCCATGATTTGTAAACCGTCATACTATGTAACTTGGGATGTAAGATAGAAAGAACAGAGACCGGGGCAGACACATTTATGAGCCGGCCTCGGGACTCTGTAAACCGGATCGGGCGTCACCTCTTATATATTTTGGGATGACCCGGCGACGGTTCAGGACAGAGAACAACAGCTCGAGACACAGGCAAAGCGGATTTGCTCCCTAGTCATCGAAGCCCTAGCAATACCACACCAAACTAGACGTAGGCTTTTACCTTCATCGAAGGGGCCGAACTAGTATAAAATCCCTGTGTCCTTCGTCCGCTTTAACCCCTTTAAGCTAACCCGTAGCGATGGCCTCACGACTAAGTCCTTTTGCTAGGACATCTGCCGTGCGAAATCCACGAGACGTTCCCTCTCGAAACCACGAGCCTTCTTGAGAGAAACTCCGGTTTGCAAGAAGCTTATACCAAAACTTGTCCCAATTCGACCAAAAAAATTAACACAACATGTTGGTGCCATGTCATGACACCATGCCAAGTTTCATGATATCCATGCGTGTTTTGGATTTACAGGAATTAAAAAACTAAGTTTCTCAGTATTTACGGGAGCCATTATGCCCAGATGTTTGAATTCCATTCCCATTTCTTGCTGGGACCTAGAAATTTACACAATGATAGACATGTGATTTTTCAACCAACTTTGGTGCACTAGGGCATGTGCTTGTATTTCAAATTTGAATTATGCACATTAAATGACCAAAAGTTCAATTAATGTATATAAAAAAGGCAAAACGAATCCGGAATAATTCCAAAATTTAGCACGAAACTCCTATTTGGTCTAAGTTGCATGTGTAAAAAAATTAAGGCGGGAGAAGGCAATGTATGTCGTTTCACACACAGAGGTGACATGTCCCCTCTCGGAACCACGAGCCTTCTTGAGAGAAGTGCCGGTTTGAAATAAGCTTATACCAAAGCTTATCCCAATTCGGCCAAAGAAAATTACCATAACATGTTGGTGCCATGCCATAACACCATGCCAAGTTTCATGATTTCCATGCGTGTTTTGGATTTACAGGAATTAAAAAACCAAGTTTCTCAATATTTCCGGCCGAGCCACGACGCCCAGATGTTTGAATTCCATTCCCAATTCTTGCATGGGACCTTTAAATTCACCCAAGGACACACATGTGAATTTTCAACCAACTTTGATGCAGTGGAGCATGTGCTTGCAGTTCAAATTTGAATTATGCACATTAAATGACCAGAAATTAAATTAATGTATAAAAAGGCCAAACGAACCCAGAATAATTCCATAAATTAGCACGAAACTCCTATTTGGTCTAAGCTGCCCGTGTAAGAAAAATTAAGGCGGGAGAAGGCAGTGTATGTCGTTTCACACACAGAGGTGACATGTTCCCTCTCGGAATCATGAGCCTTCTTAAGAGAAGCTCCGGTTTGCAAGAAGATTATACCAATTCGGCAAAAGAAATACCACAACATGTTGGTGCCATGTCATGACACCATGCCAGGTTTCATGATTTTCAGGCGTATTTTGGATTTACAGGAATTAAAAAACCAAGTTTCTCAATATTTTTGGCCGAGCCACGACGCCTAGATGTTTGAATTCCATTCCCATTTCTTGCACGGGGCCTAGAAATTTACCCAAGGACACACATGTGATTTTTAAACCAACTTTGGTGCACTGGAGCATGTGCTTGTAGTTCAAATTTGAATTATGCACATTAAATGACGAGAAATTCAATTAGTGTATAAAAAGCCAAACGAACCCGGAATAATTCCAAATTCTAACACGACACTCATATAGTTCTATGTTGACTCTGTAATAAATCAAGGGGGGAGGCAGCGTATATCGTTTC
>LR738716.1:107059688-107078899 GCA_902687465.1 Secale cereale
GGTAGGTTCTGGAACGCTGATTTTTTATATAATTTTTCTGGATTTTTCCTGGCAGTTCTCGTAACGTGAAAACCTGAAATACAAAAACAGCCGAAAACAAAAACTGGCACTGGGGTGCACTGAGTTAATAGGTTAGTCCAAATATGATCAAAAGTGTATGGAAGTGTATAAATATCATAGCAATATCACCCAAAAGAGGCATGGAGCAAGCAGAAATTATAGATACGTTTTGGACGTATCAACATCCCCAAGCTTAATTCCTGCTCGTCCTCGAGTAGGTAAATGATAACAAGAATAGTTTCTGTGGTGACATGCTATTAACCATATAGGACTTTTTCATAGTCATATGACAAAAGCTTACCGAGACAATGAATCTATAGTAATTAAGTTGCCTCATGAGAAAATCACAAAGGACTGAAAGTTTTACAATATGATACTGAAACATCAAATAGATTTGCAATGAACATGATGTGCAAATATGATAAAGTGATATCTAGCTTGCCCCCTTTAGTGAAGCAAAAATGCAGGGGCACCTTCAAGGTTTAAGTGATGACTAGATACAATGATTTCAGAATAAACGATATCACAATCATGCAAAAGTCAATGCTACTTTGGGACAATGCACATTACACTCAGAATGACAATCATGCTCTCAGTAGCTGGTGCTTTTAAAAGCAGGTGGAGACTCAGCATAAAAGTAAAAGAATGGCCCTTCGCAGAGGGAAGCAGGGATTACTCATGTGCTAGAGCTTTTTATTTTGAAAACATAGAAACAATTTTGTCAACGGTAGTAGTACTTCATATGTGTTATGCATAAGACATCCTATAAGTTGCAAGCCTCATGCATCGAATACCAATAGTGCTCGCACCTTGTCCTAATTAGCTCGGATTTCCATGGATTGTCATTGCATCACATATGTTTCAACCAAGTGTCACAAAGGGGTACCTCTATGTCACCTGTACAAAGGTCCAAGGAGATAGATCGCATTTGATTTCTCGTTTTTGATAGATCTCAACTTGAGGACATCCATACCGGGACAACATAGAAAATAGATAATGGACTCCTCTTTAATGCTTAAGCATATTCTCATAAGAGATTGAGGATTAATGTCCAAGCTAAAACTTCCACCATGATACATGGCTTTGGTTGGTGGCCCAATGTTCTTCTCTAACAATATGCATACTCAAACCATTCAACCCATGGCAAATCACCCTTACTTCAGACAAGACGAACATGCATAGCAACTCACATGATATTCAACAAAAGTGTAACAGTTGATGGCGTCCCCAGAAACATGGTTACCGCTCAGCAAGCAACTTATAAGAAATAAGATACATAAGCAACATATTCTTTACCACAATAGTTTTTAAGCTACTTTCCCATGAGCTATGTATTGCAAAAACTGAAGGTTTTAAAGGTAGCACATGTAAATTTACTTGGAGTGGCGGTGAAATACCACATATAGGTAGGTATGGTGGACTCATATGGCATAACTGGTTTAAAAGGATGTGGATGCACAAGCAGTCAGTCCGCTTAGTACAGGTGGAGGTTAGCAAAAGACTGGGAGCGACCAACTAAGAGAGCAATGACGGTCATAATCATGCAGAGCGACAAACAAACATTGAATCAGGCATGGAAGTTATATCGCTACTCAGAAATAAAAGATCATGAAGGCTTGACAGACTTTCTTTACAGTCTTAAATATGCGTGAGCATACGCCAAGTCAATCAAAATAAATTCTTGAGGGAAGATATTACTAAACCATACCACATCATTGGCAAACAAATCATGTTGGTACTCTAATAACACATTGGGAACCCCCCAGTTATTTGAGACTAACCATAAGAAAACATGAACTACTAAGCGCCATCATGCACGTAGCATCTTTATCATAGACATATCAACCAATGCAACGGAAGTAAACTCTCTTAATAAGGTGAGCATGGTAATTAAAGAGAGTTCAAGCAACCAACTAAACAAAAGCTCTTTGAAAAGATAAGCATGAAAGCTAAGAGTTGAACATGATAGTAGCTATTAAAAGACAAAGAACACACACAGCAAGGATAGACATGAAAATTCTATGTTATGTTCTAGGTAGAAGTGGAGTGTGTTTCTCTCCCACATAAAGAAAGCTGAGTTCCGACTCGTTATGAAAAACTAAAGAAAACTAAAAGCAAGATGCTCCAAGCATAGCACATAACACATGGAGTGATTAAAATATAGTGGAACGAAAGACGAACTGATAATGTTGATGGAGAAGGGGATGCACGGGGGCATCCCCAAGCTTAGACGCTTGAGTCTCCTTGAATATTTCTTGGGGGTGCATGGGGGCATCCCCAAGCTTGAGCGCTTGACACTCCTGAATCTTTTTATCATCTTCCTTCGCACACTTGAAAACTCCCTTCATACATAACTCATCATAATCTGATTAGCGAGGTTAGTACCCATAATAAAATAATTATACCTTGCTGGAAATAAAGATATTCTTGAAGGTCTACTGTTTCTCAAGATTGCCAAAAGGTTTTTGCAAAGAAAAAGCAAGCTCTTGGTTTGCAAAATGAAGGAAAAGCAAAACAGGACAGAATCTGTGAAAAACAGAACAGCAGGTAGTAATTGATTTGTTCGGGGAACTTCTGCAACTCTAATCAAAAAACTCAGAACAGACGCTCGAAAGACAATTATATAGAGCACGCTGTCGAAAAAAATCAGACCAAAAAGATTATCTGGTGATTTTATACGAATTTTTCTATCCAAGGACAGAATCTGTTTCCTGGACAGCACCTCACAACTTTTGAACTTTCTAGCAATCAGAGGCTATACTTGGCACAAAATTGAAAAGCAAAGATACAATGATGATGCTACAGTAGTAACAACATCAAGACACAACAAAATCAAAATAAATTTATTCATGTGGGCTGCCTCCCAAAAGCGCTTTCTTTTATGCCTTTGAGCTAGGCATAATGCATATAGATCAAGTTTTATCAAGAGTAAAAGAATAGCTAGCCCGTACAACGGACTCAAAAGGTAACTTGATCTTCTTTCGAGGGAAGTGTTCCATCCCTTTCTTGAGAGGAAACTGAAATTTTATATTCCCCTCTTTCATGTCAATGATAGCACCAACGGTGCGTAAAAAGGGACGTCCCAAAATAATTGGACAAGAAGGCTCACATTCAATATCCATAATAGTAAAATCAACGGGAACATAATTATCATTGACAACGATAAGAACATCGTCGATCCTCCCCAAAGGTTTCTTTATGGAAGAATCAACGAGACGAACACCAAAAGAACAAGAATCATAAGGTTTTAATTTAAGCATATCATATAGTCTTTTGGGCATAATGGAGGTACTAGCTATAATATCACATAAAGCATAGCAAGAAAAGTTGTTTATCTTAATTTTAATCATAGGATCCCAACCATCTTCTAGCTTTCTAGGTATGGAGGCTTCTACTCTAAGTTTCTCCTCCCTAGCTTTGATGAGAGCATTAGTGACATGCTCTGTGAAGGCAAGATTAAGCGTGCTAGTGTGGGGATCTTTGGCCATTCCTTGCAGAAAGGTGACAACTTCTGAAATACTACAATTATCAAAATCAATTTTATCATTATTGGGCAGAATTGTAGTATCATCCTCTTTGTTTGAATCGCTCTCTATTATAAGAGTTTGAACGTCTTCCCAAGTTTGGGGAAGCTTAGGAGCAATTTTAAACTGAGGCTCATACTCTTTTCCGGGAAGACCATGCCATGGGCATAACCCTCCGTCAAGACTAACATAATCACAAGGTTTATTACTTTTGTAGATCCCGACAGTGGTGATTGGTGTAATGGAAGAAGGGGTGTACTCCTCCCATCTAGTGTTTTTGGTGGAACCCATAGTAGCAAGCAAGCAAGATAACTATTTTTGTGATTTTCGATAAAAGATACTAAAGCAAAACTGAAAGGTAAACTAACAAGACTAAAAGCAAAGGTAAAAGATAGCGTGCAACTCCCCTATCTTGAAGAGTGGAGTCCCCGGCAACGGCGCCAAAAATTGCTTTGCTAGGTGGCTTCTCACCCCTTGTTGGTTACCCCAAGTGGAAGGTTTGAGATGCAGTGTAGCAGAAGTTTTCCCTTGGTAATACCAAGGATCGATTTCCCAGAGACTCCCAGTTTCAACAAGAAGGTGTCAATTGCTAACGGCGCCGGATATTAGCAATCAACGTGGACCTGCACACAGATACAAATAACTTTGCTCCCAACGAGTACAGAGAGGTTGTCAATCCCTCCGGCCTTGTAGTTTACAAAGGATCAAACGCAAGTGATAATAGTGATAGGTATAATTGCAATAGTAAGTAAATAGCGGAAAAGTAAATAGCGGATGTGATCAATGATGGTAATATGGACCGGAGTCTCATGATGTTCACTAGTGATGTCTCTCTCCCAAAAGACGATAAAACAGCTATGTGAGGTAAACGAATTACAGCTGGGCAATTGACAGGACCATGTGCGCAAACCAATGCTGACTACATTGCAAGAAAGGTTGAGGTTCAAAGCATGGGCGGTACGCCAAAGTAAGTAGACCGAAATCCATCAATATCTACTACTAATCATCCACCTTGAGATATCTATACAGAACATCTCGCTGGTATTAAGTTGCGAGCCCCACCCATAGTGTAGACTCAAAGCAACAGACAACTGCATTAAAAGAACTTTGCGTAAAGTAAACAGTCCTTGCACCCGCGGGCACAAGCACCGTTGTTTTCCCCCTTGTGGCTACAACACATCCCCTAGACTCATGTTTCTGTCACTCAAACTAGTCATCGAGGGGCATGAACCCACAATCAAGCATAACGTTCCCTCTTGGAGTCACTACCTATTACTTGGCCAAAGCAATAAATAACAACGGAGAACATGCAAGAATTACTTACGAACATAAATATAAAAGAGGTGAATCAAATATATTGCTCAAACACAATCTGAACATAATCTCATAATCC
Source organism: Secale cereale (assembly GCA_902687465.1). Taxonomy (NCBI): domain Eukaryota; kingdom Viridiplantae; phylum Streptophyta; class Magnoliopsida; order Poales; family Poaceae; genus Secale; species Secale cereale. The sequence continues at coordinate 107,064,666 of LR738716.1, forward strand.
ATCGGATCCCAACAAACTCATCATAGCAACAGCATAAGGATTACATATGTGCCTCGATCATGTAGGGTAGCTCATGAGGACTAATTAGTGAAGCACAAGAATGGGAGGAGAACATCACATAGCTACTGGTCATGGACTCATGGTCCAAGGGAGACTACTCACAACTCATCCGGGAGGCGTCCATGGTGGTGGAGAAGCTCCCGGTGGTGATCCTCCCCTCCGGCAGGGTGCCGGGAAGAGTTCTCCTGGTGCTCCCGATCTTGGAAGCGACGGCGGCGGCGGAACAGAGATGGGATCGCGAAAAGAGTTCCTCTCTCAAGGGTTTCGGGAGACGCTTTAAATATATGCCAAAGGGGGGCATCGGAGGAGCCTCGGAGGGCCCAGGCGCCCCCCGGCGCGGCCCAGGAGGGGGGGGGGGCGCCGCCAGGGCGCCTGGAGCCCTGGTGGCCCCCCCGGCTGTACTTCGGTCGCACGGTAGGTTCTGGAACGCTGATTTTTTATATATTTTTTTCTGGTTTTTTCCTGGCAGTTCTCGTAACGTGAAAACCTGAAATACAAAAACAACCGAAAACAGAAACTGGCACTGGGGTGCACTGAGTTAATAGGTTAGTCCAAATATGATCAAAAGTGTATGGAAGTGTATAAATATCATAGCAATATCACCCAAAAGAGGCATGGAGCAAGCAGAAATTATAGATACCTTTTGGACGTATCAGCTAGCATTCAGGTTTTCAACAAGATCATGAACTAACCACATTCACAATAACTTTCAGGTCTCAAGACTACTCACATCAATGGCATAACCAACTAGCGAGCAATAATAATAAACCTTGGATGACAACACTTCCCAATACAATCATGATATGATATAACAGGATGGTATCTCGCTAGCCCTTTTTGAGACCGCAAAACATAAATGCAGAGCACCTTTAAAGATCAAGGACTGACTAGACATTGTAATTCATGGTAAAAGAGATCCAGCCATGATCATACTCAATGCAAATTAATAGTAATACATGCAACGACAGAGGTGCTCTCCTACTGGAGCTTTTTGATAAGAGGATGATGACTCTGCATAAATGTAAATAGATAGGCCCTTCACAGAGGGAAGCGGTGATTTGTAGAGGTGCCAGAGCTTGATTTTTAAATAGAGATTGAATAACATTTTGAGCGGTACTTTCATTGTCAACATAACAACCAAGAATCTCGATATCTTCCATGCTACGCACATTATAGGCAGTTCCCAAACAGAATGGTCACGTTTATACTCCCCCAACCACCAACAAGCAGACTCCACGGCCAGCCGAATCCACAGGTTACCGTCCAAACAAGCAATAGCCCTGGGGGAGTTTCGTTTAATTATTATGATTTTAAGAATGGGACTGGGCATCCCGATTACCAGCCATTTCCTCGTGAATGATGAGCGGAGTCCACTCATCGTAAGAATAACCCACCTAGCATGGAAGATATAGACAACCCTAGTTGATACATGAGCTGTTCGAGCATACAAAACAGAATTTCATTTGAAGGTTTAGAGTTTGGCACTTACAAATTTACTTGGAACGGCAGGTAAATACCGCATATAGGAAGGTATGGTGGATTCATATGGAATAACTTTGGGGTTTATGGAAGTGGATGCACAAGCAATATTCCCATCATACCACATCACAACCATTTTAATATCATGTTGGCATGCAAGATAGACCATTATAAACTCTCAGCTAATTAAGCATGGCATAAGCAGCTATGATCTCTAATTGTCATTGCAAACATGTTTCATTCATAACAAGCTGAGTCAAGAACAACGAGCCATCATATTTACATAAACAAAAGAGCTCGAGTTCATACCAGCTTTTCTTATCTCAATTAGTTCATCATATGTCATCCTTATTGCCTTTCACTCGCACGACCGAACAATGTGGAAAATAATAATAGTGCACGTGTATTGGACTAAGCTGGAATCTGCAGGCATTTAATACAAGAGAGAAGACAAGGTAATATGGCTCAAGGTTAAATCAACAACAAAGCATATGAGAGCCACTAAGCATTTTCATCATGGTCTTCTACTCTTAACCCCTAAAGAAAAGAAAAGAAACTATTTACACGGGAAAGCTTCCAACAAGCAAGAGAAGAACATGAAATCTTTTTGGGTTTTCATTTTTAGTTACTACTACAAGCAAAGAAAGTAAACTAGCTAGAAGCTACAACTAATATTTTTTTGTTTTTCTGGATTTTTCAAGAACACAAGAAAATACTAAGAAAAAGAAATTGAAACTAAGCATGGATGGTACAGTGAAAGAGTGTGAGCACCGACAGCTAGAATAAGTGTGTGAACATGAATGCAAGTCGGTGAGAAACACGTACTCCCCCAAGCTTAGGCTTTTGGCCTAAGTTGGTCTATGGCCAGTATTGGCCTGACGGATATCCAAAGTTGCAGTTGGGGTCGTATTGAGATGCAGCAGATGCTGCCTGCTGAGCTGCAGCTCGAAGGCGGGCTGCCTCCATCATGTTATAATGGGCATTTGCCTCCTCCATAGTTATAGTGTATCTTCCCTTTTCCTGAAAGTTAAACAAAGTAGGGGCAGGGAGAACAATAGGGATGGCATGCTGCCGGTTAAAGATTAGTCGATATTTGAGAGTTTGATATCCCACTCTATAAACCGATGACTAGCCATAGCATTACAGTCTAAATAGGCAGGAGGTAAAGGTTCATCATACAGGTGCACAGACACACCAAGATAGCAGGCTATGCGAGTAGCATAGATCCCACCAAATAGATCTCCACACAAACCATTATGGTGTAGTCTACGTGCAACAATTGCTCCTAAGTTATATTGCCTATCACCTAGTACAACACTCCTGAGAACGCTAAGACCAGGGACACACATGTGACAAGCCTCATCTTTACCATTTATGCACCTACCGATAAAGAGAGCAAAGTAATGAATGGCAGGAAAATGTATGCTTCCCGTGGTGGCTTGTGTGATATCCCTGGATTCTCCCACTATAATACTAGCAAAAAATTCTCTAAATTCAGATTTATGAGGATCACTCATACTGCCCCACTGTGGGAGCTTGCAGGCAACATTAAAATCCTCTAAGTCCATGGTATATAAGATTTATCATAAAGGTCAAACAGGACAGTGTGAGAATTACGTGAAAATGAAAATTTAAACCTTCTCACAAAGATGTCAGTTAAGCCACGGTATTGGAGACACTTATCTTGCATGAAGTTCTCGAGGTCAGTGTTACGCACATATGCATAAAATTCATCTTTGATGCCCGCTTGACCCATAAATTCATCTGACGGCAATTCGCAAGGCCGCACATCAGCATCCCTCGGTGGTTCATCGTCTGGCTCACGGAACGCGAGCCTTGGTTCTTGCTTCCTTGAAGGACCACCTTGGAAGTTTCTCCTAGACATTTTTCTGAAATTTTCTGAAATTTTTAGTAACTCACAATAAAAGTTAACCAAACTCAACAAGATTGATAGCAACAACTCCTATAATTGCCTAGAGGCTAAATCATGCATTAGAACTACTTGGGACCAAGAAAATTTGACATGCAAGCTCAAGAACAAGGTCACCACAGCAGCATAAATTTGCAACAAATAAAGCACTAGAACAAAAACTAATTGGACCAATGGAGGAGTCACATACCAATTAACAATCTCCCCAAACAGTTTGGTGAAGGGTGCTTTGATCAAGGAGATCGAAAATGGCAGCAAAATGAGCTAGAACTCGGGTTTGAGCTGGTTGGGGATTTTTTTGGGCGGAAGAAGAAGAGCATGGGTGAAAGGATAAGTGGAGGGGGGCACGTGGGGCCCTCGAGGCAGGGGGCGCGCCCTGTGCCCTCGAGGCCACGTGCTGGCTCCCCTCGCTGTGTGTTCAGTGCCATATTTTCTTAAATAATCTAGAAAAAAACATATTTCATTTTCATGGCATTTGGAGAACTTTTATTTTCGGGATATTTTTTATTGCATGGATAAGTCTGGAAACAGACAGATAATGATAATTTTCTTTTATCTAACCTAATTAACAGAAAGTAAAAGGAGGGTACAGAAGATTGTGCTATCTAGATTCACCTATCCCATGTTCATCAAAAGGAATGCATTAACAAGGTTGATCATGTCTTGTTAATAAACTCTTTTCGAGTAACATGAAACCGGAGAATTTTCGAATAACACTATGTTACCTCAATGGGGATATGTATGTCCCCAACAATAAGTATGTCATATGCCTTCTTGATAGTAGGAATAGGAAACTCAGAACCTCCAATAGTAATAGTTGAAGTTTTTCCAATATAATTGATACTATAAACCTGAGGTTGTTTCCTCGGAAAGTGTACCATATGCTCACTACCATTGACATGAAAAGTGACATTGCATTTGTTGCAATCAATAACAGCCCCTGCAGTATTCAAAAAAGGTCTTCCAAGAATAATAGACATACTATCATCCTCGGGAATATCAAGTATAACAAAGTCCGTTAGAATAGTAACATTTGCAACTACAACAGGCATATCCTCACAAATATCGATAGGTATAGCAGTTGATTTATCAGCCATTTGCAAAGATATTTCAGTAGGTGTCAAGTTACTCAAGTCAATTATACGATATAAAGAGAGAGGCATAACACTAACACCTGCTCCAAGATCACACAAAGCAGTTTTAACATAGTTTCTCTTAATGGAGCAAGGTATAGTAGGTACTCATGGATCTCCTAATTTCTTAGGCATTCCACCCTCAAAAGTGTAATTGGCAAGCATGGTGGAAATTTCTACTTCAGGTATCTTTCTTTTGTTGGTAATAATATCTTTCATATACTTGGCATAAGGATTTGTTTTAAGCACATCAGTCAAACGCATACGCAAAAAGATAGGTCTAATCATTTCAGCGAAGCACTCAAAATCTTCATCATTCTTTTTCTTGGATGGTTTCGGAGGAAAAGGCATATTATTCAATAGTAATTCAGCTTGTTCAACTGTTCTTTCCCTGAAAACACAACCAGCACAACTATCCAGGTGGTCTTTGGAAGCATCGGTTAGTCCATTATAAAAGACATCAAGTACATCATGCATTTCAAGAGGATGATCAGGCAAATCATTAAGTAACTGGAGAAGCCTCCCCCAAGCTTGTGGGAGACTCTCTTCTTCAGTTTGCACAAAGTTATATATTTCCCGTAAGGCAGCTTGTTTCTTATGAGCGGGAAAATATTTAGCAGAAAAGTAATACATCATATCCCGGGGACTACGCACACAACCAGGATCAAGAGAATTATACCAAGTCTTAGCATCACCCTTTAACGAGAACGGAAATAACTTAAGGATATAATAGTAGCGAATCTTTTCATTGTTGGTAAATAGGGTGGCTATATCATTCAACTTGGTAAGACGTGCCACAACAGTTTCAGACTCATAGCCATGGAAAGGATCAGATTCAACCAAAGTAATTAACTCAGGATCAACAAAGAATTCATAATCCTTATCAGTGACACAAATAGGTGAAGTAGCAAAAGCAGGGTCATGTTTCATTTTAGCATTCAAGGACTTTTCTTTCAGCTTAGCTAATAACTTCTTAAGATCATATCTATCATTGCAAGCAAGAAAGTCTCTAGCAGTTTCTTCATCCATAACATAACCCTCAGGCACAACAGGAAATTCATATCTATTGGGAGTAGTTTCATCATCACTTTCATAAATATCATCAACATTTGCACTCTCCCTAACCTTAGCAATTTGTTCATCTAGAAATTCACCTAGTGGCACAGTATCAGGCATAGAGGTAGTTTCATCATACATACAGAAGTAGCATCATCAAGAACATACGACATATCAGATTCAATAGCAGGAGTAGGTGTCGCAAGTTTACTCATAACAGAAGGAGAATCAAGCGCAAAGCTAAATGGTAGTTCCTTACCTCCCCTCGTAGTTGAGGATAAGATCTTGGTTTTTGAGTCCTTCAAATTCTTCATAGTGATCAGTAGATATAAATCCCAGGTGACTTAAAGAATAGACCTAAGCTCCCCGGTAACGGCGCCAGAAAATAGTCTTGATAACCCACAAGTGTAGGGGATCGCAACAGTTTTCGAGGGTAAAGTATTAAACCCAAATTTGTTGATTCGACACAAGGGGAGCCAAAGAATACTCTTAAGTATTAGCAGCTGAGTTGTCAATTCAACCACACCTGGAAACTTAGTATCTGCAGCAAGGTAGTTTAGTAGCAAAGTAATATGATAGTGGCAGTAGCAGCAACAAAAGTAAAGATAATGTTTTTGTAGTTTTTGTGATAGTAGCAACGGAAAAGTAAATAAGCGACAATCAATATAGGTAAAGCTCGTAGGCATTGGATCGGTGATGGGAAATTACGTCGGATGCAATTCATCATGTAGAAGTTATAACCTAGGGTGACACAGAACTAGCTCCAGTTCATCAATGCAATGTAGGCATGTATTCCGAATATAGTCATACGTGCTTTTGGAAAAGAACTTGCATGACATTTTTTGTCCTACCCTCCCGAGGCAGCGGGGTCCTATTGGAAACTAAGGGATATTAAGGCCTCCTTTTAATAGAGTACCGGACCAAAGCATTAGCACATAGTGAATACGTGAACTCCTCAAACTATGGTCATCACCAGGAGTGGTCCCGATTATTGTCACTTCGGGGTTGCCGGATCATAACACATAGTAGGTGCCTATAGACTTGCAAGATAGGATCTAGAACACACATATATTCATGAAAACATAATAGGTTCAGATCTGAAATCATGGCACTCGGGCCCTAGTGACAAGCATTAAGAATAGCAAAGTCATAGCAACATCAATCTCAGAACATAGTGGATACTAGGGATCGAACCCTAACAAAACTAACTCGATTACATGATAGATCCCATCCAACCCATTACCGTCCAGCAAGCCTACGATGGAATTACTCACACACGGCGGTGAGCATCATGGAATTGGTGATGGAGGAAGGTTGATGATGATGATGGCGACGTTCTCCACTCTCCGGAGCCCCGAACGGACTCCAGATCAGCCCTCTCGAGAGAGATTAGGGCTTGGCGGCGGCTCCGTCTCGTGAAACGCGATAATTCTTTCGTTATGATTTTTTTCTCCCCGAAACGGAAGATATAGGACTTGGGGGTACGTTGGTGGAGCATCTGGGGGCCCTCGAGGCAGGGGGCGCGCCCTGGGAAGGGGGCGCGCCCCCCACCCTCGAGGACAGGCCGTGGGCCCCCCGGTGTGGATCTTCTTGCAGGTATTTTTTATATTTTCTGAAATAATTCTCCGTTGATTTTCAGGCGATTCCAAGAACTTTTTATTCTGCACAAAAACAACACCATGGCAGTTCTGCTGAAAACAGCGTCAGTCCGGGTTAGTTCCATTCAAATCATGCAAGTTAGAGTCCAAAACAAGGGCAAAATGGTTTGGAAAAGTAGATACGTTGGAGACGTATCAGTTAGCCAGACAACACCGTGGGCGATGAACTCAAACAACCCACACGGTTTCTAGAAAGTAGGCATGTCCAATTAACTACCAATCACACACGGCTTCGGGCATACAACTGTTTGCATTAGGCCACCTTGCACAAATGTTTCCACACAAAAAACTGTGTGTGATATACATACGAACGAAAATGTTTTTCTGATATTCACCGTGTGGGATGTACATACGAATGGAAACGGTTAGGTTTTGATGCCTCGCCCGATTGCATACGAGCTCATTCTGCCCCCACCTGCGTGCCACGAGGGCCTATCCTCGACGGTTTCTGGGTCGTGTGGAAAGGACCCCTCTATCGCAGTCGCTCACTTGGCGACAGTTCGAAACGCCATCGCGGAAAGGGGTTAAAAACCATTTGTATAACATGTCATTGCACCAGTGACCTCTCCCATCTAGGGTTTAGCTCGCCTGATCTCGATCGACTCTGTAACCATACACATTGAATATAATCAAGCAGGAGTAGGGTTTTACCTCTTTGAGAGGGCCTGAACCTGGGTAAACCGTGTGTCCCTTGTCTCATGTTCCTCATTCATCCCAGATCCACAGCTAGGTACCCCCTACCCGAGATCCACCGGTTTTGACACCGAAATTGGTGCTTTCATTGAGAGTTCCGCTGTTGGGTCGCCTCAGGATCGATGGCTCACCTGGTCATCGGAGAGGGCGTCAGCTCCAAGGACCTCTTCGTCCCTGACCAACTTTTTGTGTTCGGCAGCATCGTGCTGCACACCAACCCGACTGGTCATCTAGACCAGATCGACATCTTCACCCCTGAGCACCGGATTCGATTCGGCAATTTGGAGTATGTTGTGGTTGTATGAGGCAACCTAGTATTTGTCGGATTTGCAACCACCTCCCGCACCCCCGTGGGCCTCGCCGCGCCCGCTGTAGAGCCCCTCTCCGACCCAATCTATGGACCGGCCCCGGTCCCTTGGCTGGCCTCAAGCCCGAAGGACCCCACTTCAGGCGAAGGCCAAGAATCCCTTTCTCCCGTTCTCACAATACCCGCCGAAGACCCATCTCCAAGCCTCTATGCGGCAGGAGGATTCTCGGCCGAACCCTCTCCTCACGACACATCCTCGGTCTTGAGCCCTTGTGAAGAATCAATGATCGGTAGCCAGGAATCACTCCTAGCCCAAATAAACTCGGCCTCGAGCTTTATCATGGAGATTGCGCTCAAGGACCAAGGCCCGTCTTCGGTCCTCAAAGACGATCCGGTCCTGAACCCCGTGCTCAACCCGGCCCTCTAAAACCAAAACCTGGTTAGGGCACATATTGCCCCTTGCACAGAGTCCGGTTTGGAACTCCTGCCACCCTCAAGCCCAGCGACCCTCGCCCTATTAAACGAGGCACTGGACCGAATCCTGAAAATGGCTATTGAGGAGGACCTACCCTCAGCTCGCGTTAAGCAGCCCGTCAAAGCATATCACAGTGAATTTTATGGCCCATCCATGGCCCACTTAGTAGCCACTATCGAAGATTTAACCGACATGTTGGATTATAATTCGAAAAATGCCGAATACATGGACGAGGACATCAGAGCCACTAGCAACACCGATGTCGCCCCCCGGTCACCGGTCGTTGGATTGCCACTTCTACCTACGACATCTACATGGTCGACACCCCCAATGATGGCGACGACATGCCCAAGCAGGACGATAACAAAAACCGAAGATGAGCCGCCCAAACGCTGCAGACAGCGTCGCCACTTTAAGGTGCGTCGAAGCCATGCAAGTAACCCGGAGTCTGCGGAAAACGGCACCCTGGACTATACGGACGACCTCATTGGCGCAGCTGCCAATGATCATCAACAGGATGACCCCGAGGAGCATGAGGGCCCGCTCAACCTAGAAAACCTCAATGAATCCGAAGACAGCAACTACCTCCTGCACTCCGAAGAGGAGATCAGTCTAGAGAATGAGGATTACATGGTCCCCGAAGACCCGCTGGAGCAGGAGCAGTTCAAACGACAAATCATTGCCACCGCTCGCAGCCTGAAGAAGCAAAAACAGATAATAAAGGCTGAACAATAAACCCTCAACGACCATTGGACCAAAGTTCTAGCCGCCAAAGAGGGGTACGGTCACGAACGGAAAACTAAAAGCTACCCAAAGCAAAGATTACGACCACAATTCGACGATGAGGCCGTAGAGAAAACACGTCCAATACACACTTACGCCGAACAGCAGGACCGCCCCCTCGAGGGCGGGACAGAAGAGCCGATGCGACCAAATATCCCGCCACCCCCACCTCACCGTCACGGTAAGGATACAGCGCAGCCTGCCTACGAATACGACCTCCTCCATGACCTGGATGCTCGAGGAGGCCATACAAGGTCCATCTACAGACCCAATGAAAACCCATCCGCTAGCCGAGAGGGACACTATGCTTGGCTGAACCGAAACGTTAGAGTTCGGGAGCAGCAACAGGCTCGGATGGCCGAAGACCTCCGACGCGATGTAGCCCGAGTCCAAGGCGCCGCACACCCTCTATGTTTCATAGAAATGGTAATGCAACACCAATTCCTGGAGGGCTTCAAGCCCGTGAACATCGAACCATACGACAAAACCACAGACCCGCCCGTATGGATAGAGGATTTCCTGCTCCACATTCACATGGCGCAGGGAGATGATCTCCACGCCATCAAGTACTTGCCACTAAAGCTCAAAGGACCAACTAGACACTAGTTGAGTAGCCTTCCCGAAGACTCTATAGGTTGTTGGGAAGAGCTCGTGGACGCTTTTGGAGCGAACTTCAGGGCACCTATGTCTGGCCTCCGGACATAGACGACTTAAACCACATCACACAACAACCCGAAGAATCTGCCCGACAATTCTAGAATTGATTTCTGACACAGAAGAACCAGATTGTCGACTGTCCGGACGCCGAAGCCTTAGCCACCTTCAAACATAGTGTCAAGGATGAATGGCTTGTGCACAACTCAGCCAAGACAAGACGAGGACGATGACATCTCTTACCTCCCTGATGACCCGCTTTTGTGGGGGAGAAGATAGCTGGCTTGCTCATAAAAGCACCAACCCCGAGACCCCCGGTACCTCTAAAGTCCAGGACAGAAACGGGAAGACATGACGCAACAAAAATAAGCATCGCCACAATGACGACGGCAACGAGGATACATGAGTAAATGCCGGATTCCGCAATCCGAAGTCTGGATCCTAAAGAAGCCTCCTAAAGGCAACAGTGAAGGTCCGTCCAAGCTATACGCAGTCCCGAACAGGCCCTGCCAGATCCACGACACATCAGAGATGCCCGCCAACCACTCCAACCGTAACCGTTGGTGATCAAATAGGCCGGCAAACTCACAGCCGAAGACTCTGGCAAAAGCCCTCGAAGCAAGGACAACGATGATCCCTGCACACCGAATGGTGGAGGCGAAAAACCCTTCCCTTCCGAAGTCAAGACGGTGAACATGATCTACGCCACCCATATACCAAGGAAGGAGAGGAAGCAAGCAGTACGGGACGTATACTCCATCGAACCCGTAGCGTCAAAGTTTAACCCATGGTTGGCTTGCCAAACCACCTTCGATGGTAGGGACCACCCGACCAATATCCGGCATGGAGGATCGGCGACCCTAGTGCTTGACCCCATTATCAATGGATTCCACCTCACAAGATTCCTCATGGATGGAGGCAGCAGCCTCAATATGATATACGAAGAGACGGTGAGGAAGATGGGAATCGATTTGTCGAGGATTAAACCCAGTAACACCACCTTAAAAGGGGTTATTCCAGGAGTGGAGGCCCGTTGTACGGGCACAGTGACTCTCAAAGTAGTATTCGGCTCACTAGACAATTTCCGAAGCGAAGAATTGATCTTTGATATTGCCCCTTTACGCAGTGGCTATCACGCCCTCCTCGGCAGAATGGCTTTTGCCAAGTTTAACGTCGTCCCACATTACGCGTACCTCAAGGTGAAGATGCCCGGTCCATCGGGCATCATAACAATTAACGTCAACACGAAACACTCACTTCGGACCGAGAAACACACTGCAGCCCTGGCAGTCGAAGATCAAACCGGCACCTACGGGCCCAGATACCAGCCCGCCATAAAGGCCGACGACAACAGCAAACGAGACGAACCCGCTCCCTGTCATGGGAAACCGCCTGCGTTCGCCGCAAATAGGGCTGCGTGCCTCATGAGACGCCCAACACGGTCACGCTCCATGTGCCTCTTCAACACACCTTCACACTCAAGATACCATGGGCAGCTATGAGGCTCATATCAATGGAGCAGAACTGTGTGCTTGGATAGACCAAACTATGGAATTACCACATCTTCGTACACCACGGGGTACAGCTCCGGACCCCCCAACATCAAGCTGTATCAGGAGGGCCACCCGTCAAGGTTCTACTGAAGGCCCCATCCCCCTCTCCCCAAAGAAGCAAAGACGCAGACGTGCAACAGGGCACCGTTGAGGCTTCAACCCACGCATCAAGGCCGTGTGTAAACCTTTATTTATAATAAATGCCGTTGGCAGTTCAAAATATATGGTTAGACATCCCGAGCTTAGGGAAAATAATAAAAACACCCTTTATGGTGTTCGGATATCCACATTCTGTGATTCTCCCTCTCCTTTCCTTTTATTTTTTAGCTCTTCGAACGGCCCGACATGAAAACATGATGTAGTAAATACAAATAGGTCCATTAACCAAGAGCTTGATTGCCTCATCAGCTCCATGTGTAACAAGTCCGCACCACTTTCTGCTGAGTGTTCGGCGTCTCGGATATTGCAGTATATGCACTAGTTCCAGACCATGTCTCGGGTCAATAATTGGGTTACCAGGCTCCGGTGCTTACCTTCTCACATTCCGCAAGTTCGGTTGAAAAGGTAAAGGGATAACCCCTGTGATTGTACTTCTGGCTAGTCCAGTCAAGTACGTCAGGGGGAGAAAGCCAAAAACGGACTGTCATAGTAAGTGTGAACTGGCCAGCGATCCAATGACAAGCATTAGACTCAAAAAATCATTGGCGATTTCTCCGTGTCACACGCAAGGTTTGTCTTCGCACGAACCACGTGATCACAAGGTAGGCCTCGACTTACAAGTATATCACACGAGTATTGGGAGCTAGTCAATAGCTCCCACAGTCAAGCTCCTATCAGAAAGTGAAAGCAATAAAGTCGAATAATCTGATTGCCTAGCCTATCTCAGGCACTACCGCCTTCGGGTACCGAGACGTCAGCTAAGGGTGAGGATGCGGAGACGAAACACCTCCAGTGACATTCACTTGGGGGTTGAAGCCGACGACTGGTAGCTTTCATAATAAACACACGGCCGCACATGAGTCAAAATAAAAACATGGCATTTTAAAGCACACAGACATCCCACATTATAAAGCATAAAGGCCCAGTTAACAACCAAGTACATTCATTCAATGATTATATCCTTCGAACACTGGCCCTCTATCGCCCAAACGCCATTCATAACCTGCGCAAAATATAACTCAGGATGCTGATGCTCTTACCCAGCCGGCGGAGGACCAGTGGCCATGTCCCCATTGGCTTAATTTTAGGCCTATGAACCATGGTCTTCGCAAACGCTAACCTAGCCCCCTCAAGGCACGCAGAGAGCGTCACGACATTAATCTGGGGAGACGCCTCCCGCGGCTTCTGCGCCAGGCCGAAGTAGCTGTTCGGAATCGGCCTGGCGGGCCATAGTTGGATATAGAGATCCTTCAGAGCAGCCTCAGACATCTGATGCAGATCCATCAACTGCTTCATTTGGTTGCTGAGGAGGGGAGGATGTTCATAGGCCAGGAACTGCGACCAGAAGAGGCGCTGATCGGATTCCTCCCCATGAACGACATAATACTCTACCGCGGCCATCACACTCCTTGGCAGTTCGACGAACACACCTACGGAGCGCCAGACCCGCGTCAGCAAGATGAACCTATTGCCTCCAAACACACTCTACAGTAAGTATTTCTTACCATCTACAATTTGCCCCACTTGGCGAAGCTCCTCCCGAACACCTCGACCTCGATCCTCACCTCTTGGAGTTCCTTCTCCACCCTAGATAGTCTGGAAGACCGCTGTCGGTGTCAAAACCGGCAAATCTCGGGTAGGGGGGGGTCAAGCTATGCGTTAGAGGATCGATGGTAACATGAGGCTGGGGACACGATGTTTACCCAGGTTCAGGCCCTCTCGATCGAGGTAATACCCTACTTCCTGCTATATTAGTATGGATGAATATGAATACAAGAGTTGGTCTACCTCGAGATCATAATGGCTAAACCCTAAGTCTAGCCTATGAGGATATTGTGACGATGATCCCCTCTACAGACTAAACCCCTCGGCTTATATACAAGCCTGAGGGGACCTAGGGTTACAAGGGTGACTTGGGGAGGAAGTAATTGATACATCCGGACTCTACACTTGCCTTTCTACGTACATGAGAGTCCCGACCGAATACGGGGGAGGGCCTTCTGCTTCTTCTTCATGCGGGCCATCAATGCGGCCCAGCTTCAATGACCCGGATGACTGACGACCCCCGAATACATGACTCCCTCAGTAGCCCCTGGACTTGCCTTCAAGGATGAGATTGTATCCGGCTTCATGTCTTCGGTCTTGCAAGGTGAGTCATCCTGGATGATAGTTTGGCTTCTTTAAATATTATAATCCACTGATTCCTCGCCGCCTCGCCTTGGCTTCCACGTGTCCAACGAATGTGAACCGTCTGGGCATCTTTTGTAAATACCCCTTGACCGTTCAAAGAAGGC
>LR738716.1:107081658-107092635 GCA_902687465.1 Secale cereale
CTGCATCTACTACTATTACTCCACACATCGACCGCTATCCAGCATGCATCTAGTGTATTGAGTTCATACGAACAAAGTAATGCCTTAAGTAAAAATTTACGAGTCATCAAAACAAAGCAATCAACGCATGCTCCTAGGGGGGAGGTTGGTAGGAGTTAACCATCGCGCGCCCCCGACCTCCACACAAAGGTTGACACTCTACAAATACCTCATGCTTTAACTTAGTCACACAGTGGTTTACCATACGTGCATGCTACGGGAATCACTAACCTTAACACAAATATTTCTCAATTTCATAATCACTCCACTAGCATGACTTTAATATCACTATCCTCATGTCTCAAAACAATTATCAAGCATCCAATATCTCTTTCTATTCAATGCACTTGATGTGATTTTTTTTACTACATTGACATTGGATGTTTATCATGTGAAGACTAGTTTCTTTAGCGTAAACACTTTACCATGCTGTTTTAATAGACTCTCAAATAGATCTAAGTGAAGCATGAGAGTTCAACAATTTCTACAAAATATTACCACCACCATGCTCTAAAAGATATAAGTGAAGCACTAGAGCAAAAACTATTCAACTCAAAAGATATAAGCGAAGCACATAGAGTGTTTTAATAATTTCTAGGACATATTTAACTCTCTCAAATAGGTGTGTCCAGCAAGGATGATTGTGGAAAAATAACAAGCAAAGACTCAAATTATACAAGACGCTCCAAGCGAACACAGAGCATGTTGCGAATAAAAATATAGCTCCAAGTATAGTTACCGATGGATGAAGACGAAAGAGGGGATGCCTTCCCGGGGCATCCCCAAGCTTAGGCTTTTTGATTATTGTGAATTTACTTGGGGTGCCATGGGAATCCCCAAGCTTGGGCCTTTGCTACTCCTTGTTCCATAGTCCATTAAAGCAATACTCAAAACTTGAAAACTTCACAACACAAAACTTAGAGAAAAATTCTCATGAGCTCCGTTAGTAAGAGAAAGCAAACCCCCACTCAAGGGTACAACAAGGAATTCATTCATTGTTTATATTGGTGTTAAACCTACTGTACTCCAAGTTTTCTATGATTCATATCCTCCAATATTACTCATAGATGCATCGGAATAAGCAAACAACACACGAAAAACAGAATCTGTCAAAAACATAACAGTCTGTAGTAATCTGCTGGGTTCGCCTACTTGCGGAACTCCAAAAAATTCAAAATAAATTGGTAAATTTGCGCAATTTGTATACCAATCAGCATAAAAAATAATCAACTAAAAAGCATGCTCCAGTAAAATTTGAAGACTACTTTAGCGAGCGCTAACGATTCAGTTTTTCACAGCAAGATTAAATAAACTTCACACAAGTCTTACCAAAGGTTCTACTTGGCACAAACACTAAACAAAACATGAAAACACATATAATCATAGGCTAGATGCAATGTTTATTCCCTAACAGCAACAAAAGCAAAAACATAAAATTGGGTTGCCTCCCAACAAGCGCTATCGTTTTACGCCCCTAGCTAGGCACGATACAAGATAGATCTAGGTATTGCCATCTTTGGAAGGCAATCCATAAGTGGCTCTCATGATAGATTCATATGGTAATTTGATATTCTTTCTAGGAAAGTGTTCTATGCCTTTCCTTAACGGAAATTGGAATCTAATATTTCCTTCCTTCATATCAATAATTGCACCAATCGTTCTAAGGAAAGGTCTACCAAGAATAATAGGACATGAAGGATTGCGATCTATATCAAGAACAATGAAATCTACAGGCACATAATTCCTATTGGCAACAATAAGAACATCATTAATCCTTCCCATAGGTTTCTTAATAGTGGAATCCGCAAGATGCAAATTTAAAGAGCAATCATCAAACTCATGGAACCCTAGCAAATCACACAAAGTTTTTGGGATAGTGGAAACACCAGCACCCAAATCACACAAAGAATAGCATTCATTATCTTTTATTTTTATTTTGATAGTAGGTTACCATTCATCATAAATCTTTCTAGGTATAGAAACTTCCAACTCAAGTTTTTCTTCATAAGATTGCATCAAAGCATCAACTATATGTTTAGTGAAAGCTTTATTTTGACTATAAGCATGCGGAGAATTTAGCACAGATTGCATCAAGGAAATACAATCAATCAAAGAGCAATTATCATAATTGAATCCCTTGAAATCAAAAGTAGTGGGTTCATCACTATGCAAAGTTTTAATCTCTCCAATCCCACTTTTAGCAATTTTAGCATCAAGATCTAAAAACTCCGAATCATTGGGACACCTTAAAGCAGAATCATCTCCAATCCTATTCTCATCAATATTAATACTAGAAAACAAGGAGCTAATAGGAGACACATCAATAACTTTCAGATCTTCATCTTTATTTTCACGATAACCCAAAGAGCACGATTTAATATAATCTTCTCTTTTAGCACGCATTCTAGCGGTTCTTTCTTTGCATTCATCAATGGAAATTCTCATTACTTTGAGAGACTCATTGATATCATGCTTGGGTGGAATAGATCTAAGTTTCAAAGCATCAACATCAAGAGTAATTCTATCCACACTTCTAGCCAATTCATCAACTTTAAATAATTTCTCTTCAAGCATAGCATTGAAATTCTTTTGCGAGATCATAAACTCCTTAACACTAGTCTCAAATTCAGAAGGCATCTTTCCATAAGAGTTGTTGTAGGAATTACCAAAATTATTAGAGGAATTACTAGGAAAAGGCCTAGGATTAAAATTACCTCTATAAGCATTGTTACCAAAATTATTCCTACCAATGAAATGCACATCCAAAGATTCATTGTTATTCTCAATCAAAGTGGATAAAGGCATATCATTAGGATCAGAAGAAGCACTCTTAGCAGCAAACAATTTCATGAGTTCATCCATCTTCCCACTCAAAACACTAATTTCTTCGATAGCATGCACTTTTTTACTAGTAGATCTTTCGGTGTGCCATTGAGAATAATTAACCATAATATTATCTAGGAGTTTGGTAGCTTCTCCTAAGGTAGTTTCCATGAAAGTGCCTTCGGCGGCCGAATCTAAAAGATTTCTAGAAGCAAAATTCAAGCCTGCATAAAAGTTCTGAATAATCATCCATAGATTCAAACCATGTGTAGGGCAATTACGTATCATTAATTTCATTCTCTCCCAAGCTTGTGCAACATGCTCATGATCTAGTTGCTTAAAATGCATAATATCGTTTCTAAGAGAGATGATCTTAGCAGGAGGGAAATACTTAGAGATAAAAGCATCTTTGCACTTATTCCACGAATCAATACTATTTCTAGGCAAAGAGGAGAACCAAGTTTTAGCACGATCTCTAAGTGAAAAAGGAAATAACTTTAGTTTAACAATATCGTTATCCGTATCCCTTTTCTTTTGCATATCACACAAATCGACAAAGTTGTTTAGATGGGTAGCGGCATCTTCACTAGGAATGCTGGAGAATTGATCTTTCATAACAAGATTCAACAAAGCAGCATTGATCTCACAAGATTCAGCATTGGTAATAGGAGCAATCGGAGTGCTAATAAAATCATTGTTGTTGGTATTGGAGAAGTCACACAATTTGGTATTGTTCTGAGCCATAGTGACAAGCAAGCAATCCAACACACACAAGCAAACAAGAAGCAAGCGAACGAGAAACACACGGCGGAAGAAGGGCGAATAAAACGACAAAGGTGAAGTGGGGGAGAGTAAAACGAGAGGCAAATAAATGTAGTGCGAAGGATGAGGGTTTGTGATAGGTACTTGGTATATGACTTTTGCATAAGCCTTCCCGGCAATGGCGCCAGAAATTCTTCTTGCTACCTCTTGAGCTTGCGTTGTATTCCCTCGAAGAGGAAAGGGAGATGCAGCACAGTAGCGTAAGTATTTCCCTCAGTTTTTGAGAACCAAAGTATCAATCCAGTAGGAGACCACGCGCCAGTCCCTCGCACATGCACAAACAAATAAGAACTTCGCAGCCAACGCGATAAGGGGTTGTCAATCCCTTTACGGTCACTTACGATAGTGAGATCTGATAGAGATGATAGTTTATATTTTTCGTATTTTTGGTATAGAAACAGAATGTAAAGAAAGCAAATAAATAATGGTGGCAGAAATTGGCTAGTTGACGGGAAAGTAATATGATAGAGATAGACCCCGGGGCCATAGTTTTCTCTAGTGGCTTCTCTCATGATAGCGATATTCTACGGCGGGTAAACAAATTACTGTCGAGCAATTGATAGAAAAGCGAATAATTATGAGACTATCTAGGCATGATCATTGTATATAGGCATCACGTCCGAGACAAGTAGACCGACTCTTACCTGCATCTACTACTATTACTCCACACATCTACCACTATCCAGCATGCATCTAGTGTATTGAGTTCATACGAACAGAGTAACACCTTAAGCAAGATGACATGATGTAGAGGGATAAACTCAAGCAATATGATGAAAACCCCATCTTTTTATCCTCAATGGCAACAATACAATACGTGCCTTGCTGCCCCTACTGTCACTAGGACAGGACACCGCAAGATTGAACCCAAAGCCAAGCACTTCTCCCATTGCAAGAACTATAGATCTAGTAGGCTAAACCAAACCAATAATTCGAAGAGACTTGCAAGGATATTATGAGCACACATAAAAAGTTCAGAGAAGAACCAATATCTTTCATAGATAACCTTGATCATAAACTCACAATTCATTGGATCTCGACAAACACACCGCAAAAAGAGATTACATCGAATAGATCTCCTCGAAGACCGAGGAGAACTTTGTATTGAGATCCGGAGAGAGAGAAGAAGCCATCTAGATACTAGCTATGGACCCAAAGGTCTGTGGTAAACTACTCACAACTCATGGTGGGGGCGATGATGATGATGATGATGATGGCCTCCATGATGGATCCCCCTCCCGGAACAGGCTCCAAGATGGGATCTCCACGGAAACAACAGCTACGGCGGTGGAATTAGGGTTTTCTCTCTGTGTATGGAGTTTCTGGGGTACGTAGGCATATATAGGAGGAAGAGGGGCACCAGGGGCCACCGGGCCTGCCCTCGAGGCAGGGGGGCGCGCCCTAGGAAGGGGGGCGTGCCCCCCACCTTCGAGGGTGGGCCCCCTGTCCTCTGGCTTGGCCCCGAAGTTTATCTCGCGTGATTTTCTCCAAAAATATCTCCTGCGAAGGTTTCATTCCGTTTGGACTCCGTTTGATATTCCTTTTCTGCAAAACCCTGAAATAGGCAAAAAACAACGATCTGGACTGGGCCTTTGGGTTAGTAGGTTAGTCCCAAAAATGATATAAAAGTGAATGATAAAGCCCATTAAACATCTAAGACTTCATAAATAATAGCATGGCACAATCAAAAATTATAGATACATTGAAGACGTATCACTATTCACCTCCAAAAACTATGGAGGATTTGGCGGACCTATTCAAAGGGGCTCGATGCTGCATTGAACTATGGAAGGCAACAACATGCCGCATGGGTGCTCGGGAAGCATGGGCCATGGTGAAGACGCGCTATACTCGTCTTGATCCAAATCACATGGCCCGCGTGGGACCTTGAGGGTCCGATGAATAAGAAATTCCTCCACATTTGGTATATGACCAAGTAGGGATAGCTGCCAAATTTTCCCAATAGGACTGTAAGCTAGATAGCCTTATAGAGGGAATAGAAAATGGGAAGTCATTTGATTCTATGTATCAATGTACTTTTACCATCAAACTTATCTCCGGCCGAATTTATATAAATTTTGTCATTGCCGACCATCTGCTTCGACCTCCATAAACTCAAAGGCTGGAGTGCTTCCGAATACTATATCTGTGGCGAAAACACGTGATATGTTCAGAAACCAGGCAATCCGGTCATAATTGCTTGAACACACGAACTGAGTTCGGGGAGTTATGTTATATTACTATTTAACGTAAGAAGCATCTTCCAGAGAGAATAGTTCCGTTAGGGGTTCCTTTCCCTAGGTCAGTGTACATAAAGATGCGGGCCTAGGCTTTCTATCCTATAAAAAGGACAGTAGGGTGCCATATCCTGTGTTAGTTTAAGATACGCTTTAGAATGCGATATGTCGTGTATCCGCCGACAAATTATTCCCTTAAGAGCGCTAGCTTTTGGCTTCACCTAGTCCGAGGTACATATCCGGATTACCTGGTTGTAACAATCGTAGAGGTGCTCCCTTTACGCCCTAGCCAAACAATCGGAAACGTAGGGGTAAGCATAGGAGCTAGGCAACCCAACTAGGCCAGAACTTAAGTCATATTGATGCATATAATGGCAAGGATGGACTATAAAAACATGCAACAATTTTAAGCAATAAGCTTTATTGGTAATGGGCTTCGTTAAAGAAGCCCCCATGTATATTTGAGGTAGGTACATTTGAGGATGTACTCATCATGTGACAGTTCGTGTGAGCCGAATACTTGCCGATTCACGAAAAAAGAAAAGGAAGAGAAAACGAAAAGTAAAAACAAGACCTAACTTATAAAGAGGAAGAAGTTGCTACCGAACTATCCATAAAATCGTCGGAGCCTGGCAGCGTTCCACGAGTTCGGCTCAAGGCGGTTGTCCTGTGCATTGCGAAGGCGATAGGCTGCAACGGTGAGTACTTTGTCAATAATGAAGGGGCCCTCCCATTTTGGTTTGAGCTTGTCCTTTTTCTTCTCCGAGAGGCGTAAAACAAGTTCGGCGACATTGTATGTCTTGGCCCACACTTCTCTGCTCTGGTATCGCCTAGCCTGTTGTTGGTAAAATGCGGAACGTGCTAGCGCTGTATCGCGCTCCTCTTCAAGTCCATCTAGGTCGTCCTGCCGATCTAACTCGGCTTCCCTCTCCTCGTACATGCGCACTCGAGGTGAGTCATGAATAATGTCGTATGGCAGAACAGCCTCTGCACCGTACACCATGAAAAAAGGTGTATATCCGGTCGTACGATTGGGAGTGGTCCGCAGCCCCCAGAGTATGGAGTCAAGCTCTTCGACCCAGTGTTTATCAGACTCCTGTAGGGAGCGCACTAGTCGGGGTTTAATGCCGCTCATTATCAGACCATTAGCCCTTTCGACCTGACCATTTGTTTGAGGATGGTATACGGAAGCATAGTCGAGTTTTATACCCAACTTTGCGCACCAATTTTTTACCTCGTCAGCTGTGAAATTGGAGCCATTATCTATGATAATGCTATGCGGGACACCATAACGGTGTACTACACCGGATATAAAACCTATCACAGGCCCTGCTTCAACTGTTTTTACTGGCTTGGCTTCTATCCATTTAGTGAACTTATCTACCATCACTAGTAAGTATTTTCTTTTATGACTTCCCCCTTTAAGGGGTCCGACCATATCGAGCCCCCAGACCGCAAAAGGCCAAGTAATGGGGATTGTTCTCAGAGTGGTGGGAGGCATGTGACTTTGATTTGCAAAGAGCTGGCAGCCAACGTAGTGTTGGACTAAGGTTTGGGCATCTGCTCGGGCAGTCGGCCAGTAAAAGCTAGCGCGAAAAGCTTTGCCTACGAGCGCCCGTGCTGCGGCGTGGTGACCACCCATTTCGGTGTGTATGCCAGTGAGAATTTGCCTTCCCTCCTCTTCGGAGATGCACCATTGTAGAATACTAGTTGTGCTTTTCTTGTATAGTTCACCTTCGTGAACTTTGTAGGCTTTAGAGCGCCTGACTATGCGGTGGGCCTCATTTTGATCTACGGTGAGTTCCTGCCTATTAAGGTAAGCCATGAAAGGATTTGTCCAGGGGGCTATGACAACCATGATTTCGTGAGCCGAAGGAGTTATCTCCATGCTTGGGTCTCCGATGACATCGTGATTGAGTTTGGCTATGGGGGTGTTCGGATCCGAATTCGTATCGTCGTCGCGTCCCGCCATGTTATCGATGGCTTAAATAGCCTTTCCACAGATGTGTTAGGTGGGACGGGGTCACGCTTAGCGCCCATACGAGCGAGTACGTCGGTGGCCTTGTTATTATCCCGGGCTACGTGATGGAATTCCAACCCCTCAAATCGAGCCGATATTTTCAGTATAGCATTGCGATAAGCTGCCATTTTGGAATCCTTCGCATCAAAATCTCCATTAATTTGGGAGATAGCGAGGTTTGAGTCTCCGCGTACCTCGAGGAGTTGTATGCCCATGGATACCGCTAGGTGGAGACCGTGCAATAGGGCCTCATATTCGGCCGCATTGTCCGAGTCCGTATACATGATCTGTAGAACGTACCGGACTGTATCCCCAGTTGGAGATATCAATATTGCGCCGCCCCCCAATCTGGCTAGCATTTTGGAACCGTCAAAGTACATTGTCCAGTGGGAATATGAGCTGTACTCTTTAGGGAGTTCGGCTTCAGTCCATTCTGCGACAAAGTCAGCCAATACCTAGGATTTAATAGTCTGGCGTGGCTTATAGGATATTTCAAACGACAGGAGCTCGATGGCCCATTTGGCTATGCGTCCCGTGGCATCTTTATTGTTGACAATATCATTGAGTGGTACCTCAGATGCCACTATGATTGAACACTCTTGAAAGTAGTGTCGGGGTTTCCGAGATGACATGAAGACCGCATAGGCAATTTTCTGATAGTGGGTGTACTGTGACTTACACGGTGTTAGAACCTCGGATACATAGTATACGTGCTTTTGAACGGGGAATTTATGTCCCTCTTCGGCTCGTTCGACAATGAGCACGACACTCACTACTTGGTGAGTGGCTGATATGTACAACAACATTGGTTCGCCAACACCGGGCGTGGCTAGGATTGGCTTGCTCGCTAGTAGAGTCTTTATTTCTTCCAATACGGCTGTTGCCACATCCGTCCATTTGAAGTTGTCAGTGCGTCGTAGCAATTTATAAAGTGGCAATGCTTTTTCTCCTAATCTGGAGATGAAGCGGCTTAAAGCCGCTACGCAGCCTGCTAGTTTTTGCACTTGCTTGAGATCGGTTGGTATTTTGAGTTCTGACAAGGCCCGGATTTTGGCTGGGTTAGCTTTGATTCTTCTATGGGATACGATGAACCCTAATAGCATTCCGGCTGGAACGTCGAAGACACATTTTTCCGGATTGAGCCTTATGTCATATTCTTGGAGGTTGGCAAACGTAAGTCGGAGATCGTCCATCAAAGTCTCGATGTGTTTGGTCTTGATGACCACGTCGTCCACATATGCCTCCATTGTTTTGCCAATTTTCTTCTCCAAGCATGTTTGAATCATGCGTTTGTCGGTGTACTAAGGTAGGGGTACCTCAGTACCCCAACTTGTGCACGGGCAGTAGCAGCTTCCCGCGGCAGGGCCCACCACGTGCTTGCCGGAGACCTTCCTGCTCCATACAAAACCATTCAAAAACAAAGTATACAAGACAGAAGATCAAGACCCCGGCAAGTGGGGCTCGCCGGGAAGGCCGTCCCAGGCTCAGGATTACCTTACTAGCACAAGACCCTGGCAAGAGGAGCTTGCCAGGAAAACCAGAAGATTACATCGCAGAAGACATGCCTCGGCGCTGTATGCGCCCCGGCAGGGCCCGGGGAGCGACAAGCTTCAGAGCCCGACAAGCTCCCGGGCCCGGCAAGGTCAAGACCCCGGCAAGGTGCTTGCCGGGGAGGGTTGCGCAGTGTGCCCGCGCTCCAGCTCATCGAACCACGCGTCGCCCTGGGGCCACTCCAGGGACGCGTGGCGGATGGCTGTGCAGCCTGGGGGACACGGTGACACTCCACGGTGGTGAAGCCATCGCCGTGGCAAACGGAGACGCAAGGGCGGGCGCTTTTGGGGTCGACGGCGATGGGCATTAAATGCTCTTGTCCCCCACTGTCAAAGTAGGTAGCGACCACTGTTCATGCACTGTAGCTCCACTATTCCCGCACTGTTACAACTACCACCTCTTTTATGTTTTTACCCTTTCTCCTACGTTGACACCTGTCGGTGACCCCTTGCACTATAAAAGGAGGCCCATGCACAACGTAGAAAGGGTTCGGAACCTAGATCGCTCATACGCTCGGTGTAGCTAGTTCTTCAAGCTCCCGAGCTCTCCAACTCAATACAATCTAAGCAGGAGTAGGGTTTTACGCGTCCACCGCGGCCCGAACCTGGGTAAACTGCCTGCGTGATCTCCACGATCTGCTCTTCGTGCTCCCTCCGCCCTCTTACCGCATAAGCAAGGGGCTCCGGTCCCATAGGTGCTCGTGGTGGACAGTTTCCCCCGACATCTTTGGCGCGCCAGGTAGGGGGCGTCGAGGTTGTGCGAATCTGATCCGGCGTTCACGCGGGCGCATTCTTCATCAACCTCTCCAGTTTCATCAGCAACCTCATCAGCAACTGCGCCATGGCCCCGAAGAAGAAGGTTTCGGAGCTCGCAGGCCCGTCTGCGTCTCACCCGCCGCCACCGGAGCCAACGGTGGGCGGGGGAGATGCCGTCGGAAGGGTGGTCGCCGGCGAGGACACTCGCGGCGCCACCAAATCCAAGGACAGGACGGACGACCGAGCCTCGGTCTCCGTGGACGCGCCACGTCCATCTCAGCAAACGACAACCCAGCAGCGCCATGCCACAGGAGGTGGCATCCGCTTGCTGGGCCAAGGGCAAACCGGAGGTTCGCGGGACGCTCCAGGCCATCGTCCTGGCACGAGCAAGGCGCGGTCGCCGGGGCGGGACCCTGCTCCTTCTAACGCTGTTAGGAGTCCGAGCATATCCCGCTCCTCGCACCGCTCGCCCCCGCTCCCCTCCACTCCAGCGGAAGCGCTCGCAAGGGCGCAACTGCTCCTCGACTTCCCTCCGGCGGCAGACAAGGCCGAAGACTGGAGGGCAACCATCCAGAGCCTGATCGCCTTCGCCAACAACGATACGCCGCAGCAGCCGGCGACCTCGCGGCCACGGCAAGTCAAGAAGACGAAGGCCGACGGCGACAAGACCGCCGGGGGTGCGACCACCGTGCACTACCCGCCGCAAAAGCAGAAGACGCCGCCCCGCCGG
>LR738716.1:107127511-107141191 GCA_902687465.1 Secale cereale
CAATACGATCAATGATCCATTGTTCCCTTGTGCAAAAGCGTGCGAACTGGGGTTCAGGTTTCTGTCACTCCGGCAACCCACCGTAAGCATTCTTTGTACACAATGTATTCCCCTAGGTCCTTAATAAGGCGAAGTGTTGAGTGTTCGACTCACACAACACCACTAGGAAAATAACAACACAACTTAAGTATCAAACAACACATATTACTTCAACATCATATGACTACTAACAACAAGACTTCTCCCATGTCCTCAAGAACTAAAGTAACTACTCACAAGACATAAAAGAGATCATGATCAGTGGAGATAGATGGATGATAAACAATCTGGACACAATGATATTTCTCCAACAAAACTCAATAGCATTCACCACAAAGTAGTAATCAACACCGATAGGGTAGAGATGATAGATAGTACGGATTACAACACAAGTTGCAATTGTGAGATGAGATTGGATGAAGATGGAGATGGTGCTGATGTTGGGGATGATGTTGATGATGATCTCGATGATGCCCGTGACGATGGTGATGACGATGGCGATGATCTCCCCTTCAGGGAGGTGATCTCCCCGGCGGAATCTGCCCGCCGGAGATGGCTTTTCTTCTCTGTAGGTTTCCGCCACGGAGCGGCGGCGGAACTCCGTAAACTCTCCCCTTTTTAGGGTTTCTGGATGACGAGGAGTATATAGGCCAGAGGGGAGAGCTTGGAGTGGGCCAGGGACTCCAGGCGCCCTCCCGGCACGGCTAGGGTGGGGGCCGCGCCAGGTGGCCGCCTGGGCACCCTGTGGCCCCCCTCTGGTTGCTCTTCTGCGTATCTTCGTGATCCTTCTGGAAAATACCCTCCGTCGATTTTCAGGTAATTTGGAGGTATTCTTCTTCAGCAACTCAGCGTCCACTTTTTACCGTTGAATCCTGCGTCTGCTGCTTCGGTACCGGAAAGTTGCAAACTGTGTAAAATAGGCCAAAACAACATAAGAACATCATCGTAATGTGAAATATATCAATGAATAAGGATGAATTACGATATAAAATAGTGATGCATTTTGGACGTATCAATCTTCTTGCATTCCTTACAGACTATTGTGTTTACACAGTTCGCTATTATGTTTGCATATGTTTCCGTGTTTAGATTCTATTTAAGGATATGACTATTAAATATGCCGAGGCATTTAGTATGAAATGTTAAATAATAATTTTAGTGATTTTCTACAGTAGGGGATGATAAGGTTTTGCATTGATTTATACTAACTTATCTCACAAGTTTTTGTTGAGTTTTGTGTGGATGAAGTTGTTGAGATTTAGGAAACCGTGATATGAGAGGAATTAAGGTGACAGAAAAGCTCACACTTGGGGATGCGCAAGGTATACCAAGATAATATTATAAGAAGTCTCAAGCATCTGAGCTCGGGGATGCCCCGGTAGGAATCCCACCTTTTTTCATCAACAATTATTGATTAGTATCGGTTGAGCCTAAGGTTTTTGCTTCTTCACATGAGTTGTGCCATTCTTTGAATGTCATTTTATTTTGTTTTGTTTGATATTTTAATAAGATACTTAGATCTGAAGGTTTTTAAATAAGAGAGTGTCCTCAAATAGCTACCCATTTACTTAACTACTCACTTGATCGTCACTTATATCTTTTTGGAGTAGTCCGTCATTTACTCTTGTGCTTCACTTATATCCTATGAGTAAATTGTTGAATAAATTGAATATCATGAAGTTGGAAATTATATGTTGATATTATGCCTAGTAGTAGCTTCACATTGTGCTTATAAAGTGAAATCTTTTGATGCTTGACAATCACAATATTAGTCATACAAGAAATTCATGAATGATTAGTATAAGGAAGAGAAATTTTCACATACAAATATATTATCTTGGACATCTTCTGTGATTGTTAATACACATTAATTATTTTCAAAATTGAGAAAATTAGTTGAAGTTGGACAAGGAAGACAACGTAATGAGTTATGGTTGTGTATATTTGCATAGAAGTTATATTGTCATGGATCCTCCAACATGTGGTGTTTGCCTAGGATCTTTTGCTAGCCAAAAATTCATACTAAGTAGAGATACTACTTGTGAAGGAAATATGCCCTAGAGGCAATAATAAAGTTGTTATTTTATATTTTCTTATATCATGATAATTGTTTATTATTCATGCTAGAATTGTATTAACCGGAAACCTCATACATGTGTGGATACATAGACAAAACACTGTGTCCCTAGTAAGCCTCTACTAGACTAGCTTGTTAATCAAAGATGGCTAAGTTTCCTGGCCATGGACATGTGTTGTCATTTGATGAACGGGGTCACATCATTAGGAGAATGATGTGATGGACAAGACCCATCCGTTAGCATAGCATATTGATCGTTCAATTTTATTGCTATTTCTTTCTTCATGTCAAATGCAATTCCTTCGACTATGAGATTATGCAACTCCCGGATACGAGAGGAATACCTTGTGTGCTATCGAACGTCACAATGTAACTGGGTGATTATAAAGATGCTCTAAAGGTATTCCAAGGGTGTTTGTTGAGTTGGCATAGATCGAGATTAGGATTTGTCGCTCCGAGTATCGGAGAGGTATCTCTGGGCCCTCTCGGTGATACACATCATAAGAAGCCTTGCAAGAAAAGCGACTAATGAGTTAGTTGCAGGATGATTTATTATGGAATTAGTAAACATACTTGCCGGTAATGAGATTGAACTAGGTATGAAGATACCGACGATCGAATCTCGGGCAAGTAACATACCAATGACGAAGGGAATAACGTATGTTGTCATTACGGTTCGACCAATAAAGATCTTTGTAGAATATGTAGGAACCAATATGAGCATCTAGGTTTCGCTATTGGTTATTGACCGAAGAAGTGTCTCGGTCATGTCTACATAGTTCTCGAACCCGTAGGGTCTGCATGCTTAACGTTCGATGACGATATTGTATTATATGAGTTATGCGATTTGGTGACCGAATGTTGTTCGGAGTCCCGGATGAGATCACGGACATGACAAGGAGTCTTGAAATGGTCGAGAGGTAAAGATTGATATATAGGACGATGATATTCGGACACCGGAAGTATTTCGGTATGCACCGGGTACTTATCGGGTCACGGAAGGGCTTCCGGGCACCCCCGACAGGAGATATGGGCCTTATGGGCCAAGAAGGGAAACACAACAAACACAAAAGGGGGCTCGTGCCCCCCCATATGGGCTGCCAAAATTGGAGTAGAAAAGGGGAAGGAGTAAAGGAAAAAGGGAATAGGATTCCCCCTTCCCCCTCTTCCCTTCCTACTCCAAATAGGAATAGGTAAGGGGGGAGGCCGAATTGGGAGGACCCCAAGTAGGAATCCTCCTACTTGGGGCACCCCCTTGGCTGCCTCTCCTCCCCTCCGACCTATATATATGTGGGGGAGGCACCGGTAGAACACACACCAACAATCATTAACCGTGTGCGGTGCCCCCTCCACAGTTTACGCCTCCAGTCATATCTTCGTAGTGCTTAGGCGAAGCCCTGCGCGGATCACTTCACCATCACCGTCGCCACGCCGTCGTGCTGACGGAACTCATCTACTTCCTTGACACTTTGCTAGATCAATAGTCTGCGGGACGTCATCGAGCTGAACACGTGCAGAGCTCAGAGGTGCCGTACGTTCGGTGCTTGATCGGTCGGAACAAGAAGAAGTTCGACTACATCAACCACGTTGTTAAACGCTTCTGATTTCAGTCTACAAGGGTATGTAGACACAATATCCCCCTCTTGTTCCTATGCATCTTCTAGATAGATCTTGCGCGAGCGTAGGATTTTTTTTTGAAATTGCATGCTATGTTTCCCCACAGTGGTATTAGAGCCAGGTCTATGCGTAGATGATATGCATGAGTAGAACACAAAGATTTGTGGGCGGTGATAGTCATACTTTTTACCACCAACGTCTTATTTTGATTCGGCGGTATTGTGGGATGAAGCGGCCCGAACCAACCTTACATGACCACGTTCATGAGACCGGTTCTACGGATAGACATGCAACTGGTTTTGCATAAAGGTGGCTCACGGGTGTCTGTTTCTCCTACTTTAGTTGAATGGAATTTGACTACGGCCGGTCCTAGAAGAAGGTTAAAACAACAAACTTGACAAAAAACTGTTGTGGTTTTGTGCCGTAGGTAAGAACGGTTCTTGCTAGAAGCCCGTAGCAACCATGTAAAACTTGCAACAACAAAGTAGAGGACGTCTAACTTGTTTTTGCAGGGCATGTTGTGATGTGATATGGTCAAGACGTGATGAGTTATATGTTACTGTATGAGATTATCATGTTTTGTAAATTATCGGCAACCGGCAGGAGCCTTATGGCTGTCTCTTTATTGCATGAAATGCGAACGCCATGTAATTGCTTTAATTTATCGCTATGAGTTAGCAATAGTCATCGAAGCAATAGTTGGCGAGACGACCACGACGCTACGATGGAGATTAAGGTGTCAAGC
The DNA here is from genome assembly GCA_902687465.1 of Secale cereale. Taxonomy (NCBI): domain Eukaryota; kingdom Viridiplantae; phylum Streptophyta; class Magnoliopsida; order Poales; family Poaceae; genus Secale; species Secale cereale. Next base: position 107,131,990 of record LR738716.1, read on the forward strand.
CAGTGACGATGGAGATCATGCCGATGCTTTGGAGATGGAGATCAAAAGCACAAGATGATGATGGCCATATCATGTCACATATTTTGATTGCATGTGATGTTTATCTTTCATGCATCTTATTTTGCTTAGTATGGCGGTAGCATTATAAGATGATCCCTTCACTAAATTTCAAGGTAAAAGTGTTCTCCCTGAGTATGCACCGTTGCTACAGTTCATCGTGTTGAGACACCACGTGATGATCTGGTGTGATAGACTCTACGTTCACATACAACGGGTGCAAGATAGTTTTGCACATGCAGAATACTCGGGTTAAACTTGACGAGCCTAGCATGTACAGACATGGCCTAGGAACACTGGAGACCGAAAGGTCGAATGTATCATATAATATATATGTTCAACATATACATGCTCACCATTGATGATTACTCCATCTCACGTGATGATCGGACATGTATTAGTTGATTTGGATCACGTATCATTTAGATGACTTGAGGGGTGTTTATCTAAGTGGGAATTTGTTAGTAATTTGATTAATCAAACTTAATTTATCATGAACTTAGTCCTGATAGTATTTGCATATCTATGTTGTAGATCAGTAGCTCGCGATGTAGTTCCCCTATTTTTGATATGTTCCTAGAGAAAACTAAGTTGAAAGATGTTAGTAGCAATGATGCGGACTAGGTCCGTGATCGGAGGATAATCCTCATTGCTGCACAGAAGTATTATGTCCTTAATGCACCGCTAGGTGATAGACCTATTGCAGGAGCAGATGCAGACGTTATGAACGTTTAGCAAAGCTCGATATGATGACTACTTAATAGTTTAGTCCACCATGCTTTACGGCGTAGAACTGGGACTTCAAAAACGTTTTAAACGCCACAGAGCATATGAGATGTTCCAAGAGCTGAAATTAGTATTTCAAACTCATTCCCATGTCGAGAGGTATGAGACCTCTGACAAGTACTTTGCCTACAAGATGGAGGAGAATAACTCAGGTAGTGAGCATGTGCTCAGAATGTGTGGGTGCTACAATCACTTGAATCAAGTGGGAGTTAGTCTTCCATATAATATAGTGATTAACAGAAGTTCTCTAGTCACTGTCACCAAGCAACTAGAACTTCGTGATGAACTATAATATGCAAGGGAGGACGAAACAATCCCGAGCTGTTCGCGCTGCTGAAATCGGTGAAGGTAGAAATCAAGAAAAAGCATCAAGTGTTGATGGTTAACAATACCACTAGTTTCAAGAAAAAGGGCAAGGGAAAGAAAGGGAACTTCAAGAAGACTGGCAAGCAAGTTGTCACTCCTGTGAAGAAGCCCAAAGCTGGACCTAAGCCTGAAACTGAGTGCTTCTACTTCAAAGGAAATGGTCACTGGAAGCGGAACTGCCCCAGATATTTGGCGGATAAGAAGGATGGCAAAGTGAACAAAGGTATATTTCATATGCATGTTATTGATGTGTACCTTACTAGTGCTCGTAAGTAGCCCCTGGGTATTTGTTACCTGTTCAGTTGCTAAGATTAGTAACTTGAAACAGGAGTTGCAGAATAAATGGAGACTAGTTGAGGGTGAAGTGACGATGTGTGTTGGAAGTGGTTCCAAGATTGATATGATCATCATCACACACTCCCTATACTTTCGGGATTAGTGTTAAACCTAAATAAATGTTATTTGGTGTTTGCGTTGAGCATGAACAAGATTGGATCGTGTTTATTGCAATACAGTTATTCATTTAAGTCAGAGAATAATTGTTATTCTATTTACATGAAATAAAACCTTCTATGGCCATACACCCAAGGTGAATGGTTTATTGAATGTCGATCGTAGTAATACACATATTCATAATATTGAAGCCAAAAGATGCAGTGATAATGATAGTGCAACATACTTGTGGCACTGCCATTTAGGTCATATTGGTGTAAAGCGCATGAAGAAACTCCATGCTGATGGACTTGTGGAATCACTTGATTATGAATCATTTGATACTTGCGAACTATGCCTCATGGGCAAGATGACAAAAACTTCATTCTCCAGAACAATGGAGCAAGCTAATGACTTACTAGAAATAATACATACCGTTGTATGCGGTCCAATGAGTGTTGAAGCACGTGGCAGGTATCATTACTTTCTCACCTTCATAGATGATTTGAGTAGATATGGGTATATCTACTTGATAAAACATAAGTCTAAAATATTTGAAAAAGATCAAAGAATTTCAAAGTGAAGTAGAGAATCATCATAACAAGAAAATAAAGTTTCTTTGATCTGATTTCGGAGGCGAATATTTGAGTTACGCGTTTAGTCTTCATTTGAAACAATGTGGAATAGTTTCAAAGGTCACACCACCTGGAACACCACTGCGTAATGGTGTGTCCAAACGTCGTAACCGTACTTTATTAGATATGGTGCGATCTATGATGTCTCTTACCGATTTACCACTATCATTTTGGGGTTATGCATTAGAGACAGCTGCATTCACGTTAAGGGCATCGTCTAAATCCGTTGAGATGACACCCTATGAACTTTGGTTTGGAAAGAAAACTAAGTTGTCGTTTCTTAAAGTTTGTGGTTGCGATGCTTATGTGATAAAGCTTCAACCTGATAAGCTCGAACCCAAATTGGAGAAGTGTGTCTTCATAGGATACCCAAAAGAAACTGTTAGGTACACCTTCTACCACAGATCCGAAGGCAAGATCTTTGTTGCGAAGGACATATCATTTATAGAGAAGGAGTTTCTCTCGAAAGAAGTGAGTGGGAGGAATGTAGAACTTGATGAGGCAATTGTACCCTCGCTTGAATTGGAAAGTAGATCATCAGAGAAAATTGTTCCCGTGATGCCTACACTAACTAGAGAAGAAGCTAATGATAATGATCATGAAACTTCGGATCAAGTTACTACCAAACCTCGAAGGTCGACCAGAACACGTACCACACCAGAGTGGTATGGTAACTCTGTCCTGGTAGTCATGTTGTTAGACAATGGTGAACCTTCGAACTATGAAGAAGCTTTGATGAGCCCAAATTCCGAAAAATGGCTCGAGGCCATAAGATCTGAGATATGATCCATGTATGAGAACAAAGTGTCGACTTTGGTGGAGTTGCCCGATGATCGGCAATCCATTGAGAATAAATGGATCTTGAAGAGGAAGACAGACGCTGATATTACTATCTACAAAAGGTTGACTTGTTGCGAAGAGTTTTCGACAAGTTCAAGGTGTTGACTATGATGAGATTTCCTCACTCGTAGCGATGCTTAAGTCTGTCCGAATCATATTAGCAATTGCCGCATTTTATGAAATCTGGCAAATGGATGTCAAAACTGCATTCCTTAATGGATTTCTTAAAGAATAGTTGTATATGATGTAACTAGAAGGTTTTGTCAATCCTAAAGGTGTTAACAAAGTGTGCAAGCTCCAGCGATCCATCTATGTACTCGTGCAAGCATCTCGGAGTTGGAATATACTCTTTGATGAGTTGATCAAAGCATATAGTTTTATACAAACGTGCGGTGAAGCCTGTATTTACAAAAAAGTGAGTGGGAGCACTACAACCTTTCTGATAAGTATATGTGAATGACATATTTTTGATCAGAAATGATGTAGAATTTTATGGAAAGCATAAAGGAGTTTTTCAAAGAAAGACCTAGGTGAAGCTGCTTACATATTGGGCATCACGATCTATAGAGATAGATCAAGATGCTTGGTAAGAATTTCAATGAGTACATACCTTGATGAAGTTTTGAAGAAGTTCTCAAAATTATCCTTAGAGGAGTAAGGAAATGTTTCTCGGTTATGGAGGTGATAAACAGTTCGTCGTAAAGAGTTACATCGATGCAAGCTTTGACACTGATCCAGATGACTCTAAGTCTCAATCTAGATAAGTATTGGAAGTGGGAGCAATTAGCTAGAGTAGCTCCATGCAGAGCATTATAGACGTAGAAATTTGCGAAATACATACAGATCTGAATGTGACACACCCGTTGAGTAAACTTCTCTCACAAATCAAAACATGATCACACCTTAGTACTCTTTGGGTGTTAATCACACGACGAGGTGAACTAGATTATTGACTTTACTAAACCCTTTGGGTGTTGGTCACATGGCTATGTGAACTATGGGTGTTAATCACATGACGATGTGAACTATCGATGTTAAATCACATGGCGATGTGAACTAGATTATTGACTCTAGTGCAAGTGGGAGAATGAAGGAAATATGCCCTAGAGGCAATAATAAAGTTGTTATTTTATATTTCCTTATATCATGATAAATGTTTATTATTCATGCTAGAATTGTATTAACCGGAAACTTGATACATGTGTGGATACATAGACAAAACACCGTGTCCCTAGTTAGCATCTACTAGACTAGCTCGTTAATCAAAGATGGTTAAGTTTCCTGACCATAGACATGTTTTGTCATTTGATGAATGGGATCACATCATTAGGAGAATGATGTGATGGAAAAGACCCCTCCGTTAGCATACCATATTGATCGTTCAGTTTTATTTCTATTGCTTTCTTCATGGCAAATACATATTCCTTCGACTATGAGATTATGCAACTCCCGGATACCGGAGGAATGCCTTGTGTGCTATCAAACGTCACAACGTAACTGGGTGATTATAAAGATGCTCTATAGGTATCTCCAAAGGTGTTTGTTGAGTTGGCATAGATCGAGATTAGGATTTGTCGCTCCGAGTATCGGAGAGGTATCTCTGGGCCCTCTCGGTAATACACATCATAGGAAGCCTTGCAAGCAAAGTGACTAATGAGTTAGTTGCGGGATGATGTATTACGGAATGAGTAAAGAGGCTTGCTAGTGACGAAATTGAACTAGGTATGAAGATACCAATGATCGAATCTTGGGCAAGTAACATACCGATGACGAAGGGAATAACGTATGTTGTCATTACGGTTCGACCAATAAAGATCTTCGTAGAATATGTAGGTGAAGGGAATATGCCCTAGAGGCAATAATAAAGTTGTTATTTATATTTCCTTATATCATGATAAATGTCTTTTAATCATGCTAGAATTGTATTAACCGAAAACTTGATACATGTGTGAATACATAGACAAAAGAGAGTGTCCCTAGTATGCCTCTACTAGACTAGCTCGTTAACAAAAGATGGTTGAGTTTCCTAACCATAGACATGTGTTGTCATTTGATCAATGGGATCACATCATTAGGAGAATGATGTGATGGACAAGACCCATCCGTTAGCCTAGCACTATGATCGTTTAGTTTTACTGCTATTGCTTTCTTCATGACTTATACATGTTCCTCTAACTATGAGATTATGCAACTCCCGAATACCGGAGGAATACCTTGTGTGCTATCAAACATCACAACGTAACTGGATGATTATAAACATGCTCTACAGGTGTTTCTGAAAGTGTTTGTGGTGTTGGCATAGATCAAGATTAGGATTTGTCACTCCGAGTGTCGGATAGGTATCTCTGAGCCCTCTCGGCAATACTCATCATAATAAGCCTTGCAAACAAAAGACTAATGAGTTAGTCACGAGATGATGTATTACAGAACGAGTAAATAGACTTGCCGATAATGAGATTGAACTAGCTATGATGATACCGACGATCGAATCTCAGAGAAGTAACATACCGATGACAAAGGGAACACATATGTTGTTATGCAGTTTGACCGATAAAGATCTTCGAAGAATATGTAGGAGCCAATATGAGTATCCAGGTTCCGCTATTGGTTATTGACCGGAGATGTGTCTCGTTCATGTCTACATAGTTCTCGAACCCGTAGGGTCCGCACGCTTAACGTTCGATGACGATCTGTATTATGAGTTTATGTGTTTTGATGTACCGAAGGTTGTTCGGAGTCCCAGATGAGATCACGGACATGACGAGGAGTCTCGAAATAGTTGACACATAAAGATTGATATATTGGACGACTATATTCGGACACCAGAAGTGTTCCGGACAAGTTTCAGATAAAACTGGAGTGCCGGAGGGTTACCGGAACCCCCCGGGGAACTAATGGGCCACATGGGCCTTAGTGGAGAGAGAGAGAGAGGGGCGGCTAGGGCAGGCTGCACGCCCCCTCCCCCTTCGTCTGAATTGGACTAGGGAAGGGGGGCGGTGCATGATAACCCACAAGTGTAGGGGATCAGTTGTAGCCTCTTTTGATAAGTAAGAGTGTCGAACCCAACGAGGAGCTAAAGGCAGAACAAATATTCCCTCAAGTTCTATCGACCACCGATACAACTCTACGCACGCTTAACGTTTACTTTACCTCGAACAAGTATGAAACTAGAAGTACTTTGTAGTTTTTGTGGGATAGATTTGCAAGAATATAAAGAGCACGTAAATATAAACTAGGGGCTGTTAAGATAAAGACACAACTAAAGTTAATATAGCAAGTGTGGAAAATTGGTGGTAGGAGTTGCGAAATTGCCCCTAAGCAATTGACTACGTTACTAGACCGATAACAAGTTTTATGTGGGAGAGGCCACTGCTAGCATGTCATACCTTACTTGGAATTCTATGCACTTATGATTGGAACTATTAGCAAGCATCCACAACTACTAACATTCATTAAGGTAAAACCCAACCACAACATTAAGATATATTGGCCCCCCTTCAATCCCGTATGCATCAATTTCTACGCTAGGTTGAAGCTTCTGTCACTCTTGCCCTCCAATACGTAGTCCTATCAACATACAACTAACCCTATGGTGTGATCCACGAGCGCGCTCATATGATGGGCACCAAAGGACAACAACATAACCACAAGCAAATTAAATCAATCATAGCAATTCACCAATCACCGATAGGACAACGATAATCTACTCAGACATCATAGGATGGCAACACATCATTGGGTAATAATATGAAGCATAAAGCACCATGTTCAAGCGGAGGGTACAATGGGTTGCGGGAGAGTGGACCGCTGTAGATAGATGGGGGGAGGTGATGGAGATGTTGGTGAAGATGACGGAGGTGTTGGTGTAGATCACCGTCACATGATGATGGCCCCGGTGGCACTCCGGTGCCACCAGAAGCGAGGGGGAGAGAGCCCCCCTCCTTCTTCTTCTTCCTTGACCTTCTCCCTAGATGGGAGAAGGGTTTCCCCTCTGGTCCATGGCCTCCATGGAGGCGGAGGGGCGAGAGCCCCTCTGAGATTGGATCTGTCTCTCTGTCTCTCTTTGTTTCTACGTTCCCAGATTCTAGCCCTTCACCGTTTCTTAAGATCCGTAACTCCGATTGGGCTGATTTTTTGACACGATTTTTATCCGGATATTAGCTTTCTTGCGGCGAAAGAAGGGCATAAACCGCCTTACTGTGTGGCCACGAGGTCCCAGGGCGGACCCCCTGCCTCGTGGCCCACCCGGGCAACGTCTCATGTTGGTTCCGCTTCCCAAAATTCACATATATTCCAAAAAAAATCTCAGTCCATTTTTATTCTGTTTGGACTCCTTTTGATATGGATATTCTGTGAAACAAGAAACATGCAACAAACAGGAACTGGCACTGGGCACTAGATCAATATGTTAGTCCCAAAAAATAGTATAAAAAGTTGGCAAAAGTATATGAAAGTTGTAGAATATTGGCATGGAAAAATAAAAAATTATAGATACGATGGAGACGTATCAGCAACCCCAAGCTTAATTCCTGCTCGTCATCGAGTAGGTAAATGATAAAAAAGATAATTTTTGATGTGGAATGCTACCTGGCATAATCTTGATCATGTAATCTAATCATGGCATGAATATTAAGACACGAGTGATTCAAAGCAATAGTCTATCATTTGTCATTAAGACAATAATACTTCAAGCATACTAATAAAGCAATCATGTCTCTTCAAAATAACATGGCCAAAGAAAGTTATCCCTACAAAATCATATGGTCTGGCTATGCTCCATCTTCACCACACAAAGTATTTAAATCATGCACAACCCTGGTTTTAGCCAAGCAATTGTTTCATACTTTAGTATTCTCAAAAAAATTCAACTTTCAGGCAATACATGAGCGTGAGCCATGGACACAACACTATGGGTGGAATAGAAGGTGGTAGTAGACAAAAGGAGGGAGAAAGTCTCACATCGACTAGGCAAATCAATGGACTATGGAGATGTCCATCGATCGATATCAATGTCAGTGAGTAGGGATTGCCATGTAACGGATGCACTAGAGCTATAAGTGTATGAAAGCTCAAAAAGAAAACTAGTGGGTGTGCATCAACTTGCTGGCTCATGAAGACCTAGGGCATTTGAGGAAGCCCGTCGTTGGAATATACAAGCCAAGTTCTATAATGAAAATTCCCACTAGTATATGGAAGTGACAAAACAAGAGACACTCTATTATGAAGATCATGGTGCTACTTTGAAGCACAAGTGTGGAAAAGGATAGTAGCATTGTCCCTTCTCTCTTTTCTCTCATTTTTTTTGGAGGGGCTTTCTCTTTTTTTAGCCCCTCTCTATTTTTTAGGCCATCTTTTTTTTATTTGGCCTTTCCTCACATGGGACAATGCTCTAATAATGAAGATCATCACACTTTTATTTACTTACAACTCAAAGATTACAACTCGAAGCTAGAACAAAATATGACTCTATGTGAATGCCTCCGGCGGTGTACCGAGATGTGCAATGATCTAGCGTAGCAATTACATCAAAAAACGGACAAGCCATGGAAACATCATGCTAGCTATCTTACAATCATGCAAGGCAATATGACAATGATGGTGCGTGTCATAGTAAACGGAACGGTGGAGTTACATGGCAATATATCTCGGAATGGCTATGGAAATGCCATAATAGGTAGGTATGGTGGCTGTTTTGAGGGAGGTATATGGTGGGTGTATGGTACCGGCGAAAGTTGCGCGGTACAAGAGAGGCTAGCAATTGTGGAAGGGTGAGAGTGCGTATAATCCATGGACTCAACATTAGTCATAAATAAGTCACATACTGATACGTCCAAAACATATCTATAATTTCTGCTTGCTCCATGCCTCTTTTGTGTGATATTGCTATGATATTTATGCACTTCCATACACTTTTGATCATATTTGGAGTAACCTATTAACTCAGTGCACCCCAGTGCCAGTTTCTGTTTTCTACTGTTTTTCTATTTCAGGTTTTCCCATTACTTAAATTGCCAGAAAAATTCCGAGAAAAATATATAAAAAATCAGCACTCCGGAAGCTTCCATGCGCCAGAAGTGGGGCCAGAG
>LR738716.1:107163791-107175401 GCA_902687465.1 Secale cereale
GCAATCGACGCGTGCCGTTAGGGAGGGATGCGGCGAATCTGGAGTGGGAAACGGCGCGCCATGGGCCGCGTGTGCCCGTGCACTGTTCTGGGCCTGGCCCAACAGCGCTCGGCACCGTGTGTGGCCCAGGCCCGGGGGCTCCTGTCGGTGTACTAAAGTAGGGGTACCTTAGTATCCCGACTTGTGCACGGACAGTAGCAGCGTCCCGTGTTCTGGCTCACCATGCGCCCGCCAAAGCCCACTCTAGACCCCTTTTGAGCCATTCAAGAACAAAGTATTCAAGTTAAGAGACAAGACCCCGGCAAGAGGAGCTTGCCGGGAAGGCCGCACCAGGCTCAAAGTTATCATTCCAGCACAAGACCCTGGCAAGAGGAGCTTGCCAGGAAGGCCAAAAGAACGGGACTTCAAGAAGGTATATCGCGGTGCATCATGCGCCCCGGCAGGGCCCGGAAAGCGACAAGCTTCCGGGCCCGGCAAGGTTGCGACCCCGGCAAGGTGCTTGCCGGGGAAGCTTATGCTGTGTGACTGCGCTCCAGCTCATCTGGCCACGCGTCGCCCTGGGGCCCTTCCAGGGGCACGTGGCAGATGGCTGTGCAGCCTGGGGTACACGGTGGCAAGCCGCGGTGACAAGGCTATCGCCGTGGCGAACGGAGACGCATGGACGGACGCTTTTTGGGGCGACGGCGACGGGCATTCAATGCCCTTGTCCCCCACCGTCAGAATTAGGTGAAGACCACTATTCATACACTGTTCATGCACTGTTACAACCACCACCGGTTTTACATTTTTACCCTCCTCTACGTTGGCACCTGTCGGTGACCCCTTTGAGCTATAAAAGGAGGCCCATGCACAACGTAGAGGGGGTTCGATCCCAGAAACTAAACCACTCTCTCGCTCGGTGTAGCTAGTACTGTAGATCTTCAAGCTCCCGAGCCCAAGAACTCAATACAACCAAGGTAGGAGTAGGGTTTTACGCGTACATCTCGGCCCGAACCTGGGTAAACTGCCCGCGTGTGCTCCTCGATCTGCTCTCCGTGCTCCCTCCGCTCCCTTACCGTAACGTAGAAGGGGCTCCGGTCCCATAGGTGTTCGCGGGCGGTCAGTTTCCCCGACAGTAACCTTCCAGTCAACCTTAAACCTGCTAAAGTTTTGTTTGATTCTGGTGCATCACATTCTTTCATGTCATATCCATTTGCATCCAAGCATAATATGAGCACAGTGGCATTACCTCAAAAGTTGCAAGTTACTTCTTCGGGGAAACAAATGACTTCTAGTATGGTGGCTCCGGATATATCTATCCACATGGGTGATTACAGTTTTCTGGTTTCTCCGGTTGTTCTCGGCAACTCCGACATTGATCTTATTCTTGGGATGGATTGGCTTTCCAAGCATGATGCAAACATTGATTGTGCAAATAAGGAAGTCAAGCTTACTCATCCTGACGAAGATGTGATTATCTTCGCCTCTCGAGATAACACAATCAGGCTATTCTCTCTCAAAGACAAGGGCGAGATTAATGCCATTTCTCAGATTCCGGTGGTCAATGAATATGAAGATGTTTTCCCCGAAGAGCTTCCTGGCATGCCTCCCCATCGTCAAGTTGAATTCATCATTGAACTCGAGCCCGGTACCGAGCAAGCATGTCAGCGTCCGTACAAGCTTTCCCCTGATGAGTTGAAGGAGTTGAAGAAACAACTCGATGAGCAAGAGCGTATGGGTCTAATCAGGACTGGTACTTCTCCTTGGGGCTGTGGTGTTCTATTTGTCAAGAAGAAGGATGGCACGGAACGCCTTTGCGTTGATTACCGACCATTGAACAAGAAGACAATAAAGAACAAGTATCCGCTCCCCAATATCAATGAATTGTTCAAGCAGCTCAAAGGAGCAAAGGTGTTCTCAAAGCTCGATCTCCGGATGGGTTACCACCAGATTCGTATCCGGGAAGAGGATATTCCCAAGACCGCATTCAGAACGAGTTTTGGCTCTTGTGAATACACGGTCATGTCTTTTGGCCTTGCAAATGCTCCACCCACCTTCTCGAGGATGATTCACTTCATATTCAACCCCTACACCAATGAATTTGTTCTCGTCTATCTGATGACATCTTAGTATTCTCCAAGAACGAAGAAGACCATGCCAAGCACCTCCGTTTGGTCCTGGACAGGCTCCGTGAACACAAGTTCTATGCGAAGTTCTCCAAATGTGAATTCTGGCTAGATAAAGTCTTATATCTTGGCCATATCATCTCTGCCGAGGGCATTTCTGTGAACCCCGAGAAAGTTGAAGCTATTGTCAACTGGGAACCCCCACAGAATGTCAAGCAACTCCGAAGCTTCCTTGGTCTCGCTAGCTATTGCAGAAGGTTCGTTGAGAACTTCTCCAAGATTGCCAAGCCTCTTTCCAACCTGTTGCAGAAGAATGTCAAGTACTCCTGGACTCCTGATTGTGATGTGGCATTCAAAACACTCAAAGAGAAGCTCATTTTTGCTCCGGTTCTTACTCCACCGGATGAGTCCAAGCCCTATGAAGTCTTTTGTGATGCTTCTTTGCAAGGTCTTGGTGGTGTTCTAATGCAATACAAGAAGATTGTGGCATACACTTGTTGTCAATTGAAACCAAATGAGAAGAATTACCCCACACATGATCTCGAGCTAGCTGCAGTTGTACATGCCTTGATCACGTGGAGACACCTTCTGTTGGGAAGAAAAGTGGACATCTTGACCAATCACAAGAGCTTGAAGTACATCTTCACACAACCAAACCTTAACCTTCGCCAGACTCGTTGGGTTGAGATGATCCAAGTGTATGATCCAAGCATTGAGTACACACCTGGCAAGGCCAATATCATTGCAGATGCCTTGAGTCGAAAGGCATATTGCAACAGTCTCCTTCTCAAACCGTTCCAGCCTGAACTTTGTGAATCATTCAGGAAGCTCAACCTACAAGTTGTTCCGCAAGGCTTTCTTGCAAACCTTCAAGTTGCTCCTACCTTGGAAGATCAGATCCGTGAGGCCCAACTAAGTGATGCTATGGTGCAGAAAGTGAAACATGGTATTGCTAAGGGTACTCCCAAATACAAGTGCTATCGCGTTGATGAGAAAGACACCTTGTTCTTTGAGGACAAAATTGTGGTTCCCAAGGGTGATCTCAGGAAGCTCATAATGAACGAAGCACATGACTCCCTCCTCTCGATTCATCCCGGAAGTTCTAAGATGTACCAAGACCTCAAGCAATCATATTGGTGGACTCGCATGAAAAGGGAGATTGCCCAATTCGTGAATGAATGTGATGTCTGTAAAAGAGTGAAGGCAGAGCATCAACATCCAGCCGGTCCCCTTCAACCTCTACCTATTCCCGAGTGGAAGTTCGACCACATCGAAATGGATTTCGTCACTGGGTTTCCTAAGTCCAAGAAGGGGAATGATGCTATCTTCATAGTGATTGACAAGCTAACTAAAGTAGCTCATTTCCTTCCCGTCAAAGAATCCATCAACGCAGCTCAGCTGGCAGAGCTGTACACCTCCAGAATCGTTTCTTTGCATGGCATTCCTCAAGTCATCTCCTCAGACCGTGGAAATTTGTTCACATCCAAGTTCTGGGACTCCTTTCAGTCAGCCATGGGCTAAAAAAATTCGCTTCAGCACTGCGTTTCACCCTCAGACTAGTGGTCAAGTCGAAAGAGTGAACCAGATCCTCGACGACATGCTGAGAGCTTGTGTCATCTCTTTTGGTATGAAGTGGGAAGATTGTCTCCCGTTTGCCGAATTCTTATACAACAACAGCTTCCAAGCAAGTGCCGGCAAAGCTCCTTTTGAAATCCTCTATGGCAGAAAGTGTCGTACCCCACTCAACTATTCCGAGACTGGTGAACGTCAACTTCTTGGTAATGATTTGATCTCAGAAGCCGAAGAAATGTGCAAAGTCATACGTGAGAATCTCAAAGTCGCGCAATCGCGTCAAAAGAGCTACTATGACGGCAAGCATCGTGATTTGGCTTTCGACATTGGAGATCATGTCTATCTCCGTGTTTCTCCTATGAAAGGAACCCAAAGATTCGGTATCAAAGGCAAGCTTGCTCCGAGATACGTGGGCCCTTTCAAGATTCTTGGCAAAAGAGGTGATCTAGCCTACCAACTTGAGCTTCCCTCCAACTTTGCGAATGTTCATGATGTGTTTCACGTGTCTCAACTCCGCAAGTGCTTCAAGACACCTGAACGCACCATTCCGTTCGAGGAGATTGATCTTCAACAATACTTGTTTTATCGTGACCACCCTGTTGCTATTCTTGAAGAAACTGAGCGCAAAACCCGCAACAAGCCCATCCAGTTCTTGAAAGTAAAGTGGTCACACCATACAGACCAAGAAGCTACATGGGAACGAGAAGATCACCTTCGTTCCGAGTATCCTTCCTTCTTCCTGTCCTAGATCTCGGGACGAGATCTTTTTCTAGTGTAGGAGAGTTTGTAACACCCCATATGTGATACTTTCCTATAATGGCAATAAAGCTTTCTCATTTTGCTCCTTGTCCTTATCCTTGGGGGTTCTTGTCATTTGAGGTCATTTTATTTTTGCATTGCCATGTCATTTATTTTATTTTGCATCCATGCATTGCTTTCATCATCATGGCATCTTAGTTTACTTCTTGTTGATGTATGTGTGTGAGGCCTTGTGATGTATATGAGGTGGTTCTAGCCATGACTTGCTAAACCCTAAACCCCTTCTTCCTCTTCCACTTCTTCTTCTTCTTCCTTTTTCTTTTCTTTCCTTTCTTTACTCTATTTTGCAAGTCACCTAGCCAAGTCCTTTAATGTTCTTTCTTTTCCTAAAAATCTTGCACCATGTCTACACCCTCTCTGCCAAATATCACCCTATTTGGAATTGATTTGGCTGGGTTCAAAAATGACAAGAGTTTGAAGCATATTTAAACCGTTTTATTTATCTGCCTCTAAAAATGTCCAAACTAATTTTATTAAATGGGGCATAAATCAAGGAGCATGGGGATATTTTATTTTCCCCCTAACTCTTTTCCTTTAAGCCTGTGCTTTTCTTTTCTTTTTTGTATGAAGAAAAAAGAAAAGGGAAAAGAAGCAGCAGAGCAGCAGTGGCCTGGGCCTCCTCTTCCTCCTTCTCCCCAGGCCCAGTCCTTTCTCCACAGCAGCCGCGGCCCACCTCCTCTCTCCCGCAGGCCCACTGAGCGCTCGCAGTCGCGCCATGCCTTTTCCCCCCTGGCCCCACATGTCTCCCTCACAGCCCCGCGTCGCCGTCTACCTCCGTCAAGCACTGCAGAGCCAGAGCGTGCCCTCGCCGTTGCGCCGTGATCACGGACGTCGAGGTCTCGTGATCCAAGCCCTCCTTTTAAACCCACGCCGTGTCCAACCCATTTCTCTAGGGTTCCCCTTCCTCCTCCCGCCGCCTGGAGAGCCAAGCTCCACCAGATCTGCCGCTCCAGAGTGGTCCCGCACGCATCTGGGAGCGCCAGCTCATCGCTGGCGTGCCTCCCGTAGACCTCAGCCTCGCCAACTATGTCCAGTTGCTTCCCCGATATCGACTACGTCGAGTACGTCCTCTACGCGGAGCCGATCGCCTCATCGTCGATGTCTTCTTCCTCTTCTTCGTCTTTGGCGCCCGCAACTGTTCGAGCCTCGCTGCCGTCGACTCCGACCACCTCCGGGCCAGCCGAACACACCTCCGTGTTCGTGGTGAGCGCCTCCACCTCCTCGTGCTCTTTTCCCCTCCTTAGCACCCTCTAGCTCCGAGTTCTTCAAGCATCCGAGCTCGTCGCCGTCGGGCCTCGTCTTCGGCGAGTGTCCCGACCAACGTAGGCTGTGTTTTGCTGCCCGTTCGCTTCAGTTCGTCACGTAGATGCTGCATGTGTAGTCGCTGCTCCGCCTAGGCCGTTGCATCGTCGCGTAGATGTCCGTCGCCGCCGCTCTGTCATGTGCTCGTCGCCGGTGATGTAGTGCTTGCTAGGTGTCACAGGTGCGTCGTATGGATGCGGAACTCCTCCAAGAGCACTCCGCACACCTCCACCGTCTCTTTTGGTCGCCGGAGCAGCTCCGACGAGCCCCCTGTTTTCCCGTGCTCTGCATCTTCAATTACCTCTTTAGAGTTAGCACCCGTTCTCTGTCAAGTTTCGATCACTAGCGCAGTGGCTGTGTCTTCGTGAGTTAAGCAGCAGGCCGCGAGTTCGAATCCGTGCGGGGGCAGTAGATTTCGCCCCCCTTTTTATTTTTCCTGAGAGGCTGACAGACAGGCCCCACCTACCAGCCTCATTGTGCTCTCCAGCCCCCTCGCGCACCCACTGGTGCCACCGCAGTGCAGCCGGGCCCCCTTGTCAGTGGCTCTGGCTAGCGTGGGCGTGGGTAATCCTTGACCCCGCGCCTATTTTTCTTTTTCTGTTTTGTTTTTCTGTTCTTTTTGCTGCCTTTTTCTTGTTAATTTAATAACTGTTGATATTTTCATCTGATGAAAATAAGTCATATATGAAAAGTGCTTACAATTTAATGTAGATTATGAATATGCTGTTTGTTGCCATGTTTAAAAACATTTAAAATGCTGTTTGAATTTATTGTTGTTTTAAATATGCTTAAACTTGGAAAAATCATAACTAAATATCTACAACTCCAAATTTAACAAACTTTATATGCATTTGGGGTGGAAAAATGTGTAGAATATTTTGGTGCTGTTGTTTAGCATGTTTGACAACTTTATAACAGAAGTTTTTTAGATCTGTCCAAAATGCAATTAACTAATATAGGGAGTTTCTGGAAATTGTTGTTTATTATTTCCAGCCCATTTAAATGTGCTAGCATGTTGCTGTAATATTAGTTGCACCCTTGCCACGTTAACCAACTCCTTGAAAACTTGTTGGATGCTTATTTGAATACTCTACATAAACTTGTTAGTTGTTCTTTTGTTTGTTTTCTTTCATGTGGGTGATCTTGTTGCTTTGATGTTATTGCACTCTTGTGACCCCTAGGCCATGCATCATATCTACTCTTGTACTTGTTCATCATGTTCATGCATCATGTGTTAGAGCATTGCATTATGATTGATTGTGTTCCGGTGTTGCATTGTTGTGTTTGGTTAGAGCCCGGTGACGATACGGAGTACGAGGTTCCTACCGAGGTTGAGTTTGAGGAGCAAGGTTACGATCCCTCTGTGGAATCAACATGCAAGATGACCTTACCCAGATATCACTACTATCTTTGCCTATGCTAGATGTCTTGCTCTTTAGATATTGCCTCGATGCCTATGTCTGTTTGTCAGCCCTCCTATTGTTGCCATGAAACTCTCTAACCACCCACCTAGCAAACCGTTGTTTGGCTACGTAAGCATCGCTCAACCCCTCTTATAGCGTTGCTAGTTGCAGGTGAAGATTTGAAGATTCTTGCTTCATGATGAAGTTATTGTTGGGATATCACGATATATAATCTGTTAAACTAAATCATCTATATATTGGTAATGGGTGGAAGGCTAAGCCTCTTGCTTGGTGTTTTGTTCCACTCATGCCACCCTAGGAACCGTTAAACCGGTGTTATGTTCCTTGATTTTGTGTCCCTAACACGGTTGGGATTTATGGTCCCCCCTCGATAA
Source organism: Secale cereale (assembly GCA_902687465.1). Classification (NCBI taxonomy): domain Eukaryota; kingdom Viridiplantae; phylum Streptophyta; class Magnoliopsida; order Poales; family Poaceae; genus Secale; species Secale cereale. The sequence goes on from LR738716.1 coordinate 107,171,388, forward strand.
CCCGCTTAGCGCTAAAGCTTTTCCAGCAAGGCCCAACATTGGTTTTAGATTTGCCTAATAACTAAAACTTGCATAGGGCGTTGCAAACCCGAGTTCTTAATTAACAACCCTGGGCCAGTGCTCCTCATGAGTGTTGGTCCAAACTGGGCAGCCTGCGGGGCCACCTCGAGGAAACTCAAGGGCTGGTATACACCTGTAGGATGTCCCATCCGGTCATGGCCTGAGACGAGATACGCGCGGCTATTATCAGGGTGTCGGCACGCCGGGAGGTTTTGCTGGATTAGTTTTACCTTTCTCGGAATATCTTGAGCACGGGATTCCGAGAATACTCGGGTCTTCCCACCTTGGAGTTGCGACTCCGCAGATCGTGAGCTTGTGATGGGCTAAGTTGGGACACCCCTGCAGGGTTTGATCTTTCGAAAGCCGTGCCCACGGTTATGTGGCAGATGGGAATTTGTTAATATCTAGTTGTAGATAACTTGACATCATGTTTGTAATACACTACCTGCGTGAGTAACCGTGATGGTCTCTTTCCGAAGGGGTTCGGGAAGTGAACACGGTGGGGTTATGTTTGATCGTGAGTAGTTAGGATCACTTCGTGATCACTTTGACGATCGTTGGCACTTGTTCTCTTCTCGCTCTAAACCCGTAAGTTAGTGCTAGTGCTGCTGCAACCTTGTTTTAAGCCTTTTCCACACCTAAGGCTTTGATAGTATTGCTACCCGGGAACGGGATTGCTGAGTCCTCTGTGGCTCACAGATTCTACACAATGCCAGATGCAGGTACCGTTGAGAACTACACAGGTGGTGGTTCAGAGTTGTATTGGGAGTTCGATGAAGAGCGTGGGCGATACTACGTGTCCTATCCCGAGGATCAGTAGGGCTCTTACTAGGATGATTGGGACCTTGTGTTGCTTTATTTATGGTGTCTCTCATTTGGATCTTCGTGCGTAGTCGGACTCTGATGTTATTTGGAAGATGTACGTTAATGTATTACATTGTGTGACGTGGCGAGTGTAAGCCAACTACTCTTTTACATTTTCATCCCTTCTTTTACATGAGTCGTGCAAAGATACCATACTTGAGATCATTCTAGTATGTGATTATGCCTTTAAGTCGTGCCTCGACACCTGGGAGGCATAGTCACATATTGGGCATTACAAAAGCACACAACAGAAATAAATGACTCTCTAAAACTTCCGGGTTGTCTCCCTGGCAGCTCTTTCTTTAAAGCCATCAAGCTAGGCATATAGTGCTCAAGTGATGGATCCACCCGGATCCCAAGGTATATCAAAGCCAATTTTAATTAACAATGATTTGGCATTTAGTAGTGAGCACAAAGTGATATATATCATGCAACAACGAAGTCTAACTCTCTTCCTATGCATCGGCATGTCATAAAAGAACAATTCATACACATCAAGTAAAGGCCAATGCATAGTATAAGCAGTTTCTTGCAATTTTATCGTGTTGGAAACATAGAGAGGCGGAGATGTAGTTCCTCTCTCATAATAATTGCAAGTAGGAGCAGCAAGCACATGCATATTATATTCATCAAAATCATCATGTGTAATGGAAAAAGGCAACCCATCAATATAATCCTTAATAAGTGCAAACTTCTCCGATATAGTGTACTTTGGAGAACTCAAAAAGATAATAGGACTATCACGCGTGGGTGCAACAACAACAATCTCATGTTTAACATAAGTAACTATAGCAAGTTCATCTCCATAAGCATAATTCATATTGGCATCTTGGCCACAAGCATAGCAAGCATCATCAAAAAGGGATATTTCAAAAGAATCAACGGGGTCATAACAATCATCATAGCATTCATCCTTCGGTAAGCACGAAGGGAATTTAAACAATGTATGGGATAAAGAGTTACTCTCATTAGAAGGTGGGCACGGGTGATCAATCCGCTCTTCCTCCTTTTGTTCTTCGCTCTCCTCCTCATCTTTTTTATCCAATGAGCTCACAATGTCATTGATTTCTTCTTCCATAGACTCCTGTAAGATATTAGTCTCTTCTTGGACAACGGAGACCTTCTCAATAAACGCATCAATATTGGAGTTATATTCGTAATTCAAATAGCAATATTTCAATATAGCAAGATTTTTAGGCCTAGAAACATCATCATCAAAAGCATCATTCTTTCTAAATAGAGATTCAATTTCATAAGCAGCCTTAAAAGCAACGAATTCTTCTATTTGTTCCACATCATAATAATCATATATACCATTAGCATAAGAAGCTAAGGTTTCATTATCATTAAATTTGCATGAAAATGGGAGGTGTGGAGCCTTCATCCTAGAGCAACAAGTATAATCATATCTCAAGCATAGTTGCCGAGCATACCAATGCAACATATGAACTTGATCCCATAACAGTTTCCCTTTTTGTGTCAAGCGATAATCCCTAAAGTATTCACGTTGATCCAACGTTACTCCCATTACATAGTTGAATGGGGTTTTCTCAGGATTATCAAAGTAGTACATAATATCTTTTACATAATGAGCATCGAGGGTTTTAGGAGGTTCCCCATCTCCATGAGTAGCAAGTACAGCTAAGTTTTTTGGTATTTCGTGTTCCATATCCATAACTAAAGATAGAGAACAACTTAGAACAACAAATAAAATCTACTTAGTGATAAAGCAAACAAGCACACACGAGAATATTCACCCCACGCTATTGCTCCCCGGCAACGGCGCCAGAAAAAGGTCTTGATAACCCACAAGTGTAGGGGATCAGTTGTAGCCTCTTTCGATAAGTAAGAGTGTCGAACCCAATGAGGAGCTAAAGGCAGAACAAATATTCCCTCAAGTTATATCGACCACCGATACAACTCTATGCACGCTTAACATTTACTTTACCTCGAACAAGTATGAAACTAGAAGTACTTTGTAGTTTTTGTGGGATAGATTTGCAAGAATATAAAGAGCACGTAAATATAAACTAGGGGCTGTTAAGATAAATACACAACTAAAGTTAATATAGCGAGTGTGGAAAAGTGGTGGTAGGAGTTGCGAAATTGCCCCTAAGCAATTGACTACGTTATTAGACCGATAGCAAGTTTTATGTGGGAGAGGCCACTGCTAGCATGTCATCCCTTACTTGGAATTCTATGCACTTATGATTGGAACTATTAGCAAGCATCTGCAACTACTAACGTTCATTAAGGAAAAACCCAACCATAGCATTAAGATATATTGGTCCCCCTTCAATCCCGTATGCATCAATTTCTACGCTAGGTTGAAGCTTCTGTCACTCTTGCCCTCCAATACGTAGTCCTATCAACATACAACTAACCCTATGGTATGATCCACGCGCGCGCTCATATGATTGGCACCAAAGGACAGCAACATAACCACAAGCAAATTAAATCAATCATAGCAATTCACCAATCACCGATAGGACAACGATAATCTACTCAGACATCATAGGATGACAACACATCATTGGATAATAATATGAAGCATAAAGCACCATGTTCAAGCGGAGGGTACAACGGGTTGCGGGAGAGTGGACCGTTGTAGATAGATGGGGGGAGGTGATGGAGATGTTGGTGAAGATGACAGAGGTGTTGGTGTAGATTGCCGTCACACGATGATGGCCCCGGTGGCACTCCGGTGCCACCGGAAGCGAGGGGGAGAGAGCCCCCCTCCTTCTTTGTAATGCCCCGGATGTAATACTTTCCCTTTTGGGCATATAATATATCTCCGGCTTCATCTATTTCCATTCCGGGTTCTTTGTCTTTCGGGCTTTCGTCGTTTTGTTGTGTGAGTGTGTGGCATTCATTCATATCATGTAGACATGTGCATCGCATTGCATTTGTGTTGTCGGTTGCATCCGGTTCCGCGTGTTTCTTCCCGTTGTCCGTTTCGCGTTCCGGAGCTCCCTCACGTGTCCGTGACGTCCCGTAGGCCTACTTTGTTGTTTGGGCGTGTAACGTTACCGGTGTGCCGCGAGGTTGTTGTGTGTGTTGTTGTTTTGTTGTGTGCAACCTGCCTCTCAA
>LR738716.1:107194791-107206593 GCA_902687465.1 Secale cereale
CTTCTCCTAGATAGATCTTGCGTGATCGTAGGATATTTTTTTGAAATACTACGTTCCCCAACAGTGGCATCATGATCCAGATCTATGCGTAGATGATATCCATGAGTAGAACACAATGAGTTGTGGGCGATAATAGTCATACTGCTTACCAGCATGTCATACTTTGATTCAGCGATACTGTGAGATGAAGCAGCCTGGACCGACATTACGCGTACGCTTATGCGAGACTGGTTTCACCGTTACGAGCACTCGTTGCTTAAAGGTGACCGACGGGTGTCTGTTTCTCTCACTTTAGTTGAATTGAGTGTGACTACGCCCGGTCCTTGTTGAAGGTTAAAACAACACACTTGACGAAAAATCATTGTGGTTTTGATGCGTAGGTAAGAACGGTTCTTGCTAAAAGCCCGTAGGAGCCACGTAAAACTTGCAACAACAAAGTAGAGGACGTCTAACTTGATTTTGCATGGCATGTTGTGATGTGATATGGTCAAGACACGATGAGTTATACGTTACTGTATGAAATGATCATGTTTTGTAAACTATCGGCAACCGGCAAGAGCCTTATGGTTGTCTCTTTATTGTATGAATTGCGAAGGCCATGTAATTGCTTTACTTTATCACTATTAGTTAGCGATAGTAGTAGTAGCAGTAATTGGTGAACGACCACGATGCTACGATGAAGATCATGGTGTCAAGATGGTGACGATGGAGATCATGACGATGCTTTGGAGATGGAGATCAAAAGCACAAGATGATGATTGCCATATCATATCACATATTATGATTGCATATGATTTTTATCTTATTATGCTTCTTATTTTGCTTAGTACGGTGGTAGCGTCATACGATGATCCCTTACAAAATTTCAAGGTACAAGTGTTCTCCCCGAGTATGTACCGTTGCGACAGTTCGTCGTCCCGAGACACCATGTGATGATCGGGTGTGATAAGATCTACGTTCTAATACAACGGGTGTAAGACAGTTTTGCACATGCAGAATACTCGGGTTAAACTTGATGAGCCTAGCATGTACAGACATGGCCTCGGAACACTGGAGACCGAAAGGTCGAGCGTGAATCATATAGTAGATATGATCAACATAAGATGTTCACCGTTGAAAACTACTCCATCTCATGTGATGATCAGACATGGTTTAGTTGATTTGGATCACGTGATCATTTAGTTTACTAGAGGGATGTCTATATAAGTGGGAGTTCTGTAGTAATATGATTAATTGAACTTTAATTTATCATGAAATTAGTCTTGATAGTATTTGCAAATTATGTTGTAGATCAATAGCTCGTGTTATAGCTCCCCTATGTTTTTGATATGTTCCTAGAGAAAACTAAGTTGAAAGATGTTAGTAGCAATGATGCGGACTAGGTTCGTGATCTGAGGATTATCCTCATTGTTGTACAGAAGTATTATGTCCTTGATGCACCGCTAGGTGACAGATCTATTACAAGAGCAGATGCAAATGTTATTAACGTTTGGCAAAGCTCAATATGATGTCTACTTAATAGTGTAGTGCACCATGCTTTACGACTTAGAACCGGGACTTCAAAAACGTTTTGAACGCCACAGGGCATATGAGATGTTCCAAGAGCTGAAATTGGTATTCAGACTCATGCCCATGTCGAGAGGTATGAGACCTCTAACAAATACTTTGCCTACAAGATGGAGGAGTATAGCTCAGCTAGTGGGCATGTGCTCAGAATGTCTGGGTGCTACAATCACTTGAATCAAGTGGGAGTTAATCTTCCAAATAAGATAGAGATTGATAGAGTTCTCTAGTCACTATCACCAAGCTACTAGAACTTCGCAATGAACTATAGTATGCAAGGGATGACGAAAACGATTCCCGAGATCTTCGCGATGCTGAAATCAGTGAAGTTAGAAATCAAGAAAGAGCATCAAGTGTTGATGGTTAAACAAGACCACTGGTTTCAAGAAAAAGGGCAAGGGAAAGAAAGGGAACTTCAAGAAGAACGGCAAGCAAGTTGCCACTCCTGAGAAGAAGCCCAAAGCTAGATCCAAGCCTGAAACTGAGTGCTTCTTCTTCGAAGGAAATGGTCACTGGAAGCGGAACTACCCCAAATATTTGGCGGATAAGAAGGATGGCAAAGTGAACAAAGGTATATTTGATATACATGTTATTGATGTGTACCTCACTAGTGTTCATAGTATCCCTGGGTATTTGATACCTGTTCAGTTGCTAAGATTAGTAACTCGAAACAGGAGTTGCAGAATAAACGGAGACTAGTTGAGGGTGAGATGACGATGTGTGTTGGAAGTAGTTCCAATATTGATATGATTACCATCGCACACTCCCAGTACTTTCGGGATTAGTGTTAAACCTAAAATAAATGTTATTCGGTGTTTGCGTTGATCATGCACAAGATTGGATCATGTTTATTGCAATACGGTTATTCATTTAAGTGAGAGAATAATTGTTATTCTATTTACATGAATAAAAACCTTCTATGGTCATACACCCAAGGTGAATGGTTTATTGAATCTTTATCGTAATAATACACATATTCATAACCTTGAAGCCAAAAGATGCAGAGTTGGTAATGATAGTGCAATATACTTGTAGCACTGCCGTTTAGGTCATATTGGTGTAAAGCGCATGAAGAAACTTCATGCTGATGGACTTTATTATGAATCATTTGATGCTTGCGAACCATGCCTCATGGGCAAGATGACTAAAACTCCATTCTCCGGAACAATGGAGCAAGCAAGTGACTTATTGGAAATAATACATACTGATGTATGTGGACCAATGAGTGTTGATGCTCGCGGCGGGTATCGTTATTATCTGACCTTCACTGATGATTTGAGCAGATATGGGTATATCTACTTGATGAAGCACAAGTCTGAAACATTTGAAAAGTTCAAAGAATTTCAGAGTGAAGTAGAGAATCATCATAACAAGAAAATAAATTTTCTATGATCTGATCACGAAGGCGAATATTTGAGTTATGAGTTTGGTCTTCATTTGAAACAATGTGGAATAGTTTCACAGCTCACGCCACCTCAAACACCACAGTGTAATGGTGTGTCCGAACGTCATTACCATACTTTATTAGATATGGTGCGATCTATGATGTCTCTTACCGAATTGCCACTATCGTTTTGGGGTTATGCATTAGAGACAGCTGCATTCACGTTAAATATGGCACCATCTAAATCCATTGAGACGACACTGTATGAACTGTGGTTTGGCAAGAAACCAAAGTTGTCGTTTCTTAAAGTTTGGGCTGCGATGCTTATGTGAAAAAGCTTCATCCTGATAAGCTCGAACCCAAATCGGAGAAGTGCATCTTCATAGGATACCCAAAAGAAACTGTTGGGTACACCTTCTATCACATATCCGAAGGGAAGACTTTTGTTGCTAAGAATGGATCCTTTCTAGAGAAGGAGTTTCTCTCGAAAGAAGTGAGTGGGAGGAAAGTAGAACTTGCTGAGGTAATTTTACCTTCTCTAGAATTGGAGAATAACACGTCACAGAAAATTGTTCATGTGATGCCTACACCAATTAGTGAGGAAGCTAATGATGATGATCATGAAACTTTGGATCAAGTAAACTACTGAACCTGGTAGGTTAACCAGAGTACGTTCCGCGCCAGAGTGGTATGGTAGCTGTCGTGGTTTTGTCACGATAGATGTCCTAGCAAAAGGACATAGTCGTGAGGCCATCGCTATGGGTTAGCTTAAAGGGGTTAAAGCAGACAAGGACACAATGGTTTATACTAGTTCGGCCCCTTTATATACATGAGGTGACACCCGGGCCTAGTTTAAAGGTAAAAGCCTACGTCTAGTTTGGTGTGGTATTGCTAGGGTTTCGATGACCAGGGAGCGAATCCGCTTTGCCTGTGTCTCGAGTTATTGTTGTCGGTCTTTGAACCGTCACCGTGTTGTCCATTTATATACATGAGGTGACACCCGGGCCGGTTTACAGAGTCCCAAGGCCGACTTATAAACGTGTCCGGCTCGGTCTCTATCTTTCCTATCTTACAACACAAGTTACCCACCGTATGGCGGTTTACAAGTTACAGGCCCTAACACCTCTTGGGCTTGTAGATCTCTAGTATTCTGGAATAAAGCGTCATGTTCCATGCTGCGCTAGGCTTCGGTAGAAGTAATATGATAGGTATAAACCGGCCCCTCCTGGGCGGGTTACACCTAGTAGTAATATCCTTGACATTAGGCCCCAGATTGATTTGAACCTGTTCATGTCAATCTTCACCGTCTTGTAAGAAATTCACCCTCCGTGACTTCAAATATTTCATAAACCGCCGTGAAGTCATATCCCTGGATCACGTTGAACCGTCGTGACGTCATCTGCTTCATTAAATACTTGTACCTGTTTTATTTTTTATTCAGTAAAAGTTCCGAAGATCGAGGCGACAACATCGCCCCATATCCATTTTTCTAGCTCCTCGATTCTCGTGCCTGCCGTTTCATTTTTCGGCTTATAAATAGGGCCGAGGGGCATATTTTCTCCCCCTTTCTCCTTTGCCTCTTCTTCTTCCTTGCGCTCGCTCGTGCTCAAGCTCCGCCACCGCCGTCAACCCTTGGCTCTTCGTCAAGCTTGGCCGCTGCATCAACCTGGTCGGACCAGATAAACCGCCGGCGCGCCTCCGCACTCTTTGGCTCCGGTAAGCCCTTTTTTTATCCTATATACAAATCTCATTAGGGTTTTCACCTGAAAGTTCATAGATAGGGCGCTGTTCTTCGTTGTTCTTCACCCTGGCCCAATAGTTAGCATAGATTTGATCCTCCTGTTTCCTAGCTGTAGTAGTAACTCCGCTTCCTTAACGCGCCTTTATTTCCCCCAATAGTACTAGTTTAGACTGCATCTATTAGAGCCCTTGTTGCGTCCGTTGAATATAAACTGAATATTTCTGAATTTCTAACATGATGTAGATCCGTAGCTTCATCACTGTTTTTACAAAACCTGTTTTTCCATAACGTCAGATCTGTAACCTTCGTATTCTCACTGGCGGTTTAGCTTTTAGATAAGACTATAAACCGGTAGATACCATTAGGCCCCTGCTTAGACCGCCGTTTGTAAACACCTTTGAAACACTGCCGGTTCAACTCTGCATAAATCATAAACCGACACTTTACTATATTTCAGCTTTCCGTTCAAAAATGGCAAAACAAGCCAAGCAATTCACTTCCTACAATTGGGTCCAGTCCCGGATTACTGAGGAAGAGTTGCAAAAACGGGATGAAATCGGTGCTTTAGGTCCAAAAAATGTCCTCCACTGGAGAGTCCCTGGACCGGAGTGCCCTCCAGAACCCAAAGAAGGAGAAGTCATTGTATTTCTTGATCATTTAGCCCTGGGATTCAGTCCTCCCGGGTCAAAGTTCTTCCGTGACATGTTAGCTGATTTTTAACTCCATCCTCAAGATATTGGGCTCAATTCTGTGTCCAACATCTGCAACTTCCAAGTATTTTGTGAAGCTTATCTGCAAGAAGAACCGCCAGTTGAATTATTCAGGGATTTCTTCCATCTAAACTGTCGCACGGAGTTTTCTGACGGTCCAAACACTGAACTTGGCGGAATGTCCATTCAGAAGAGAAAGGATGTTAGTTTTCCTCACGCCAATCATCACAGCCACCCTAAAGAGTGGAACCAAACTTGGTTTTATTGTCAAGATACTTCTCCGTAAGATGAAAATTCTCTGCCGGGTTATCGTCCCCACCGGCTATCTGAGAACCACCCCTTTCCTCAACAGCTAAGTGCTCAAGAACGAGCCAAATATGCCCCTCAGCTTTCAAAGCTCAGAGCCTTCACCGCTAATGGTTTAACAGGGGTTGATTTCGTTTGCTGTTGGATTTCCTGGAGTATTCTCCCGCTAAGCCGGCGCTCCAGTTTAATGTGGGAATATACCGGAAACCCCAAAGATCCTCTGCGCCATAGAGAAGTTGTGCTAGCAGAAAATGAGATCAACGAGTCTGTTAAGAAACTGCTGAATGAACCGGTAGAAACCTGCAGTCAAACCTGGCTGGCTCCCTTTTGCGAGTTCAACAAACTGCCATCGGTAAAGTTTCTCTTTGTCTTGTTTGCTCTATTTTCCATCTGTCCTTAAACTCCTTCTGAATTACTTTCATGATTTCAACAGGGTACTGACCCATTCTGGAAAAGGAAAGTCCAGGATAAACTGGCTAAGGCGCCCCGCCAGAAAACCAAGGCCGTCAAGAAAAATGTCAGGAAGAAAACTACTGACGTGTCTGAATCCAACCCGGAGGATGATGAACCGGCCTCAGAGGTATTACTTGACTCTCTTGGCTCTCTTTTCTTGCATTTTATTAACAATGATTGTACTCAGGGACACGCTGAAGGCAGCAAAGCAGGTGACGTCGAGGTAATTACCCTTTCTTCCGGTTCAGAACCTCTGCCGACACCAAAAATTCGTCGAGCAAGCCAGAAACTACAGTTTTCTCGCCCTTTCGCTTACTTGGACCCAAACTTTCTTTTGAAGAAACAGCAACATGAAGCTCGCCGCACCACGCGGCACAGTGACCACATCATTGAGTCCACCGGTTTACCACATACCCCAGCCCGGAAATGTCGATCAGAGGTTTTACAAACTCCAGATGCTCTTTATCCAAAAGCAGGTCATATTCGTCAGCCTCTTAATCCGTCTAATTCAAATTATCAGGATACTCCTCGTTCGCCATCCGGCGAATCAACAGCTACGCAGATTCCTCCCCTTAAGACTGTTCATGGGTAAGTTTTTCATTTTGCTATTTTAACCTTTTTCTTTTAATCCCCTGACCATCATCACCTTTATCTTTTGTAGTAAGCCCAAGCCTAGTAAAAAGGCTAAGCTGAATAAACCGGCAGGTGATGACGTGATTCTTGAACCAGCAAAGGACCCTGAACCTGCTGAAGAGAATGTTGACACTTTGCATGATGATCCTCCTCCCATGGACCATGAAGTCTTTGTCGATCAAGGAAGTGCCCCAATGGATCATGACGTTAATCCGGCCGGTCCAGTCTGGGCCAGCACTACTCTCGCTAGCCCCGCTAAACCTGCTGCCGCTTCAACCGAGGAAGTTCAAATCACCCGATTCGGTTACACTGCTCCTAGTGAACCTGTCGCCTTATCAAAACATACTGCGAAGGATGAGACTTCTAGCAAGGACAAAGGAAAATGGAGTGCTGACTTGTCCAATCATGCTCAACTTAGTGCCCAAGAGCTCCATTTCGGTTATCTGAACCGGCTGTACACTAGCCGTGATCATGAAGCTGGCTTAGTAAATCTGATGAAGGAACGATATGAGGTAAATTTCTGCTTTAACTTTAACTTTATTCCTGCGTAAGTTTTGTAGCTTGCCTTTACTCCATCGTAGCCCCCAAGGGCCGGTTTACTCCTTTAGGATGAACCGGGACTTTAGAATATCCATTATAATGTTTTTTTCACATGCGTAGTCCCCAAGGGCCGGTTTACCTCTTCAAGATGAATCGAGACTTTAGTTTGTAATCTTTTTTGAACAATGTCGCATTAGCCCCCAAGTTCCGAGTGTATAACTTGTTATATGCTTGGGACTCTACTGAAAAAATGTCTGGTAACTGCAAATACGCATTTGCCCCCAAGTGCCTAGTGTATAACTTGTTATATGCTTGGGACTTTGAATATGCTTCATCAATGTATAATATGCTCTTCTTCAGCCATGCTGATCTAAACCAGAAAAATTCTCAAGTGGCTGAGCTCCAAGATACTTTGAAGTTTCAACAAACCGCCGCTTCCAAAGTCAAAGATGATCTGACCCTTGCTTTAGCAAACATGGAAAAGCTAAAAAAGGACTTCCAGAAGGAACAGTCAGATTGAGATGCTGAAAGAGCCACCTTTGAAAAAAGGGCAACTGATGCAGAAGCTGCTGTCAATCCTGTGACAGAAGAACTATCCGGTTTAAAGCAGCAGATAAACGCCATGACTACTGCTGTCTTTGGTAAGTGTACTTAACATAATCCTGAATATGATAGTTCTGCACTTTCCGGTTTAACTCAAACTCTTTTAATGCAGGAAAACGTATTGCTCATCTCGGCACTAATATGCGGAAGAAGTTGAAGGCCGCATACACTCTCAGAGAGCAGTTGTATTCCAGCGCTCAAAGGATTGTCTGCACTGCTTCCCATAATAAACCGGCTCCGACATCCATCAAAGGCACTTTGGAGAAGTTATCAGTGCTTCCTTCCCATCTTGGCAAGTTGAAGATATCAGCGGCAAGAGCGGGTGCCTTGATGGCACTAACTCGAGCGAAAGCTTGGGTGCCTGATCTTGATCCGGCATAGGTGATGAATGGCTATCCCAGCATGAAGGAGGACGGATCAGAGTTCACATACACCGATTTGCGGGTTTTAACAAGAGAATTGCGGCCTTTGGCCAGCAAACTAGCTGACAAAGCTGATCTGTCCCGTTATCATCCGGGTTATGATGCTGACAACTGTCGGGTCAACACTCCGGTCTATGAGGTGGAAGATCTCATCTCGCCCGTTCGTAAGCACACTTATGCCCCTGACGTTGAACCGTCCGAACTCATAAGTGATGAGGCTATTTTCAAAGCGCTGACAAAGATCAATTGGATAACCCGTGACTTCCAGCCGCTGGATGAGGATGACGAGGAAACGGAGCAGGATGATCCTCAACCTTCAAGCCGAGCTGATGCAAATTCATAAACCGATGACGGTTTAGCTATCATATCATAGTACTTGAAGCAAAGAACAGATCATTTTGGGCTGCCAATCTCCTTGTAATAGGGTAGTTAGAACACTTTGGTTATGTCCTCCTATGTACTCCTTTTTCATAATATTGCTTTATCTGGCAACTTTATAATTTTTCCTTCTTATGATGCTTCAACGGTTGATTGCACCTGCTTCTGCATAAGACAAAGTTTAAAACATCCCGGCGGTTTATCGCCGGACGGGTCATAATGCCCATATACATGATCTAGGTTTATAACCTGAACTGTATTTAAAATATGAAACATATGTCATACCTGTGATAAATTTCTGCGCTATTGACTTTAACCAATAATCGGCAGTAAATGCAATAATCCAAGTTGTAAGCATTGATGACTTCTTGAATACTTTGTTGGTTCATGATGAAACCATGCCGGGTTATGATAAACACCGGTTTAACTGTAGATAGCACTAGCGATTTATAATCAAACCAGACCAGGTTCTGTGAACTCTGGTTTGTTGTGGTGGCAACTTATAGTCATCCACTCCACCGAATCAATAGACTTTGGATATATCCCAATGACCTCAAAAAGAAAAAACTTGGCAAAAATCAAAGAAACATTGTCAAAATAAAATCTTGTAGTCAAGGCTTTTTATGAGATGCCAGGCTCCAAATTCGAGGCTTTTCATGGGCTGCCAGGCCACTGAATTAACCATTTCACAAAGCCTGTTAATATGGACCTCAATCCTTAACCAATCATCAATTTAACGTTGCCAAGTTCGGGGTCTATAAGAAGATTGACTTGTGAAACGTTCGACGGGTCATACCAGGTTTACCTCGATGGAGTGACTTACTTAATGCAGGCAGGCTAATCCGAGGTTTTAGGTGTATACACCAGGCTTCCAAGCCGTGGCTTGATAGCCTACTACAAGGGTTGTCAACTCGTTGACGCTATGCGTCAGGAGCCCCCAGGTAGCATTGTGAGCTATGCTCGTCGGGTGCCTATGTTTGAGTTGTGCTATGCATCGAACTCTCTTTTGCCCCTCATCATCATTTGGGCTTCGATAGCCAGATTACCGAAGCAACCAGAGCTATGCTCTTATGATGGTATTGGTTTAATTGCCGGTTTAAGAGGGCCATAGGAACTCCTTTGCACACAGAAGCCCCCATATGACAAACTCTTAGGAAAAAAGCAGCAGATACCCCGCTTTAACAGGGATGCCGGTTTATTATATTGATCATAATATATACATTGGAAATTCATGTACATAAATGGAGCCTATGGGACGGGTATAGTAAGGCCGAAGAAGAGCGATGTTCCATGGCCGTCTGGTTTCCTCCTCCGCAATACGTGAGTCCTTATGTTCTTGAACATCGACAAGGTAGTACGATCCATTGTGTAGGTTCTTGCTGACCACAAAGGGTCCTTCCCAAGGCGGGGATAGCTTGTGCATATCTGTCTCGTCTTGGATAAGCCGGAGCACCAGATCTCCTTCTTGAAACGTTCTGGTTTTAACCCGGCGACTGTGGTACCGGCGCAGATCTTGCTGATAGATCGCCGACCGAGCTGCTGCCATGTCCCGTTCCTCATCCAGCCGGTCTAACAAGTCTTGCCGTGCCTTCTCGTTATCAGCTTCAACGTAAGCCACCACTCGTGGCGAATCATGACGGATGTCACTAGGGAGGACCGCTTCAGCTCCATATACCATGAAGAAAGGCGTGTAACCCGTAGACCTGTTAGGTGTGGTGTTGATGCTCCATAGCATAGAGGGTAATTCCTCCACCCAACAACCCGGCGTCCTCTGCACAGGGACCATAAGCCAGGGTTTGATGCCTCTCAAGATCTCTTGATTGGCTCTCTCAGCTTGGCCATTAGATTGGGGGTGAGCCACTGAAGATACATCAAGACGGATGTGCTCTCGTTGACAAAACTCCTCCATAGCCCCCTTGGATAGATTGGTACCATTATCAGTTATAATGTTGTGTGGAAAGCCAAACCGGAAAATCACCTTCTTGATGAATTGAACCGCCGTTGCCGCAACACACTTGCTGACTGGTTCCGCCTCAACCCACTTGGTAAACTTATCCACCGCCACCAGAAGGTGGGTCTTCTTATCTGGAGATATCTTAAAGGGCCCGACCATGTCTAGCCCCCAAGTCGCAAACGGCCAAGTAAATGGAATCATCCTCAATTCTTGAGCCGGTATATGAGCACGCCGTGAGAATTTCTGGCAAGCATCACATTTTCTGACCAAGTCCTTTGCATCGGCGTGAGCCATCAGTGAGTAGAACCCATGACGAAAAGCTTTAGCCACCAAAGATTTTGAACCGGCATGATGACCACAATCTCCTTCGTGGATCTCTCTAAGAATATCACGGCCTTCGTCTGGCGACACACAATGTTGAAACGCCCGAGATACGCTGCAATGATGCAGCTCTCCATTGACAATAGTCATTGATTTGGACCGCCGGACTATCTGTCTAGCCAAGACTTCGTCTTCAGGTAACTCACCTTGGTTCATGTACGCCAGGTATGGGACTGTCCAATCCGGAATAGCATGAAGTGCCGCCACCAATTGAGCCGCTGGATCAGGAACAGCCAAATTCTCTTCTGAAGGTAATTTCACAGAAGAATTATGCAATACGTCCAGGAAGACATTAGGCGGAACCGGTTTACGCTGAGAACCAAGCCGGCTTAAAGCGTCGGCCGCTTCATTTTTTCGCCGGTCCACGTGGTCCACCTGATGACCCTTGAAGTGTCCAGCAACAGCATCCACCGCTCAATGATACGCTGCCATAAGTGGATCCTTGGAATCCCACTTACCAGATACCTGTTGAGCCACCAAGTCTGAATCGCCAAAACATTTAACCCAGCTTAAATTCATCTCCTTAGCCATTCTCAGGCCATGGAGGAGAGCTTCATACTCAGCTGCATTGTTAGTACAAGGGAACATTAAACGGAGGACATAACAGAACTTATAACCTCGTGGGGAAGTTAATACGACTCCAGCCCCCGAGCCCTCCAATTGCATGGAGCCATCAAAGTGAATAGTCCAGTACGTATGATCCGGCTTTTCCTCTGGTGCTTGCAACTCTGTCC
>LR738716.1:107206785-107217585 GCA_902687465.1 Secale cereale
TATCAACTGGTGCAGCAAGGACAGGCGGCTCCTCCAATTGCTTTTCAAGTCCTCGAACACAGCATCAGCAACATCACTCCAGACAAAACGGTCTGTCTTTTTCATCATCTGATAAAGCGGGATGGCCTTCTCTCCCAAACGGCTGATAAACCGACTGAGTGCCGCAATTCGGCCCGCCAAGCGTTGGACATCATTGATGCACGCCGGTTTAGCCAAGGATGTAATTGCCTTGATCTTCTCCGGATTAGCTTCAATTCCTCTGTTTGACACCAGGAACCCCAGGAGCTTGCCTGCCGGAACATCAAAAACACACTTGGCCGGATGAAGCATCATCTTATAGACCCGGAGATTATCAAAAGTTTCTTTTAAATTTGTTATCAACGTCTCTTCCTTCCTGGATTTCACCACAATGTCATCCACATATGCATGAACATTCCGCCCAATCTGTCCATGAAGACAATTCTGCACACGACGCTGATAGGTTGCCTGGGCACTCTTGAGTCCGAAAGGCATAGATACATAGCAGAAGGCTCCAAAGGGAGTTATGAAGGCCGTCTTCTCCTAGTCCTTAACTGCCATCTTGATCTAATGATAACCGGAATATGCGTCCAAAAAACTTAAGCGCTCACAACCCGCTGTAGCATCAATGATTTGATCAATACGGGGGAGGGCAGAAGTATCAGCTGGGCAAGCTTTGTTCAGATCTGTGTAATCGACACACATTCGCCAAGTGCCGTTCTTTTTAAGCACCAGCACCGGATTGGCCAACCACTCTGGATGAAACACTTCAATTATAAAGCCTGCGGCCAAGAGCCTAGCCACTTCTTCACCAATAGCCTTACGCCTTTCTTCATTGAAGCGGCGAAGGAATTGTTTAACCGGTTTAGATTTGGGATCAATATTAAGAGTGTGCTCAGCGAGTTCCCTCGATACACCTGGCATGTCAGAAGGTTTCCATGCAAAGATGTCTTGATTCTCACGGATGAACTCGATGAGCGTGCTTTCCTATTTCGGATCCAGGTTAGCACTGATTGTAAACTGCTTGGACGAATCGCCAGGGACAAAGTCAACCTGCTTGGTCTCATTAGCTGATTTGAACTTTAAGGCCGGATCGTGCTCCGTGGTTGGCTTCTTCAACGGAGACATGTCTGCCGGATCAACATTATCTTTATAAAATTTCAATTCCTCGGTCGCACAAACCGCTTTAGCATAAGCTGCATCACCTTCCTCGCACTCCAAAGCAATTTTACGGCTCCCATGGACCGTAATGGTTCCCTTGTGACCCGGCATCTTGAGCTGCAGATAAACATAACAAGGCCTCGCCATGAACTTAGCATAAACCGGCCGCCCGAACAGGGCGTGATACGGGCTCTTGATCTTTACCACTTCAAAGGTCCAAGTCTCAGACCTCAAGTCATGCTCATCCCCAAAGGTGACCTCCAAGTCTATCTTACCGACAGGATATGCCGATTTACCAGGCACCACGCCGTGAAAAATAGTGTTGGACTACCGGAGCCTTTTGTCTGTCAACCCCATGCGACGAAAAGTTTCATAATACAGAATGTTGATGCTGCTTCCTCCATCCATAAGCACCTTTGTGAACTTATAGCCCTCGACCTGAGGTGCTACAACCAGAGCTAGCTGACCCGGATTATCAACCCGGGGCGGATGATCCTCTCAACTCCACACAATGGGCTGTTCCGACCAGCGTAAATAGCGTGGCACCGCCAGTTCAACGGAATGTACTGCCCTCTTGTAAACTTTCTGATCACGTTTACATAGGCTTGTGGTGAAGACGTGATACTTCCCGCTACTCAACTGCTTCGGATTACTCTGATATCCTGACCGCTGCTGTTGCTGTTGATTGCCCTGATTGTTATAACCACCCTGGCCGTGCTGCTGGTTATGCTGATTATGCCCGTTCTGGTTACCTTGGAATCCTGAACCGGATCCACCACCTTGATAACCCGGCCCATGAAAACCAAGGCCTGAATCGCCGGACGATCCATGATCATATTGGGACCGGTTTAAGAATTCCTTCATAATAAAGCAGTCCTTCCAGAGGTGCGTGGCTGGCTTTTACTGTGTCCCGTGCCTCGGGCAAGGTATATTCATCTGGCGTTCTAGATTAATGTTCGGTCTCCCACCTCGTGGGGGCGGTCTGCCCTTGCGGCGCTGGCCATCCTCCTGAGCATTAGTGTTAGCCATAAAATCTGAATTACTATCCGGTTTACGCTTACCATTATGTCCTTGATTCGCCGGGCTAGGCTGCGGCACTTTACCATTCTTCTTTGCTTTCCCTGACTTCTCGTCATCAGACTCTGGATACTTGGTACTATCTGAATCTGCGTATTTCACCAAAGCGCCCATGAGCGTTCCCATGTCATCACAATTACGTTTGAGCCGTCCTAACTTTAGCTTCAGGGGCTCAAACCGGCAATTGCCTTCCAACATTATAACTGCTGTGTCCGGATTGATGCGATTGGAAGAATGCAGGATCTCTGATACTCGGCGCACCCAATGGCTCGTTGATTCGTTCTCCCCTTGAACACAGGCAGCTAAATCGACGATGGACATCTGCTTCTTGCATGTGTCTTTGAAGTTATTGATAAACCGGCGGCATAACTCGGCCCATGATCCGATGGAGTTGGGCGGTAAGCTCTTTAGCCAGGTATGAGTTGTGCCCTCCAACATCATCGTGAAGTATTTAGCACACGCCGCGTCGTCTACGTCCAGCATCTCCATTGCCATCTCGTAGCTTTCGACCCATGTCTCAGGGGATAAATCCGCAGTATAATTGGGCACTTTGCGCGGTCCTTTAAAGTCCTTGGGCAGCCGTACGTTGCGTAAAGCGGGGGTGAGACAGGGCACTCCTAAGGAGCTGGATGTAACCCCTGGTTCAACTGTAGTAGATGGACGAACCGGCGTCGGCTGACGGGCTTCGTACTGTGCTGCTAACTCGGCCTCCCAGCGTTGCCTGCCCTGATCCACCACATCTTGAGCGTTTGCACCTCCTCCCGCCAGGTTATCCCTCCGTGATGGATTACGATTCCGTGCGCTGCTTGACACGGCTGGTTCCTCCAGGTGTGTGCTATAACTCCGGCTTGGGCGAGGGGTGGAGTGAATCCTCTCGCGGCTGTGAGAATAAGCTTGCTGCTGAGTTAAAGCTGTCTCCAGAAACTCCCTGGCTCGCCCTGCCTCCACTGCTGTAGGAGATTCTCCTTCAATGGGAAGAGCAGCCAGTCGTGAAGCGGTAGCAACTATGTTATCCAATGGGTTGGAGTAATGACCAGGAGGGGTAGGTACATGCTATGATGGAATGACCTGGCGGGATGGCTCCGCGGCCTGTGGCTGGACTGATGCTCCTGTGCCACGTGCTCCTTCCCGGTTTACCCCCGGCTGGTTACTGGTTCCTGCTCCTGGCGTACTGAAAAGGTTCCTCACCTCGCAAACCGGTGGCAGGCGGGATTGTTGCCTTCTCCTCATTACGTCGCGCGAAGCAGTCTGATCCAACATGAGCGGGTAAGCCTGAGCATCCAGTTCGGCCTGCCTCGCAACCATCTTGGTATTCTCAGCAGCTAGGTCCAATTTTGCTTGATCTATCTGGCTCTTTACCTGAGCAACTTCTGCATCACGTTGTTCCTTCTCGGCCTGGCCGACCTCTGCAATTAACAGTGCTGTCAAAGTGTCAACTAAGGTGGTCAATACCTGAACCGGTGACTGAACTAGGCCTCCAGCCCTAGCCGCTGCTGTCACCAGGTCTGAGGTTAACGCCGCCGCAGTCGAAGACTGTTGCACATGTTGTGATCCAGCCATGAAGACTGCAACCCGGTTTGGCGGATCCAGGGGGTCCAGAATACTGTAGCCATCAGAACAGTCCCCAGGCCGGCCATCCTGCAGCAAGTATAAAGATTCTGTTTCTCCAGTGGATGACTCATCGCCAGAATAAACAATGGTCTCGCCACCGGAGTCCGATCCATCCTCTGCTTGCGCTCCGTGAACCGCTCCGACGAAGACGTGCTTCACGGCGGGCCGAAACTGGGCAGGTCTTGCACGCTGAGCCGACTCGACGATGTTGGGGAAGATGTTCGGCTCAGGGCCCGGTTCGCCGATCTTGCCGATGAAGACGTGGATGCTGCCAAAGGGGACCCGGTACCCGTATTCGATTGAATCGGCCTCGGGGCCCCAGCCTGCATCATCAATGTAGATCTTGCCGTGACGACTCTTAGTCATCCGGCCCACTGCATAGCCCTTAAGTCCTTCAAAGCTGCCCTTCAAGAACTCAAAACCATCGTGCGATGGCCCCACGGTGGGTGCCAACTGTCGTGGTTTTGTCACGGTAGATGTCCTAGCAAAAGGACTTAGTCATGAGGCCATCGCTACGGGTTAGCTTAAAGGGGTTAAAGCGGACAAGGATGCAAGGGTTTATACTAGTTCGGCCCCTTCGATGAAGGTAAAAGCCTACGTCTAATTTGGTGTGGTATTGCTAGGGATTCGATGACCAGGGAGCGAATCCGCTTTTCCTGTGTCTCGAGTTGTTGTTGTGTGTCTTTGAACCGTTGTCGGGTCGTCCCTTTACATACATGAGGTGACGCCCGGGCCGGTTTACGGAGTCCTGAGGCCGGCTTATAAACGTGTCCAGCTCGGTCTCTATCTTCCCTATCTTACAACACAAGTTACCCACCGTATGGCGGTTTACAAGTTACATGCCCTAACACCTCTTGGGCTTGTAGATCTCTAGTCTTCTGGAATAAAGCGTCATGTTCCATGCTCCGCTGGGCTTTGGTAGAAGTAATCTGATAGGTATAAACCGGCCCCTCCTGGGCGGGTTACACCTAGTAGTAATATCCCTGACAATAGCCGAGATCTGGAAGTCATGTTACTAGACCAAGACGAACCTGCGAACTATGAGGAAGCGATGATGAGCCCAAATTCCGCAAAATGGCTTGAAGCCATGAAATCTTAGATGGGATCCATGTATGAGAACAAAGTGTGGACTTTGGTTGACTTGCCCGATCATCGGCAAGCCATAGAAAATAAATGGATCTTTAAGAGGAACAGACGCTGATGGTAATGTCACTGTCTACAAAGATCGACTTGTCGCAAAAGGTTTTCGACAAGTTTAAGGAGTTGACCGCGATGAGACATTCTCACCTGTAGCGATACTTAAGTCTGTTCGAATCATGTTAGCAATTGTCGCATTTTATGAAGTCTGGCAAATGGATGTCAAAACTACACTCCTTAATGGATTTCTGAAAGAAGAGTTGCATATGATGCAATAAGAAGGTTTTGTCAATTCTAAAGGTGCTAACAAAGTGTGCAAGATCCAATGATCCATCTATGGACTGGTGCAAGCATCTCAGAGTTGGAATATACACTTTGATGAGGTGATCAAAGCATATGGTTTTATACAGACTTACGGTGAAGCCTGTATTTACAAGAAAGTGAGTGGGAGCACTACAACATTTCTAATAAGTATATGTGAATGACATATTGTTGATCGGAAATGATGTATAATTTTCTGGAAAGCATAAAGGATTTTTTAAAAGGAGTTTTTCAATAAAAGGACCTTGGTGAAGCTGCTTACATATTGGGCACCAAGATCTATAGAAATAGATTAAGACGCTTGATAAGATTTTAAATGAGTACATACCTTAATAAGATTTTGAATGAGTTCAAAATGGATCATTCAAAGAAGGAGTTCTTGCCTGAGTTGTAAGGTATTAAATTGAGTAAGACTCAAAAACCCGACCACAACAAAAAAATAAAGAGAGAATGAAAGTCATTCCCTATGCCTCAGCCATAGGTTCTATCAAGTATGCCATGCTGTGTACCAAACCTATTGTGTAACTTGTCATGAGTTTGGCAAGGAGGTACAATAGTGATCCCGGAATAGATCACTGGACATCGGTCAAAATTATCCTTAGTAACTAGAAGACTAAGGAAATGTTTCTCAATTACGGAGGTGATAAAGAGTTCGTCATAAAGGGTTACGCCGGTGCAAGCTTTGACACTAATCCAGATGACTAAGTATGAATCTGGATACGTAGAGAAGGTGGGAGGAATTAGCTAGAGTAGCTCCATGCAGAGCATTATAGACATAGAAATTTGCAAAATACATACAGATCTAAATGTGACAGACTAGTTGACTAAACTTCTCTCACAAAGCAAAACATGATCACACCTTAGTACTATTTGGGTGTTTGTCACATGGCGATGTGAACTGTGGGTGTTAATCAGATGGTGATGTGAACTATTGGTGTTAATCACATGGTGACGTGATCTAGATTATTGACTCTAGTGCGAGTGGGAGACTGAAGGAAATATGCCCTAGAGGCAACAATAAAGTTGTTATTTATATTTCCTTATATCATGATAAATGTATTTTATTCATGCTATAATTGTATTAACCGGAAACTTGATACATGTGTGAATACATAGACAAAATAGAGTGTCCCTAGTATGCCTCTACTAGACTAGCTCGTTAGTCAAAGATGGTTGAGTTTCCTAGCCATAGACATGTCTTGTCATTTGATCAACAGGATCACATCATTAGGAGAATGATGCGATGGACAAGACCCACCCTAAGCTTAGCACTATGATTGTTTAGTTTTACTGCTATTGCTTTCTTCATGACTTATACATGTTCCTCTAACTATGAGATTATGCAACTCCAGAATACCGGAGGAACACCTTGTGTGCTATCAAACGTCACAACGTAACTGGGTGATTATAAAGGTGCTCTATAGGTGTTTCCGAAAGTGTTTGTGGTGTTGGCATAGATCAAGATTAAGATTTGTCACTCCGAGTGTCGAAGAGGTATCTCTAGGCCCTCTCAGTAATACTCATCATAATAAGCCTTGCAAGAAAAAGACTAATGAGTTAGTCATGAGATGATGTGTTACAGAATGAGCAAAGAGACTTGCCAGTAACGAGATTGTACTAGGTATGATGATACCGACGATCGAATCTCGGACATGTAACATACCGATGACAAAGGGAAC
This sequence comes from Secale cereale, assembly GCA_902687465.1. Taxonomy (NCBI): domain Eukaryota; kingdom Viridiplantae; phylum Streptophyta; class Magnoliopsida; order Poales; family Poaceae; genus Secale; species Secale cereale. The sequence goes on from LR738716.1 coordinate 107,213,790, forward strand.
AACATATGTTGTTATGCGGTTTGTCCGATAAAAATCTTCGAAGAATATGTAGGAGCCAATATGAGTATCCAGGTTACGCTATTGGTTATTCACCGGAGATGTGTCTCGGCCATGTCTACATAGTTCTCGAACCCGTAGGGTCCGCACGCTTAATGTTCGATGACGATCGGTATTATGAGTTTATGTGTTTTGATGTATCGAAGGTTGTTCGGAGTCCCGGATGAGATCACGGACATGACGAGGAGTCTCGAAATAGTAGAGACATATAGATTGATATATTGGACGACTATATTCGGACACCGGAAGTGTTCCGGACAAGTTTCGGATAAAACCGGAGTGCCGGAGGGTTACCGGAACCCCTCGAGGGAACTAATGGGCCACATGTGCCTTAGTGGAGAGAGAGAGGGGCGGCTAGGGCAGGCCGCGCCTCCCTCCCCCTTGGGTCCGAATTGGACTAGGGAAGGGGGGGTTACTCCTTTCCTTCTCCCTCTCCCTCTCCTTCCTTCCCCCTCTCTCCCTCTTGGTGGACTCCTACTAGGAATAGGATTCCTATTCCTAGTAGGACTCCCCTTGTGGGGCGCGCCCTAGGAGGGCCGGCCGGCCTCCCCTTGCGCCTTTATATACGAGGGCAGGGGGCACCCTAGGAGACACAAGTTGACAATTGTTTTAGCCGTGTGCGGTGCCCCCCTCCACAGTTACACACCTCGCTCAAATTGTCGCAGTGCTTAGGCGAAGCCCTGCGTTGGTAACTTCATCAAAATCGTCACCACGCCGTCGTGCTTACGAAACTCTCCCTCGGCCTCAACCGGATCAAGAGTTTGAGGGACGTCACCGAGCTGAACGTGTGCATATCACGGAGGTGCCGTGCGTTCGATACTTGATCGTTTGTATCGCAAAGACGTTCGACTACGTCAACTGCGTTACTAAACGCTTCCGCTTTAGGTCTACGAGGGTACATGGACACACTCTCCCTGCTCGTTGCTATGCTCCCCTAGATAGATCTTACGTGACCATAGGATTTTTTTTGAAATACTACGTTCCCCAACAGTAGGAACCAATATGAGCATCCAGGTTCCGCTATTGGTTATTGACCGGAGAAGTGTCTTGGTCATGTCTACATAGTTCTCGAACCCATAGGGTCCGCACGCTTAACGTTCGATGACGATATTGTATTATATGAGTTATGTGATTTGGTGACCGAATGTTGTTCGGAGTCCCGGATGAGATCACGGACATGACAAGGAGTCTCAAAATGGTCGAGAGGTAAAGATTGTTATATATGACGATGATATTCGGACACCGTAATTATTTCGGGATGCACCGGGCTTATCTGGCCACCGGAAGGGGTTCCGGGCACCCCCCCGACAAAAGATATGGGCCTTATGGGCGAAGAGGGGAAACACACCAGCCACAAAGGGGTTGGTGCGCCCCCTATATGGGCTGGCCGAATTAGTGTAGAAAAGGGGAAGGAGGAAAGGAAAAAGGGAATAGGATTCCCCCTTCCCCCTCTTCCCTTCCTACTCCAAATAGGAATAGGAAAGGGGGGAGGCCGAATTGGGAGGACCCCAAGTAGGATTCCTCCTACTTGGGGCACCCCCTTGGCTGCCTCTCCTCCCCTCCAACCTATATGTATGTGGGGAAGGCACCGCTAGAACACACACCAACAATCGTTAGCCATGTGCGATGCCCCGCTCCATAGTTTGCGCCTCCGGTCATATCTTCGTAGTGCTTAGGCGAAGCCCTGCACGGGTCACTTCACCATCACTGTCACCATGCCGTCGTGCTTACATAACTCATCTACTTCCTCGACACTTTGTTGGATCAAGAGTTTGAGGGACGTCATCGAGCTGAACATGTGCAGAACTCGGAGGTGCCGTACGTTCGGTGCCTGATCGTTTGGAACGAAAAGAAATTCGACTACATCAACCGCGTTGTTAAACGCTTCCGCTTTCGGTCTACGAGGGTATGTAGACACACTCTCCCCCTCTCATTGCTATGCATCTTCTAGGTAGATCTTGCGCGAGCGTTGGATTTTTTTTGAAATTGCATGCTACGTTTCCCAACAACTTGTGCATCCAAAAACCCTTAAACCCAATTTCTTGCCATGAGTGTCCACCATACCTTCCTATGGATTGAATAAGATCCTTCAAGTAAGTTGTCATCGGTGCATAAAGCAACAAAATTGCTCCTAAATATGTTTGATCTTTTATTGTAAAGGAAAACTGAGCGTTGTACGAACTTGTGATGGCAAAGTAATAAAAGCGACAGACTTCATAATAAAGGTTGCAATCATAAGGGGCAATATAACGTGATGTTCTCTTGCATTAAGTGTTTGGGCATCCAAATAGAAAGCGCATGACAACCTCTGCTTCCCTCTGCGAAGGGCCTATCATTTACTTTTCAGTATTTACTTTTATGTAGGAGTCAATAGATTGTATTCTCATTTCAACCTCAATTATTCTCTAGGTGGCAAGCATCATGTGGTGGGGAGAGATCTTGGCACATATGCCCAGTAAAATATATTTGATCATGATTTATTATTGTTCTCAATTATCTCTATGATAAATGAGTTGGGAAACAAAATATTAAGCTCATATCTTTCTCTGTGTTTGATGGATGCCATTTGTTCTAAGAATATGCTTTGAGTACTAGTAATCATCAAACACTATATGATGATTGAGTATGTGGAGCTCTTACTTAGACTTTGTTGAATAAGTTAAATTGCAATTGTTTGGTGACTGAGAACATAGGTTGTTGAGTTTCAAGAGAATTCATTGTTGAACCTTAACATGTGAATTGGTTCCTACTTTATCATGATGAGTTTTATGAGAAAGAGATGTTGTCTTGATTCTAGGAAAAGTGATTGAAATTATCCTTGATCAAACTTATATACTTTTCTAGCATTCACACTTCATAAATTATTTCTTTTATCATTTACCTACTCGAGGACAAGTAGGAATTAAGCTTGGGGATGCTGATATGTCTCCAACGTATCTATAATTTATGAAGTATTCATGTTGTTATACTATCATTCTTGGATGTTTGACAATCATTTTATAGAAACTTTATATCTTTTTTTGGGACTAACCTATTGACATAGTGCCTAGTGCGAGTTGCTGTTTTTTGCTTATTTTTTACATCATAGAAAATCAATACCAAACGGAGTCCAAACACAACGAAACTTATTGGAGAATTTTGATGGACCAGAAGGAACAACATGGGCCAAAGAAGTACCACATGGGTGCCTTGAGGGGGGAACAACCCATCTGGGTGCGCTTGGGGGCCCAGGCGCGCCCTGGTGGGTTGTGCCCACCTCGGTGGCCTCCTGCACCGTCTCTTCACCCTATAAATTCCCAAATATTCCAAAAAACATAGGGGAGTCAACGAAATTTTGTTCCAGCTGCCGCCAGTTCTAGAACCACGAGATCCAATCTAGAGCCCTTCTCTGGCACTCCATCGGAGGGGGAAATCATCACCGGTGGCCATCTTCATCATACCGGCGGCCACCATGATAAGCAAGGAGTAGTCCACCCTCAGGGCTGAGGGTTTGTACCAGTAGCTATGTGTTTAATCTCTCTCTCTCTCTCTCTCTCTCTCTCTCTCTCTCTCTCTCTCTCTCTCTCTCTCGTGTTCTTGAGATCCCACGATCTTGATGTACCGCGGGCTTTGTTAATGTAGTTGGATCATATGGCGTTTCTCCCTCTCTATCTTGTTGTGATGAATTGAGTTTTCCCTTTGAGATTTCGTTCTTATCAGATTGAATACTTTTATGGATTCGAGAACACTTGATGTATGT
>LR738716.1:107220927-107231487 GCA_902687465.1 Secale cereale
ACCGCAAAAGAACGAAAGAGCAAAAGCGCAAAGATAACAGCACTCTCTCTCTCGAAGCCCTATGATCTATACAATTTCTCCCCCTTTGGCAACAAGTTACCAAAAAGTTCGAAAAAGCATAGAGCTAAACGTCACTGTGGGCTCTGCTGGCGGCTCCCGTCTGGGTTGATGTCGGAGTAGATATGACGGCATCGGCGAAGACTTCAACTGAAGTCTGTGCTGGAGGAGTGGACACTGGAGCTGTGGCTGGAGTGACTGCTGGAGCTGTGGGAGGTGCTGAAGCGGTAGTCCTGGAGTCAGTCACTGGAATAGCAGCTGATCGGGATCCTCTGGGAATCGGAGCAGTCTGTCGCTGAGAATTCTGGACTAGGTCATCCTGCATGAGCTCTGCCCTGTCCTGCTTTGCTTCCTCCATGTCTGCCTCAAGCTTGTTGACGGTCACCTGAATTTCAGTCAGCTTCACGTCCAGAGCGTGGATCTTCTCGTCAACAATCCTCTCTAGGCTCTCCTGAGATTGTTCAATGCTGGCCAGGCGTTGTTCAATCCTTTGAGTAGCCTCAAGAATCTGTTCTCCGAAACTCTTGGGTTTAGCTGCTGCTGCTGCTGCTTCTTTGTCAGCTTTGGCTTTCTTAGCAGCTTCTATCTTGGCTTGACCTTCAACAGATGTTGGATCCTCCTCGTCCATCACAACAACATTGTCTTCATGCTCTGGCTGCAGGGGTAAGTGTTTCCTATCCAACAAGAATTTGCCCGTGCCAAACTTGGCATTGATAAGCATCTGAATCTGTGGGGCAAATCCACATGACCTCTTCTGGTCAGCTGCAGTCCTTTTAATGGTCTCTACCATTAAGTCCATCACCTTGAAAGGTGCCTTCTCATCAAGTATATGCAGCATGTTGATAGAATACCCTCTGATCATGCGATGATCTCCAGACTTGGGCATCAAGGTATTCCTCAGAATAGTGTTAGTGGTAGGTAAACCTGCCTGGGGATAGTAGACTGAGCCGAGCTTCCATACTTCCAAATCTGCTGCGGGGATCTCCTTGTACATGTTCTTCATGGAATCATGATTCTTCTTTGGAATCCCATAGACATCAATGTCATCCTCTCGTTGCACTGGAGCATTCAGAAGTTCTGCCCATTCTTCAACAGAAGAAGAGAACCTTTGACCTTCAGTTATCCCGGTGATCTTCTCATCAGAATAGAAATGAGCTGTGGCATAGAATTGCATAATCATCTCATCGTTCCAATCTGTCAATTTCTGACCCACAAACTCAGCAACTCCACATGCAGTGAAGCTTTCATGCACATGTGGAAAGAAGTCTCTGTGCTCTTCGCTATCAATGTATTCCCAGTCAACGTATCCGGTGTCTGCGACTATGGGCTTCTTGTCCATCAGCACAGTCTCATAGAAGTCCTGCTGCTCTCTGGTGTGGAATCTGGGGTCTACAGCAGTCCTTCTCCTCACGGCATATGGGTCAGCTTGTCTCCATAGCCTGAAACCTCTATCTTTCCTTGCCTTCATATCCTCGGCTTGAGGATGAGCATCATTGTGAAGTGGCAGTTTTGGACGAAGTTTCAGCAACACTTGTTCTTCCTCATCAGACTCAGCTGGTGGCACATCACCCTTGTTCTTCTCAGATGCTGGAATGTTTCTGGTTGTCCTCTTGGGCTTGGCAGCAGGCTTTGCTGGAGCTGCCTTGGCTTGAGCAAATTTCTTGGGCTTTGAAGTGGCTCCGGCCTTAATGGCATCACCCATGAGCTTCTGCTTCTGAGGAGCAGGCTGGGGTACTTCTTCTTCTTCCTCATCCTCGACTACTGCATCTGCATGAGGATCACTATACACAACCCTCTTCCTCTTGGAGGTTTTCTTCACTTTGCTTGGGGCTGGCTCTCCCAAGTTCAGCTTCTTGGCAACAGCTGACTGCTTGACTTTGCTGGTGCCCTTCTTTGACTGCTGACCTTGTTGCTCTTTGGCAACAACCTTTCTCTTAGCCTTGGAGGACACCTCTTCCTCAGCTACGAAATCAGAATCCTCATCATCAGAGTTCTTTTTTTTTCTAGCTCTGGTGGCTGCAGGAGGCAAGCCACTAGGTGTACTCCTCTCACCATCATCAACTGGACTACTAGCCTCAGGACTAGTGTCTGCTTCAGGAATGTCTGCAAAAGGTGACTCTGACCTGTTCTGACTGTCACTGACATCTGACATGGCTGACAACCTGTGAATAGATAAGGTATAGGCAGAGAAGAAGAGTTATCACAAACTGCAGAAGTTTTTGCAAACAAAATGAGTTCAAATCTTAGTTTTAAGTTTTCACAGAATGCATTTCGGTCAGACCGATTTTCAGTTTTGGTGAATCCGAAGTGTTAACAGAGGCTTTACACACCACTTTCGGTTGGACCGAAGTGGGTTTCGGTCCTGCCGATACACAAGGGTTTCACTAAAACTGTATTTCGGTCACACCGATTTGCACAACTCGGTTGGACCGAAAGGTGCAGTGCAATGGCCAGAGGCCGAATCGGTCACACCGAAATTTCAAAATCGCTTTCACCGAGATGTATTCCGTGGAAACCTAACCCTAAGAATTTTAGTCGAAACTATAACCGATCTGGTGGAAAAGAAGATTTCAATCGTGGCCAGATATTGGGCAAACCAAACGTGCAATGAATCGAAGATGGGAGCACGAGTGGGATCGAGACTCACCCTAACTTGGTGGAGTCTCTCTACGGCGGCAACGGCGCGGAGGAGAAGGCCGTTGACGGCGACGGAGACCTGCGGTGAGGGCGCACAGGCGACGACGGCGACGATCCGGAGATCAGGGCGACGGCAGCAGGGGATGTGGGGCGAAAACGTTTGAAGGAGTAATCAACGCGCGCTGCCCTCAGTATATATATCCCTTTGCTGTCGGTGGGACCGAGTTGAAAAACTCGGTGGCACCGAGATGGATAACTGCTAGGCAGTTACGCATTTCGGTCACGCCGAGATTTAGAACTCGGTTTCACCGAGATGAAACCTAGATCAGTCTAAATGCTTTCGGTTTGACCGAGTTTGAGAAAGTTGGTCTGACCGAAAATCACTTAGAAGGTTTTGGAAGTTAGCCCTTGACGGATCGGTGGCTCCGAGTGCTCCTCACTCGGAGGGTCCGAAAATGACTTGTTCAAAGTTTGTGATATAAGCATGAATAGAATTTGAGACAAGAAGGCATAGATAGCTAGGGGAGGTACTTAGGCATTCTTGTCCATCCATTTGGCCAGAAAAATCAAAACAACCAAAACAACAAATGGATGTCCTCGAATGGATAAAATCATGCATTCAACATGCTCACACAATAAGATAGCAAATGAAATATGTGTCAAACATGCACAACCAAAACTCTAGCTACTAGCACACAATTTGTCGATGACTAGGTCATCTTTATATGAGTATTTTGACTTAGGAGCCAAATGAGAACATTTGATCATAGGTCATACTCATCGTTTAAGCACAAGTGGGGTTACCACTTTTACATAAAGCATTGATGTGTTCACATCATTTGAAGATGCTTTAGCTCAATTTTTAGAGCAAAGCTCCCCCTAGAGGTGAGAACCCCTTTCAAAGGGTCAAACTAACCTTGGGTTGTCGTAGAAGACTTCATGTAGATGTTGAAGATGTGGATACTCAATGTTGATGTAGATCATCAAGAGTTGGGAGCTATCATTTGGATTAGGGCACTTTCAATACCTACATGGGTTAGTCCCACAAGGAACAAACAAGGATATCCATAGACATAGATTGAAGTTCACAATAGATGATGTCCATGAAAGCAATGATTACCTTGTCCCTTGACTTACCAACAAGAGGGTTTGTGACTCCATGAACTAGTGCATGATGTGGAAGTTGATTGCACAAGTTCTTGCCAAAATGAATGTGAGTGAAGTATGTTCGCGGAGTCACCCTCAAGAACCTTCTAGTTCTTCTTCTTCGGGATCCACATCATCTTGATGGGAATCCTTGGGGTTGTAGTTGAGCTTGACGAAGTAGAACTTGACGTGTCCTTGGGAACCCACTTGACCATGGCTTGAGGTGCTTCAATGAATGCATCAATCTCCTCTTGAAGCTTGTCCTTGGCTTTCAGCTTGTGGTCTTGTGGTGGAAGGTCATCTTGAGCTTGTTCCACATTGGAAGAAGTAGGATCATACTTCTCCTTTTGAGAAACAAACTGTGGAGTAGGGTATTGACCTTCTTCCCACTCAACACCTTCGGCGTTGAACTTTCGCTCAAAACCAATTCCTTGATTCTTCCGGTGCCTTCCTTGCTTGCGAACAATTTCCTCAAAGTTCTTGCTTCCGGCAAGACTCTTGTAGACACCTTTCTCTATGATCCCTTTCAATAAACTATTCTCATGCTCAAGTGTAACTTGGCTTGAAACATTGTTAGTGGAATCAAGAGAACTACTAGAAGCAACAACATTGGATTTAACATGGTTATTGTTACTACTAGAGGAAGAGTTTTTCTTATGCTTGTCATGCTTAGTCTTAATAGGTGGCAAGAAATTAGACAAGAGAAGTCGCTTGGCAAGATATGAAGAACTCTTCTTTCGAAGATCGTCATTGATCGCTTTTAGAAACTCATGTTCTTGCTCTAGAGTGAGCTTCTCGAAGCGTAGCTTCTCATGAGATCTTAGGAGCTCTCTATGATCTTCTTGAGTTGTTTCATGAGCTAACTTAAGAGTGTTTAGTTCTTTAGTTAGACGCTCAATCTCCTTCATAGCATTGTCATTCGACTCTTCTCGACTATAAAGACTACTAGCATTTTCATCGTTACTAAGTTCACTAGATTTATCATGCAAGAGCTCATCTTCACCAAGCAAGTCATCCTCATCACTATTGAAGTCAATGAATTCAGGGTGTGATACCTTGGGGCCTTTAGCCATGAAGCATCTTCCAATTCCCTCATTTGGTGAATCAAATAAGTCGTAGGAGTTGGAGTTGGAGGATACGAGTGCAAGACCGGCAACACCTTCATCTTGACTGTAGTCGGAGTCGGAGTGATAGCTTCCATCGGATTGATTGTCGGAGTCGGAGCCGGAGACCCATTCACCTACATGAGCTTGATGTCTTCTTCTTGTGTAGCTCCTTGATGACTTGTATTTCCTCTCCGAATCCTTGCTTCTCCGAGAGGGTCTTCGTTCATAACGATCATCTCTACTCCTTCTCTCTTTCCGAGGTGACTCATCTCTTGATCTTCTTCTTGGAGATTCTTCTCTTCTCTTGTGGGGAGCCGTACACTCATTTGAGAAGTGTCCGGGTCTTCCACAATTGTAGCAGTTTCGATCACGACTAGAAGATCTCTTTTCATCATATGATCTAGACTTTGAGCTTCTCTCTTTGCCTCTATTCTTGTAGAATTTGTTGAAGTTCTTAACCATTAGGCTTATCTCTTCATTGGAAATTAACTTGTCACTTGAGGTTGCGGGAGCATCACTTGTAGCTTTGTAAGCACCACTTGACTTGTTGTGAAGCTCTTCCTTATCCTTAAGTGTCATCTCATGAGCAACAATTCTTCCAATGACTTCAGTTGGCTTGAGAGTCTTGTAGTTTGGCATCATTTGGATCAAAGTGCACACGGTGTCATACTTTCCATCCAAAGCTCTGAGAATCTTCTTAATGATGAATGTCGGTCATTTCTTCGCTTCCTAAGCCGGCAATCTCATTTGTGATGAGAGCAAGCCTAGAGTACATTTCAGCGACTCCTTCACCGTCCTTCATCTTGAACTTGTCAAGTTGACCTTGAAGAATATCTAGCTTTGATTCCTTCACAGACTCGGTACCTTCGTGCATTTCAACCAAAGTATCCCAAATCTCTTTAGCATTCTCAAGACGGCTGATTTTGTTGAACTCCTCGGGACACAAGGCATTGAAGAGAATGTCACAAGCTTGAGCATTGTTTTGCAACATCCGCAACTCTTCCGGTGTGGCTTCACGATCTGGAACTTTTCCTTCCTCGAAGAATTCACCTTGCATGCCAACACAAATAATGCCCCATGCGGCTGGGTTATGACCAAGAATATGCATTTTCATTTTATGCTTCCAACTAGCAAAATTTGTACCATCAAAGTAAGGACCTCTACGATAATTACCCTCACTAGACGCCATACTCTCCTAGGTTGTGAAACCAAGCTTATGGAGTCCAATGCAATGGAAACCAATACAATGGAGACCAAAGCTCTGATACCACTTGTAGGATCGAAAGTATGTCTAGAGGGGGGGTGATTAGACTACTTGTAATTATAAAAATTCTGCCTTTTGATCAAGAACAGTTTTTGGCAGATTCACAATTATGATCAAGTCAAGCATCATCCTACACATGCAATTCTAGAGTATAGGCAGCGGAAAGTAAATTGCACATGTAGTAAAGAGAGGTGGAGAAGAGCAAACGCAATTTGGAGACGCGGTGATTTTTCCCGTGGTTCCGATAGGTGGTGCTATCGTACATCCACGTTGATGGAGACTTCAACCCACGGAGGGTAACGGCTGCACGAGTCCACGGAGGGCTCCACCCACGAAGGGTCCACGAAGAAGCAACCTTGTCTATTCCATCATGGCATACGCCCACGGAGGGCTAGCCTTACTCGGGGTAGATCTTCACGAAGTAGGCGATCTCCTTGCCCTTACAAACTTCTTGGTTCAACTCCACATCTCGATGACGGAGGCTCCCAAGCGACACCTAACCAATCTAGGAGGCACCACCCTCCAAAAGGTAATAGATGTTGTAGATGATGATGAACTCCTTGCTCTTGTGCTTCAAATGATAATCTCCCCAACACTCAACTCTCCTCACTGATTTGGCTGTGGTGGAAGAAAGGATTGAGTGGAAAGCAACTTGGGAAGGTTAGAGATCAAGTTTCATATGGTAGGAGTGGAGCAACTTGATCTCAACACAAGGGTAGGTAGTTCTCTTCTCAGAAAGTGTAAGGTAGGAGTGGTAGTTCTTTCTGATGGCTCTCTTCACGAATGAAGAGGGGGTGGAGGGGTATATATAGCCACCACACAAAAATCAAACCGTTACACACATAATTGAGCAATCTCGGTGAGACCGAAGTGGACAACTCGGTCAGACCGAAAGTTCAAATAATGTGAACGTTGGGGTTTTCGGTGGGACCGAAAATACCATCTCGGTTATTCCGATTTGAGCAAAGACAGGAGCTTGCCAGTTTCGGTGGGACCGAAAATATCATCTCGGTTATTCCGATATGATGACAGAAGGTTACAGAAGCTTGGCAGCCCATGTTTCGGTGAGACCGATCTCAAACTCGGAATGTCCGATTTTTCTAGGGTTTGGCTTATGGCTGAGGTGGTTCATCTCGGTGTGACTGAGTTTGGAAAATTGGTTGGTCCGAGATTACTTATGAGTGTGTATTGTAGTGAAAGTTGCTGATAGTTGAAGGAGATATATCACTAAGCACTTGAGCAACCAGATCATCAACACAACCTCATCCCCTTTTAATAGTATTGGCTTTTCCTATGGACTCAATGTGATCTTGGATCACTAAACCAAAAATGGAGTCTTGAGCTTTTGCCAATGCTTGCCTTAGCATTTTGAGGGGTCCACTTCTTCAGTCATTGCCATACCCATATCACTGAACTTCTCTAAAATGATTCTCAAATAGCTATTAGTTCAATGATATATATGTTGTTATTAATTGCCAAAACCACCTGGGGATTAGTTGCACTTTCACACCACTAAGGGAATCACAACATACATATGATCAAAATATCGAACACATATCAAGTTCACATGATTACTTCCAACAAGGTTTCTCCCGTGGCCTCAAGAACAAAAGTAACTACTCACAATTGATAAACATGCTCAAGATTATAGGGGTATTAAATAGCATAATATTAATGTATCTGAACATATAATCTTCCACCAAATTAACCATATAGCAATCAACTACAAGATGTAATCAACACTACTAGTCACCCACAGGTACCAATCTGAGGTTCTGGTACAAAGATTGAACACAAGAGATGAACTAGGATTTGAGAGGAGATGGTGCTGTTGAAAATGGTGATGATGATTGGCCTCCCAAAGATGAGAGGGTTGTTGGTGATGATGACGACAATGATTTTCCCCTCCGAGAGGGAAGTTCCCCCAACAAAATCGCTCTGCCGGAGGGCAAAAGTGCTCCTGCCCAAGTTCCACCTCGAGACAGTGGCAGTCCGTCCCAAAAGTCCTCTCCTTATTTTTTCTAGGTGAAAATGAGCCAGAAGAGGGGCACCAGAGGTGGGCCGAGGAGGGCACAATCCACTAGGGCGCATCTGGGCTCCATGGCACGCCCAGATGGGTTGTGCCCACCTGGTGGGCCCCCTCTGGTAGTTGTTTGCTCTCGTACTTCTTAAATAATCCAAAATAAATCTCTGTGAAGTTTCACCTCATTTGGATTTGTGCGGAATAGGTGGCTTGACGTAGCTTTTTTCAGGTCCAGAATTCCAGCTGTCGGTATTCTCCCTCTTGGTGTAAACCTTGCATATTATGAGAGAAAAGGCATTAGAATTACTCCAAAAAACATTATTATGCATTAATACATTATAAATAACAGCAAGAAAACATGATGCAAAATGGACTTATCAACTCCCCCAAGCTTAGACCTCGCTTGTCCTCAAGCGAAAAACCGAAATCGAAAAACATCTCCACATGCTTAGAGAGAGAGAGGTGTTGATAAAAACAAAATACGAACATAGAAGCATCATGCTCATTATTGTAGCATCAAAAAACTTAATTATAACGCATTATCACGTAATCTTATCATATAACTTCTTATGCACAAGTAAAAATTCATCACAATATCGAAGTAGAAGCATAAACTCTATTGAAAACCAACAAACTATGTTCTCAGTCAACTTTGCAACTAGAATTCATCATCTTTTCAGGAAGGGTCTCGTATCAGAGCCTTTAGGCAAGTCCACATACTCAACCATCATATAGTCTTCTATGATTGCTAACACTCGCCACATACCCATGAGCAAAAAGTTTCAACCGGGCACATAGAAAAATAGGGGCTTGTAGTTTCGCCTCCCAACGTATTCACCTCAAGGGTGATGTCAACAATAATAACTCATGCTCACCCATATCCAACTGGACATATGTGCCTAGATCTTTCCTCACCACATGATGCTTGCAAAAAGAGAAAATAACAGGAATAGGGGAGAATACTTTGACTCTTGCAAAAAAGTAAATACATAAAAGTACAAGATAGGCCCTTCACAGAGGGAAGCAGAGGTTGTCATGCGCTTTTTTGGTTTGCATGCTCAACCCCTTAGTGCAAAAGAGTGTCACATTATATTGCCCCTTATGGTAGCAACCTTTACTATGCAGTATGTCGCTTTTATTATTTTGCCATCACAAGTTTGTACAACGCTCAATTTTATATTACACTAATTGATCCAACATATTTAGAAGCAATTTTTATTTCCTTATTGCACCGATGACAACTTACTTGAAGGATCTTACTCAATCCATAGGTAGGTATGGTGGAATCTTGAAAAAGATTTTGGGTTTAAGGGTTTTTGGATGCACAAGTAGTATCTCTACTTAGTGCAGAATTTTTGGCTAGAAAAGATATTGAGCAAGCACCACATGTTAAAGGATCTATGACAATATAACTTCTATGTGGATACGAACAATCATAAACCATTAAGTTGTCTTCCTTGTCCAACGTCAACAATTTTGGCATATAATATATTGGTGGGGGATCACAATCATAAAAGATGTCCAAGATAGTGTATTTGCATGTGAATCTTCTCTTCCCTTATTAATTCTTTCATGAATTGCATCATTGATCAATGCTATGTTTGTCAATATCCAATAAATTTTACTAGTTATACTTTTCCTTATTTGATGTCAATACTTAACATAAGATTAGCATATGATCTTTTCCATTTATTTTCCTTTCTTTTGATTGGAACATAAAGAGTAAAGAAAGCAAAACTCGAACTAAACTTTATTATATATCTCGCGCACGATTACAAAGATAAGTGGATCAAACACTAAGCAAACACTCGAAGAAAGATCGAGCTAAACTTTTATTCAACTAAGCAAAAGATATCTGAAGATTGAACTAAGATAAATAAAGGCAAAAGAGGTGGTGTGATACGATACTGGGGCACCTCCCCCAAGCTTGGCACAAGCCAAGGGGGGGCATACCCGATACTCAATTCTCCTTTGGTGGTGATGGTGAAGAAGGTGATGGAGGGGGTGATGATGGGGTAGTAGGTTTGTCTTCCGGCTTCCATGACTGCGGTTCACCATCATAAGAAGAAGCATGGGTCTCACGAGTCCTGCAATTGGTAGCCAAACTCATACCTTTGAATCTTGCCTCATATTCAAAGACTTGATTTTGAAGATTGTAGATCTAGCTTGGTAGGAAGTTGATTTGCTCGTTGAGGGTGAAGACGACATCCCTCATGGACCGACCATCCACCTTGTGATCACGGGTGAAGTCTGTAATCATGCGGTGATAGTCGTTGAGTCCGCGCTCCACTATCCCCTTGCACTTGAAGACCTCCTGCTCCATGGCT
>LR738716.1:107237171-107251625 GCA_902687465.1 Secale cereale
TTTGATCGTCAGTATCTATATACATAGGTCAATATCATTACCGGCAACTCTCTTTACTCATTCTGTAATATGTCATCCTGTGACTAACTCATTAGTTATTTGCTTGCAAGGCTTATTATGATGTGTATTACCGAGAGGGCCCAGAGATACCTCTCCGATACTCGGAGTGACAAATCTTAGTCTCGATTCATGCCAAGCCAACAAGACACCTTCAGAGATATCTGTAGAACATCTTTATAGTCACCCAATTACATTGTGACGTTTGATAGCACACAAGGCATTCCTCCGGTATCCAGGAGTTGCATGATCTCCTAGTCAAAGGAATATGTATTTGACATACATGAAAGCAGTAGAAATAAACTGAATGATCAAATGCTAAGCCAACAGATGGGTCTTTTCCATCACATCATTCTCATAATGATGTGATCCCATTACCAAGTGGCAACTCATGTCCATGGTTATGAAACCTTAACCATCTTTGATTAACGAGCTAGTCTAGTAGAGGCTTAATAGGGACACATTATTTGTTTATGTATTCACACATGTATTTAGGTTTCTAGTCAATATAATTCTAGCATGAATAATAAATCATTATCATGATTAAGGAAATATAAGAATAACCATTTTATTACTGCCTCTAGGGCATATTTCCATCAGTCTCCCACTTGCACTAGAGTCAATAATCTAGTTCACATCGCCATGTGATTAACACCCAAAGAGTTTACTAGAGTCAATAATCTAGTTCACATCGCCATGTGATTAACACCCATAGTTCACATCACCATGTGATTAACACCCAAAGAGTTTACTAGAGTCAATAATCTAGTTCGCATCATTATGTGATTAACACTCAAAGAGTTCTAAGGTATGATCATGTTTTGCTTGTGATAGAGCTTTAGTCAACGTGTCTGCAACATTCAGATCCCTGTGTATTTTGCAAATTTCTATGTCTACAATGCTCTGCATAGAGCTACTCTAGCTAAATGCTCCTACGTTCAATACGCATCGAGAGTCATCTGGATTAGTGTCAAAGCTTGTATCGGCGTAACCCTTTATGACAAACTCTTTATCACCTCCATAACTGAGAAACATTTCCTTATTCATCTAAAGATAATTTTGACCATTGTCCAGTGATCGACTCCTGGATCACTCTTGTACCCCCATACATGAAAGTAGTAGAAATAAACAAAACAATCAGATTCTAAGCTAACGGATGGGTATTGTCCATCACATCATTCTCATAATGATGTTATCCTGTTATCAAATGAAAACTCATGTCCATGGTTATGAAACCTTAACCATCTTTGATTAACGAGCTAGTATAGTAGAGGCTTACTAGGGACACGGTATTTCTGTATGTATTCACACATGTATTTAGGTTTCGAGTTAATACAATTCTAGCATGAATAATAAACCTTTATCATGATTAAGGAAATATAATAATAACCATTTTATTATTGCCTCTAGGGCATATTTCCATCAAAAAGATTTAACACAATCAAACTCAAGCTTAATACCTGACTCTTTACCTTCATCGATTTCCCAATCTTCAGAGCTGCATTTAATTATTTCTAAGAGATACCACCTGAATTCAATAGTCTTCTTCATGAAAGAACCAGTACAAAAATTATCGAGCATGGATTGATAATTACAACAAAGCCGAGCATAAAAATTATGAATACTAATTTCTCTCGGGAGCCGATGACGAGGGCATGACTATAACATTTACTTAAGCCTCCCCCAAGCTAGAGCCATACTTTCTTCTTCACGAGGCCAAAAAATATATATGTAATTCTGATCACGACAAACTAGATGCATATGATATTTTTTGATGAAATTCCAATTTCAATCGATTCCAGATCCTATATCATCGCATAGCCTATACCATGTCAATGCTTTTCCCTTCAAATATATAGGGAAAACCTTCTTCTTAGCTTCATCTCCGGGTAAGCCCGCAAGCTTAAATAATCCACAAATTTCATTTACATATATCAAGTGCATATCAGCATGTTCGGTTCCATCTCCCGCATAAGGATTAGCTAGCAGTTTCTCTATCATTCCCGAAGGAATTTCAACATTTTCAGTAGGTGCATTAGGTTAAGGGGTAACTAATTATGCTTCTGCTCGAGGTGAAGATACCCCGAACAAACCCCTCAAAGGATTACTCTCCATAGTAACAAGTGACAATAAATTTTAGCACATAGTAATAATCTTTCCTTACCAATTTCCACTTACCAAGAGCGCTTCACTCCTCGGCAACAGAGCCAGAAAAAGAGTCTTGATGACCCACAAGTATAGGGGGTCAATCGTAGTCCTTTAAATAAGTAAGAGTGTCAAACCCAATGAGGAGCAGAAGGAAATGACAAGTGGTTTTCAGTAAGATACTGTCTGCAAGCACTGAAATTGTCGGTAACAAATAGTTTGATAGCAAGAGAATTTGTAACAAGCAAGTAACGGTAACGGTAAATAGTATGCAGCAAGGTAGCCCAATCCTTTTGTGGCAAAGGACATGCCAATACGGTTTCTTATAATAAGAAAAGTGTTCGTGAGGAGACACGGGAATTTCATCCACTCACTTTCACCATGTTGGTTTGATTTGTGTCCGCTACTTTGATAATTTGAGACGTGGGTGGATCGATGCTTGGGTGTTGTTCTTACTTGAACAATCTCCTACTTATGATTAACCCCCTCACAAGCATCCGCAACTACGAGAAAAGTATTAAGATAAAATCTAACCACAACATTAAACATTTTGATCCAAATCGATCCCTTACGAAATAGCGCATAAAGTAGGGTTTAAGCTTCTGTCACTCTAGCAACCCATCATCTAATAACTACTCCATAATACATTCCCTTAGGCCCAAATATGGTGAAGTGTCATGTAGACGACGTTCACATGACATCACTAAAGGAATCACAACATACATATCATCAAAATATCGAACACATATCAAGTTCACATGATTACTTGCAACAAGATTTCTCCCGTGGCCTCAAGAAAAAAAGTAACTACTCACAAATGATAAACATGCTCAAGATAAGAGGGGTATTAAATAGCATAATATTAATGTATCTGAACATATAATCTTCCAGCAAATAAACCATATAGTAATCAACTACAAGATGAAATCAACACTACTAGTCACCCACATGTACCAATCTGAGGTTCCGGTACAAATATTGAACACAAGAGATGAACTAGGGTTTGAGAGGAGATGGTGCTATTGAAGATGTTGATGAAGATTGGCCTCCCAAAGATGAGAGGGTTGTTGGTGATGACGATGACGATGATTTCCCCCTCTAGGAGGGAAGTTCCCCTGGCTAAATCGCTCTGTCGGAGGGCAAAAGTGCCCCTGCCCAAGTTCCTCCTCGAGACGGTGGTGCTCCACCCCGAAAGTCCTCTCCTTATTTTTTCTAGGTTAAAATAACTTATATACCATAAGAGGGGCATTGGAGGTGGGCCAAGGAGGGCACAACCCACTAGGGCGCGCCTGGGCTCCCTAGCGCACCCAGGTGGGTTGTGCCCACCTCGTGGTCCCCCTGTGGTAGTTATTTGCTCCAGTAATTCTTAAACAATCCATAAAAAATCTACGTGAAGTTTCTACTCATTTGTAGTTGTGCAGAATAGGTGGCTTGACATAGCTTTTTTTTCAGTTCCAGAATTCCAGCTATCGGTATTCTTCCTCGATGTAAACCTTGCATATTATGAGATAAACGACATTAGAATTACTCCAAATAGCATTATTATGAATAAAAACATTATAAATAACAACAAGAAAACATGATGCAAAATGGACGTATCACTATACAATTTGCCACTTTATTAGGTGTGTTGGGGACACAAGAGACTCATTGTTATTTGGTTGCAGGGTTGTTTGAGAGAAACCATCTTCATCCTACGCCTCCCACAGATTGATAAACCTTAGGTCATCCACTTAAGGGAAAATTGTTGTTGTCCTACAAAACTCTGCGCTTAGAGGCCCAACACGAGTCTACAAGAATAAAGTTGCATAGTAGACATCAAGGCCCTCCCTGGCCCCCAGTACATCCTTTTTCTTTTTGCCCTTCTCGTCAGGCGCCTAGTAAGGCACCACGACCAGCAACCTCTCCAGCTGGTCTAATCGGGGCTCTTCGCTTAGCGGCGTTGGACCACTGATCTTCTTGGCCTTTCTGAGCCAACCCTGCAAGTATCTACAAAGGAAGGCTTAGATTGCATCATGTGTGTAAATACTATCCGAACACATGTCGGGCAAAGAATCACTTACCTCCCTCAAGGGGCACCGCATCGAGGCCGATGTCCCCTCCCTCGCCCGGCCACTCCTCTTGAGGCTTGAATAACAGGCCCCACGGCTTGTCGTGGGTTGTGCAGGGGAGACGTTGCATGGTGGCTGGGTCTTCGCGCTCGTATGCCCACATCAGTTTGGCCCTTTCTTGGCAAGGGAGGATCCGACGCTTGAGCATAATTTGGACCACATTGGTCAGCTTCGCGCCGGTCTCCATCATGCTGACGACGCCCATCTGCAGCGCCTTCACATCGGCAACGGACCCCCAATCCGGACTCTTTGTGGTCCATGAGGCCAAACTAGCTGGGGGTCCGAATCTGAATGCCGGATCCGCCATCCAGGCCGCATCCCTTGGCTCGGTGATATAGAACCACTCTTTTTGGCACAACTTAGCAGTGTCGAGGAACTTTCCCTCCAGCCACTGGACCCGCGTCAGCTTACTAATCATGGCCCCGCTGCAGTCTGCGTGAGCCCCGCCAACCACCTTGGGCTTGATGTTGAACACCTTCAGCCACAGGTCCAAGCATGGCTGGACTCGGAGGAGGGCCTCGCATACGATTATGAAGGTCGAGATATGGAGGAGGGAGTTGGGGGCTAGATCATGGAAATCTAGACCATAGAAGAACATCAACCCCGTCACGAAGGGGTGTAAAGGAAATCCAAGCCCCTGGAGAAAATGGGGGAGGAATACGACCCTCTTGGCCCGGATTGGGCGTGGGGATGATCTGGCCCTCTTTAGGGGTCCGATGAGCGATGTCGGCCGACTAATAGCTGGCCCGCTTCAGCTCCAAGATGTTGTTGTTGGTGACAATGGAGACGTCCCACTTGCCATTTGCACCGGATCCGGCCATGGATGGGATGGGCGGGATGGGATGCGCCGTGGAGCAGAGAGATAGGGCGCTGGAGCTCTGAAGGACTGCGTAAGCAACAACGGGAGGTGGAAGAAGGCGTAAGGAGCTAATTGTAGCAGTCCCCTCTTTATAGGCCGCGAAAGAACCACACGTTCCTTTTTTCATGTTGTGGGCTTCTCCACTTTCCAATAATCTCACAGCCTCATGCGCGGGTGGGGAATCAAAATCATTGATCATATCCCCCCCAAAATGGAGCACGATCTCCACCTTGATGAGACGTGCCAATAAGGGGTCGGCCTCGAGCCACGCATCGAGAACGGCTAGCCACTCGACGTTATGACAAGTCGTGACCCTTCGTTAAAGGAGAAAAAAGTTGTCAGTCAGGGACACTATTCACACTTGAACGGTTTTTCCTTCAGGTCTAAGTAAAATGGACGTTCCAGGTTCCGAACACCACTTGAATCTGAGCATGTGCCGAACATACTGAAGAGCTCGCCTCACAAGCCGAAGACTACCAGGTGTGCGCATACCGGACACAAGCCCTCGCGTTGGAGGCAAGTCCGGGGGCTACTAAGGGCGTCCTGAATTAAGGGGT
Source organism: Secale cereale (assembly GCA_902687465.1). Taxonomy (NCBI): domain Eukaryota; kingdom Viridiplantae; phylum Streptophyta; class Magnoliopsida; order Poales; family Poaceae; genus Secale; species Secale cereale. Next base: position 107,242,901 of record LR738716.1, read on the forward strand.
CCTTGGGCTGCCGGCCTGTCATATCTAGGCCGGATTGATGGGATACTACAAAGCCAAGCCCGAGTACAGATCCATGATCGGATAAGGAAACTTTAGAGTCGTGGTGTGTCCTCCAAGTGAAGAATAGGCATGATCTTTTTCTCTTCGTAACTAATCACATCTAACCCTAACCGTATCAGTGTCTATATAAACCGAGGGTTTTAGTCTTTAGGCTAGAGCTTCATTCATCACCTCTCCCATCTACGGTTTAGCTCGCCTGATCTCGAGGTAGATCGACTCTGTAACCATACACATGGAATATAATCAAGCATGAGTAGGGTTTTAACTCTTCAAGAGGGCCTGAACCTTGGTAAACCGTGTGTCCCTTGCCTCCTGTTCCTCATCGATCCCAGATCCACAGCTCGGGACCCCTACCCGAGATCCACCGGTTTTCACACCGACAACAAGAAAAACCAATCTAGTTGGACAAACCAAATCGATATATCGAAGAGAAATACAAAATATCTTAATAATGGATATAAGAATTCAGAGAAGACTCAAATAATATTCATAGACAATCTAATCATAAATCCACAATTCATCAGATCTCAACAAACACACCGCGAAAGAAGATTACATCAAATAGATCTCCAATAATATCGAGGAGAACATTGTATTCAAAATCAAACAGAGAGAGAGAGAGAGAGAGAAAAGGCCATCTAGCTACTAGCTATGGACCCATAGGTCCGCGGTAAAACTACTCACACATCATCAGAAGGGCGCCAAGGTTGATGTAGAAGCCCTTCGTGATCGAATCCCCCTCCGGCAGAGTACCGGAAAAGGCCCCAAGATGGGATCTCACGAAGTCAGAGACTTGCGGCAATGGAAAAGCATTTTTGGGTCTTGTTCTGGCACAGGGGGGAATATTTGAGTATTTATGGAATCGGGTTTAGGGTTAGGAGACCCTCGGGGGCCCACAAGCCTAGGGGCACGCCCCTAGGCTTGTGGCCTCCTAGTGTGTCTTCTGGCCTCCTCCCGAAGCTTCCTAGGTTTCTTCTGGTCAAAGAAAAATCACCGTAATGTTTTATTCCGTTTGGACTCCGTTTGATATTCCTTTCCTATAAAAGTAAAAAACAAGGGAAAAAATAGAAACTGGCACTAGGCACTAGGTTAATAAGTTAGTCCCAAAATGATATAAAATAGCATATTAATGCATATAAAATATTCAAGATGGATAATATAATAGCATGGAAAAATAAAAAAGTATAGATATGTTGGAGACGTATCATTGTGTGCAAGTGTTTGTTAGTTTGTGCAGGTGCATATATTGGGACTTTCTTGTGCCTCCTACGGATTTAGACCTTGGTTATTAAGTGAGGGAAATACTTATATCTACTTTGTTTCATCACCCTTTCCTCTTCAAGGGAAAAATCAACACAAGCTCAAGAAGTAGCAGGAAGAATTTCTGGCGCCGTTGTCGGGGAGGTTCTACATCAAGCCTACCAAGTACCTATCATAAACTCTCATCTCTTGCACTTACATTATTTGCCATTTGCCTTTCGTTTTCATCTCCCCCACTTCTAAAACATTTTCAGAAAAAATTGCCTTTTTATTCGCCTTTTTCTCGTTCGTCTTTTTGTTTGCTTGTTTGTGTGCTAGATTGCTTGCTTTGTCACAATGACTCAAGAGAATACTAAGTTGTGTGACTTTTCCAACACTAACAAATATGATTTTATTAGTACTCCGATTGCGCCCGCCACTAGTGCGGAATCTTGTGCAATTAATGCCGCTTCGTTGAATCTTGTTATGGAAGAACAATTTTTCGGGAGTCATAATGAAGATGATGCATCCCAACAAAATACTTTCATTGAGTTGTTTGATATGCAAAAGAAAAATATGTGGATAATATATTATTGAATTGAAGCTATTTCCATTTTCATTACAAGATCGTGCTAAAACTTGGATTTCATCTTTGCCTAAAAATAATATTGATTCATGGAATAAGTGTAAAGATGCTTTTATTTCCAAGTATTTTCCTCCCGCTACGATCATCTCCCTTAGGAATGATATAATGAGTTTTAAGCAACTAGATCATGAGCATGTTGCACAATCTTGAGAAAGTATGAAATTGATGATAAGAAATTGCCCTACTCACGATTTAAGTTGATGGATGATCATACAATTTTTATGCCAGATTGAATCTTGCATTTAGAAATATTTTAGATTCCGCCATAGGAGGTACTTTTATGGAAATCACATTAGGAGAATCTACTAAACTCCTAGAAAATATGATGGCAAATTACTCTCAATGGCATACGGAAAGATCATCTACTAGTAAAAAAGTGCATGTGATTGAAGAAATTAATACTTTGAGTGGAAAGATGGATGATCTTATGAAAGTGACTGCTAGCAAGAGTGATCCTATTGATCCTAATGGTATGCCTTTGTCTACTTTGATTGAGAGTAATAATGAATCTATGGATGTGAATTTTGTTGGTAGGAACAATTTTGGTAATGTGTATAGAGGTAATTTCAACCCTAGGCCTTTTCCTAGTAATTTCTCTAATAATTATGGTAATTCCTACAACAATTCTTATGGAACTTATAATAAGATACCTTATGGTCTTGAAAACAATGTTAAAGATTTTATAAACTCCCAAAAGATATTCAATGCTATGGTAGAAGAAAATTTGCTTAAGATTGATGATTTGGCTAGGAACGTTGATATTCTCATGAGATTGATTCTTTTAAGATTAGATCTATGCCACCTAAGCATGATATTAATGAGTATCTGAAAGCTATTCAAATTTCCATTAATGAGAGTAAAGAGAGAACTGCTAGGATGCGTGCTAAAAGAGAATGGCTAGAAAAAGTGTGTTCTTCTAGTTTATGCGATAATAATGATGAAGATCTTAAGATATTGGCTTGACTCCTTTTGAATATTTGTTTGATAATATAAATCTTGGGAGATATGGGACTGTAGAATAGTCAACTTTAGCTAGAGGGCATCCCGATGATTTGGAGGGTGAAGATCTTAATGAGAAAATTGATAAAACTAGGATTGGAGAGGTCAAAACTTTAAATACTGATGAACCCACCATTTTGGATTTCAAGGATTTTAATTATGATAATTGTTCTTTGATATATTGTATTTCCTTGTTGCAATCCATGCTTAATTCACCTTATGCTTATAATCAAAATAAAGCTTTTACTAAACATATTGTTGATGCTATGATAAAATCTTTTGAAGAAAAACTTGAGTTGAAAGTTTCAATCCCTAGAAAGTTTTATGATGAACGGGAACCTACCATTAAAATTAAAATTAAAGATTATGAGTGCAATGCTTTGTGTGATTCGGGTGCTAGCGTTTCAACAATTCCAAAAACTCTATGCGATGTGCTAGGTTTCCATAAACTTGATGATTGTTCTTTAAATTTGCATCTAGCGGATTCCATTATTTAAAAAGCTATGGGAAGGATTAATGATGTTCTTATTGTTGAAAATAGGAATTATGTGCTTGTAGATTTTATTGTGCTTGATATAGATTCCAATCCAACATGCCCTATTATTCTTGATAGACCTTTACTTAGAACGACTTGTGCAATTATTGATATGAAAGAAGGAAACATTACATTTCAATCTCTACTAAGAAAGGGCATGGAACACTTTCCAAAAAAGAAAATTAAGTTACCATATGAATTTATTATGAGGGCTACTTATGGATTGAATACCAAAGATGACAATACCTAGATCTATGCATTATGCCTAGTTAAGGGCATTAAACAATAGCGCTGGTTGGGAGGCAATCCAATTTTATTTTTGTTTTTACCATTTTGCTTCTGTTTTCCAATAAATACATCTTCTAGCTTCTCGTTAGAGGTGTTTTCATGTTTTTAATTAGTGTTTGTGCCAAGTAAGACCTTTGGGATGATTTGGAAGATTGTTGATTTGATTTTGCTGAAAAACAGAAACTTTTGCGCCTAATACAGAAAATTCTAAAATTCACTAGAGCATGAAAATTTTCTGGAATTTGTACACAAAATTTATATACAAATTTCCCACTTTGTCCTAATTGTTCAGATTTTTTTGAGTGGCAGAAGTATTCAAAGTTTTCAGATTGCTACAGACTGTTCTGTTTTTGACAGATTATGTCTTAATTCTGTTGTTTGCTTATTTTGATGAATCTATGGGTAGTATCGGCGGGTATGAACCATGGAGAAGTTGGAATACAATATATATAACACCAATATAAAAGTAGAATGAGTTCGCAACAGTACCTAAAGTGGTTGTTTGCTTTATTACACTAACGGATCTCGCACGTTTTCTCTTGAGTTTTGTGTTGTGAAGTTTTCAAGTTTTGGGAAAGATTTGATGGACTATGTAATAAGGAGTGGCAAGAGCCTAAGCTTGGGGATGCCCAAGGCATCCCAAGGTAATATTCAAGGACAACCAGGGCATCCCCACTTTTGTCTTCAATCCATCGGTAAATTTACTTGAGGCTATATTTTTATTCACCACATGATATGTGTTTTGCTTGGAGCGTCTTTTCTGATATGAGTCTTTGCTTTTTAGTTTTCCACAATCATCCTTGTTGTACACACCTTTTGAGAGGGACACACATTAATCAAGAATTTATTAGAAAACTCTATGTGCTCCACTTATATCTTTTGAACTAGGTAGTTGTCTAGTACTTAACTTATATCTTTTTGAGCACGGCGGTGATGTTATTTTAAATAAATTGATGAACTATCATGCTTCACTTATATTACTTTGAGAGTCTTTAAAACAGCATGGTAATTTGCTTGGGTTATGAATTTAGTCCTAATATGATGGGTATTCAAGAGGGATATAATAATAAAAATCATAAAAGAGCATTGAATATATGAGAAGTTTGATTCCTTGCATTAGTTTTTGAGATATGAAGATGGTAATATTAGAGTCATGCTAGTAGTAAATTGTGGATTAGTAGAAATACTTGTGTTAAGGTTTGTGATTCCCGTAGCATGCACGTATGGTCTTCTCGTTATGTGATGAAGTTGGAGCGCAATTTATCCTTTATTGTCCTCCTTTTTGTGAAAGTCGGGAGCGCGCGATGGTTAACTACTACCAACCTCTCCCCTAGGAGGATGCGTAGCAGTACTTTGCTTTGATGGCTAATATTTTTTTGCAATAAGTATGTGAGTTATTTATGACTGATGTTGAGTACATGGATTATACGCACTCTCACCCTTCCACCTTTTCTAGCCACTCTAGTACCACACAACTTTCGCCGGTGCATTAAACCCACCTTATACCTTTCCTCAAATTAGCCACCATACCTACCTATTATGGCATTTTCATAGTCATTCTGAGATATATTACCGTGTAACTCCATTGCCTATCACTATGTGTTGAGTTGTAATTTTTTAGTTGGAAGTAAATAAAAGTGTGATGATCATCAATATTAGAGCATTGTCCCATGTCAGGTTTATAAAATAAAGAAGCCAAAGAGCCCAAATAAAATAATAGGCCAAAGAGCCCCCAAAAAAGAGGCCAAAGAACCCCAAATAAAAAAATTGAGAGAAAAAGAGAGAAGGGACAATGTTACTATCGTTTTCCACACTTGTGCTTCAAAGTAACACCATCTTCTTCATGATAGAGAGTCTCCTATGTTGACACTTCCATATATTACTAGTGGGAAATTTTCATTATAGAACTTGGCTTGTATATTCCAATGATGGGCTTTCTCAAATGCCCGAGGTCTTCCTGAGCAAGCAAGTTGGATGCACACCCACTTAGTTTTATTTTTGAGATTTCATACACTTAGCTCTAGTGCATCCGTTACATGGCAATCCCTACTGACTCACATTGATATCAATTGATGGAGATCTCCATAGTCCATTAATTTGCTAGTTGATGTGAGACTTTCTCCCTTCTTTTTGTCTACTACCACCTTCTATTCCACCTATAGTGCTATATCCATGGCTCACACTCATGTATTGCGTGAAGAGTTGAAAAAGTTTGAGAACATCAAAGTATGAAACAATTGCTTGGCTGACTGTAGCAACCACGATCCCAATGGATCGAAGTCTCTGTGCTTAAGTGTCATCCCTGGATCGGTATGCTGACACACACAGTACTCGAGGAATTATAACAGAGTTTCAATCACACACTTATTACATCGATATCCTCATAAGGAGTATTATTACAAATTATGGCTGAAGGCCAACTAAATAAGATACTGCGAAAGCTTCAAAGATAAATGAGTCCATCAACTCCACGACAAAACTGAGTGCATGACAACAACCTATCGCACCTTAATCCTTGTTTGAAAACTCTACAACATGAGACATTGCAGCCATGTAGGTCAGCACATGGAATATGCTGGAAAAGTCACACTATAACAATAATGATGAACAAATATCTACCAATACATGCATATTTGGCTGGTGGAGGCTCTAAGTTTAATTTTGCATAAAGCTAATTTTTCCCTACAACAAAGGATTAAATTTTATTTACTACTAAGTTAAATTAAACAACATTGAGAAGGTTCCTACAACTCAATCCCAAAATCATCAAGTCATTAGTAACCCAACAATTTAATTTAATAGAGCGATGAGATCAACCAATAATTCAAATACCAGGATACTCAAGATATCCATAACCAGGGACACCGCTAATCATGATTAGTTTGTACACTATGCAGAGGTTTGCGCACTTTTCCTCACAAGACTTGACCTCATCCATGATCGAAAGATCGAGACATGGCCTTTCAGAAGCATTAACCCTTTACTCTGGGTATACTGGTACACCTACTTTCCCCTACATCTGCTAGTCCATCACTGAAAGAGGTCACACAACTTACTCAATTATGCGAGAGCCCCTAATGGCTTCTGGCTGCACACGGAAGTTTCTAAGCATGAATAATTATATGACCCCTTAGAGCCTGGGTGGCATTCCATAGGATGATCACACGGTTCCTCCGGGATCTCCTAGGACAACACTGGATTCTCCAGGTGCCCTGCAACCAATCCACCCAGATGTGTATTAAGGTTGCTACCTTACAATTTTCCTTAGTTCTTGTTACTCTCGCAACTTTCATGAATCTCACATACCAATCCACGTCTACGAGAATGGCTAAGCAATAAGTAACAAAGCATATATTGCCGGGGCGATCACAAGTCATAGTTACCTACCTCATGAACTACATAGTATAACCATCATGTATCCAAGTCCTACTCATGCAAATCTTTGAGGGTATAACTAATGCAAGTAAAACTAGGTATTGAAGAGTATGATCAAAGTGTAACTTGCCTGCCTGATGATCGTTAAACCCTAGAGACTCATAGTAGCAAGCTTAGCACTCTGGATATTTTATCGCAAACAAACAATAGCATACATAAGCACTCATGCACAAGATTCAAAGTAAAGATCTCGGAAAACTTCAAAAACAAGCAAATAGCTCTTGCAACATAAAACAATTTTAAACAGTACAAACATTATGTGGATTAGATCTTAATAGGAGGTTTAGATAAAGAGCTTCGATTTGCAAAAAGAATCAACTCAACCAGAGTTACGAAACTCAAGATACGATCAAAAGAAGTTTAAATTCAAATCTGTTTGAATTGAAAATTTAAAACTTTCGAAAATAACTTTGAGTTGTTTTCTAGGTAGATGAGATCATACTGGAAATTTTGGTGTCGATTTCATTGAATTCGGACAAACGAGTAAAACGTAGTGAGCATTTGAAAATAAGGCACTAATCTGTAAGAATTTTATTAGCAAGTAGGTCCCTGGAGGAAAATAAAAGAAAAAGAAAAAACTATCGAGTGAATGCTCGCTAAACAGATCTAACCAGTGAACGCTCACTAAATAACTAAAATAAAATAATAATAAAAAACAGGTTTTTAAAAGAAAACCGAAACTAAAAAAAATGGAATCGAACAGTAGCGACGTCGATCCCAATGGACCGGAGTCTCTGTGCTCAGTGTCATCCCTAGATCAGTATGCTCACAAACATAGTACTCCGAGGATTTATAGCAGAGTTTCAATCACACTTTATTACATCAAAAATCCTCCTAAAGAGTCTTATTACAATAATATGGCTGAAGGCCATCTAATAATAATAAACTAATATGAATCTTGTGGAAGCATCGAAGATAAGTTGAGTCCATCCAACTCCATGGCAAACACTGAGTGCATGACAATGACCTAATCCAACCTTATTCTTCGTCGGTAAACTCTGCAACATGAGTCGTTGATGCCGTGTAAGTCAGCACATTTAATATGCGGGCAAGAATACATTGTAGCAAGTAATGAAGAACAAATATCTATAGCTATACGCATATTTGGCTGGTGGAGGCTGTAAGGTTAATTTTTGCATAAAGCTAGTTTTTCCCTACAACAAAGGAATAAATTTTATTTACTAAGTTGTTTTAAGCAATATTGAGCATGGGTCCTCCATCTCAATCCCAAATTACCAAAGTCGATCGCCTCCATTTAATTTCTAACAGTACCAAAGAACAGATCTCGAAAGAACTCGAAAACGACCAAATGGCTCTTGTAACAGAAAACAATTTCTAATAGTACCAAAATTAATTAAATTTTGCTTTATCAGAAAGTTTAGGTCAAGAGCTTGGATTTGCAAAAGCAATCAACTCAAACGGAGTTACGAAACTCAAGTTACGATAAAAAAAAGTTCAAATACAAATCTATTTTAATTCAAATTTTAAAACTTTCAAAAACAAATTTGAGTTGCACTAATAGA